>JAGFBZ010002395.1:0-1200000 GCA_018398805.1 Hirundichthys speculiger | reverse complement strand
GTTATCCTGACAGATGAGACAAAATATTTACTATTTGGTAAAATGTGCAATGCTATGTTTAATGAAAAAGGCATTGCATCCTAAGTTCTCATCCCCACTGTGATGCACAGTGGAGGGGGCATCATGGTTTGGGGCTGCTTTGGTACTCTTGCAAGTCATTCAGATAAGAATTCATCAAGAAATCTTCAAGGAGAATGGCAGGGCAGTAGTCCATGACCTTCAAGCGAAGACGGGCTGGGGTATCCATGTTAGATGATGAAGCACAGCAGTTGAGTAAATCCAATGCAGAATGGATAAAAGGAATAAAATGAAAGTTTTCGAAAAGGTTTTAACTGTAACCAAACTGAGATGCTGTGGCAAGACCTGAGGATGTCTTGAAGACATTCCTGAAATTTTCATGAACTGAAATAGTTATAAAGGAAGGAACTGCCCAAAACTAAGGATCATTTTGTACAATTCCTAAGTTGTTCCAGGACATATCTGGCACAGCTTGTTTTGGTGTTAAAGGTACAATGAATGGATGTATTCAAGAGCTAACTTAAATATTCCAGTATGGAACGTTAACAACTACATGCTCATTAAAGATACTATCTATTTCAACTGTTTCAGCATCAGAGGGTGAGAATTACGTAAGTCTGTGTCTTCAGCTGCCACTCATATCATATCACAACACAACTCACATGGCCTCTCCTGTAGGTGGTGGGCAGGAGGCGGTGCCGTAATGCGTACTCTGTACTGGTTTACTGTGAAGAGAGAGCTGATCTGAAAGGTGAGGCACTCCGTTTACTATTCTGATCTATGTTCCCACCCTCACCTATGGTCATGAACTGTGGGTTGTTCACTCTAGTATCTGCACAAGAGTGCAGATACAAGTGACAGAAACAAGATTTCTCAAAAGGACAGTAAGACACTTCATTAAAGAGAAGATGAGGAATTCTGTAATTCGAGAGGGAATCAAAGTCAAGTTTCTGCTGCTCTACATTGAAAGCAGTCTGGTGAAATCTTTTGGGCAACTGGTTAGGATACGTCCTGGACACCTCTTTGGGAAGGTGCTTAGGGCATGTCCAACAGGGAGGAGGTCCAAGGGGCGTCCCAGGATACACTGGAGATAGTATATCTCTCTGCTGACTTGGGAATGTCTTGGTATCTTCCCAAAAGGGCAAGAGGAGGTGGCTGGGGTGAGGAAGCTCTGTCTCCCCTTGCTTGAGACTACTGCCTCTGCAACCCTAACTCTAAACTTAGATGAGCAGTAGTTGGATGGAAGGATGTTATTCAAGAGATGAATGAAAAATGAGAGGAATAGGATACAGTATTTTATGAATCATCAATTCTAATATCATAGAGTTCACAAACATTTTCTTCACTGTAATACAAATGCTGCTCCAAATTGACTTCTCACATGCAAAAGCTTACAGTGTTGTCCAAAACAGAAACACAATGATAAATATTTCAAAGAGTTGCAAATAATGATTTATATCCCAACTTTTGAGGAGACAGGATTGTATGTTAAAAAATAAAATAATGCCATGTACAGTTGTGCTAAAAAAAAAAAAAAAAAAGCAACGTTTAAAAGAGTGACTAAAGCTCAAAATCCTTATGATAACTTTTATCTCCAAATGTCCAAATGCATTGGGAATACTGCACATTTTATTCCACATCAAAACATGACAAAAAAAATGTCTCAAATTTGTTAATACTTTACAGAAAGTGAAGATTAAAGGAATATTGGTCTGTTAAAAAAACACAGTGTGAAGTTCATTTCGTGAAGTCCTTCATTCTGTGAAAAAACAGAAACAGGTGACCCTTATTTACGGAAGAAGGCAGCAAATGTTGTACATACTAGTTATAGTGCACTTCTCTCTGAAAGTCTGAGTAAAATGGGTCATTTCAGGCATTGTTCAGAAGAACAGCATACTTTGATTACAAAGTTAATTGGAGCAGGAAAAACATAAAGGGCAGAAAATGATCTGCTGATCAGCTAAAATAATCTCAGATGCTTTAAAATGACAACCAAAACAATTACGAGGAAAATGAAAACCCACAATTTGACAACCCTTGAATACAGAATTTAAGCCACAGCACACTAAGACAGTGAAGCATGGCGGTGCAAGCATCATGATATGGGGATGTATCCCATACTATGGTATCGGGCCTATTTATCACATATCAGGGATCGTGGCTCAGTTTGAATACATCCAAATACCTGAAGAGGTCATGCTGCCTTATGCCAAAGAGGAAATACCCTTGAAATTGGCTTTTCCATTGGACATCAACCCCAAACACACCAGTAAGCAGCAGCATCATGGTTCCAGACCAACAAGATTAATGTTATGGAATGGCCTGCACCTTAATTCAACAGAAAACTGGTGAGGTGACGTCAAAATGCTGTTTCTGAGGCAAAATCAAGAAATGCAGAGGAATTTTAAACTGTAGTCCAGTTGTCCTGGACTGGAATACCTGTTCACAGGTTCCAGAAGTTGATCAACTCCATGGAACACAGATGTGAATCAGTTCTCCAAAACTAGATATTAGTTCAGTGGTTCACAGGAAAAAAAAAGTTTATTCAGTAAATGTTTGAGTTTGGGAAGAAAAATACATTTCTATTTTCATTTTCAAACAGCCTAATATTCCATTCATCTTCACCCTCTGTAAAGTAATAACACATTTTCATAACATTTTTCATGTTTTGATTTGGAGTAGAATGTGCAGTGTTTCTAATGTTTCTACGTGTTTAGTGGAAAAGCTGTTACAAAGATTTTGAGCTTTTTTAAAAACAGTTATTATTTTTGAACACAACTTTACACGCTGCAAATCAAGCCATCGTTGGCGTTTCCTCTTGCATTATTTACTTTTACATCGCTTTAAGTCAGTCTTAGTCCGCAAATATTTGCAACGTAATCGGTGAATGCTGGAGTCCAGAAAGCAGTACAACCTTGCTGTAGGATGTAAACTACTGTATTTGGATATTTATCCACAGAGCATACTGCACAAGTATACTTTATTGCTTTGTTTTATTAAACAGACTTACAATGAATAGGCAGCGCTGCAGAGGAGTTTAAAACACACATACACACACACAAAAAGAAAGAAAAGCCACGTAACTGTTCGCAAAAAAGTCACTGAAAATTGCGTCACTCCATAACAATGTTCGCCCGCTAGCTCGGCTACCAAGCTAGCTACACTTAAAAAGCTACTACATTGAGTAGCTACTTGAGCTTATCGATGCGAACATTTGAGCTGAGTTGATTGTTTTAGCACTACAAAAAATTTAAACGTAGACACTTCAGTTCAGCAGCAAGACGAGAGCAAACGGTAGGTCATACTTCGTTTCACGAAACTCAATTCAACTCAATAATTTCGGACTCAGTTTGCGAAGTGAGCCCGTAAACGTGACCACTAATTATTCATTCTGTTGTTTAAGTATTTGTACTTACTCAGGTTAAACACTCCTTAAACGGCATAACTTTCCAAGTCTATCACGTTCACTTTTGTTTACAATGATCGTCACATTCCACGTCCCGAACACTTCCGCTTCTGGAGCCTGTTACGTCACCGGCCGGTTCCCAATCTCTGGTCCTTGTACTCTCTGAGGTTCAGTGGAGCTTTGTGTCTGACCCAGGGGATTTGATGTCACTCCTGCAAACTATATAGCTGAAGTGGGATATGAGGGACCTAACTAGCCTTACAAGCAAGCGAAGAAATAACACACAGGCCGAATTATTCTAAAATTACTTTATTACAACTGATTTCTTTTCAATATCCCCTCTGCCAACACAATGGTAAATACAATACAAACAATATAGTAAATTCAATCCTATTTTTGTTTATCTTTTTTACACAATTTAAATTTACTTTTAGTACTTTACCATCTCTTATGTAGTATGTTCATAATCTCTCTGACATTCAATAACAAGCTCCATCTTCTATACATTTTAATACAGGTTATGCGTTGTAGTGGTAATGTGCCAAGAGAATGCTAACATCTTCAAAGAAATGCAAACTTCTCATCATTTGCCTCTCACATCATAAAATTCTTTTTTTTTTTTTCCTTTTCAAGCCAATTTACTTTGGCCGCTGGACCACAACCATACATTTTTATCATCAGCCCAACAATATATGAAACTTGGAGAAGAAAAAAATGCAGTGGTGTTTGGACTTGGCAACTCCGGTATGGCACAGTGTTTGACCATCAAAAGAATCATAATTCTTAGTTGCCAATCCGCATTTCAGTATCCCACATGCTTTCAGTCAGTAGGATAAAATCTGACATCAACGATAAAGTGAAACAGTTAAAAAAAAAAAAAAAAAAAAAAACAGGTGGCAAGGTCTTATGATTGACAAAACATCCAGACCCCCCCCCCCCCTCCCCACCACACACACACACACACACGCACACACATCCACCCACACGCACTTGTGACAGAAGTGAACCAAAATTGTCCATATAAACTAAAAAGCTGGCATGCAAGTGATGTGTGATTGGCCCAACATTAAACACTTGGTCTTGGCTTTTGATTTATGGTAAGAAATCCAATAATGGCAAGCACATTCTCTTTTGTCAAACATGAGTAACAAAAAAGAATTGGATGTCATCTGCTTTCTTGTAGTAGCTGGAACATAACTTGGCATAAAAGAATAGTTTTGGAAGCAAATAACTCTCAACATGATAAAATATATACGTTGTCTGGTGGAATCCATGTGTGAAAAATTAAAATCCAACTTAAAAAAAGAAATACATGCCAGCATTTTTGGTGTCCTCAAATACACAGGGATATATCCAAGAACAACATTCAGAAAGAGCCAGCATCTGAAAAGGTAGCTCTAAGCCAGCCTGGAATGATGACAAATGCTCTAAAAGGTGCACAGCAGGGGGAGAACAAACTGCAGCAATATTGCTCAGAAATGGCCATTTAACAACTTGGGTGTCATTTAAACAAGATAACAACAAATACAAGGGTATTTAACTGCGCTCATGCAAGAATATTATTGAATTAGGTATGTCCACAAAACTAGACATCCCATTCATTTTAAGATCAAACATTTCGAAAAGGCAGTTAACTTAAAGTTCACAAATTAGTTCCCTATTTTAAATGTGTTTTGCCATAAACCATACAAATCTGAACTTTTGACCACAGCTTTGAGGGTCTGGGAAGCATACACCATCATCTATGCCAGATAACTGTCCTTTAAGGCCTTTTAAACTGTTTTACTTTTTTCTACATGGAAATGGAAAACCTCACTTGGAGAGTCTGCTAAAAAACTTAAAGGGCAGATATTAGCCTAGGGATATTTCATTCACCATAAAGTGGAGAGAAAGCAAAAACATCAGACAGGAACTGCTAGAGCCATCAAAAGACCTAAGTGCTTTTGCTAGATGTATTTTGCATTTGGCTGTTTGCTTGTTTGTTTAAACAGAGTGTACGCACTTAGTTTTATATATACACATTTCTACAATGTCAACTTGCAAGCATCGGCTTAATTCAGTCAACCTGGCTTTTGAGTTCTAATGTGATGCTGTAACAGTTTTAACTTAGCACCTTTTAGCTTTTTAGTATCATTTATTTGTGCCCCAATGCATTTCAACAGTGTTTTAGCTCATTAGCACCAAGCCTGCTGTTATGGTCATGATCATGGTCATTACCTTTAGCTACCTGCCTGCACATTGAAGACTTCTCACTCAGTTTTGTTTAGTTTCTTTTTGGGAAACTTGAATGTGGACACACATAATAACTAACAATAGCTCTAGTCTCCAAATCCCATTAAAGCTGCAAAACTGGAAAAAAAAGTTTTCACTCAGATAATGTATGTTAACATGCACTTGGCACCTCACCTGTACTACTCACTGCACATATCAGGTTTAACTTCTCTACATGCGTACCGATGAGACATTCATCCATAAAGAGCTTTGCAAAAAGAAGTCTCATGTTAATTTTACATGCATTTAGCTTTTTAAAGTGCTTTGAAAAAGGCAGAAGTTTAAAAGGCACTAATAAAAACAAGGAGATGAGCATTAGAACTGTTTTTAAAGGCTAAGTTTCCAAACTTCTCATAATACTACTAGTGAACTTTTACAGTGAGATTATCTGCAGAGCTTTCAAAGTTTGCCCCTCTAGGTGCCACATACAGACATAAAAATATAGTTATTGACATGCATAAGTAATTTTCTATTTCTCAACATTTATGAGTGCAACCAGCATCACTGCATACTGTGTGAAAATAAAACTCTGCAAAAATAGCTGGAGTTCTGGAACTACAATCACAGGTTTTAAAATAACCTAAACATATACTGGTATTCACTGATTAGAGGAAAAAAAAAATGGATGATGAAATTCAAATATTTAACTCTAAACACCTGAAACTGTCAAAAACTATCAAAGCTTAAAAGGCACAGTATTAGTATTTGTATATACCTGATTTATCATTGAAGTTGGATATATTTGGTTCTGCATTTGTTAATTTGTGTTTTGGTGGTGTCTAATTTATCAGAATGACCATTACAGCAGGCTGGTAGGACAACAGCAATGCATCCCTAGTTGAATACACTGTTTATTTGTTTTTTTTTTTCCTTAACCAACTTAACAAAATTGGCCAGTGTATTACTGAATATGAATGGGAGGAAAAAAGAAGGGCCCTGAACCAAAATTAATTTAATGCAACTGTTTGACCCACTTATAAAAGGACAGTTAACACATGTCAAAGGCTTTCTAAGTGTATTTTATGTGCAAAATGAGAGCAATGGCTGTGAATAGCACAAACGTATATTAAAAAAAAAAAAAAAAAAAAAAAAAATCTGTAGGACAGAACTGTAAATTGAAAAAAAAATAAAAAGGAGTCAAGTGTTGACAATCAAAATGTTTATGTAACAGAAGTTTAAGGATCAGTGTGTGTGCTGATAAACTGCCGTGAGAACGGGCTGTGCCTTTTCCAGCACTTTTGACCTGAGCAATACATATTTCATCACACATCACACATCCACATCTGTACATGGGATAGTGTCATAGAATGGCAGAACTCTATTCTCCATCCAACACTCTATTCTGCTATGTCTGTTTATGTGTATGAGAAGTGTGACCCATTGGATATTTGAGAGGTGACACTGGTACTCCTGCTCATACCCTGCTCGCCACGCCCTCCTGAGGGTGTCCTCCCCATTGCTTGGGGGCTGTTCTGTATACCTCCACTGCTGCGAGATGCCAGGCCTCCACTTGATGAGTAGCCCCATGGTGATGGACACCCTCCTCCCTGCATGCCCTGCCCCCACCCTTGCTGCATAGGACTGGGGTGGCCTCCTCCTGGACTTGAGTGATAGTGGTGATGGCTTCCTTGGTGACTTGATCCCAAACCCGAACCATGGCTGCCCCAATGATGCCCTTGGGAGCTCCCAGATGGGTATTGTTGCTGACTCCAACCTCCTGGGGCCCCAGGAAAGCTATTGTTGAGAGCCTCTGGCGAGATGTTTGACAGCACCATGTTGCTGAAGCCCAGACGCATGCTCTCTGAATCAAAAGCCTCAACTTCTCGGGCTTGGCGTTCTAACAGGTTACGTATTCGCTCAAAGTGTTCGTTCTGCAAAGACTGCATTTCCTCTTCAATCTATACAAATATATGGGGGAAAAAAAAGGTAAAGAAGAATGTTATAACTCAGAAGAGCATGTCAGGAAGCAAATCATCATTTCTCAATGTTAATATCTCTGTCCATCCAATTTAGACTGCAAGTCATATTTACAAACTGAAACAGGGTCTGCAGAGGAGTGTTAAAAATTTTGCAAAGTAGTGTGAATGTTAGGTGTAATCATTTCAAAATGTTACATTTTAAAATGAAAACAGTAATTTGGACAGGGCCTCAACTGAGCCATGCCTCATACACTGGGGAAGGAAAAAAAAAAAAGAGGGCTTGAGTATGGAACTGTGCTAAGCTTTTACTGTCAAATAACGCTGCTAAAAATTAAATCTGCTTAACACAAGAATCTCCTCACAAAAGTAACATATAGAGAAGAACCTTTTGCTCCAGGAGCGCCCGTCGGAGTGATACCCTTTGCTCCATTTCCTTCTTCTCACGGTCATGCTGGGCTTCTGTCTGCATCTTAATCTTGCTCTGGTAGGCATTAAGAAGCTCCAGCTCCTGCTGTAGTTGCCTTCGTAAGGCTTGGCACTGAGCCTCCTGAGTCTCATCCAGACGTAGCTACCGACAGAAAGAGAGAGTGGAATGAAGATTCAAGGTATATATATCATACATACATTCAGACAAATCCTATGTGACAAAATGTAGTACTAATAATAGTCTAAACATTAACCACTCCTGACATTACTAAACTCACCGCCTGAGTGGAAAGCATTTCATTGATGGAGTGGTCATACTGCTCAGCCAAAATAGCCAGCTTGCGGTGCTGCTCCTGCTTCAGCCGTTTAAGGACAGCCTTGTGCTCCGACTTTGGTGTGGTCTCCAGCAGGTGGTTCCTCAGTGCTTTGTACTGCCTGGTCTGGATCTTGCATGTGTCCTGGAACTGCTTCTTGATCTGTAGCTCTTTGGACTATGTGGAAGAGAGAAATAATAGAATTGATAACATATGTAGAACTTAATATATAATAACAGTAGTAATAAAATATTCTTGAATCAGGCTTTTCCTAATGTTAAAAACTGCTTTACAAGAAGTTAATCGAGTCAGGTTGAATAGATGTTCAAAAGGCTACAACAAAAACATCCTAAAAATATATCAGACACTTCTGAAGGCTTTCATTAGAGGAATATTTTATGAGGGAGATTTGAAGGTGGAAACAGCTTAAATGTTCCTGAGTTTAGTTAGCAGAGACTTCCATACAATGGTGGATCAAAAAGAGTTAACAGAGAGCCACCTGCAGATCTCAGTGGTTAAGAGGGTACATACCAGGTTAATAAATCTTGAGATGGATTTAGGGGCAAGGTAATCTAAGACTTAGAAAGTGAGTATTAACATTTTAAAACTAATACAAAACCTAAAAGGGAGCAGTGAGGCAAACACAGAATTCTCCTTTAGATCTGATTTGAAATAAATGGCCTAGCTGAAATTCTTTGCAGCAGCTGGAGAAAGTGGCATTTGGTCTAAACAGTTTTTTTTTAATAAAAACAACAATAACAGATCGAAGGAAAACTAGAAAAACAGGTATATATAAATTTCATTTGGGTCAGGTTCTACTCAATACTTTTAAAACGCCAAATCAAAGTGGATGTAGATTTACACACTCCCGACTATGAGGAAACCTATGGATTGATGCAGCAGTCAATGCAATATTAGGAATGTGTTCCTTTGAGAAACAGTAAACTACACAATACATACAACAAGTATCTATAAGGAAGATTTGTTGTATAAGAAGATATATTGAATATTACACGTACATGCAGGCCCAGCTCTTGGCATAGTCAACGTAAGCGGTTGCGTAGAGCACCACATGCTGAGGGAGCACCACTGATCACACCACAACCACCCCGCACTTTATATTCAGACATCATTGCACGGCAAAAAATATTTTACACGCACACCACTGCTTATTAATTCTCTTTCCTAGTGTTATGTCCTCAAAACAACAATTTCATAAATAAGATTTACCCCACTTGTTTGTCATTACTTGAACTGGCTCTGACTTCGTCACACTAGGGTTACATTCCACATGACATGAGTTTGCAATGCATTGAAAGATTTGGATGTGTGCACGTCAAGTGAAGGAGAGAAACATGAGCTAACAGAGTTACACAAAGTTAGGAATCTAGTTTCAAAAAGTTATCTCAGTGTCAAATCAGTGAGCAACTGCTGTGCTGCTGCTTCTGCTACTGTCTGCTTTTATGTGCTCATCCTCATTCTACCTTCTGCTGAAAATTACTGCCCAATTTTACCCATTACATGTTGCTGGGAATGTGTACCTGTTTAAATCAGGTGCAACCTAATGAGGCATAATCACATCTTGGTAATAAATAATATTTCTGTTATATTGGTGCACATAGTGGTCTGGAGGCTGCAGCAGTTCTTTATCATATTCTGTCTGCATTCTCCTGTGTGTTTTTCTTTCCACATCAATAGACTACTCTACTCTATGAAGGCTTTCTTCAACATCACTCTCTGAAACATGTACTGTAAGTTCTTCTAATTGTGGCAGTCGTGTTTTGCTGTATTGTCATTGTTGTTGTTTTATCATGATATTTTTTAACCACGACTATTCTGTGACCTTGCGATGGACAAGCAACCCGTCTGAGGTTTCCATTAATTAAACATGGATCTTCGCCATATTAATACAGGGCAGTGGTGTAGCTTGTGCTGTATGTACTGTATTGTTTGAATCCAGATGCAGGTTAGACCACAAGCAGCATGAGCACCACCAACACATCCAGGTGTACCTCCAGTGACACAGTTTGAAGCAGGTGAAGTTCTGTTAATTGTATTTTACTGTAGGTATCATTTAGAGTAGATTAATAGCAACATATTGTACTTCAGCTGGTGTGATGTTGCTAATATCTATCCAAAAATTTTCTGGTATAATTCCATGAAATCTTCTCAATGAAATCTCTAACAATCCTCATCTCACCTAGGTCACCAAAATTGCCAGAGCCCAGTGTACATGAATGTTGAGAAAGCTTTCCTAACCTTGAGGCTCTTGGGTTGCTGGCGTACTTCCATGGCATGCTTGCGTCTGAGTTCCCTCTCCCTCCTCTTGTTGTACTCTTGCTGATTGGTGAGCTCTGTCTGGTGCTGCAGACGGATCAGCTCAACCCTTGTCTTTTGGATAGTGTTGAGATGGCGAAACTCCAGTTCCTGCATGGACTCGTGGTGCCGTAGAAGCATGGCATGTTCCAAGTCCTTCTGAGTCTGACGCTTATTTAACTCCTTGTGATATATTGGAGAGATTAACAGGAAAGTGAAGAAAAAGTCACTCAATGATAAATCAAAAGACCAATTTCAATTTCTCAAGAAACTGGTCAATGTTTATTACACTCAGGCTCAGCAGTACTGACCTCTCGCACTAGGTTTTGTTCAATATTGTGGCGAGCAATCAAGATCCTTCTTTTGAACCTGCGGCACTCCAACTCCAGGTACTGCCTTTGTCTGCGCTGCAAATTGGCCTCCTCTTCTGCTTGGAAGTGTTGAAAGTTCTCCTTCTGCTTGGATAACCACTCCTGCTTTTCTTTCTTAGGTGTAGACTGGTTTTCATTCAGCTCCTGAACAGAAGAAAGACTGCTTGGTAGAACTGATTTCATAGTTTTCTCCAATGTCTATTTGCTTACTGCAAGTAATTGAAAGAAACACAAAGCAAACCACACTGTTATGAATCTTCAAACCTCTTTCAGTTGCTCCTTGCGAAGTTTGTATTCCCGTTTCTGGGATTCTATGAAACTGCTTAGCTCTTTCTTCTGCTGACTCTGGATATGTTGTTGGAACTTCTTTTCATCGTTGTTAAAGGTTTTTCCCTGACAAATCAATGCACATCATTATCACTTTGATCAATGTAAAATAACATCCAATGTAACAGCTGTGTTACAACCACAAGTATCCAGAACTTTTAGTCCCAGGGAGAGGAAATAAAGACATTTCTTCATATAACTGGCTGTCAGGTTTTTCACCCCAGTCTTAAGACTGATAGACTGCAGCTAATGAGCCACTGCAAATCAGCTTATGCATTTTCCAAGTCACAAGAATACACTGTAAACTGACTTAAAAAAAAATGCACTGAGTATTTGAGCAATCACAAATGTTAAGTGCGGCAGAGTTTCTTGTCCCTGGGGGAAGTTCCTGCACCTCCTGCAGTGGAAAACACAGTATAAATAAACACATATATGTTGGAAGCATACATCTTTTTCCATGGATGCCTGGTGCTTCTTGATCAGCTTCTCCATCTCCTGGGCAAAACTGGTTCTCTGGTTCTCCAGCTCCTTGTCCAGACGGAGCCTGTGTTCATCCATTTCAGCCTTCAGCTTGTTTTCCAGAGCCATCAGCTGTTTCTGATGCTGCCGCCTCATGCGCTTGTAGACCAATATCTGCTCTCTTAATTCAGAGTCCTGCTCATGCTCCTTAATCTGACGAGTGAGCTGACACACAGAAGACAAATATTTACTTCATATTCAGTTGAGTCACGTTACTGAGATAAAATGAAGAGTATAACATTTACCACATAAAAATTATACATAGCATATAACCCACATGATTTTTAAGATTAATTACGGATATGCTTAATTTCTAATAAAGAAATGTTGCGTTTTAGCCCTAAAGCCAAAGCATTCACTGATCATGAGGACAATATGTGATATGACGAGTCATGACTGTGGAACATGTCCCGCAGATAAAGAAGCAGTTGTGAGTTATCAATAACTTATTTTATCCATCGTCTTATTTGATGTACAAACAGAATATCTGTGGTGTTACCACTGAAGCTGTGCGGATAGTAGCAAAGTGTTCACGGTTTCGTTTCGGCCTTGGAGTGTGTGCAGGAGGGGACTGTGGCTCTGTTGGCCTGTTGTGAGTCTCCGTCTCCACATTACTTGTCTCTCGCTCCTAAAATATACACACAAGAAAAGGAAAAAGGAACAAGTTCAAAACAAAATGAGAAACTGGATTATAATACGTAAGAAAACATACAATGACTCCATTTGCATTTCTAAGACGTTATGATGTGTCGTTCAACAGTAAACAGTGGAAAGTCTATTCTAAAAAAGGTTCTATGGTATAGTGAAGCTTTGAGCTCTTACAGGTTTGAGATGAATGACAGAGCTGTTGGACATCACTGTGTGGTCTCCATCCATGTCCACCTCGCTTTTATCATCACCTGCATCCGTTAGACTATTGACAGAGCTGCTCTGAGAACTGGCACTGATTGACATACTGGGGATAGACTGATTGCTCCCCACACTGTTCACTGTGCCAGTCCGACCCACACTGTGTTCTGGCTCCTACAAACGACACACAGCAGACAGTAATAAGATCACAAAAATGCTTCCTACACAGATGTCAAATGCCAAGAGGCGACCTAGAAGCAATTGAAATAGTTGCATAACAAACCTCCTCTTCATCTTGCACCTCAGTTGTGGGGCCATTGCGGTCCTCCTGAAACAAGATCTTTTTCATTTTACGATACTGCAGATTGTCTAGCTCCCGCACTGCATCCTTGGTCCGATTTATCAGGTCTGTTAGAACTGATTCTGGTCGTGCACGCTGGACAAATGCATGCTGAAGAAGAAAGAAAAATAAATAAATGAATAAAATATTCCTTTACTATTAAATTCACAACTTATGATATTTCTTAAGGAGTGACTAGAAAATGTGATCAAATCTGTCAGTGCCATTTTTGATACCTACCTTCAAGAGCTCCTCAGAGTTTGGCCTATCCTGGGGAATTTTCTGAAGGCAAGAATCTACAAAGTTTCGGAAACAATCCGTCCTACAGTTGAGTGATGAAATGTGGGTAGAATGTAGTTGATAAATGACCAGAGTTTGTTTAAAACATTTTTAGATTTGCACTCAAATTCAGTTGTACACTCACCACTCACTAGACTGCAATGTGGGGCTCTCGTTCTGTGCTATGTGGTATAAGGCACTCATAGCATTCATGTTGAACAGCGGAGGCTTCCTTTCAGCTATAAACCAAGATGCAAGTTATATTTAAAACTATGCATATAAGAAGAAGACAACAGGAAAAAAAAATACTTATGACTAGGGGAAGATCATTAAATATAGCCCCACGTTTTTATTTTTATCATCTTATCGACATGTGAGTTCTTGAGTCCATGTGGCCGAAATTTTCCAAAATTGTTAAGTTTTGTTTTGTAAAGAGCACAAGTTTGATTGACATAACTGTAAAACAGATTTTTTCCCCCTTAAACAAAATTATTTTTTCCTTAAGTTGTATGTTGATATACCACATTGAAAGAGAAATTAAGGAATGCCCTCAGATGAGTTAATTTCATGAAGACCAAAAATAAAACAAAAAAAAAGTATTAAACCTATATGGTTCTTCAGTTATGAGCCAAAGTGGAACTTTGGCTCAGGAATAACCAAACCAAGTTGGTAGCTATGAATTCCAGTAATCTTTTCAAAGACAGTACTATTCCAGCAGTTTTCCTGTTTTAAGGAATCAAGTCACTTTAAACTAAAATAAGTGTTCTAAAATAAAGCAATAAAAAGTAGCAATATCCTTTAAAATGTTCAAAAAAATGTTCTAGGTTAACAAAAAAATTTACATGTACCAAAATCCTTTCAAATTGATGAAATGAAATCGTTCTAAGACCAGTCTAATTCCTGAAACCCACGTGACACGATTTAGAAGTGACCATCCACTCTGCTAAAAATACGAGAAGTCTGTTGTGGCAATCAGCCGCGGATAAGCCGTGTTAATTTACACACAGCAGATCAAACTGGCAAGAAGTCAGACACAAGAATGACAGAGTATCTAGTCAATTTTAAAAATAAAACAGCACGACTGCCCCCCATTTCCGTACACTAATATCACGTTAACCCTTGGAAACCATGAGCAAGCAATTCAGAAGCTCTCAAAAGAAATTTCAACCATGTACTAGGAGAGGTTGAAAAGCACATTTCATTTGACACTATTCATGCTTCTTATATGTAGAACAGAAAGAATAGGACATGGTGAGAAATGCATTTTCAAACAAGCAGATTACTGCAAGATTCTCACATAATCTCAAAACCTTGAGGTAAACATGTAATCTCACTGATCTACAGGGAGTTCCCAAACACTACTGGAGGAACCAGAAAGTGCACCGAGGACGGAACAAAACCAGAGCAAAGCTGGACCGCGGTTCTTCCGCACCAAGAGGGGCCAAGGGGTAAGCAAACAAGAAATGTAACAAACTTCAAATTATTGAAAGAAAAAAAAAAATTCTGAGCTAAAGAAAGCAATGAAGAAAAGTCATTTCAAACTGTTCGGAAAATGTTATAATCAAACAAGCAATAAAATACAGCAAATTCCACATAAATTGTTCAGAAAGTGCTCTAAACAAACAGATCTCATTTTAATCTGTTCAATCTGTTAACAGAGCACAATTGCTACAATATTGTTGAGTGTTTCAAGCAAATAAGTAAAATATAGCAAACTCGGAAATCCAGTACAAAAAAAATTTTTTAAACACTTTGAGGGCAGGAAAAAAGAAAAAAAAAAAAAAGATCCCACTGATAAATCCAAATCAAGCCAAAGGTAATGCTGACGTACCTAATTCAACGCAGGTTATTCCCAAAGACCAAATGTCCACCTTTCCATCATACTGACCCTCATCCATAGCTAAAATGACTTCTGGGGCCATCCTGATAAGGCAAAAAATAAAAAATAAAATTAAAAAATGCACAAATATTTAATTGGGGAAAAACAAAACAATATTCAATTTAAAATCAAATATTAAACTGGCAAATTATTAATTAGTATCTGACAGCATACCAATAAGGGGTCCCAACAAAGGAATTTGCAGGACAGGCAATGGAGGCAGAGCCAAAGTCTGCAAGTTTCACCTGGCCAGGCTCCGTCAGCAAGATGTTTCCTGCTTTGATGTCACTGTTGAACATTTAAAAGGAAATGATTAGGGGTTTTAGACAGAAGGCCTGAGGGCATAATACCTCAGCATGCTCCTAAACACTTTAAATACTTACCGGTGAATCATGTTGTGAGAGTGAAGATAGGCCAAACCATGAAGGGCACCATGAGTAATTGCAGCTATTTCAACTTCTTGTAGAGGTTTCTTGTGAACTGGAAGGAACACATAATTGATGGCATAAAGCAGGAAAAGGTAACAAACAAACAAACAAACATGTAGAGGGAGATTTACTTCTCACCTTAAAGTTCCCATTGCTGGAGGCAATGGGAATTTTAAGGTTTCAACTCACCTTCCAACAAATCTGAAGCTGAGCCTAGACAATACTCCATTACCAGCTGTAATTAAACAAAAGTAGTTTACGTGAATTTGCTTTTGACCCTCTCTCAAATAATGACCAGTGCAGTTGAGTTTCACATTTTCATTATTCCTGATTATTCAATTTAAAATATTACCCAAGCAGTGTGCTCGCGCAGGAAACATCCTTTGTACTCTATGCTGTTAGGGTGTTGTATTCTCTGCAGAAATTTCACCTCCTTTATTATGTCTTGCCATTTCTGTTCATAAAAAAAAAAAAAAAAAAAAAAAAAGAAGAAGAAGACCATAAGACCAAAGACAAGTGCACAGTGCCAACAAATTTTTCAGATCTCATCAAGTTGCTGCTATGGTATGCTATAGCTATGGTTAAGACTAGAAAATAAATAAATGAATAAATAAATAAGGCCTCCACTAATGGCCTGTAGATGCATAAAATCAGAAGAAGGCAAATAGTCATTCCAGAAATCATAAGAGCATAAAAATAATCATTAATAAATTAAAAATGAATTTAAAAAGAAGAATGAATTAAATTAAAAAATTAATTAAAAATGAAGAGTGCAGATAAAATCCTTTCAGTTGCCATGTGCACATCTGAACAGAACTGTTTTCAGCCTGTATTTGAACATTGCCAGAGTTGAGGTCTGTCTCACATCTTCTGGAAGACTGTTCCAGATTTTAGGAGCATAAACCTGAAATGCAGCTTCACCTTGTTTAGATCTGACTCTGGGCACCAGCAGGAGACCACTACCTGATGTTCTCAGAGTCTGGGTTGGTTCATATGGCTCTAACATGTCAGAGATATTGTAGTGGTGGTAGATAAACACCAGCAGACAACAGTGGTGATTGATGTGGCCATCTTGACCAATCAGTATCAACATCAGAGAGAAAGAACAAGAGAAACTCAAGAAATACCAAGGGCTTAAGGAGGAGCTAGAAAAGATGTGGGGTGTGAATGGTTCCAAAAGTGAGCAAGGCACTGGGGCTGTAACTACCGAGCTGGGTTGGTGGCTCCAGCACCAGAGGACCCAAGCTATATGTATATACATATACATTCTGTGTGTTCTGTGTGTGTGTGTACATATACACATTTACTTTATTTTCTCTTTAATCTACAATTTCTTTTAAACAATGTAGTGTTTTTTTCCCATCTTCTCTCCCCACGCTGATGAATGGTATTCATCAGTATCAAAACATAAGACACAAGGTAGAAAGTAGGGCTGCACGATTATGGAAAAATGATAATCACAATTATTTGGATCAAAATCACGATTACGATTATTAATCAAGATTATTCAACAATAAAAAATATTTTTTGTTCAGAATGTTATTTAAAATCACAATATGAAATTTAACCAAGAAAGTATTCCATAAGGGATGGACAAATTATATAAAAGGCAATAGCATGAAACTAGAATGGTCCTAGAGATTTTTGGCCATAAACACCAGCCTGTAAACATGTCTTAGCTTCAAGAACGCCCAAAGGCAGGTCACTACATTGTCCCCTACACTACACTACATTGTACATGGTCACGATTAATCACGATTTTCAAAATTTTAATCGTGGCAACCAAAAATCACGATTTCGATTATTTTTCGATTAATTGTGCAGCTCTAGTAGAAAGTACTGTTCACAGCTCTTCACAGAACTGGTACAAAAGACAAAAGGACAATTTCTGTTCTTTTTAAGTGGCCAAATGCAAAATAGCCTTGATGATAATAATAAAATAAATCAAATAGCTTAGGAACCACCAGTCTTCTATCTATATACGGCTTCCTTGTCAACTTCAGTAACTTGGGGCAAAGTGCCTTTTCAGCCAAGTAACCATGAACCCATTGCCCACAATTAATGTATCAAGAGTTATTGTCCATAAGATAAGGGCACCTACAAGAGGGACAACCAGCAATGCAATACCACACGTCATCTCTGGCAAATGTATTAATTGGTAAATCTATTTAAATTACAGCGTACAAGTTCAACAGCTACAGGAGTGCCTCAGCTTAGGCAGGTAAGGGTGCTAGGAGAGGAGGTGTTCTCAGAATATATATGAGCTTTTCAGAGGCTGACGAAGATATACAGTGGTACCTCTATTTACGAAATTAATTGGCTCTGGAAGTAGTTTCGTAACCTGAAAATTTCGTAAGTAGAGATGCGTTTTCCATGTAAATGCCCTAATCCGTTCCAAGCCCCCCAAAATTCAAACATAAATTTTTTATAAATTATAAATAATACATGAAATTACATAAAAACCTGTAAGAAATACATGTTAGAGCTAGAAAAGCACTCAGAGAGCGCAGACCTCCACCAAGCACAACAACTATTGAAAATTTGAAAGTGATCCAGAATTTTATGTTGGTGTTTCCAAGTCATCACTCAGCTGTCTTCAGCTGGTCCAGAATGCTGCTGGACGCTTTTTAACCAACACTCGACACATCACTCCAGTTTTATTTGCCCTTCCCTGGCTTCCTGTTTCTTTTAGAATTGATTTTAAAATGTTAATCTTTGTTTTTAAAGCTCTTAATGGCCTTGCCCCTCCCTATTTATGTGAACAAGTGTGTGTTCAGAACTCCACTAGAGCCTTGCGTTCCACAAACCAGCTCTTGTTGGAAGCCCCCAGAGTGAGGACTAAACTCTGGAGTGATCCTTCTCAGTTGCTGGACCCAGACTCTGGAATAAGCTGCCCCCTGAAATGCGCACCATCATTTTGGGTTTTTTAAATCCAGGCTTAAAACCTACTTATTCAGACTGGCTTTTAATACACAATAATGATGTAAGATATTTTTCCCATTTTAATTGTATTGTTATATCAATTTTAAAATTTTTTGTTTTAATGTTGATTAAAACAAAGCACTTTTATTTTACAAATTAAAGTTGATTGATTGATGCTGTTGAGTGCAAAGCAATGTGAGCAAGAAATAAATGCAAGATGATCAGAGAAGTACAAAATAAAGGAGTCATTCCTTGCAAAAAAAATGGCATATGACAACCCATTAAGAGTTTACTAAAAAGCACCTGAACAATTCTTAGAGCACAGCTTAAGTCATGTGATCATAGGAAATAAACACTGAACTATTCGGCCACAGTTCCAAACTCCATTTGTATGAAGTCAAGCAGACACCAAGCATCAACATATTCACATCATCACTACTGTCAAACATGGTAATGACAGCATCATTCTGAGGCAGAGATAATGACAGCATAATCTTGTAGGAATGGTTTTCTGAAACATTGGGCACAGGTCAAGAAAAACAGAGAGGTGGATTCAGAAAAATTTTCATTTATCCTGAGTGAAAACCTTCTGCAATGATCTTGAGATCTAATGCTAGGGAAAATGTTTATCTCACTACAACTAAACTACATAAAATCATACTACTTAAAAAAGAAAAACAACAAAGTGTTGTGGAAGTTCTGGAAAGACCCAGCTGGATCCTTCTGGACCTAAGCCAAGTAGAGCGAACATTTTTTTTTTGGTACACTGGAGAAATATAAGTAGATGATCAACAATTTTGTCATTTTTAAAATAAGCAATGATACCTCAGTGGACTGCTTCCCACTATAAGACATCTTCTTGATGGCCACCACATCATTTGTCCGCACATCTCGTGCCTGAAAGACAAGCACATTATACATTTTTGACTGTCACCTAAAATGCATTTTTTTTTAGGCAACATGTTATTTTGCCAACTTCGGGTGAATGGACAGAAGCAGAAATATCTTATTTTTTTCTACAAAGAGTTTTGAGATATCATGATATTGTATTGTAATTGTATATTTAAATACATTATATTTAAATGAAATACTCACAAAATATACAGCTCCGAAGCTGCCATGTCCAATTTCACGTAAATCTGAGAAGAGCTTTTCTGGGTCGTCCTTGAAAAACAGTTCAGCAATTTCGGGGTCCTTGAGGCTCCCCGCCCGACTGCTGTTGGGCATAATGGGGAGTTGGGGGCAATGCCGCCGTCGCCAGGAGCTATCTGGTTCTGCGACAGCGACGTGAAAGCCCCTGCTGGCTCATCTGCAGGACAGTGGTTTCATAGGTGTTCAGAGCTGAAAGTTCAAAGGGACACAAGAATGAATACAGTCAAAACACAGCAGCACAGTGGTACAACTTATTAATTTGTCTGCTGTACATATATTAGATTTTTTTTTCTATTACTAAGTGGACAGGGATGACACACAATACTTTTCAACACAGAACAGAAAATTTGGATACATTATACCATACCAACAACTTTTTTTGTGTTGAGTATTTATAATACATAAAAACATGAATTTAAGTGCATTGGTATGAAAAAGTTTGAATCTTGACTAGGACCTGCCAGCATGGGTTTTCTCCAGGTACGTGGGCTTCTGTCCAAAGAATGTGCATGCTAAATTTATTGGTGATTCTACAATGAGTGTTGAAATAAGTATGAATGTGGTTGGTTGTTCTGTCTCATTTGCCTCTGTCTGTCCTTGTGATGGACTGTTGATCTGTCCAGGATGTACACCATCTCCTTAAAACGAGAAAAGGATGAAGTGGGTGTAGATGATGGATGGATGGATGGATCAATGTTTTATTAGTGAGAAAGCTCTAATTGATGTGTATGTGTTAACAGTAGGGACCCTATGAGTCAAGTAACAGAGGGCTATACCTTAGCTGAACCATTTCAGGTGCCAAAGTAGACAATGGCCAGCCAGAAATCTTGGTTTACCATTAGTTATATTTCCTGCTTTCAGTAACGACAGCTGCAGTACTGAAACCAGTGGGCATTGTCCCAACTACCTGGCCTCGCACCCTCAGTACCTGGCATATATACTGTCAGATATGAGGAAGATGCAAAGAATGTTTTGCAGTTAACAATCTTTGGTTCAAAGAAATTTACCAGGTCATGCCAAACTCCTTCACAGCATGAATGACACCTGAACTGAAACCAAACATTCCAGTGAGCAGACTACTTGCTGAGCACAAACATTATTCATATAACCTTCCAATAAATTATGAAACGGTTAAACTAAAAATAGACACAAAACACAGTTTTGTTTTTTCTGACCGTGCAGTTGGTTGTTTACTTGCTCAAGCTCTGACGAATCCACTGCACTAGCTTTCCATCACAATGTACCTATTTTGTTTATGGTGGTGCCCATGAGGAAAAACACATGCAACAAGCACCACAACTATTGAAAAGTTATGATCTGTGTAATCCTTACTGGAATGACAATCTTGCTTGAAACCAAACATGTAAACAATGAAAATAATATTTTCCCCTCAAAAGTTAAACACATGAAAGCAAAACTATGTGTATGACCACTCTGGATGTGAGGGAAAATGTGTATTTTTTTTGTCCTTCCTGAAAACTCTGGCTGATTTTACCTTCTAAAATTACAGAAATGGGACGATTGTTGTGTAAACCTGCAACGCTGCTGTCAAAATCACTGTTGTATTAACCGCTTTACCAATGAAGTCTATACAAAAATCACTGAGGAAAATTTACTGAGTCCATGCAGCTCAGATGATCAGTTGCAAACAGATGCAGAGCTGACGCTAGAGTCACAAGACTTTTTTTCCCAGCCTGGAAGAAACAGCCCCCAGTTCAAGCAGACGTCTTTTGTCTCACAACAACACAGAACAACCCACTATTCTACACAGATGCAGCCACAGCCCTGAAATAAAGCCTCATTACCATGTGAGACTGTGGGTCTTTATTGCCATTGTTCCTTACAACATTGTTGTGCATTGTTGAGCTTTGTTGTTATATTTCATAATAGCATTTTCGATGATGGGCACATGAGGAGAGGAGAAGAGAAGTGACGATAAATGATACCTTCATAAAACACACCAGTGTTCCAACAACTGACACACACATGCACAAGAATGCGGCAGGACAGGACAACAAAGCTCGAGGGCTGGAATTCCCAATGTATGCCCTCACTGTGCTGTCTGCATTTCCCAGCACTTCCTGCTCACACAGCTCACAGGGAGGTAGAAATGGGCCCTGGTGAGCAATTGGACAAGTGATTATCTTGCTTCCTTCACATAATCGTAATGTAATCAAACTCTGAAAATTTAGAAAGTGCAATTAAAACATGAAGTAAGAAAAAGCTGGTAAAACCCTTGTTTTACTTACCTTTTCAGAGAAAATTGTAACGATGGGTCCATATTTAATTGGACAGTACCCCAAAACTTCAATGTGACATCAATAAATTCCCAAATATCCCTCCTTAAATATTCCACTACTTCAAGTGACTCAGCAATACATGTTTTTTAGAAAAGGAAAAAAAAATACACTTTTTCCCTAATTCCTCTCTTTTAAGTCGGAAAACAATTAGTACTATCACCTCACAGCAAATAAGTTTATTTCATCATGTAATTTCCTTTCGGCATTCCAATCTATATCTTAACAAGCATAATTTCACACACAGTCATACTAAATAAGTTTGACGGTAGCTGGGCCTGAAATCCTCTTTGAAGATCGCCAATTTCTTCTTAATAAAAGCACTGTTGTTGCTCTGAGAGCCCATATCATAGTCCCCACCTTACCTGCGGTGTGTCAGCCCAAGCTACCTGTGATAACCCAGTAAAGCTACAATACAGGTTGTCACTTCTCAACACGCGTTTCTTGCGTCACCTAAATCAAACTTATAAAGCTTGAAAGTTAAATATCAATTTCATGGCTCGAAGTGCGCAGAGAAATCAGAGATTTCTGGGATCCCAACCAGCCAACGTTGACTGACGTTAGCCACACACCAAACTTTAACGTTAGCCAAGTTACGTTTAATGTGCAGCGAAACAGTCCAAAGCTAAACCCAATCTGCCTTCACAGGGAGACCGGTTAAGTGAACACTTAAATAATGTGAAACCGAACAATATTTTTTGTCTCATGCAAGAGAAAATGCTACAAGGTAACCTATGTGATGTTTGCTACGTTAGCTTAGCCAGTTAGCTGAAACTCACCCTCCTGTCACAGGCCAGCGTTCAGCGATGTCGTATAATTCAACACACTTCAGCGTTAAAAAACATTTTTCCTGTTTCATGTCCGGAGCGACAACTTCGTGCGTTGAATCCTCGTGGTTATTCGAGTTGTCAGTAGATTACGGTCCACGCACGAGTAAATTTTTAAAGGTTAAAATCCCCACCCTTGAAGTAACTGGGGTGCCACAGTAGTCAGATCAGATCCCACTCCCAAGCAGATCCAAAGATGGCTGCCGAGCGCTTCACCGTCGCCTCCCTTCGCGAAAATACGTCGGGGGGGAATGTGAGGGAAGTTTAAATCCCCACCGAAACACCGCAATAAAGCCACTGTACTATCAGGGCAGTTGACAGACAACGCAGGTACTTATCCTGGCCCTCTTATTTGTGCGTATCCAACTCTGTCTGACCGTCCGTCTTTCTAAATGATACAAACTGCAGTTCCGCCCTGCAGCCCGAACTGCGTCCCGACAACATCCAGAGGCAGGGATTTCAAACGCCAGACGTGTTATACTTCCACTAGTAAGCAATCAACCCTTGCAAACCTTACATGTGATACATAATATATGTTTCAGGAACAGGAGCATTTATATATAATATTCATAATCATTATTAAAGTAAATGTAAAGAAATAAAGAAAAAAAAAAAAACAACAACAATTATTATCCTTAACTCCTCATCATTTATCAAAAAACGTTAGAGTTTGAGTGATGTTTCACAGTGTAACTTTGATATTTAATCTAAAAATGCAAATAGGAGGACCAGGAATAAGTCCATTATTATTTCCATCATGGGGGAACAGGTGGAGGTAGTGAAAGAGGATAAAAAAAATCTCAGTGTTCATCTGGCCAGCAGACAAAACAACACACAGACTTCTCAGACCCTTAAGTGCAGCATGATGTTGAATATCCTCTGCAAGTCTTTAGTGGAAAGTGCAATTCCATCTGTAGTCATCTGTTGGGGCAGCAACCTCAAGAAGAAGGCTGATTCTCTTCTTGGGACAGTTCTGAGTCTAGAGCTCTGGAGATGGGCAAAGAAGGATGCTGCATAAAATTAAAAACCTAATGGACAACTCTGCCCATCCTCTTTACAACACAGCGATTCAACAACAGACTGTCTTCATTTAGAAGCTTCCTCAGATCCACTACAATACATTGAATTGAATTGAGTCACCATCTTACAATGGTGGAGGGCTTGAATGCGCCAGTTAAACCAGGAGCTTTTATGTTTGAGGTAGTTTGCTTCCAGTGCAAATTGGTCCTGTGTGAGGTACTCAAGAAAGTGCTTGAGAAAGTGAACATCCTAAAAAAAAAACAGTTATGGAATAGAAAATTTACAACTAAAATTACCTTCTCTTTTCCCTGAAAGACACTCTCCACCTTTATAAAACAGGCTTAAGACTTTTCTTTTTGACAGGGCTCATAATTAGGGATGGCTCGGGTGACCCTTTGATATTCATTTTGTTATTCAAATATAGTTTTAGGCTGTTTTCATCACTCTAATCCCTTTACATCTTTGTATGTGCCATCATTGCTGTCATTAACTTTGTCTTTTTCTTTTTTGTTCATTTCCTACAGTAGGTGACCCTGGGATAACATATTTGTATCTGTTGGTGTTTATGTCCTATTATTTTACTCTATAGCCAGTCAAGTTCCTTTCCTGTAAAATTTCTTATATGCTGCTGTGTGCTAGTCAGGACAGGAAATTAATTAAAAATTCACTGAAACCCGTCAGTTTTCTTACTATTAAATTGAATAATAAACTGGATTAATTCCAGATAGATTATGATTTGACTCAATACTGAATTAGATTTTTTTTTTACTTTGTTTTTTTACTAGTTGTTTTACTTGTGTTACTAGACTTTTTTTTACTTGTTTACTTTTCCTGGAAAGTGTCCTAAAATAGAATCAAACAGTTTAACGTGGTGCCTGACTTCCTCTGGAATAGAATGCTATATGTTTACCTATATGGTTTTGCCCTTGAGATTCTCAACATACTTTTTTTGAAGTGTGAAAGAGAGGATTTGGGAGATTTAAGTTGTATTTTGCCTAAAGATTTAAACAAGCAAGCAAGACCAACTAACCTTCTCCAACTAACCATAATAGATCTAGAGTTGCAGAATTCCAGAAAAGAAAGATATTTGTTTTGCATTTCTTTAAAGATTTCTCCAGCATGTTTCCAAGTTTTGTCCATCTACTTCAGAGATTATGCAGTGCTGGCTTTTCAGCTTGTGCTTCATATAATGGACAGACAAAATCCCTCTGACATAACATTAGGGAGCCATGCAATATGGAAATCAAAACAGAAATTGAACAAAACAATTAGCACTTACAAGTATTTTTTTAGGCTGATTTTTTTAAGTAAATGCTCATTTTAAATTAATTTAACATTTAACAATTTTTTTATGTACATGTTTGTTTGAAATAAATAAATAAAAAAAACATGGTGTCAAAGGACTATTGAAAAGCTGGCATCTGCGATGGTTTGAAGAGGCATTAAGTAACATTAGGTGCACTAATATGAGAAGCTGTCCTGAAAGTCTAAAGGAATGTCAATGTAAAGAGGCAAGTAAATTTCTACATGTTGAATATCTTTGAATGGGTAAAAACTACAATAGGGCCACAGACCTGAAATATATAAACAGAAAAAAGAAAGACAGGTCCATGTCAAGTGTGTGACAAAGGCCCAGTTACTGCTGAACCGTATATATACTGTGTGTGTGTTTTAGACCAACATGCACTTCCATCAAGTAAGCATCTTTTTATGGGAACGCCTTTAATTTAAGATGGAATGTTAAATTATATTTTGCAGCTATCACACAAGGATAGCTCTGTTGTGGGCTATAACTGACATGTAAAAAAACTGACCTGTCTGTAGCCCAGAGAGAAATCCTGTCCTTTTTTCTTTTTTCTTTTTCTTTTTTTTAATCGGAAGCTTGTTTATGTTCTTTTCCTTTTTTGATTACATCTTTACCTCTCATTTTCCTTTTATTCTCTTATCAGTGAAACAAGGACTGTCTTATGCTAGGAGAAGTGTTTCTCTTTTAAACCTTTAAAGTGGATGGCTGGACCAAAAACAGGCCTATGAAGAAGATGAAGTCTTACAAGATGATGTCAGAGAATCGCTAATTTTGTTTAGTAAAAGGTGGGTCTCAGTAACTACGGAAAAAGAGAAAGTGTTTCTCTTTTGTGGAACTTTTGAGGTGGATAACTGGACCATGAAGAAGATGAAATCTTACAAGATGATGTCAGACTATTGCTAATTTTTGTGAATAAATGGTGTGTCTTAGTAATTGTGACTACAATGATACATAATGAAGAAGACACATACAATTTCTAGAATTACTTGTGAACATGTTTATTGACATTTTGCATTGCATAGTGAGTACAATCTTATTTATAAAATGTTATCTTTTAATGAATCTTTCTTAATGATGAACAACTCAAAATGTTCTGTAAGATCATACAATCTACTGTAACTCAGACATATATTAAAACAGAATTTACTTTTCTTTTCTTTGCGCTAGACTTAAACTGTTACATTCAGTTAAAACAAAAACAAACAAACAAGCAAAAAAAAAAAAAAAAACAAAAAAAAAAACTGTTACATTCTGTATATGAGGATGTCCGGTGTAAAAGTATTCGGGAGAAAAATTTTAAAAGAAAAATTAACTAATTCAGACTTTTATTCTGAAGGAAAATGCTTCCCGGATGATCTGAAGCCACGCCTCTCAATCGTGACGCCGGAAAAAGTCCGGAAGTAGATTACTTGATATTCCCACATGGTGAAAATGGCTGCGAATGAAGAAAAACAACAGGGTCACAGACCTGGCATATATAAACAAAAAAATAAAGGACACAAACATGGTAAACACCGAACGAAAGGTGAAATTGAAAGAGAAAACAAAGGTAGGTTGCATTCATTAGAAGAAACGTTACGCCTGTCACTTTGTAGCTCATGTCTGTGGGTCCGACACGCCAGTAATAGTGCACGTGCCTCTGTTCGTGCGGGCATTGGAAAATTGTGGTAATAGTAATAAATACTTTTGTGATATTTTGTGAAAATGTCTGATCACATATAAGTGAAAAAGTAAGTGGAAAAACTTGTGTGATATAAAGTTTGAGAGTGCCTAAAGAAGGCGATTCAGATTTCAAGTTGATCTTTGCAACTACTATCATATAACAAATTAAACGTTAGGTCTTGATTTTCCTCATGCCTTGAAACTGACAGTTTCAGCAACAACAACCTTTGATGTGGCCTCAGATATATCAGTATTAATATGGCAATGGATTCTCCTAAAACATAGCCACAAAGCGCTTCATTAAGTAAAGACAGCTGTTTTTTTTTTTTTTTTGTATTAGACTGAGCTGCTCTAACAGGTGTTTTTCATCCGCTGTCCGGCCATCATATGATCACAGCCACCGCAACTCTTGTTTGAACCCTTTGCAGATATATTGAGAGCTTTTAAATGCATTCTACATTTGAAGTGAAGGATCTGTTAAAAATCTTGCAGTAACTTAAATATCGGGTTTGTGTTTGCATAATTTGACATGCAACAACAGAGTAATGCATGATACTGAAGTACACTGGTCTGTGGTTTAATATAGAAGCTCATTTCTGCTGGATAGAGGGGTTGCGTCAAACATCATAACAAACACATTTATTTACACATCATGCATCAGCATATTACACATACATTTATCACTGTCTTGTGTCTTTGTTGGTCCTTTTGTGGCTCACTGTCAGCTATTTTAGTCCTTTCTCACAGATGTTAATATGTCAGGTCAGGCAATCAAAGTGGGCTGTTGAAGGACACATTCATTTTGACACATACCTACAGGAAAACTAACTTCTACTGCAATATCAAAATGTATGCGCATGCATCTGAGTTCAAACAAAAAAGAAAAGATTTTGTCAAATTATAGCACTAACCTTAATATATATGCAGACAGTCGTTTAAGAAAAAAACTTTGATTCTGTGTTTTATGTAGAGATTTGTGCATTAAAACGTTCAATGACACTTTTGAAATGTAAATATCTGTATTTTGTAAAAAATCACTGTATACATTTACTACTTCAGACTGTAAATATTTGCACCTTTTCTTGAGATTCTCTTACAACCAGGGCTTGACACTGACACCGGCTAACCGGCCAAATGCTGGTAAAATTTGGCTGTGGCTAGTAACAATTTCTGTCTCACAAGCAACTTTGGTCTGGTAACTTATTCTTTGATATGACACATCACAATAGTTGTACCAATTATTTGTATTTAAAATGTAAATGCAAGAATATTGTGAAGAAGAAAAAAACTGACAGCAAAACTGTGGCTAGCATAAAGACTAAATGGCTAATGACTGAGGAAAAACACTAGCCACAGTGGCTAGTGAGCAAAAAAGTTAGCGTCAAGCCCTGCTTACAACGTATTGCAGTAATACATCACTGTGTTGAATTTCACAGGAAGAGTGTCGGTGACAAACCTTACCAAAAAACAGAGGAAGGAGATGAAGAAGATGGACAGAAGGCACAAAGCTAACCAGCTACGCCGAAATAAGAAAGACATGGTAACTTTATATGAAACTTATTTACACACATATGCATATGCGTATGTATGTATTTTTTTTTATTTTTTTTAAGAACAGGATTCCTTAAACCCCCGATAAGTTTGCAGTATTTTGTTGAGTTTTCATGTTTTCATGCTGTTTCAGATCCTGACAGAAAAGCGGCGTTTAGGCAGCAGGGACGGTCCTCCTCATTTGGTTGCAGTGGTTTCTCTACATGTGAGAGCTGATGCTGGTGCCATTACCAAACTGCTACGTCAGGAAGGTGCAGGGGGAATTGTACATCAAGAGCAGTGCATCAGTGGTGTCGGAGACAGTTTTGGGCTTATTCTTCCTCGTTTTAAACAAAGGTTCACCTTTCTAAACCAGAGCACAGGTAAGTTTTGAGGGTTGTCCAAAACATACATGCCAAATGTTCAGAAAATGACGCAATGAGGTACCAGAAATAGTTTTTCTGTTATGTGTGTGATGAGATTTTTTTCCTTCCCATTCCTAAGCTTATATAATTGTTTCTTTGGACAGCTGACATGCACTCCCTGCTGGATGTAGCAAAGATTGCAGATAGCCTTGTGTTTGTGCTGGACTCCACTGAAGGTTGGGATAAGTACGGAGATCATTGTCTCTCCTGCCTTTTTGCCCAAGGCCTCCCCAGCTATGGTGAGTTTTTTTTTTTTTTTTTTTTTAATGTAATACTGCAGCTTTCAGACTTAATCTATTGACACAGGTTTTTATTTGCTTCTTTTGTGGTGTACATTTTCTAAATCCCTTGTCACCCAAATTCACCCTGTCCAGCTCTAGTGTGTCAGGGTGTGTCTGACATTCCAGTTAAGAAGAGGGTCGAATCTAGAAGAGCTTTGTCAAAGATCGCGGAGGTCCGTTTCCCTGATGCCCGTCTCTTCCCCCTGGACTCGGAACAAGATGCCACACTTCTTCTCAGGACACCTGGGTTCCTCAGAGACAAAGAAAGCTGGGGTTCCGTTCCAGACGCTCCCATGTAATAGCACAGCGTGTCACTTTTACACCCAACAGCCCTGCTGAGGGCCCAGGCGATAGGCCCGTGGGCCTTGGGACCCTTTGCGTCTCAGGGTATGTCCGTGGCCGTCCTTTGGGGGTCAACAGACTGGTGCACATCAGCGGACATGGAGACTTTCAACTCAGTCAGATTGATGCTCCGTCAGATCCCCTTCCCCTCAACCTAACAACATCCAAACCGACAAAACCTGGCAAGGAAGGGGACATAGAAATGCAGGTAGGCGTTTGTTTTTTGACTGTAAGTTACTGATTAAAAGGAGCTCAAGGTGACGAGTATTTAGTGGAACATTTTTTTGTCACAGTGTGACAGAAGTTTCTTGCCAAGAATCCCTGTTAGACGTATGCACCAGTTTATTTTTTAAATTCCTGTCATATTCCATGTCAACAATGTAAAGCGGGCAGGAACTGGCATCTTTCGCTTCTTGTTTTACTTCTTTCAGGTGTTAAAGACAAAGAATCAGTGAATGATGTCTTGTTGAAAGACTAAAATATCATTTTTCCGACTGGAATGGCTCACAGTTTATGTGGCGGAGATGTTGTAAATAAAGGAGCAGTGCACTGACTGGTCTCAGCGGAGCTAAACACTTGCTTGGAAATTAGTTTGCCGTTTCAACTAGAGACTTTGATAACTGCAGTATGAAACACACTATGTTGGGAAATTGCACTGATGAAATTACCTGAAGGAATCAACTAAGACCTCCATAGAAGGGGTCGAAATGATGATAAAACTCAATAAAGCCTTTCAGCTGTGAATGATGGTTAGTTATATAATGAATCTGACTTAACAGAAATGATGCGTCTGTGCAGTTCAGTGGCCTGTGACACCGATGTGTCATAATGCTTTACATTTATAGATGAGATAACGTGCCATTTAGGGCTAATAGTAAGGGATAATTTAGCATCTTAGCATAAAACACTACAGTATTTAACATACAATAAAACACTGTTTTGTTGCTTGGTGGCTTGCAGTGTTCCCTCACAGCTAGAAGGTTCTTAGTTTGAATCCCAGCTCAGCGTCGATGTGTGGAATTTGCATGTCGTCCCTGTGTTTGCTTGGGTTTTCTCCGTGTACTCCAGTTACTACAGTTCAAAAACAAGCATGTTTGTTATTTGGTTATTCTAAATTGCTCTTAGGAGGTTGTGTGTGTGGATGCGGTTGTCCATATGTGCTCCTGGTCTTTACTGGCACCTGTCCAGGGTGTACCCCTGCCTCTCACCTGAGGAGAGCTGGGATAGGCTGTGACCCTGCAGAGGATTAAACAGACAGATGAAGGATGGAAAATATAAACATGGTGCTCTTAAATTGGGATAATTTTTTTTTAATTCATTTATTTTAGTTTTGTTTTTCAGAATTTAACTTAATAAATGTATGTATTAAACTAGGTGATACAAATTACACAAATTAGTTTGCTATTGATTAACAGATTTATTTGAATTGTAAAAATAAAACTGAGCTGCATATTATCTAATATTTGAACTGGTTTCACAGAGATGTTGTGGATTCCTGTTGTTCTAATTTGTGAAGCCTGCTAGTTATATCCCAGGTGGCATTTTAAAAAAGAAAACAAGGGGAGAAAAAAAACAATATAATAAAACAATAAATAACAATATAAATAGATAAAAACAATATATAAATCAGATGATCTATCACCTGATTCAGCATCTTGTTGGCTTATATTTTTGTCATGTTTTTTTTGTTAATGATGCTGCAGTAAAGACATGCACTTCTTATTAAGGCTGGGTGTCATTTAAGATTTATTGATATCGATACTAAAAATCAATACCATATCTTTGATTCTGTTACCTGACCGATACTTTTATCTGATGCCAATGTAATAAAATTTGGACATGAAGGAAATTACATAGACATTAATGATAGATTTTTTTTAAATTAGTTTTAGAAGACAAAATACAGCTTTAGTTATGTTTATGCTTCATTAGGCATTAATATTTGTCAAGCTCTTACTCAAGTTTAATTTTCAATGCAGAGAACCAAAACTTGGTAATGAGTTAGCAAATGGACAGTTATCAGTTCTTCCTACCTGGTTCTGCTGCTTTGATTCTGATGCTCTGTTTTTAATTTCAGTAGCCAGCCAGGTTTCTCCCATCTGACACAACAGCATTTTCTACCTTCTTATTTTTAAACTGTCAACAAAAGTTGCCCCTTTAATTTAAAATCTGAACAACCCAAACAAACTTCAGATTCATTCATTCATCCAACATAACAAAACCATCACAGTCTCACTAAAGGACATCAAACAGTGATATTGTTGCTGATTATTGCAGATTATTGATACACAGTGGTATCGAAGCAATTTGATCGATACTAGAAAGATATCAATTTTTGATACCCAGCCCTACTTCTCATTCATTTACTGTAAAATAATAGTGTATATCATACTTGGAGGTAATCGGTGGGTTAAAACCTGCAACAAAACCCTTCATTGGTCTTTAAATGAACCAGACATGTGAATTGTAACCTTTTTTTTTCTTTTTTTTTTTTAACATCATGTTCAATAACAGCTTTGTATCTGACAGGACGGAGATGAAACTCAAGCTTCAGTGCGGGTGCTCATGAAAGCAGACCTATCCTGCAGGGAGAGCTTGCAGGCGGAGGCAGAGGTGGACCCCATGGACGGAGAGCAAACATGGCCGACAGAAACGGAACTGCTGGAAGCTGAAGGTGCAGGAACCGAATCATGTCTTGTTGAGATGATACTCCAATAAGCTTTTTTTCACCCAGTGGTTATGGCATATTGCCGCAAAGAACTGATATTCTTTTTTGGAAATTCACACAGACTGAATGGAGGTCAGTCTCACCCCATCAGTGCGCTCTGTGATCTACTGCTACTCCATCTCCTGTACATTACAGCACACACAAAACCAACGGCCAGCTTTCACGCTCTGCTGTTGACGCTGATAGCATGTTAGCTGTTGCTGTCAGAGTCAGAGGGTACATCCTACTGATCCAGATGTTTGAATGACGCATCGAATCAAAATGACAAATGGGCTCATCCGGGTCCATGGGCTCATCCGAGTCCATGTGCTCATCCAGGTCCACGGAGCTCAGTGATGCAATGCATCGAAAGAGTCAGACTTGATGTTCTGTTGGCTTACCCTCATTTTTAACACTTTTACAAACATCTTCCTGTACTGTCATGTGGTCAAACAGATGAATATACCAAAAAAGGGAGCTTTAAACCCCACATAAGAATGTAAAGTGTTTGAATAAAATGAATAGATTTATGTTTCAGGAGTATGTATTTGGAGAAAATAGTGCTTTGCTTTGAAGGATTCATCAGATCCATATCTGAGTAATGACTGATCCACAAGGACACAAATCTGTTAAAAAAGCCAACATTTTTCATCATCTTTATGTTGCTACTTCCCAGGGTAAAAAAATATGAGTCCTTTAACAGATTCTTGTCCTTTTTGTTCTTCTCCACTCTACGGGGAGAACAGAGGCACAGCAAAAATGCCACGATGTTCCGTCTCAGGGCTGTTCACATAGAAAATAAGGCAAAATATCAGTTCAAAAGTCCTTTTCCTTGGATGTAATGTGTGTGAGAAAAGACAAAAGGGAGCCTTAATGAGGCCTGACTTGTGTCAGAGCAGTCACCATTGATTTAATTTGAATCATTTAATCAATCTGACTGTCTCCTTACAAAGCTCTCTAGTGGCTGGAAATAATTAAACTTAAGTGCCTAAGGTTTGCCACATTTCACCCGATTACAGTTTTCTACATTACCTTTATGTGAAAAACAGGTTTGATAAGCAACACATTTACACGAGAGGAAGAAAAGAAAAACTTCCCCTGACTTACATTCCAGCTAAATGAAGTCCAATATTAGCAATTATTTATTTTTACACGCCGCAGACACACACGGGCATGATTCTTTGATGCTTCTCTTCACTGTTCAGAGGCCAGGAAGAACAAATGTGTGGTAAAGGTCCCTAAGGGAACATCCGACTACCAGGCCACATGGATCGTTGACGAAGACGATGAGGAGAATGGTGACTTGGACGAAGAAAGCAGTGATGACGAGGATGACGACGACATGATGGATGAAGCTATGGATAAGGAGGATGATGAGACCAACTCTCAGGTACACATTTATGGCTCTGACACAGACAGAAAGATGACGGGCGAGAAATCAGTTGCAGTTTCTAAGAACCCAATTTGTTACTTTCAACCTGAGTTTTGATTTTGCTCCTGATAATAACTGTCAAAAAATAACAATGATCTATAACATTAACATTCATGTACATCACATATGTGTCTAAAGCCAGGTTAAACTCTTAACCCTCAGCTAAACACTCTGTGCTTTATGACAGCAACCGGCCATTATGTCCAGTTGTACTTTGTAGTTATCGCAACAGTTCAGTTCGAGATGTGGAGACAGCGTCGGACGATGAGGATGATAATGTGGAGAGAAGCCACGGAGTGTCGGTAGTTCCGGGCCCGGACCCGTGCATACGTGACCCACAGTCTGTGCACCTCGTTGCTGAGAGGCACTGTTTGTTTTTTCAGCGTCTGTCTCTGTAGTGCCAGGCTGCTCACCACACCACAACAATAGTGTTTGGAGCAGGAGTCCCGAGAGAAGCCTCCTGTCTTCCTGTCTTGTGAACAGAACTTCCCGTCTGGACGAAGGGAGGGGTCGACCATTTATTTATTTCCAACTCTGCTTGAAAAGAAGTTGGGGAAGCTCTCGTTATGCAACGGGTTCATTACGATCTATAATTGTTATTAGCATGCATTTGATGTTGAAGTTAGCACACAGACATACGTATGTCGGAGAGGGTAACAATAGGTGAAGGGGTACTTCAAATGATAATGATTATTATTACTATTGGGGTGAGGATGTTGGAGAGGTTGTGAATCAACCCCACACTGAGTGCTTTCCGTTCAACTGTCTGGCTTCTGGAGTAGTTTGCCAGTTGAGCAGCAACTGTAAAGCATGTCTGCTTTGATGATTGATTTCCTTTTACAAATGTAGCCCACATTGAAGTTGGAATTCTGTGTTGGCATAATAGGATGGCCTGACCTGTCCTGACTTTCCATTCTTGGAAAGGGACTAAATTTGAACATATCCAAAGCAAGAATTTCCATAGTTTGAAGTCTAGGAGCTCCTTATCGCCTTCACACATACAAGTGACTTCAAAAAACAGTTTCTTTTAATGCCACCGAGTTGTTGCTTTTGGCTGCAATACAGCTACAGTTTCTATACTTGGAAACTTTTTGACCCTGCTTGTGGTCACAACATGTGTGTTTCTCAAATGTTGAAGATGAATTTTCGAAAGGAGAAATTGAGTGTAACAGCATAGCTATGGAAAATAACTGATCTTAAAGATTTTGATCTACTTGCAGTATGGTACTGCAAAATGGAGTATTTCTGAGAGTAGTAGCAGGTATTTGTGAATTCTGTGAAATTAACTCTCATCCAGTTAGTTTTAAGGTTAGAGCTACACAAACTCTTGGATCAGACTTCAGTTGATATCATGACCCAGTACTGCTGCTTACAGATCTGTCCTCCCTGCTTAGGAGCCAGGTTCTGGTTGCGCTTCAGAAGAGGAAGACGAAGATGAGGAGGAGGAAGAAGAGGTGTGCTCCACAGAGAGAGCTGGAGCAGACCAGCGGTATGATGAACACATGGATGAAGCAGCAGAGGAAGAAGGTCTAAAACGCTACAGAGAGGCTCGATCCCATGAGATGTTTCCTGATGAGCTGGATACCCCCCGTGACACAGCTGCGAGAATCAGGTAGGAGCTCTTCCACGTTGGCACGCGCAAGGGTCGGGGGTTTTCCGGCGAGATCACATTGAAAAAGGTCATTCCTTTTCATTGACTTGATTGTGTTCTCATTGCTGCTAATCTTGGATGATCTGTTGCTGGCAGTTGTCACAGTTTTTCACAGTAGTTCATTTTGCTGTCTCAGGTTCCAGCGCTACAGGGGCCTTAAAAGTTTCCGCTCCTCACCCTGGGACCCCATGGAGAACTTGCCTCTCGACTATTCACGCATCTTCCAGTTCCAGAGCTTTGAGCGCACTCGCCGCCGCACATTGGCCGAGGCTGCAGCAGAGGAGGAGGGAGCCATGGTGAAACAAAATAATTGTCTTCATCTACAAATGCATGCTTCTCAGATATCTGAAACGTGTCTTCTCAGACACTGTTACCCATTTTATTTCAGGATGGCTGGTATGTCACTGTGCATGTGATTGATGTGCCTTTTTCTGTGATGGAGAGCGTCCAGTCTGGCAAACCTCTGGTACTGGTGTCTCTCTTGCCTCATGAGCAGAAGGTACTACCATCCAAAAACCTTCATTTTAAGAAATGAGACTCATTCCAGGCTTTCCTGGACTTATAATTTTTCTTCTGCATACAGATGTCAGTCATGCACGTGTTGGTGCGGAGACACGCCAGCAGCACTGAGCCAATCAAATCTAAAGAGGAACTTGTGTTCCACTGTGGGTTTCGGAGATTCCGTGCTTCCCCGATATTCTCCCAGCACACATCAGGTAGAACATCTGTTAATCAAGCAAAGGCACTCCTCAGCACATCCCTATTTCAACCCTAATCTCTTCTAAATCAAACAGTGATTTTTAAAATCACCCTAATCAATGCAGCAGAGGACCAGAGAGCTATAAATTACCCTGCTGCTACAAAATGAGGACTCCCTCACACCAACACCCATAAGTGTTTCATCACAGCCGTACAAGGAACAATCCGATAACTGCATTGAAAATAAATTGTAATTGCTTTTGCATTCAGAATGGTACTTTCCATAAAACTAGCATTAAAACGTCACACTATTTTGTGATTATGGCTCAAAGTCCATCAGCAAAGCCACTTATTTGTTATTCAGCTGCATAATGGATGACTTAGTGTTGAGCTCTCGTTTTTTCAGCTGACAAGCATAAGATGGAGCGCTTCCTCAGCCCAGATGCCCCCACAGTGGTTTCGGTGTACGCTCCCATCACCTTCCCCCCGGCAGGAGTCCTGCTCTTTAAACAAAGGAATGATGGTGAGATGACCTGCTTGTACTTTAGCCTCAGTAGATTCTGTGATTGGATTGGCTGCCTTCAGTTTAAACTTTGACCGTCTGTCCTGTTATTAGTTGTTATATTTAATTATCCACTTAAAGGAGTTAAGCAGTGGCCTTTGAACTCGTGTTGTTCTTACTGCGTCTTTGTAGGCGTCCAGGACCTGGTGGCTACAGGCAGTCTGCTGAGTTGCGACCCTCAGCGGGTTGTACTAAAGAGGATCGTATTAAGCGGACATCCATTCAAAATCAACAGGCGCTCAGCAGTTGTCCGTTACATGTTCTTTAACAGGGGTAAGAGGATGTCCTCATTCTTTCCTTACTATGGCTGCAAAATAAAGTTCAGCTTCTGTAAGTTTAATTCTTTTTTTTTTTTTTTGTTGCTCTGATAGATGACATTATGTGGTTCAAACCAGTGGAGTTACGGACAAAATGGGGTCGACGGGGGCATATTAAGGAGGCTTTAGGTGAGAAAATTTACAAATGAAAGACACTGGCTGCAATTTTGTTTTTGTTTTTTGAAGAGTTTCCTGTCATCTCTTGTGAATTCTCATTGCCTCTACAATTTTTTTCAGGAACTCATGGTCACATGAAGTGTGTCTTTGATAATCAGCTGCGCTCTCAAGACACTGTCCTGATGAATTTGTACAAAAGGGTCTATCCACATTGGACATATGATCCTTATGTACCTGCACCTTTACCGTGGTTCAAGAAAGAAGTTACAGTGGAAATGGATGATTTGGACATGGAATAGAGGGAGACGACACACAATGTGAGAATTACAGGATATGAATTGACATAAGTGTCATTAAACGAGACTTAACCCAGGACTCAATTGTAACAGAGACTTTCAAATCTCATTTGGACTTTCCTGGTAAAATAAGAGTGAAATAAGACAAAAACAAAAAATAAAGTGTATTTGTGTGTTTGAATAAAACCCTTTTCATGCAAATGATCTACGTAATTGCTGCTCATCACGTTGTGTTTTGCCTTTAAGCTGCTAAGTTTGTTTTTGGCCACTAGATGGCACTCATGAATAAGTAGTAATCACACTTCCTCACCATTTCAGCAATTCACCTTAAAAAGGATTTTTTTTTTTTTAAAGAGTGACTGCTACTACTGAACAAATAGCTGGGTTTGTTCAGCATTTAATGATTAAACAAATCCAATGGCTGTTACCACAACAACTTGTAATAATTCCTGCATTCAGTCATGTATCAAGCTCATTACACTGCCTACGCTTTGAAGTCATGCATGTGTGGCAAAGTGCCTGCAGCCGCATTAGACTGCAAGAACGAGGACAAAGTAATTATTTAGATGATGTGATATTTGAGGAAGCGTAATCATGAAAGAACTCCCAAGTTGTACGTTTAAGCTAAATTCTTGACAGCAATCTCAATTAATTTTTAAATTTGGACAAATGGCAGCTGTCAGGTTTATTTATTTATCTTTGGTTGCAAACATGCTTCACTGGACTTCAGTCAAAAAAAAGTTATCGCAATGTATTACCAGTTTCAGAATGAGTTAATACATGAAGCAACCATAGCACAGAATACAGCTTTTTGAAAACATGTGGCAGTGCCAACACTGCGTCAGTGTGCAGGCAAGAGAGCAAATAAAAACTATAAATGTGATTATTAGCTAAACACAGTCTTTATGCGCAACATAATTCCTTAACAGCTGGAGGCCCTAACGTATGAACATCTAAAAGCACTAGTCCTCTGCGTCCTATCAGCATCTCAACACACACACACATGCACAGCTTTAAATCTCTCAACGGCGGTCTTGTACTGACCTTCTCAAATCCAGTTAAAACACACACACACACACCCCGATCATGATCTTTCTGTTGATTTGACACACAAACTGAGATGCTTTACAGTTTTGCATCCTTCCCTGCCACATATAATTTTTTTTGCTTAGGAAAACACAGATTTATGACTTGTAATATTTATCATAACAATTTAAGCCTTCACATGCCAGCAGCAACATGATTCATCCCCTGGAGTGAGTTGGGACTGCAGCACGCAGGCATGCCAGTACGTCTGGGAAACCAGAAGGTGAAGACTTTGGGATGGAGAGAAGAACATGATCCAAGAAAAGGAGGGGAGCTAAAGTTCATGCTGTTTTTTTTTCTTTTTTTTAAATTTGATTATGCAGGAAAAAGTAGAAGGAAAAAAAAAAAAGATAATAGAATTGAGAAAGACAAATGTCTCTATGGTCCATGGAGGGGCAAGCTGGGAGCTCTGGACACTTTTGTAGTAACACTCAATTTGTTTCCTACTTCGATAGGTTTTTCGTGTATTAAAGCAAGGACACAGTAACTAATGTGTTGGACACGTCTTTTTGAGAATGAGTCATCCGTGGGGTAAGAAGGGGAGACGTTCAGTACCCCCCTAATGGAAAATGCTCTTACAATAACACTAACAAAAATGGGGCTCAATTTAGATGTGTACTCTACATTTTACCCTGACAATATTAATTCGAAACAGATAAACATTTAGCTTCTTTGGGGGACGAACAGCTACGTGGTAAGAATGACTCCAGCTCTTGAGTGAAGGATGTGTTTAGCACACGTTATCATCAGAGAACGTGAATGCTGGTGACTTAGTGTTGTTTGGATCAGTTCACTTCACTGCCACCACATTTCCTTGGCTCTCCTTGAAGATATAATGGGTGAGAAATTTTTCCGTTGGATGTGGATAAAGAAACGGAAGAGGGGAAAAAGGACAGGGAGGGAGTGAGAGATAAGGGAAGACCGAGTTGATGTTCAGCATGAATAAAACCAGAAGTGAAGGGAGGACCGAGTCAGTGGAATGTAGAAGAAGAGGGATGCATAGAATTAGGAAGTTAAAATAAAACGCTAATGGGTGAGAAAGAGACTGAGAGTGAAATGGAGGAGTGTGAGAGTCTGAGGCAGTGTGGGCGAGGGAGTAAGGAGAGTGAGAGTGGCTGGCGTTTATGGATTGCAGATGTGGCGCATTGGGGTTTTGGCAGGGGCCATATGAGCCTGAATCCTGCACCGGCTGGGTGGCACCGGGGTGAGAGGGAGGTCACTGCACCGCAGCGCACAGCCCATAAAACACTGAGTGGTGGGAGAGATGAGAGAGAGAGACTAGGCCTCTGAACCCAGCACTACAGGGCAGAAGGAATGAGCAGATAACACTTTTGGTCTGATCACATAAGAACAGATCCTCCAAGTTGATTTGGGCCGACAGTAATGACAAAGGTTAATTGCATAACACTGAGCTCAAACCTGGTGAACCTGTGCCACCCCATCCCCATGACACACTTACACACTTGCTAATGCTGGACCCATCACACATTTGACAAGACACCCAAATGTAGAGGAAAAGGGTTTATCCATCCATTGATGGTGGAATAGTTACATGAGATCACAGGAAAATTTCACACTGAAAGTACTTTAGGACCCATTTCCTATACATTTACCCCAACCCAAGGATGAATCGAACTAATGAAGCAATTTACTATGAGTGATGTTGACATAGTTAGGAGTGTGGCTCACATCTGTGCACAAATTAGTTTAAAAAACAATATTTATCTGTACAAACAGGAGACAAATTACAGGAAAATCCTAAACCCTTGACCTCCACTGGCAATGTTTGATTCCATGTGTCACATCAAAGGTAAACTTCACAGCAAATCAATGCAAATTTTTTTTTGGATTACATTCATCCGCCATTATTTTCTGTTTCCTCTAAGATGACAATAACCACAAGCAGATGAAATGATGTGAAACGTGGGAGTCGGTATTCACAGTTACCTGATCTTAACCCAGCTGATCACCTCTGGTAAATTTCAGAGTGATTTGTCAGACAGCACTCTTCACTTCAGTCATCAAAATGGACAATTAAGGAATATCCTCAGGAAAAATTGTGTTCTCTTCCTCCAATAGGGTTCCAGAAATTAGTTAACTCAATGTTATGGCTCATTAAAGCTCTGGTTCCTTTTGGTAGAACACCTGCATTCATCTTTACATGACCTGTTGTATAATAAGAGCTTTGTACAATCATTCTGTAGTCAGTAAAAAGTATTTCCTCTTTGGTACAACCTACAGTATTTTAATAATCAGAGTGGGGACTGCAGCAGTAACCATCTGCTATGGTGTGTTCAAATTGAAAAAATACTGCTTCAGCTTTGTGCAATCAAGTACATTTTAGCATGAAATAGTGATGCATAAACCTCTAGTGCAGTGGTTCTCAAACTTTTAATGCTGCGTACCACCTGAGAAACTGTTCAGTACCACTATGATGACCAATTTTAAAATATAGCCATATATGCCTTGTCAATTAGCTTTAAATTCACAGGAGAGATGTTTATTCCTTATTGTAGTTATTTATTGTTCCCTGAATTTCGTTTAAAACATATTTATAATGCATTGTATGTTTCAGATTTAATTTAAAAAAAAGTGAAAATGTGGAAAGTCCTGACGTTCCCCCGCGTACCACTTCAGAGCTTCACTATGAGGAGGAGCAGTGACATCTGGTGGCAGACTGGAGTTACAACAGCTGCGTCATAATTTGACCGAGGCGCTATCACAAAATATCACTATAATCTTCCTCATGGGCAATAAAACTCATTCAACGCTGCATGCTCAAATTAATTTCCCTAAGAGCAATTACTTGTTGTAGTAGATGTCGTTATTTGTGTAGTATATACCCTTCCCAGTGTCTTAGTGGTAGTGCTGTCGCCTATCATATGGAAGGTCCCAGGTTAGAATCCTGGTTGCGTCAGGAAGGGACATCCGGTGTAAAACTTGTGCCAAGCTTCTATTGTGGATCACTCTGCTGTGGCGACCCCGAATAGAGGGTTTTCACGGCACGTCATCAGCGCGTTATTCAACAGGAAGTCGCCATCTTGGAGGCACGCGGCAACGTAAACAAAGCGCACACACTGGAGTAAATTGGACGTCTTCATTGAAAATGGTAAATTATTGTTCTCGGCTGTACCAACCGGACAGACCGCGAGAGACACTTGGAGTTTTATAGACTTCCAAGGGTTATTAAAAATCAGGGAGAACAATGCCAGAAGTTGTCAGAGGAAAGGAGGCGCTTATGGTTAGCAAGACTAAACCAAGACCTGCGTGGCAAAAATCTGGACAACATCCGAATTTGTTCGGCCCAATTCGTGTCAGGTAAGTTAAGTGAAATGTTGTTAGCTCTTAATTTCACACATGAACAATTATCAAGGAAAAACCTCTAAATTTCTAGTCTAATGATAATATCAAGCTACTCATCTACTCATAAAAGTACAAGTACCCCAAAAAACTACTTAATTACAGTATTTGATTTGTAATTAATTACTTCCACCCCTGGATATCATACAGTTAAGATTAGATTGATTAAAGACGTTATGGCATTACTTACTTTGGCCTTCACAACACATCTGTCGTTGATTATTTGATACTGCAGCTCTCTCACCGATCCACAGACCATCTGGTTATAGGCCTCCAAACTCCAAAAAATATCTTCTGCTGTGTATGGGCTTGGCGAGAAAACCAGGTAGTTTATGATGTCGGGGTAAACAATCGAAGGGAGGCTCTCCGGCTCGTCATTGCTCCAAGACGAGGGAGCTAACTCGTAGGGATCGGCACCACCTACAAACTGTAACTTTTCAGAATATCGTTCCCTTTCCCGTGGACCAAGTCCTTTTTCTGTATGTTTTTGCGTCTGTAACGCCTTTTGAAGAGCTTTTCTGTGGTTTATCCATCCTTTATCCACGGTCGTTTGCATTGATCCAGCGGTGTGTTTACGTCCGAGTACCTCCAAGATGGCCGCCATCCGGGTCACTGACCAAAACGTGACGTAGGTGAAAACCCTCTTGTATAGGAAGCAGGCAAAAGGGAAGTTTTATTAGATGTCGTTAATTAAGTCTCTTCAATGATTCATTACCTCTGCCATGGTCCGCCAAGGAGTTTATGTTTTTGCCGGCATTTATCTGTCTGTCTGTGTACAAGATAACTCAAAAAGTTATGGATGGATTTTGATGAAATTTTCCAGAGTTGTCGAAAATGTGAAAAGGAAGAACTGATTTCAATTGGCTGTGATCCTGAAGAAATCCTGGATTCTGGATCACTTTCAAATTTTCGATAACATTGCGGTCAATGGGGCCAAAAATTCTGTTTCTCAATATCTCCGTTAATTATTGCCCAAAACTCACGAAATTTGACTCAGGGATTGACAATGGGAACCTCTATCAAATTTCAAAGGCTGATCCGGATCTGATCCAGAAGGCGGATTTAATCGCAATCTGTAAATCGCTATATGGGGGAATTGTTGCACTTGGTGGAGGTCTGCGCTCTCCGAGTGCTTTTCTAGTTATAGATAGTTATTTTCGTGTTTAGGAAGGATCTTCTGTGGCGTTGAAGCATTCTGAGTCAATGAAACGCTCCAAAACATTTTGAAGCAATGAAGCGCCAAGTGAAGCTGCGATTGCAGTCGAAGCTTAGGACGTGATTGGTCATGTGACAGTGGTGTTTTATAATAATAATAATAATAATAATAATAATAATAATAATAATAATTATTATTATTATTATTATTATTATTAATATTAATAATTTTTATTATTAATATTATTATTTTATCTGTAACCATACACCGTACAAAACCACAGCATTAACCTCTGGTGAAGGATAGAAGGAGGATCAAATTGGTCTTATAAAAAAGGGTGTAAAAAGTAACATATAAAAGAAGACAATTGCTTTTTTTTTATTTTTATTTTTTAACTAATTTCACTTACCAGCTGTGGAATGTATTTTTTTTTTTTTTTTAAGGCTCATGTCATGTATCGTGTGTTATATTTTCAGTGAAATGCTTCAAACCGTATATTGGAGTTAGGTTTGACTTTTAATCTTAGAGGAAATGGAGCACTGATGATTTTGATGCAAGAAAACAAGACTAAAAAGCACCAAAGCACTAAAAGTCTGATTAAATTTTTTGCAGTTTTATAGTTATGACACTTTTTTGCCACTTGAAAAATCCTCTGATTGTCTCATGTACTCTCCTGTTTTTGTCCGTGCTGCCCAACAATACTTGCATATTGGGCCAGCTCTGTTTTTCTTTCTTTTGTGATATCCTTCCTTGTTCCCCCTTTTCTCCCTCTTACCCTGGTCCTGACTCCCTGGTTCCTGGGTCTTAGCCAAGGCCTGTGTCCCCAGAGGAGCCACAGAGGAGTTGGAGAGAGGGCAGCAAGGGGGTGCAGAAACAGACTCCAAAACCACAGCTGCATCAACTCCTCTCTCTCCTCTCCTCTCCTCTCCTCTCCTCTCCTCTCCTCTCCCCATGTTTCGGTGCATATGTGTTTGTGAGTGAAAGAAGGAGATGCTGAGTGTGTGAGTGGGTAAGTGTGTGTACATGTGTATTTGTGTTGACACAGAGCTGGATGAGTCGGTATGATGGTATGGAGACCAGGATCTCACAACAAAGCCAGAGAGTTCACCCAGAGAACAAAAGGGGGTGGGATGGGGAATGACAGACTTTAAGCCTGGCGAGCAGATTTGGAGCTGCCAGTGACAAGAAGGAAGATGATCTGCAGGAGTTTTTAGTATCATGGAATGATATCAAGACGTCTTCAGATGGCTTAGACTGCATTTGTAACACGTATGTGAAATCCCCCTGATTGAGAGTCTCTCGACAGTTTTGGACAAAAGCACGGAAACTGCACCTGCACAAAAATGTGTAAGAGCCTCCCCATAGGCACACAGTCCATGACCTGATATGTTAACAAATTACATCAAGATTTTCTTCAAGGTGTAGCTGCCTTTCTACTTTCCCTTCTCTGATTATTCAGGTGGGAGTGAAATCTGACAAAAAAAAAAAAAAAAAAATTCCAACCTGATCTGGGCCTCCCAGAGTCTTTTTTTTTTTTTTTTCCTTTTCCAACATCACTACACAGGGACCTGGCAAGGCAATCTCTCTGCTCCTCTATCATTCCCCTCTCCCAGCTTCCTGCCCTGATGATGTCACACACCATATGGTTTTCAGCAGTATCAAGCCGGAAAAGCGATTTAGTCAGCGAGAGGAGAAGGAGAGAAAAGAAGGAGGTCTAGAATGGGGTGCAGGCTGGACAGAAAAAACAAAAGGCTTGTTCTTCCCCTTGTGTCTGCTGTAAGTGGAGGTTGCAGGTGGTGAAGAGAGCTGGAAGAAGAGGAGGTGAGGAGAGGGGAGAGCTTGCCTAGTGTGACTAATGAGCAGAGACCGGGGAGTGGAGACCATGCATCCGACAGCCATGTGCTGCACAGACGACCACTGGATTGGCAGACACACAAACACACATTCATGCAGATACACACATTTTAACATGTTTACAGATGCATAAACTTCTTAAAAAAAACTAATAAGAAAGAGCTGCCAAGAAAAGTTGGTTGACTTTCTTTGTTTCAGAATCAATAAATGTTCTTTTACTTCATGTGAGTAGAGGTATTTGAGTTGCAATCAGTGTCTAACGAATACTTTCATAATAACATTGGATCACAGAACCAGAACCTTAAATCAGAAAGTTTGGGCAGAATGGAAAATGCATAATAGCACGAGAAAAACAATCACTCTTAAATTTGCTTTGACTTCCATTTCATTGAAGCATGAGCCCATGATATTTCATGTTTTGTCCTGTCAGTTTCATTTCATATTCTCATCTGTTCTTGCATTGCAGACCTGAAACACTTGATCCAGTGTGCAGAATGCAGTTTTGCATTATCTTGTTGAAAAATGGACGGATGTCCCTGAAAAAGATGTCGCCTTGAGGGCAGCATAATTATGTTGCTCTGTACTTTTCTGCTTTCATGCTTTCATCAAAGAAGTGTAAATTACTTTTGCCAAGAGCACAGATACAAACATGTACCATCACAGCCTAGCTTTTTGAATTAATGACAGTCTTTTATCTTTGAAGAATGTAGTGCCCATTCCTTTCAAAAAAGATCTGGAAGACTGATTCATCTGAACACAATATATATTTCCATTATGTGATGGTCAGATGCCTCTGAGTCCAGAGATGTTGACTCTGGATCTGGACAAAGTTAACATAAGACATTTTTTTTCCCACAATAAAGTTTAAGTTGCATTAAGTATAACTTATTTTTGCTCCTTTCATGGACATTACTTTTGCACCAAATGATAACTATCACCTACAGGAAACATCTCTTTGAATTTTGTTCTCACTACTACCACTACATTGTCACTAACCTAACTTTTATTTAGAATCTGTTGCAGGTCTCAAGCAAGAATTAATGATGTGAAGTTAAGATGGGATGAAGTTTCCATGTCAAAAGAATTACTATTTTTATTTTTATTTTTCATACAATCCAAACTTTTTCTGTCTTTGATTGTAATTTTAAGGCAGTAAAATCCTGTTAATAATACATTGATCACTTTTTTCCATCTTACTATTTAGATTTTCTTGTTGAAAACATATTTCTTCTTTGTTTCAGACCAGCTCCTCTCACTAGCATCATTACTTGCATCATTTTAAATGATGGAGGGCAACTTTTTTTGGGTACAACCTGACTGTAGACCTGAACTGCACAAGACAGGAATGTTGGCAAGAATTTAGATAATAATATAGAGCCGGCAGGTGTCTTAGGTGTCAGGCCACCATGTCCCAACAGATCAGCCTCAGCGCTCATTGACCATTAATTCTATGGCATGGATATCATTTTTCCAAAAAGATAGTCCCTCATTTAAAGGCAGGGTGAGTGATTTTTATGTCATTTCTAACCCAGAACATATTCAGTGAAAACTGTCCTTACCATCACCATGCCCATTTCATTAATACACTGTTAAGGAAAAACAAAACAAACATACCAAAAAAGTCTTTATACACAGCCCTGGCACCTCAGACTGGAAACAAACAGAGTGAAAGAGCCTCCCCCGAAACCATAACTAAAACCAAATTTGCTCCAGCCAATCACAGACAGGGGGAGGGTCTCTGCTTGTGCAGTGGGTTTCACTTTGGAAATGTCCATCCATGATGGGGTGTGTTTTCTCAAGGAGCAGTGGAGGGAGGGGAAGGGAGTAGAAGTTATCGCTGACCCTAGCTTAACGCTTTGATGATGGTGGAGACTTGGGCTAGCTGGAGATCTGGGGCCACGTGTACTGACCTTTCTTACACACAAAAAAGTTCTGTACGTAATTTTCCATCCCCACGCTTGGATATATTTAAAGTGAAATGAAGGTGAGAACGCGCGGCGCTGCAAGCGCATTTCCATGGTAAAGTGCGTGCTTTTCTTGGGGTTTTGTATGTTGGTGACACTTAGAGGTGATGCATTGAAGTTCTAAACATTACAAAATCGTTTCCTCCAGTATTTGTATCCCACCACACGTGAAAGCATGGCGTCAATTCAGCAGCATGAAAACTGAGAATCAAACATCTAAAATCTGAAAACTAAGTCCCTGAATCACAGAAGGAAAACTCAAAATCTGTAACCAAGAAATCAAGTTCTGTCAAGGAGAGCACAATCACCATTGTCACTGCTTTTAGAATTGAAAGCGAGAACGGAAAAAGTACAGCTGAGAAAGACAGTTGGAAAACTGAGATAGTTTTAGAGGATCAGAGAAATATGATTGAGCTCTTGTTTACAGAATTTGATTGGAGATTCTGAGTTTTGATCACCAATGAAAATGATGTAACTCAGGTGCTCAGACTTTGTAGTGACCAGTGGCCTCATGTAGTAAGATTTCATTTTAAATGGTTCAGATGTACCAAACCTTGCGTAAGGGCGAATCCAGTGTACGTTCTCTTAGTACATCGCAATCAACTTGAAATTGAGCGCTCATACATGAGCACAACACTCCGCCCCGTCTCCTCCCTCAAATAGACCAATCTGAATATGATAGTGAGTGTAAACCGGCAGGGGAAACCCATTCATCCAAACAAAGAAAATGGCTAAAAGCAAGCTGAAAAAGAGAAATTTAACAATCTCAAACCTCATGTGATATCTTGAATTAAACCAAGACTACTTATAGCTTTGTATTCTACACACGTGAAGTAAATCTTTATGCCTTAATGTGGTCAAATAAGCATATTTCTGTAACTGACAAATACCTTTTATTGTAGCATGGCTGGGATAATTTAATGTTTTCTGTTGGTCCTAATTTATATGTACTTTGTACGTTTAGATGACTACTGTAAAAGGCGCATTCATAAGAGGAGGAACAGTCATTCTTGCTGTGATGAAGTAAAGTCTGACTGATAAAGGCAAGACTCTAATAATGGAATGATGAATATTCACCTTCTTTCCTCCCTACTGGCAACACAATGGCTTCTGGAATACATAAATGTCCAAAACCAGAAGCTATTTTGTATTCGCACATAATTCCCTTCGTGAATCAAAAGGTCAAACATTTCTTATCTGGCTCTAATCCTGGCAAGATAATTGTCCGTCACCAGCAGATGGGCAAACCAGGATAGGGACCCAACGCACAAAACTAGACTGCTCGTTCTAATGACATGCCTTGCACGCCTGTGCACTAAAGCTGTCGCAAAACTGCTCATTACAATGAATTAAGAGAGGTCTGTGTGTAAATGTTAAGCCTACCGTTCAATTTTTGGTGGCGAAGGGAATCTGAAGCTTGAGGGGTGTGTGCCTGGTATTGTGGTGCGGTCACAGCAATCATCTGAAGATATGTGTGGCCTTGTCCCTTGGAAAGAGAGAAAGTAAAATGGGATGATTGATGAGAATGGAGGAAAGAAGATAGTGCAAAAGCCCTGTTGTTAGGGGTTGGGAAAAGTGTGGAAGGTCTGTTTTGAGGCGATACAATTACTTTTAGAATGCCCTGACAATTGTACAGCCTTGCTCTGTCTTTCAGCTTGAGGGCAGAACTGGAGCAATAATAAGGCGATTGCAATATTCGTCACCAAAAACCTGAAACGAGGTCATCTGAACCTTACAGACAAAGTGACCCTGGAACACATCTAATCATAAGTGTCCAAAAAAGTTGGCTACAGTAATTCAGGCTTCTCAGCCCCTCATTGTGTTTCCAAATCCACCAAGATTCAGCAAGATATATGGTACATGTAAAACCTGCAATCCCCACAGTTGGACAAACGTTGGGAAAGGTGTGTGATTTAGAGGGTGACAGCTTACTGTTGAGGGATTTAGCTGCTCGGCCTGCCTTATCTTCAGCTCTGGTTCCTGACTGAGCAGCAAACTTTGGGAAAGTAGAAATGCACAGGTTTTACAGTGGGTTCCCCGTGTTGCATTCGGGCCTCAAATCTTGGACCTTTAATTGAATTGATGCTTACAATCAACAATTTGGAGGCATTTTTTGGTTCATCAAAAGTTCAGCAATTCAGGTTCGCTGTGCTCCAGATTACGGTATGTTAAACTGTGTTTTGACAGGCTGAAATTTAATGTCCAGTGCAGGCCTCGGGAGGCTGATTGATTAGTGAGATAAAGTCCGACCGGGATGACAATGGCTGTACCCAGAGACATGCAAAACAGCACAAATGAAGCAATATGTCTATAGAATTATACTTTAAAATTAAAATAATATTATTATTGGAGAATTTCTGCATTTATTTGACATTGAGAAATGAGGAGGCAGACAGGAAACATGGGGTGAGAAAGGGGGGGCACGACATACAACACAGCCCTCCAGCTGGAACTGAACCAGTGACTTTATGAGGCTGTGGCGACTCTTTAATTATCCAAGACACAGGGTGCATGCACTGTTAATCACATCAAAACCATTTTATTTGCCTTTAATCATATTTGCCCCAGGCTGTGTCCTGGCAATCAGATATCTTATCTTTTTGAGTCTGTGGACGAGCCAAATAAGAGATAATGTTTCAATGTATTTGCCATTCTAAAGCTCCAAGCAGCATACGTCTTATACATATGATGCAAACTGCACACTTTCAGTCTTGACAAAAGAACGACTTGTGACTAAAATCGCAATGGTATGAGGTTTTTATGCGAGCATTAGTCACTCTGAAAATCTAATTAATTCACAGTATTGCACTGTGAGGCCAGTAGATGTGTATTTTACCCCAAATAAATAGTGAGTACTTTTAGATACTACATGCCACATGACCTGCACTCTAGTATGTGCATTCAGTTGTTGTATTTCTAGTTTATCACTTATGTAACATAGCCTGTACATATCATATCCTGTAAATGTAATATTTAGTCTGTTATCTATATAATATATCTATTTATGTTGTTTATTTTCATAGCCTACACAGTTGATAGTTCAGTCCTTTATTCTTTATGCAATTTAACTTTGTACATTTTCATAGCCTACATTTGATTTTTGGCTTTGTTATAAATTTGTAGCATAGTGTGTCCATTTCATAGCTTTGGACATTTAGTAGTTTAATCTGCTATTATTTATTCGTAATATATCCTGAGTATTTCCCTTTGTATTTAAAATCCTCAGTTTTGAATGCAATTATCCATATTATTAAAATAAATAGAAGATGAATAAAGCTGATCAAAATAGCAGAAAAAAATGTACCAATTTAATACGACAAAGTTAAAACTAATTCAAGACATCTGGTGTTTTCTTTCCAGGTCTTAAAAGTTGGTAGACACAACCCCGAATGAACACATGAATAACTAGATAATTTATAATGTTATTATTATAATAATTATTATTATCATTGTCAGTAGTAGTAGTATTTTTCACAAATAGGAAGACAAAATGCAGATGCTTTGTACAAGTATCTGCCTGAAAAACTAAGCATGAAGCAACTGAGCCCTTACTGCTACTTTAACAATTCAGCCATGTTCTGCTCATGAAACACACTTTATTGATTTATCACTGAGAAGTGCAAGCCCTGTTAAAAACCCCAAAAAAAAGAAAAGAAAAAAAAAAGATTTTGGCATTTTTATACTGTTGAACCTCCTAGTGTGTTAAAACAATGCCAATGAGGAAAGACATCAACAATGACCTCAGAGAATAAATTATTGCAATTCATGCTATGTGAGAATGCTAATAAAACAGTAAAGTGAAACTGAGAAAACAGGAGCAACATCTCAGGAACTACAGGTGTCGATAAGCATGTTCAGCATAGTTTAAGTTTGCAAAGTTTAATCTAAAAATACCACAAGACTTCTGGAACAATTTCCTTTGAATATAATTTAAATATAATTTGAATATTTTCCTTTAAATATGAGGCTATCTGTGTAACAGCTGAAATTTGGACCGTGCAACTGTACAATGCAAACACACCAGAAAATCCACAACAGAATGGCTGAAAAAGAAAAAACTCTAGGGGTGATCATGGACCCAGAATACTCCTGCATCCAGATCTCAAGCTGCCTGAAATGCTCTGGGGCCTCAAGAGTGGCATATAATGTAAAAAATAACTTCATAACAGAAAATAATGACTTCAGGTTATTGCTTCTAAGGCTTTCATGAAATAAATTTTGACACTATGCAATATGTCTTGTTCACCTGAGATTTTATTTATCTAATTTTAAGACCAGCAAGGACAAGATGATTTATTTAAATCATGTGTAAAATCTTAAACTTGAAAGCGGGTGCACTTTTTTTTTTTTTTTACATGACTGTATGTAAAAGACCTGATAGCAGCAGCTGCTGGTGAAAACTATTTTTGACCATGAATTGAAACACTCACATCCTTGATAGAAGATATCCATTTTCCTCCACAATTTTGCCTACCTCTGCCTGCGAGGTTATCACCAGTTCATCTAGGGAACATGGAAGTGGGAGACAATACCTTCCTCGACTTCACCAGACTCTTGGGGTGGATCACACCATTTCAATGAGACACTCGCATCTTGAACACGCATAAATTGAAGAGGAAGAGCCCTGTATGCTTTATGAGATTGTCAGCTGCTGTTGTGATCAAAACAAACACGAATAGGCCTCAGTGGGGCAAGTGCTTCTCTGGATCACATTGGCTGTCTGTCTCAAACGGTGATGGTAAAATAATTAGTTTCATCAGTTTCAAGCCACGGTCTTTCAAATGCATCTCAGTTGCTGTGGAAAAACTAGGGCTGAAGGTCTGACTAATGTAATCCATCTAAATACAGTAGATTAAATATGTGTTTGAGGCGATGTTTACAGAGAGCTGATGGCTCATGCTAACAGTATACAGGCAGAAACAAAATGAGCTTTTTCAGAGACACTGAAGACCATTAGTAGCACAATACACTGTTCTGGACATATTTCATCAATGACTTCAACATCAAAAATGATGCAAAAACCAAACCCGATGTGATGGCTTAGAAAAACAAAAGCTCAACATTGCACCAAAGGGTATCATACTGACATAGTTAGTTCCTGTCCAGACCAGTACATTTGACAGAATTTGTTACTTTTTGTTTTAAGCTTTAAAAAGCAAATGCTATCTTTTTTATTTCTTTTAGAATATTAAGCACATAAAATCATCTCAAATACATGTTTACATTGTAGTGCATTTACCAAAAAGGCTACAGACAGAGGTAGAGGTCAAATAAGTGTTCTCAGTTTTGATGCTCAATGTCCATTTTGCTGCTTTTTTATTTTTTTTTTTGGTTTTTTTTGCTGACTTTAATATATATATTATATATATATATATATATATATATATATATATATATATATATATATATATATATATATATATATATATATATATGATAAACATTAAAGTACTTGAACTTATCTTTCATTTGCAGTAGGCTATCTCTGACAAAATATGAATGAATTTTTTTTTTTTTTAAATACACCAAGATAATGACAAAATTATTGTTTTTCACTGATAGGGTTAATCACAATAAAACAAGCCATACCTATCCTTACTTTTTCATTCGCTCCCGCTTCTCTGCACTGCGCGTCCGCCGGTTAACGAGGCCGGAGGGACGCCGCCGTTGGGTGTCGCTGTGCGCACAGACTCAGCAGGCGGCACGCTCGGTCCGACCGGACCCCGACGTAGCCCGAAGTGTCAGATTGTCTTGTTAACACGTGGGAAATTCTGAGTGTGGAAAAGGCTGAAAGAGGGGAAACCGGGAGAGTGGGGAACTGCGAAATTACGCGGAAGAGAGGTTTCGAAAGAGAGCTGGACTCGGAGGTAACGTGCGGAGATCTCGAGGAGGGAATGCCGACCACGAGAGGAGGCGCACGGCCAGAGCACCAGACATGAGTCCGAGGTAAGAGAGGGATACGGTGGAAGAGGCAGGGGGGTATCAAGACAGACCTGCGTGACCACAGCTTTGACAGAGCGAACAGCTTTTAGTGGACGTATCCAACGACTTCTTCAGCCTTTTAGGTTTTAAACCGATGAATGTCGCGCTGACTGGCGACACTGAACATCTGGATCATCTGGATCATCTGGATCAGCTCCCTGACTTCGACTTATTCCATTATCTTTTAATAATCATGATATTTGCGTAATTACACAAATTGTCTAAGGACACTGAAAGTTGAGTAAAAGAACATCATAAAGTAAGTTATAAGCTTACAGGCTTACTGATAAAAGTTAAATTAAGGTTTTAATACTTTAATACTTTATGTTATACTGAATAAGTTTACTGTAAATGCCTTTAGGAGATAATCAATGAAACATATTTTCATCCTTAGCAGCTCCACTGCTCATAACACACACATTTGAGTTCATTTTACATATAAGAATAGCAGGACAGATTCTTGACTTAAATGCAGCCACAGAAGGCCTTATAGTTTTTTTTTTTTTTTTTTTTTTTTTGTTATGTGGCGGTTTTTCAGAGGAAATGCTGTTCGGCTCAGGCTTCATTTCAGGTGGTGACTGATGGATCACACTGCATAGGAGTGTTTTTACTCCTCTCAGAGAGCTCAAAGTTGTTTTTTTTTTTTTTTTAAATCAAGCCTCCCTTTAGTTCCACTCTTTGCTAATTGACCATTTAAAACTCATTTTCCAGGCAGGGAAGGTCTGAACAGGAGGAGATGGACTCATTTCATTTTGAACCTTTAAACAGCATTTATTAAAGCTGCTTAAATTAAACAAGAACGCAAAACTAAGTGGATATTTCCCCCAGGAGCAAAACAAACAGCAACTGTCACTGAATTGGATATAACTGCGAGTTTAAGGATAAATCGTAATTAGACGTGGAGCACCTGATACAGTACGTTTATGCGGGTTACCTGATAAGAAGTAGGCAACCTGCACGCGCGCATGGGCCGCAACAGCTGCCTGTCTCTTTAAGACAAAAGTTCACGTTGGGGTCATTTGAAGTTCCTGCCCTCGATTTTACCTTTTAGTTTTATTATAGACTGACATCACACGGGGCGCTAAAACACTTAAGGCGCATAGAGGCTCCATTATCATTCTCGGTGAGCGCTTTTGCTCAGACTCAAAAATAGCTAAGGAAATTACAAGAGAAAAAAGGGGGAGGAAAATGATGCTGGTCTAAGCACGTATTTTTTTTTTTTTTTACTTTTTGGAAAGGATGCGAGAAAGGGGAGAGGAGGGGCAGTGAGAGAGACAGAGGGAGGAAAGTGGGTGGGAGGACGGACCCAAGGAGCGAGAAGAAATTCATATCAATTAATAATAGTTAAAAAAAAAAAAGAGCTGGCAGACGCGCTCGGAAAACTGGCATGGTTTTTTGGAGGCTGGCAGTTCAGCGCTGAAACGTCAGATATGACTCCTGGAGACTGCTGAGATGATCATTAAGGGAGACTTAGATCGGATGGCAGAAGACATCGGGCATGCAGGTAAGAGCAGAGCCATGTAGGCAAGAGCAGGGCAAGGATGACATTTACATTTTTATTCACTCAACTGCTGAGCGTAGTACCAATTTTTTCAAACACTTATTTCTGTTAGAGTAACTCCATCGTTTTTATTCTCATTTAATTCTTTCATCAAACATGCAACATATTTACCTCTCCAATGTTTCAACATATGATTTAGCATGCAAAATAATAACTCATTTGTATATTTATTCAGTATCAGAGCAACACAATGGTGATCCTGGATGCTTCAGAGACGGTCTAAATTACAAAACAAGATGCATTTTTATTTATCTCTAAATTTCTTTTTTCACATCGTTTGATTATATATGAGAAAAAAAAATTAATTTACTTTAGAAATAAGCATATAATGAAAGCACAGAGTTCAGATGTTAAAAATATTTGGGGGACGCGTATGCGTTTGGATTCCTGCTTTCCTTTGCGCAAACCGAGATTTTCTAGAGCTGCACGCGCTCTGCTGACAGGTCTGAGACGGGAAAGAGCTGCTGGGAGAGACAGCTGTCACAATGCACGGCGGCTGAAAACCGCCTGTTCCTACAGGTGATTTAAAGTTGTTGTGTTTTTTTTTCTTTGTCGGGGATAAGTAGGAGTAAAGGAGGGATGAGGCAGCAGCTCCAGCCGGGACTCGCTGTATTATGTGAAGCGCACTTGAACGCATCAGAGGCTGAGAGCAGCGCGACAACTTCTCTAAAGATTTTTAAAGCGAGCCCTTCAGATGGGCTGTGACTGCTTCATATATTGCGAAACAAGCAAGTAAAGTTATGTTGTGTTGCCTATTTATTTTTGGTAATTGTGAAGTAAGTAAAGGGAAAAATTAGAAATAAAAAAGGGGAAACGATCTGCTCTGAAACATTAACAGTATTCAATTATTTTTATCTAATGACACAAGTGCTGATTATTTTAACATATTACGTCATTATCATACATGAATAAACCCTCTTAAGAGAGTTTCCATTTAAGTGAAGATGCAACACTCATATCTTCGTCAGTGTGTCGTATATGTGTGAGGATATTTAGATGCAGAGCAAAAAAACAGGAAACTTGCTGATTCTGTTTGATGCTTGCTGACCTGAGTGAAACTTTGTCAAGAGCACAGCAAAGAAAAAATCTTTCAAAATTTGCACTGACTTGGTAATTTTGGCTTTAAACTACGGTTCGATGGGTTTTAAAATAAAATTAAACAAATTCAAAAGAAAGAAAATAAAATGTCAACACAACCTTTTAAGCAGATGTCTGAAGTGTTTATGTGACTCAGGCTGAATGTGGAGGTAGGAAATTTAGTTTTGGTTCACGCCAAACCACAAAATGACAAAACCGACAAAACCCAGGATCAATGAATATTAATCGAATGCAAAAGAGCAAATGCCGACAACATAAACTTCTTCACCAGCATCAGAGGCCCCTCAACATGCTTGACGGGTCATTAAAAAGAAGGCTGTCAGATGAAAACAGTCCCAGAGGGACTCCAGTAACTTCTCGAGTAACTTCTCTCAGGTGACTGTAATGTATGTGCAAGCTTGAATAATTATTTGATTTATGGGTAACATGACAAACCAACAAAAAACAGGCCGCGATGCAGGGTTTGAATTACAAGAATTTGCTACAGCTCTCTTTTAGAGACGTGCTCTGTGACTAAATATCGTCGCAGTCGTAGATGGCTTCCTCACAGGATGCAGTGAGGCTACGCATGTCATCTAGATCAAGACTTCTGTGATGTACATTTCACTAAAGTGTTTTGTCAGGAAGTTACATAAAGCGTTGAGTTTTACTTCTAAATTAAGATTATGGGCTTTTGAAAGACATCTCCGTTGAGCTGATGCGAACAAATTTGTCACCTTTGCTGATAACAGCAAAGGTGACAAATTTGACAAAGGTGACATAATAAAAAAAAAAAATTAACACCATATCTCAGTTGCTCAAAATGCTGAGCTGTTCATTATACTTTTTACTCAGATTTATTTTAACTGTGATGTGATAAATGAATCTTTGATCGTAGAGCTAAACTAAGATATATCAGAGGGTTACGTTTCTCCATAGCTTTGTTATGCGGTAAAACTGATAAGCATACATGTGGGAATTTACACTGATTGTATCTGTGGAAGCATAAAAACAAGCCACCGTGCACTGCACAGTGACTGGTGACAGTAAGCTGACAGTGAGCGAGCTTGTGGCGAAAATTTAGCAAGTATGCAAAAGTTATATCACACTTATTTTCAAGGCTGAGATTAATCATAAAATGAAACAACGATCTAAAATAGACAGAAAAACAAAACACAGGTGGAAGCACTGTGAATGAGAAGTGCAGACGTGATGGACTGGAAACCAGCCTAAACCTGCTATATCTACCCTCTGTTTTTCTTTATCTGGATCTACTGATAGGCATGCTTTTTCTCGAAATATTGATCATTTTGCCATGTGATCACAGAGCAGATGTCACTATGACTCTCTAGTCTCCATTTATAAGTGATGATGTGTTATTCTAAGTTTGATCATGCATGTTCAGTGTCAGCATTTGCACAGCTGAAACTGTTCGAAGTATAGCTGTGGGACATTACATTAAAATAGAAAAAAAAAATCACCATAAGATTTTTTTAATGATTTTTTAGAGTAGCTTTGTAGTTCATATATGTAGGTGTATATTTAAATAATAATAATAATAAAAAAAAAAGTCATGCTTCCCTATTCTTATGCTGAGCGGGTATTCTGAATGAAGTAAACAAGAAGTGAATGAGCTGGTGTCAGGAAGACTGTGATCAGACAGATGACATGATATTTATTTAGTTGCTTGCTTCCCATCAGTGAGTCTAAGTCCTCGGGGACAGCTCTAGACGTTTAATCTCATAAGTAAACTATCCTCAGATGCCACTGCTTGAACAATACATGGGGATTCATGCATGGAGCTGAAGTAGTTTATTCTGGGCTTCAAGGAACAATTAGTGTTGATATTTGAACGCGTATGCCTGCGTGTATGAGTGTGCAGTTCGATCTCTGGAGTGTATCTCAGCGTAAAGTATTGAAGCATCTCTTGCTGATTTACATCTTGAGCGCTCAGTGTTCCTTATATGACTGAGCAGAAAGGCGAGTTGAAGCCCTATCTTTTTTTGGATGTGTCTTTCTCCCACAGGTTTATACCTGCTGTTCATCATGCTTGTGAAACAGTCACCCCTTTCTTTGTTTAAAGCTCCGTGTCGCACTTCTGGAATACATTAGCAGGAAGCCAGTAATTACAAAATATATATCTGTGGTTCTTTAACTTTAGTTTGTTCTCTCCTTTAGCTCGCTGCAGAGGAAGTGAATGCAAATACTTGAATTTCCGATAAAGAGAATACCATTGCAGGCAGTCACCTTGTGCGATAACAGTCCAGTGTTATTGAGCCTTCTTATGGACTTTCCACACTTCATTTCTATACTTTGTTCATTTTCCATCAAGTGGAGTGTGTGACTGAAACCTAAGTGTTTAAATCGTGAATTACAAAAAATAAAAAAAAGAAAATCTGACATTAAAGTTCAATCTTTTATAACAAATTGGAAGTATGTGTTGTGCTGTTTTTGTTAAAGAAAAAATACACAAAAATTAATTAAATTCCATATGCAAAATCGCTTTCTTTCTATAACTCCAAAATGTCTCTGATGTCTTTAAATTACTTTTTTTCCCTCAAAATCTAGCAGAGTGATCCTTTCAATAATGTAAAAAAAGAGTATATATATATATATATCTATATATATATATATAGATATATATATATATATATATAAAAATACATGTTAACATGTAATTGGGTTTTTGTGTCTTAAAATGCTGAATACCACATGATGTTTAACAGATATCTCTTGTTACAGGTGGCGGACTGAAGACAATGTTGGATGCCATGGAAGTACCAAGTCATGCTAGGGATCTCCTCCTGCAGCTCAACAGCCAGCGTACCAAGGGCTTCTTGTGTGATGTCATCATTGTGGTGCAGAATGCCCTCTTCAGAGCTCACAAGAACATTCTGGCTGCCAGCAGCCTTTACTTGAAGTCTTTGGTGGTCCATGACAATCTCATCAACCTCGACCACGAGATGGTGAGTCCAGGGGTCTTCAGGGTGATTCTGGACTACATCTACACAGGGCGTCTTAGTGAGGGAGACCCCACCTCTCCCAATGAACCCAACCTAGGGGCTGTCTTGGCAGCAGCCAGCTACCTTCAGCTACTCGACTTAGTGGCTCTGTGCAAAAAGAAGCTGAGAAGAAATGGAAAGTATCCTCTCCGTCAAGGTCCTGCCTTTCTCCCATACTCAAAGATGGGGCCCAGTGCCTTGGGTTTTGGGAGCGGTGGTAGATATAGGGTTTCTACCCCTGTAATTCAGCCCTGTCCTCCTGGAGGAATTTTGAATCCACCCAGGGCCCTAGATGAGTTGGTTCCCCATCGACTCGCCATTCATACTGGGGAGTTGTATGCTCCAACCTCAAATCAGACCCCACAGGTGTTCCCCACCCTGCAAGCAGCGCTGCCTGGCCCACTGGGACGCTCAGCCCACCCTGAGAGGAACTGCTCCCCCAGCTTCGGCCTGGATCTTTCCAAGAAAAGCCCCACCTCCCAGTCTCAGCTCACAGCCTCTCAAACCCATCTGGCAAACAGTCACAATGATGAGGAGCGGGATGAGACTCTGAGCGGACGCACTAGTCCCATGCAGGGTACAAATGGGAGAGCCTTTCCAACGGAAAAAATGGAGTCTCCTCCACACTTCCCCCATCTCAACCAGCCTTTAGGTCCCCACCTGCCTCACCTGCATCGCTCAAGCTCCCAGGGCACAGATCGCTACCCATGCTTACCCAGCCCTGACACCCCTACAGAAGGCGGAGAGGCAGGCAGAGAAATTAGCAACATTTACTGCTTGGTGAAACCTGAGCCACTGCCATACACAGCTGAAGATGAGGATGAGGATGAGGATGAAGAGGAAGGAGGCGAAAACGGAGAACAGCACCACAACCATCACAAGCCAGGAGAGGAGAGCGAAGGAGCAGACGACAAGAGCGGGTCAGGCACCGAAGAGACGGGCAGTAGCGAGGGCCGTCCGTCTCCTACGGGACCGATGGGGCGGTTCCACATGCCGTATGAGCCAGAGAGCTTTGGAGACAATCTGTATGTCTGCATTCCCTGCGACAAAGGATTCCCAAGCTCAGAGCAGCTCAACGCTCATGTGGAGTCACACACAGAAGAGGAGCTGTACGGCAACTCTGGGGGGGAGATGGGAAACGGCAATAACAGCAGCACCAAGAACATGAGCAGCAATACAAATTGTTATGGGAGCCTCAACAGCAGCAGCACACTGAACACTCTGTCCCATTTGGAGAACAAGTCCAACCAGGGCCTGAATTCAGGCATTACAGATGATTCGACCATACCGCTGTTCCACCTGTGATAAGTCTTACAAAGACCCAGCCACCTTGCGGCAACATGAGAAGACTCACTGGCTGACACGGCCTTACCCCTGCAGCATTTGTGGCAAGAAGTTCACACAGCGTGGCACCATGACCCGCCACATGCGTAGCCACCTAGGCCTTAAACCTTTCGCCTGCGACTCCTGTGGCATGCGCTTCACGCGCCAGTACCGTCTCACTGAACATATGCGTATCCATTCTGGGGAAAAACCCTATGAATGTCAGGTGTGTGGGGGAAAGTTCGCCCAGCAGCGCAATCTCATCAGCCATATGAAGATGCACAGCAGTGGAGGGAGTGCAGGAGGCCTGACAGCAGATGGGAAACTGAAGCTGGACTTTGCAGAGGGCATCTATCCCTTGAGTAAATACGCAGCAGAGCACCTGGGGCTGAAGCAGGAGAAGGCCAATGAGCTTCTCATTCAAGCACAGCAGCAACTGGTGGCAGATTCCAAGGCCATCGAAAGCCTGTACCCACTCTCCAAACTGGCTTCTGAGCACCTGGGCCTTACCCATGACAAGATGGATGTCCTGGGCCAACCACTGCCCCCTCCACCACAGGCCATCTCCGATGGCCGCACCATTGACCGCTACTCACCCAGCTAAGACATTTGACATGCAAAACTGCCAATCACCGTTGGGTCTGTGTGCACACATCATTTGCAGTATTCTAAAGCCATTCACCTCAACTCAGTATCTGCACCTCAGACTCGGACCAGGTGGAACTGGTCTGCTAATGCACACCAAAATGTGTTGACTGTAAGTGCCTTTCTATGCATCTAATGTATCTAAAGTGCTCCTTTATAAAGGAGCGTTGTGCTTTTACGTGACCAAGGGACACTCATTTAAAGACGTACAGTGTTTATGTACAGTATATGCAAAGAAAGTTTTTTTTTTTTAAATTTCTACCATTGAGCCAAAGTGACAATTTGAAAACCAAAATGAAATTGTTTTATTTATTTTTCTATTGTGAGGAATTCCAAAGAAAACATGTTGCAAAGAAACTTTGCAATCTGACCCTAAACCTGTGTACTATTCATCTTTGTACAAAAAGAAAGAAAAAAAAAGAAGAAGAAACAGCACATAAGGACAATATTCTGGGTTGCCCAGACCTGAGCAGAACTTTTTGCCACATGAATAAACCAACACACCTGGATTTTAAAGTAATGAGAATATAGATATTTTTTCAACTACTTCATTTGAACTTTACATCTTTGGGGTACTGGATAATTTATGTGTCTTGATCTCTGCCTTCTCCCCATCATGTGAAAAGACTGAATGAAAACACAAAAGCCCCAGTATTGTAGTAAAGTATTTACTGCTTTAATTCCCCTATATTTTTTTTCTTCTTTTTTTCTTTTTAAACGTGCCCCACTCCCCTGCAAATCTGTGCTGATAACAAGATCCATGCTTTGTGACATTAAGAGTAGCTTCATTGGCTTTAGGCTCATCTTGCACCCGCTCTTGAGCTAAAACTTCCTTTTTGCCGTGCAACAAACATCCCTCGGTTTTCAGTTTATGGAGATGCAGCGAGCACAGCCCTGTGATCTCATAAGTGGGACACGACTGTACATACCCAACAGATGACATACTAATCCCTGTTCATGATGAGTGCGGCTTCGACTCATGGTTCAGGCAAAGCACGGGTGTTGCCTCTGACACTTGTATTTGCAGTTATGTATGTAGCTAAGCGGGGAGCGGAGAACCGGGACAGAAATTCACTGTCAGTTAGTCCATTAATAGCAGCGTGATGATTAATTGTAAAGCGGAAGTGGTCAGGGGCCTTGTCGTAAACCGCTCCAATCCACCGTCCTGCCTCTCGTTTAACCTCCCTCCCCTGCAGCCTGTTGTCTGGGAGCCCTGCCACTGTTTACAGGCCAGAGTGAGTGTTGGATTCAGCCCTTTGCCTTAGAAGCTCTCCACAAACCGGAGGGATGTCCGCTGCACACACAGCGAGCTGCTAATCTGTCAGCGATATGAATATAAGATGGAGTTTGTGAGTCTTCCTTGGAAGCCAGCGGATGAACAGCACGCCCCAGCTGCTGTGCTTCAGTAATCCCTGTGAAATCTCACTTTCTCCTGAACAATTTGCACCACTTGCCGGCGTGATGTCCCATTTCATGCCTGCCGTCTCACTCTTCAGATCCACTTGTAAACATTATATCCCAGTCAAGTCCCCTGGCCTTGCCCTCCCCTTCCCTGCTGGTATCAAATGTGGAAACAGAGAATGACATTTTTCTGTGTTGGCTGACCAGTAGTTCCTCCAACTTGAAAACAAAAGAGCACTTAAAGGTTGCGGGTTGAAGGCACATTTTTTTTTTGTTGTTTGTTTCCAAATCTTTATTCCAAAGAACATGTTGGCCTTTTTCTTTTCTTTTTTTTCCTTTTTTTTTTGTTGGGATATTTACTAGTCCTTGATTTAGATCAGAAATGTTTGACCACTATAGTGCCAATGCCAACCTCAGTGGGTGAATGTGAAGACTAAAGCCATAAATACACTGTGATAGACGTAGTGAATCTTAAAGATAAAAAAAAAAAGAAAAAAAAGAGACAATGTGCCTGACTTGGTTTAAAAAAAAAATGTATTAATAATTTAAGGGCTTCCTTTCTGTAGCATATGTTCATATCAAACATGTTGTTTCTTGTCACTTTTGTTTTTTTTTTTTTATTCATTCTAATTTGGACTGAAAGCAGTGCACGTGTAACTGGTGCTTATACCTCAGGACTGAACCCAGCATGGGGATGCTAAGCTTTTGTAAATCTTGGCTCAAAAATATAAACACTCATACATGCACACACTCACATGCACATTTTTTTTTCCTTGTTCGCAGGGCAGATGTCCTGTGTTAAACCTGTGTCGCCCCCCCCTCCCCTCTCTGTGTTTAAACATTCATTGTTATACTTTTATGGTGAAGAAAGTACATGTGACATTAACATGTTTATTTTATTGTCATTAAGCGGTATAGATTTTGTATTGTGTCGTCCTTAAAGAGGTCTATGTGAGTCTGAATAATTCAATTTTTTATAACACGAGGCAAAGCCATTTTGGTAATGACTTAATTTTTTCTTCTTTTTTTTCATTGTGACTATCTAAACCACAATTTAGTAAGTATGACGGCAATGATGTTGAATTTTAGCCACACGTATAGTAAGGTGACAAGTGTTTTGAAATATCTCCCTGCCAAAGGCATGATGCATCGTCAGCACTTCCTTAAAAAGGCAAGCAGTAGCTTGAAAACCGGCCTCATATTGTTTGGCTTTGTTCATCCAGGAGTTAGTGAACTCCTGACATGAGCCAGACAGAGGTCGTGCATGCACACAAGCTCATAGGAAGCCGACTCGTTTCGGTTGGCGCTTCAAGTTCGTAGACGGTGTTGATTAGCACTGTGACGAAAAACAAAGAAGATAGCTTTAATGAAAGGCTGGTTTGAAGAATTTCATCTGTAAACTCGTGTGTGTGTGTGTGTGTGTGTGTGTGAGATCATAAAGTAGGAACAGGCAGATGTGAGTCGTGGGAATTTCACTATTCTACTCTCTCCCATTCACTAGTTCAAATGAAAACGTATCCATTCTTTTTCCTTGCCAGCACCACTAAAATAACACAAAAAAAAGTTTCCACTGTCACTTAAAATCTCTGCAAGAGGAAAGAGCAAGATAATGCTCGAACATTTCTGTAGGACGTGCACTGTTTGAAATTTGCTTATGCGTATCGATGTGTACAACGGTGGGGAAGGCCTGAGTATCTATAGAAAGAGGAAGCATTTGCTTGTCTGTTTGTGTGTCACCGTGCTATTTGAGTGTATGAAGGGCCGTTAATGCATGTCCTGGGAATAGGGTTGGTGTGAGGGAGAAGAGCCGAGGAGCAGGAAGTGAACTTTTGGCTGGTGTGTTGCGCTGAGCAGGATGTGCCGTGTGTTTCTGCTCAGAGTCAGATAGAGATTTGGAGACTGGGGAGGGAGAGCTCAGCGGGGAGGACGCGAGCCATTGTCTCAATATGAAAGCTTGTTCTTACTTCTAAAACTCACTATTCAGAAAACAAGTAGACTGTATCTTCTCTTTTCCTTCCCCTGAAGGCTCTTTGGGAATAAACTTCTGCTCACTGTCATGCTGATGTGACATTGTGGGCCGTCAAGGCTGAGCGGTGAGCCTTTCAGATAGTTTGTTGTGATTTGAGAATTCTTTTTATGACATCTTATTAATATGAGACATTTGTACCTTATTTACTTGAGATTATGTTCATGCTTTGAACATTTTTCCAAAATGGGGGCAATGTTTAGCCCAGAAAGTATAATGTAAATCATAAAATAAAAAAAAACAAAAAACTGGCAGTAATTCGTCTGCTCTGTGGTTGTTTCACTTAGTCAAATTAGAAGTGTTTTGCTTCAGTTTACTGATGCAGGCTCTTGGGACTTTACAGCATATGACTTTGTTAATGTTATTTACATGCAATTACCCAGAAAGCCTCTCTGCGCCACCAAGGTGGTTCGGATGAGGAAGATGTTTTTCTAAGTTATTTGATAAGACATCTAAAACAGGCTGTAACGCCTGTTGATTAACATAATGAAAATTCATGGCATATGGATGAATCTTTTTATTTGATTTAGTTTTTGAGCCATTTCATCCTCTTATATTGTAATGGCAACCATGCCAAATCTAACTATTGTAAGATGAACATCGGAGCAGTGAAACATGTCTGAATGAGTTCCAGCGGCTCCGTGTAGGCCAAAAAGTGTTTAGGCTTAATGTCAAAAAATGCAAAGTATGCCTTTAAGCTCTCCTCCAGCAACAGCGGGAAAAGGTTAGCGATGTGACTCTGACAGGCCGAGCTGTCCCGCGATCACACCGCTGTTTGACTTTTATTGTATTTTACAATGTTTGCCAAAAAGACCGAAGCACTTAAGCAGACATCCCGCACGCTCTAAGCAAAACTAAACAGCAACTTTTGTGGCTTTTACAAGTCACACTGTTGAGCAAAGCATCTGACTAACGTTGCCTTGTTATGAAAGTCATTATCTATGTAGCTAACATTGGGGGCAGGGCGCACATAAGTCACTGTTGGCGAGTGTAAACACTTCTTTTTCAATAGGATGACATGGCAAATACAACCAAATTAAATCAATAATCAAGCCTTTTTCTTTTTGCTGTTAAATAGAAACTGAGTCTTAACGATGTAAATGTGCCTTCAAGAGTAAATTATTTGGCAATAATTTGTATGATTGCACCTGTCCATCTAGATGTCATGCCTGACCCACAGTTCTGCAGCATGAAGTACAAGGGAGATATCTGACACTTTCAAGAGTTTTTATTAAAAGCAGCTGTTATAGATTTATTTCTCTGAACTGCACTTTTCTGGAAAAATCACTGTTGTGATTTTTTTATTACTCTTATAATCCCCGAGAAGTCCCACAACCGCCTTCCCTCTGGCAGTTCGCTCCTGTAGCTCCCCTCCTCTTCCTCCCTTCGGTGTGGAGCTCCGCCACGCTCCCCTTTTACCCTCATAGCACTGCTTCCCTCTTCACCTTCCTCCGTATCTCCTCTTTTCTTTCACTTAACATAAACCGATGACCCACAGCAGCCGCTGCCTCCCTCGTCTCCCCTGATCCACTTACTTCCAGCTGTTTTTCATGCTGAAGAAGACAGTTGTCTAAATGTTTATGTCAAGTAGTACTTTCCTTTTCTTGAAGCCCCGATCAATTTCCAAAATGAACTTTGCTGCATGTGTTAAAAAGCAGCATATGGACCAGAAAAAAAAAAAAAAAAAAAAAAAAAAAAATCAGACTTAATCATTGCATTCTGATCTTTAAGCCAAGAAACGGCTTACAAAGGGGAGATTAAAGACAGAGTATTCTTGTAGAGGAAATGCAGAATAATGTGAGGGGAAATGTTCGGGGGAAAATATGCTCAGAAAGATGCCAGTAAAGTAAACATGTATGAAATTGCACAATTGAGTCGGGCCTTGGCTGCACCAGCCAAGTCATGCGCCGAGATGGAGAGAACAAGTAAAGGAGGGTTGGGAGGAAAAGAACCAGAAACAGAGAGAGAAAAATTGCTGGTGCTTGATAGTCATAACCATCTGTAAATAACAAAGGAAAACTGGCGGCTCTGTGTGTCTGTTCACATCTTTTTTTCCACCCCTATCTGTAAGTTTATTTAGTTTATAGTTTAAGTTCCCTCTTTGGGCTAGTAATCTTGTGAGGCTTTTTTTTTTTTTTTTTTTTTTTTTTTTGCTTTTTCATTGTGATTGAAGCAACTAACTGTCATGTCATTGACTGCTCGTCAGTGTGCTTTCTAAGATGACATGCTCCTTAAAAATAACAATTATTTCCCAATCAGCCTGAGGCAGGCTCTTTGTAGTTGAACAGTGACAGGTTTTCTGATTGTCCATGTCATCTTGCATCTTTCTCTCTTGGATCTTTTTCTTCCAGCCTCCACTTTGGGCACATATGAAACAGACATAGTGGACGCTGGCTCGGGTGCTTTCGTTTACAGTGTACAACTTCTGCTCCAGAAGTTTAAAATTAAAAGACAAACAAAGAGTAAGGACAAAACAAGCAGGAATTTGGAGGAGTTTATCGCACAATCACACTCGTGCTCTCACAAAAACACGCGGACACACAGCTGCATGGCAGACCACTGCTCCAGATTAGGTCAGATTTAATTATAGGTTGCCCTGTTCTGTTTAGAGTGTCGGTTCTTGTAGAAAAAGCCATTTTTAAAGAAAAGGCGATTTCGCCGACGGCGTCCTCTCTGTACACACTGGAACCTGTGCCAAAAATGTTACAGACCTTCAGGGTCACGCATCGATGCAGACACCCAAACAAAAACACACACCGACACAAAACCATCTATTTTTGTTTTGGAAAAGGCTTGTGTGTTGATAAGGAAGACTGCAATCTAATGAGGATCAACCTTTGAAGCAGCTATGCACAACTGTGGTTCAGGGATAAGATAGATTGGCAGTTCCACAGCACGCCACGCAGTCAGCAGTAGCCGTGCACAGATGGAAAAATGAATGCATGCATCACACATTTACAATGGGATATTTTTTTCAGCAGGCATGAAGCAAATGTTGATGAAAAATTTGTAGTCCTTTTTTTTGTGGCTTTCTAATAGTAAATATGATAAACCAAACTGTATTTTGTTTCCCCCACAAAATATTTGCATTTTCTGTGTTTCAGTGTTAATAGTGATTTTACTTTGCTTCAATAAAATGAATGTATTTATTGCATGTCAAAGAGTTTTTTTTTTTTTTTTTTGTAAATTCATATAATGATGTTGTACTGATAAAATTGTGTTGTTAAGGCTTTTATTTTTTTTAAGCCAATGTGAAAAAATTGTATGTTTTTCTTTGCCACTATACTCAAAATCATCTTGGCAATAAAACAAATTGCGTAACAGATTTACAAGGAAATGTGTCCAATTACTTGGTGTGTTTTTGCATATAAACATTATGATACGAATAAGTAATTTTTTCTTTTTTTTTGGAGCGATAAAAAAAGATTCACAGTGATTTCAAATTTTTCTTCCTAGTGGACCGCTGCGACCATTTGTGCTTTTGGCATATTTATTGTGCATGAAATGGGCTTTCATTATAAGAAAATATGGGTCGAAAAGACCACAATAAATACCATTTGACCGTGATAACCGCAAAAATGAGTACTTTCAGTTCATCTTCCAACAATACACTGGCTTTCAAGTGTATGATCTCCCTTATGGAGACATATGAGTGCCTCATTTAGGACAGAGAATTTCAAATCAGTCCCATACATCACACAGTCCACATGCAACAATGAACAGATCCATTACTCTGTCAGCAGGAGCAAAACTATCCAAGCAAGCACACGCTCACAAAATTTACATACACATACATATTGTTCCCCACTGTGTGAAAATCACCTTCTTATTATCATCAGCACATAAGAAATCATCGTGCCCCTCCTTTATGTTTGATATGAATCAAGCAGCTTTCCACAAATCACGTCTTGATGTTAAACAAATTAGCATTTTTTGCTCCTTCGGGTGCTGTAAATCATCAACATTCATGCACTGAAGGAGTTTCCCGAGAGGTCACGTTCACCAAGCGTAATGACAGACATCGTCCGCTCTATGCAGTTTTGCCAGTAGGTGCAAGCAAAAAAGGAACGGCGTGACATCCATCTTATGTCTCGCTCCATTCTGCTTCCTGAACCAGAGGTGCAGGCACATTTTGCCCTGAATTTTACTGCCAGAGTTGCACAAAACACTGTAGTCATCATGTTTCTCGTAAAGCTAACTGAATCAATCATATGACGATAATGATGATCAGACAAGCTGTAAACTCACTAGCAGTTTATCCAGTTTATCTAAACCAACTCTTCTCTGAGGTCAAGTGGGCGTTCAGACAGAGAGCAGGCCTGCATGCAGGACTGCATGTCACTTCGGGTCCTGGTTAACTATAAAACATCATCCAGTAAATTCCCTTTTGGTAACAGATTCACATATTTAAAAATCTTATCAGAGCCAAAAATTGCCACATAGTTGTTAAGACGGAATCGAACAATTCCTGATAATTATTTATTTAAAAGTATTTTTTTCTCTGGATGATAACATGCAAATAAAAAGTAAACTCTGTACTCTTGCTAGAGTGTTTGGTTGTATTACTGCAATTATCTTATTCAGAGGAATAAAAGGCCTGTTCGAACAAGAGTAGCGTTATTTAGAATCTGGCAGAGAGCCAGATCATTTTAAAGTTGGAGACAATCCCTTTCTGCACAGTAAAACTGTGTGCACACTAGAAAAAGTGATACAGTGTTTTGTCTTTTTTTCTTTTGGTTCAGATGCAATTGTTAGAATCTTTAATGCCCACCTCACACAGAGACACAGGACGCTTCTGGCAGCAGGCCTACCTGCACCCAAGTTCCCCACCTCTCTGCCACTTGGAGGCATCACATATTAAATGGCAAAGGTCTGTAGTGTCTGATTTCTCACAGAAGGCTGGTGCCAGGTGTTAGTAACCTCACCATCCCTGTGAGCCTTCAGTGCCCTCGCCACCATTTGGCATACACTGTCATGGTTAAAAAAAAAAAAAAAGAAAGGGGGAAAACCCTCTTTTGGTTCTAATGCTGTACATATAAAATATTTAAAAACCCATCTGACTCTTACCAGGTACCACCATTGATGTACTGTTATTTATTTCAAGTGACAAAAAGAATTGTTGTCATGATAAAAAAAACAAAACCAATTTCAATTCAATTTCATTTGAATATAACTGATGTAATCAGTTATGGAAAACTGCCAATGCGTCATATAAAAATCAACATTAGAGTCAGGTATTAACAGGTCTCTCCTCACTGCTCAGAGGGGAACAATTATTTGCTACTGTAATGCAAAATTAAAAGTGAACTTGTGAAGACAAGCAGTATGTCAAGGTTTACATAAAAAAAAAAAGTCAAATAAACAAATAAATTGACAGATTAGTCAACTACCAAAATAGTCTCATGCTACTATTGGCAAAATCCACACAAAGAAACTGGACTCCTTACTGCCGATGATAACTACATATCGCTTTATGGCACTTTGTCACACATCAACGAGTGTCAACAATGGCTTCAAGATGCTAGCTCACAGAGCTGCAGAGCACATTATGGCAGAGGCAACTAAGAAACCCAATAAAAGTGATGAAGAGAAAGCGAGAGACTGACGGAACGAGAGTAAACTTTTAACAGTGTTATAAAAAAAACTTAGCACCCCTCTTCTATAGGGGGACCCTCATAAATTACGCTTCTCTGGATTGCTTTAAAGTAAGTACTAATTTTGCCAAAATAGAGTACACGGCATGCAGGATGAGACCAACTCTGCAAACTGCAGTATGTGATAAATTCCTGGTTGGAAGGCAACTAATTTCTTGTGTGCATTTCACCAATCTACCTCACATGCTACATCTCATACTGGCAAACCTACATCAAAATGGCTGAAAATGAAAATAATCAAGATGCTACAATATCCAGGCTTCAACCCCAATGAAATGCCGTGGCATAACCCCAAGAGAGCTGTTCATAATCGAACAGCCGCAAACCTCAGTGAACTGAAGGATATTGTAAAGAAGAGTGAGCCAAATGTCTCCATAATTAAATAGGAGACTTTTAATGTCATACTTATTGCAGATGAAGTAGTAAAAGGGCAGACTTGGCAGTTCACATACAAATAAACAGTGCCATGCTGTAATATGCCATGTGTTTTTGTTAATTTTAGGTTGTATTTACCTAATTCTAAGACTCCTTAAGAACTGCACAATATTTTATTATGTCCTGATGGTTAAAACCCTAGAACTGAAAGAGAGTTTATTGTACTTTCCTATGAAGGCTTTTCATGTTCTGCAAGTGCTTTCACAGGTCATCTCCCACAAGACATGCAAGTCAGAATTAAATGTTCCCTACATGGCTGAAAATGTGAGAGGTTGTCAGTGAATGTGAGTTCCCTCACAGTTCAGGATGTTTTCCCTCATCAGGAGCGATGTATTCTGTTGGAGGCTCAAGACCCCTTTCACCACAAACAGAAGTAATTGAGTAAAACATGCACAGACGAGGTGCAGAATCAGTGAGTTTCAAGTGGATGTTTGCGTAACTAGATGCCTCCAGTGGAGAGTAAAGAAGAGTAAAGGTTTTGATTGCAGAGGTATTTAAACTGAGGCGCTGTCTGTATACACAGTGTTCCCACTGGCAGTATTCAAAAAGTGGGCGTGTTTGCATATATGAAACATTAAGCTTGTGTAGGCTTTTAGAAAGAAACTGCAACAAAACTTACATTTGTGACTATTTTTGCGCATTACTGACTATTTTGAAAGTCCAGCAAACAGAATGCCTCCTGAGCGGTTTTCAGTGTTATTTTACACTAACTTTAGTTTCACAAAATTGCTCTTGCATGTCAAAAGTTGAAAAACTTTGACCTTTGGATGCTCCCATCTTTGTGCCATATTAACATGCAGCTGGGCTATTACGGCAAAGATCAAATAATTAAGTCGTTCTGATATCCTGTTTCACTGATATTTACACTTCACTGACTTATTGTGGGTGGCTGTAGCTCATTTGGTAGAACGGGTCATCCTGTCACTGGAAGGTTGGCAGTTCGATCCCGGCTCCACACGCCAAAGTGTCCCTGGGCAAGACACTGAACCCTCATTTGCCCCCAGGGGGTCTGGCAGCACCTTGCGTGGCAGCTGCCAACCACTGGTGTATAAATGTGTAAATGAGAGGCCAATCTAAACTGCTTTGAGGGCACCTTGGTGCGGTACATAAGTGCAGTTAATTTACCATTCATTTATTGTCAACCCTTATTTAATCCTCTCTAAGTGTATATTAAGACAAAACTCTGCTCTTGTTAATTAGATATCACAGGGATCATAAAACCAATGACAGTTTAATGAGTTAAGCATCCATACATGATATTTCTGTGATGTATGCAAAATGAATTATGCCCCATCCTTTTTTTTTTTTTTAAAAAAGAAAGGAAGATACACTAAAGCCCTTCACTTATGACAACTACACAGACACAATATTTTAAATTCTTTCTAAAAAAATTGTACTAAAAACACCAATAATCAGCTCTATCAGATGTATTTTAAAAAGTTTTAATTTTAAAAGTTGCTTTATGTTTATGTCAATGACTTTCAGAGAAAGTTGTGGTGGTTGATTCTTAGTCAACCAAGATTCCCAATCTGGGAACCCACTGGTATGACTGGTATGGCCTGGGTAATGGTGCTTCCCAAGCTTAAAGGAAGATTCTTAGTGGCTACATCTCTAGAATGTCACTGTCATACTCATTTGTTGGTTGAAATTTAAAGGACTCAAAGAACCTGCAGATCTTTGTGCAACTCCAACATGACATGGGCAGAAGATGGATGGATGTCAGCGTCAGGGCTCTTTCAGACTAAGCGATTTTAGGCCTGATTTGCCAGTCACAAAACTTGCTGATGTGTTTGTGGGGAATCAGCAGGAGTCAAAAACTCCTCAAGGATGCTCGCTGATGCGTCTAGACCCGTTGTTGATGGCAGACAGACATTGAAAAAGCAAATACTTGGAGCTGTATATACATTTTATATTATTTTTTGCCTATTTTTTTACAAGTACTTCTGCAAGCCCTGTTGAAATTTTTATTTTTATCTGTCCAACCTGTGCTGCTGTAACAACTGAATTTTCCCGATGAGGGATTAATAAAGTACTATTCTATTCTATTCTATTTTGTCAGGGAAATCCCGATTAAAGCCACAGCTGATGAGAGATCAAGGCATGGGCTGAGGAAGGGAATCCCAAAAGGTAAATCAGTGGAACAAGGTGGAGATGCACACAACGAGCCATAGTACAGTACAGCCGGCAGCTCCTTGCTCATGACACAAGATGTTTTTTTACTCTTATGTGTGTTTTGTTGATAAAATGTGGTTTTAGAGACCAGTTAGGCTGAGATGCTGTCAGATGCTGTAACCCTCTGTCTGTGATTGATCATGTAATGTGAATAGAGAAATGTCTCCTGATTACAAAATGGCAAGTCGTGTAATATGAGCGGATCAATGATCTTCCAACTATAAAAATCACAATGTAAAACTAGCTTGTTTTCAACATAAAATTGCTTACATAGCCTAATGGTAAATGGTCAACACTTACATAACACTATTTAACCATATTAAAGTTCTACAAATTTGTGAATATGCCTCTCATTAAGATGTTCACATACATATAGTGCTTCTCATGGTCCAGAAGCGCCGTTGTGTCCTGTGCACATAAGTGTTTATATGTTTATTTATTGTAGATCCCCATCAGTCACTGCCTCAGTAGTGACTATTCTTCCTGGGGTCAATTAAAAAGTTACAATGCAATTAAAAGATCCACAAGCAAAAACCTAAGTGCATCCGGTATGGGTAGCTTTCATGTTTTAGAAGGACCTATGAATGTTGAAAGGTATATAAAGGTTTTAGAGCAACATTTACTCCCCTCCACACGATGTCTATTTCAGGGAAGGCCTTGTGTATTTCAGCAGGACAATGCAAAACCACATCCTGCAGCTATTACATCTAGGGCTGTAGCGATACACTAATCTCACAATACGATACGATACACGATATTTGGCTTGCGATACGATATATATCGATATTCATCTTACAAAACATTTACATAATGTCCTGAAAGATTTTAAAGGGACAGAGTGTTGTGAGTGTTCCAATGACTTTGTTTGAATTAATTGAAGTGAAAGCATCAATTACACATTAAATGGGTGACAGGCAGCTTGCAAATGCTGGACAAACTGAATAAAAGATGTGTTGAGAAAAATAGTTTCATTTATTCAAACAGTGCAAATTGTTACTTGCAAGCTTTTAAAGGTGGGACATGGGGATTTTGAAAGAAGCTTAGAATATTGATACTCGCGAAAAACCGATACTCTCTGGGGAAATAAAATATCCATATATATCGCAGAATTGATTAAATCGCTCAGCTCCAATTACAACAGCATGGCTTCATTAGAGAAGAGTCCGGGTGCTGAATTACCCTGCTTGCACTCCAGATCATTCATCTATAGACAAAATAGATAGATCATCATCATTAAATAAAAATTACATCAAAAACAACCACGAACTCCTCAGCAGCTGTAAACCTATATCAGTCAAGAATGGGACCAAATTTCAACACCTACACTCCAGAAATTCATAACCTCAATGCCCAGATGTCTTCAAATTGTTTTTTAAGAAAAGAGGACATGCGGCACCATGGTAAACATGCCCCTGTCCCAACTATTTCGAGACCTGTTGCAGGCATCAAATTTGAAATGACCTAATTTTGTTCATAAAATTATAAAAGTTCTCATTTAAATTTTTTTTTTTTACAATATCTATGTTCTATTGTGAATAAAATATTGACTTCTGTGAATTGAAAGTCTTTTAGTTTTCATTTAATCAGATTTAAAAAATGTCCCAACTCTTCCAAAATTCAGGTTGAATATATTGTGAGTGATGCATCGCGAGCATGTGCCACTCACACTGGGCAGCAGCTTGCATTAAGTAGTAACAGGATGCTATGGACTAGATGACGCCATCATGTTTACTTTGGTACAGTAAACTTTCTGGGAGCCAGATACAGGTTTCCTTTAGCGGTGATCCCTGGTAAAATCTATGGAGGCTGGAATTTTAACTCAATTTGTTACTGGATTGTAACTGGAACTGTAGCTGATCTCGTTGTTGTGTCTGCATTTACAGAGATGGTCAGGTAGGATCCGCTAACAGAAGAGATGACTTCTCTATACCACCCGGTGGCAGTGCACCACTTTCACTGTTTGTCAACTGTCAATAAATAAAAAAAGAAGAAGATAAAAATGACAAAGGAGAGGGAGAAAAAGAAGAAAGAAATGAGATAAGCACTGAAGGAACTGAGATGTTTGCAGTGTTTTTGTTTGTTGTTTGCACACTCTGTTAATGTTGATGATAAATGCAGCTCGTAAAGGAAGAGGAAATTGAGACAGCTGAACAACATGATTTACCCCATCAGCACCAAGTCAACTCCACCCCTGAAACAGCAGTTTTTGTGGGTTGTGCTGACGTACCAAACGTGGACGTATTTTGCCCCGTAGAGGTTCCTGAAAAAGTCTCATTCCAGGGCTGTTCCTGGTAATGTAGCCATGCAGCAACAGTTGAGGCCCCATAACGCTACTGTGGACCTCTGCCAGTTGAGACCAACCTAAGACGGTTCCTGGAACCCAAATCTTGTCTCATGCTCACTTATTCAACAAATTTCCATCCATACCCATTTATAGAGATTTTTATTCTCTCCTTAAAGCAGTAATGTGTAAGGTTTAGGGACAACTAAGGGAAGATTTGTTGTCATAACTGAGTAACGCCAGTGTCTCCATTCTCCACCAAACATGTAGGAGAAACAAAGAAAAAAAAAAATGCCGAAATCTTCTCGAGTTATTATTTGCAGTATGGTTTCTTTTGAAGAGAATCTACATCTTCTGTAAATACATTAATGACTAGTTCTAAGGGCATGACATAAAACTGATTTTATTTTCACATGACTCAATGGCATCAAAAGCTGTCTTATCAATATTACAATACAGCCAATAGATCCCTCTTAAATGCTTCACACTGAGAAGGGAGTTGTTTCAAAGTCATGGGTGCTTGTCTGAAACACACTAGGAGAACAACATTGAGATAAACAGAAGGGAGGCAGACAGATGAGCAGTCCAACTAAATGTCCATTATCATGACCTTTACATGAAGTGTCTCACACCATGTTTTACTGTCATACTCCTCATCCTCCTCTTCTCCACTTCTCTTTCTGCCTGTCCAAGCCACCCCTGCTACATTTCACTGCCTGAACTCCCACTGAATGGAAAACAGCTGGGTCGGGGACTGCCCAGAGCACATTATGCCCAAATCTTCAATGAATTCCCATCTACCTCTCCCTTCTCCTTCTCTATCCAGTGTGCTCCCCTGCTCCCTTTCCTCATTTAAGGTGGGGCTGTGCAGCTGAAACAAAAGAAAAACAGCTTGTATGAGAACAAGTTTCTCACCCACATATGGTACTCTCTTCCTCTCCTCTTTTCTGTGAATTTGTTTCTCAATCCTACTCCCTGGTGATACTCTGGTGTTATGGCTAGTTCTGCTTTTGACAAGCTGAAAAATACTGAGATATAATGCAGCTGAGTTGTATAGCCAAGAATGCATATGCTTGAGTAATGTGTCAGAGTTATTACTTTGCCCTGATACCCAACCTAGTTCACCTGCTGTGGTAGACATGGGATTGTGAAAAGACAAACCACCATAAAAACTGTGCTTGGATTTGGTGGAAGAATACTTCTTTTAAGGCACTCTGAGGATCGCAGAATGTCTGGAAGTAATGCATCTTTGAACATATTGTTCCAAACTACCAATTTCCTTAAAAAAAAGAAAAGAAAAGAAAAAGGAAACCCATGGACCTGAGGTCTTTAAAAAAACCACGACCTAAAATAGTCAGGACTGTTCATACATAGAAACAAATACATTGCAATATCTCTATTTTTTTTCAGTGATTCATAAACTTCCAGGAAGATAATGACAGAAAAAAACATTTCTGTGAAAAGGTCAAAGAGTGACACTAAAACTGTAAGTCAACTGGCAGTTCTTATCTTAACTGACCTGTTTCTTATGAGAAATGAAAGGAGAGATTCTTATTTTACACACTGTTGTAGTTTCACAAGGGATGAAGAGTCATACGAGCTAATTAACAGTGATATGCCACATGCTAATGATTGCTTTTTGCAAAATTCATCTGAAAGCCAAACATTTTTTGCCCCATGTTCAGCAGAAAGAAAGACACTTTAAAGGGGTTCATTTTCAAATTGTTATGATATCCAGTCATTTCCTATTTTCCACGATTGAGAGCAATGTTCGCATCCAGAGGCATCCACACCTTCTGCTCATCTGGTAAGTGAGGTTGTTTTCTCCCTTGTGGTTTTGTTTTCCATTCAACCATCCATTACCTATACCTGCGTTGAGACCACAGGTGTCAAACGCCAGTCCTTGAGGGCCGCTGTCCTGAACATCCTGATATCTTCCTGCTTCAGCGCACCTGATTCAAATGAATGGATCACCATCAGCTGGTCATCCAGGTCTGTTAACAAACCAATTACTTGAATCAGGTGTGCTGACGGAGGGAAACGTCTAAGACATGCAGTATGGCGGTCCACTAGGAGTTCCAGACCCCTGGTCTAGACCTTCCTATTCGGGATGTCTTACTCAGGAGAGGTCTGCTGGAGTCCTTACAGCTCCCAGGAAGAGACACCAGTCCATCACAGGGAAAGATTCAGACAACCACACATGCTCATACTAGCTGCTATGGGATATTTAGAATCTCCAAGCACATGGAGAACATCCATTCGTGCTGCCTGGTTTTGCTTCTTCATATATATATATATAAACAAAGGAAAAAGGAAGGGTTCATTCGACCAGGCTGGCCTGGTAGTAACCAACTACATTTGCTATTTGTCTGTTCTTTCTTTGTCTGATTGTCCATTCTGATTTTCAGATGAGAATTGTGTCACTTCAGTATATCAATATACTGCTGATCAGTCATATTTTGACCACTGACAGATAACGTTAAATAAAGAGTGCTCATCTTGTTACAGTTCAATGTTGTGCTGAGAAAACCTGCATTCTGGCATTCACTTTAATCTTATTTTGGTACTTGATACCTCCCTATAGATTTTTACAGACCAATTACCCCCACACCATGGAAAACATCTTTACCCTACAAGAACCGTCTGTCCCAGCAGGTTAGCAGTGGGTGCCTCAACAATTTATTAATTGTTTTTGTTAGGAACAGCTCAAAGAACAGAGTCTGAGGTGTTCATATGGTCTAAAAACTACTCACCGCAGCAATCTGATAGGATCTGATGACATCTGTGGGAAGAAATCATCTTCCACAGAGACCCCACCACACAACCCACAGGACCCAAAAAATTGATTGGTAACATCCCGATATCAGACGCTCCAGGACACCCTTTAGATGTTTCTTTGTCCAGACCCTGAGTGGCCAGAGCCCTTTTGAGAGCACAAGGTGGACTTGCAGGTAGCCATGATGTTATGTTTGACCGCTGTACAATCCGACCTGTGGCTGTGTGACATAGCTACAGTAAGTGTGCCCACGTTCGCCATGGTTGTCTCTTTGACAAAGTCACAACTTGCACACTCAAAATTACAGGTTCAGATCAAGATTTGGAGCATACAATAAGGAGGGTCTTCTTTTGGTGGTGGGTTGTAAAGACCAGAGAACTTTTTTTTTCTGTCAAACCAAGATGATATTTCATGTTTATACATTAATTGCACCAACGAAAAAAGCTCCTCCCAAAACTGATGGGACATTGTTTAGGGCTTAACATTGCCTGTGACCATTGCAAGCAGGTTTTAAAGATATGTAAACAGGTCAGACTGCTTCCTTTCCTGCCAACTACAAATAATAGCCGCTACCAGCATTGACAGAAATTGATCTTGCTGTTCAGACTTACTGTAACAATGACGTCTTTAGAGCGTCTGACTCAAAATAATATTGGGAAATTTTGGGAAACGCATTCTTTCGTCATCTTTTCATTAACAGTCACACGGACAGTGGCCTGAGCTCATAACTCCAGTCTCACTTTGAGGAAAGATATGGTTCAAACCGCAGGTCATGAACAAATCAAATATTTGTAACACATGATTGGCCTTGATAGAAACGGTCTACGTTTCCAAAGATTGATTAAACATGTGTTACTGGCATGTATCATTTCTTTTTGAAGTCAACCGGAAGGTTTAAACAGAGTGTTCATGCATATGATTGGGAGGAGTAGGATGGTACTCTACATGAGAAAAAAAAATGATGTCAGATTTCGAGAAAACTGAAGACGCTGTGAGTAGCAGAGCTGTGTCAAAAGAAGTACGAGAAGGAAGTATTGCTTCAGCAGCTGTGAGGCCCAGCTGACAAATTGGGTGTATATTGTGGGCAATGTGTGTGTTTTTGTATCTATGCCAGTGCAATTTCCTGCCAGAAGATTGACTAACATGTGGGCACCTGCCCTGACAAATCCACCCATCCTGTTTTTCTCAGCTCATACAACACATTGCTCTCTACTACGACAGTGTCAAACAAACAAACAAAAAAAAAAATCAAATTCAAATTTAGGGAATGCTCAAATAATTAAAGCCTTTTCTGCTTTCTGGATCTTGCATCATCCATCAGCTGACCTCAAGGATCGGCTCAGCATTCCTGATAACTGTTGTTTTACGCAAGCCCACACAATGATAACAGAAATTAGAATAAGAGGCTCATGCATTAGTCATTCACAGATGCTGGAAGCTACAGAGAAAAACACACACGCACTAAACTAAACAGGAACTTCATATAATAAATTTTGCACATCTTTGACAGAGCAGAGTTACGGCCAGGCAAGCCTGGACGAAGTTGCCTGGCCCTGGGGTAGAGGGGCAAATGGCCAGCCTGGATGTGACACACACACACACACCCATACATATATATAGATACTGGCAGCACAAACAATAAAGGTAAAAATGTGATCTTTATCTGTAGCATTAGCTGCAAAGGCTCAGAGAACCTTTTATAAATTCTGGCCTGGAGGAAAAAAAAAAAGATAAACTACTGAACTTTACTTCAGAGGTTGATCTACTGAGACTGAGGCACATACAAGCTCTGAGTGTTGAGCCGAAGCCGGCTGTGACCTTTATTTAATACGACGCTTATATGAAAGCGTTGGCAGTGAGGTGTTTTTTGTTTGTGACACAAAGTGTGAAGGTGAGAACGTCGAATTTGTTGCTGATACGATGACACTTTTATGTTCGGTGATGTGTTTTCAGGCAAAGCCTTTGGGCCACAGTACGTGTGCATGTGCGTGCCTGTGTGTGCTTACTTTTGTCACAGAGCAGGGGAAGCCAGTGACCTGTTAAGAGCAGGGTGTGCGTTACCTCCTCAGCATGGAGCTGCACACTTAAAAGCTCCATTAGTATTCACTTCAGTTTGACAAGAGTAATAAATTACCCAAAAGCTTCATCACTTTCACTTTGTGTGTGCATTTTTGTGCACAGCAGACACGTCTAGATGCAAAAAGTCTAAAGGTGAGAAAATATTAAGGTGTTATTCCGGTATGATTGTACGGTTTCTGTGTCTGCCTGTGCATTTTTTTCCATTTAGCTCCAAACATTTACTTTGTAAATCAATTAGCGATGGTGGTAGGTCTATTAATTTCCAAGCTGGTGTTTCAGTCTCCAGCTCCTCCTATGCACATGGTGGTAATATCCTTGAAGAAGATGCTGAATCCTAAATATTTTCCAGCTTGGGTAAATAAATGTACGTTACTTAGAAAAAAACATCAGAAAAAGAATGAAATATAAATAATGTAACTTCCATGCACTCCAAGGTCAATACACAAAGTATGAGTGTATGAGGATAGGTAGTAAAAGCACATGTGGCATGAAGTGGTTTCTTGCCTGTTTGAGAAACTAAGAAGATGACATGTGTGTCATCCAGCTGTAGATTAGAACCCCATTAGCCTCAATGGCTGCACCGCTGTTTAGACTGAGTATAAACACAGAGAGAGGGATGGCTGGATGTCTTGTCTCTCCATCGTCAACCTCCTGATAACTCTCGCACACACAATCACACACACACAGACACACACAGACGCCCAAGAACATGTCTGGACAACCAGACTTTGCTATGCCACGTACTGTACGTATGTGTGTGTGTGTGAACTGAGAGGACTCTTGTGAGACCGGCCTGTTGAATGCTCTCATGCTCTCCACTGGCATCATCCTCACTTCCTGTACCAGCTGCAGATCATCTCCCCCTCCTTTTTGTCTCTCTTTCACTCTTCTGACAAATCTAGCTCTTCTTTCATTCCCACGACTACTTTAAAACTGTGATCCTCAGATGAGTCATAAGCACAACACTATTATCAGTCAGAAATACCAATAGCAGTATGAGAAGTGACAGAACTTTGGTAAACAAGTAAAAAACAAAAATGGCTGGAATTTATTTAAGACAATGAAGCTTATACATGGAAAACTATGTAATAAACAATATATTTCAGTTTGTCTCCATTACGGCCCAATGCCAAAATTTATAATATATGATCATCATAATTTGAAGTAAAACTGACAGACCAAATTCCCAAAATGGAGCAGACACGGCTGAGTATTTCCAGACTTGTAGTTGACAAATGAATGGCTGATAAATCTTCCAAAAAATATTTTATGTTTTGTCAGAGGTCAGATGGTGTGCAGTAAGAGACGACAGAATAATTCTCCGTAAGAAAACATGTGCACAAGGACTGACACAATTCTTAAAAAAAACCCAACAACAATAAATTTGTTAACAAAGCTTTGTTAAGCTTTGCTTAATTCATTTGACTCTATTTTCAGAGGTCACTGTTTTAGGACGATCATTAATGTCGCACACCATGCTTTCTTTTGGTGAGGACTGTAAAATGGGGAAAAGGACGTAAAATAGTGAAGAGTCAGACTAGACAAGCCAATGAAAATGACAAACAAGTTTATTTTCTGTCAGTCCCAGAGTTTGACCAAGTCCCATCTTGCTGATTTCATTTCACACACAGTTTTAAATGCAGAGCAGTTTCTTGATGTTTTCCAAGGCTGGATATAAAAAAGGAAGCAAAATCAAAGTGCACAATTTTCTTTTTTTATTTTTTTTACAGCACCTGAACACTGAAGCATTTGATATTGGTGTCTAACAATGCAAGGCATTGCTACAGGATAGAAATAATCTAAAGATCAACCTGAACTTCCTGTCAGGAGCAGGCCTGAACATGTCTTCACCTGATGCAGGAGGCCATGGGAAGAGAAATGTGGCAAGAAGCTCATCAGTAAAATGAACAACAGCCTTTCCAAATGGTATTCGCCAAAATATTCAGCCATCATTGTAATTAAAAGTATTGTTAATCATCAGTGTTATCAATGACAGGTTGTAATTCAAGAGTTTTTAAGAAAAATACGACTCATACTCCAATTCAACGGGAAAGATGGGGAATGACAGTTACAGGTGAAAATAAGGATAAGGCTTGCTTTCATTGGTGAATTCATTTGAGTTGATATTGTTGACAATGTGTATTTTTCAGTGTACTCTTCTGCATTATCGCTGCCATCACAGAAGTATGAAGCACCTTTGCCAAGGTTCAGTGGATTAAACCCCAGGCCATAGCAAAGCTCGTCTTTTTTACTTTATGCTGATAACATTCTGGATGGATATTTTTGTCCTTGGTTCAAAGCACATAGCATCTACACCCCCCCCCCCCCCCGCCCCAAAAAAAAAAAAAAAAAAAAATGTTTTCACTGTGTTCTGGCCCATCAAAGACACCTCGGGGCCCAGAGATGTCAGTGTTGTCTCTGGACAAGATCAATATAAGGCTTTTTTTTAAACTGTTAAATTTAAATGGCATATGTGAGTGTAGCACCACATTTTAGTGCTTAACTGAAGTTTCCCAAAAAAATTCCCTTGCTCATGTGGTCTTGATGATTTTTGATGCATTGCCATCTGGGATCACAGTAACCCAGCTCAGGCTCACGTCCTTGTCCTTCAAGCACCAAAATTCCTTCAGATTCCTTAAATGATTTGATGATTTTATGCACTAAAGGATCATTGTCTCTGTTTGGATCCTCACTTGGACTAAATAACCCCTGTACCAGCTGATTTTGCAGGACTGGAATATATAAATAGATGTAAACTGACAAAATAAAGTTGAGATGAAAAATCATGCTTTTGTTGGCATATTTTGGTTTGTTCTTTCTGCAAATAAGTACAAGTCAAAGTAAATGTCAGAATGACAATGTTATCTTGTTGAAATTGCATTTCCCCATACTGATCCCCATATTCTGACTTCGTGTCTGTGCAATAAAAGTTGAACGTGTAGCTTGCAAGTCAAATGTTGTTTTTTTTTTAGTTTCTTGTTTCACTTAAAGCTGAAAAATAAAAGATTTCGGTGGATTCCAGACTACACTCATACACTCATACACAAGAAGCATTTTAAAAGAAATCTTAAGCTGAAATGACTTCAAGTAGAAACCCTGCATATGGCAGTTAAGGGACATGCATTTCTAACTCCCAGGAGTAAGTTTATAAAAAATATATAAATAGATAATTGAGTTTAGTTTGTGATGACAGTCACATTTGTACATGGACACCACACCAAACAAGCGCACATCTTCAGCCAGTTCTGCCCCAGTTTACTGGCAGCGGCTCCACTGTCTGTGCTAAAAGTCACGTCCCAAGGAGAGAGAGAAGCCCAGAAAAGCAGGGTAGGAAGGAGGAGGGGGTGTAAGGGGCACAAGGAGCAAGGCACAGGAAGTGGGGAAAGATGAAGCGCTGGGAGACAATGTGATGCACAGGGGTGCTGAGTCGGAGGAGAGGAGGAGGCAGAGGAGGAATGTTGGAAGAGGAGGAGGAGAGAGCAAAAGAGGGAGAGTGCAGGGTGTGTGCATCTGGCACTGGGAGGCAGGGAAAGATAGCGTGGGCCAGGCTGGCCGGACGTGTGTGTTTGTGTTTGATTGAAGAGGGATGTGAGACAGAGACCCCTCACTGGCTCAGTTTTACTGGAATGCTGCCATGGAGAGATGGACACTGACACACATGCTTCAGAAACACACGCACACACATTTGTACAGAGAGTGCAGGATGTGGAAAAAGAACAGAAAAATATAAGAAAATATAAGATGAGGAAGAGAGCAAGAAGAATACCAGGGATGGATAAAGCGTGCATAGCCACTCTTTATAATCAAGCGATACTACGCAAAAACATTCATTATTTTCAAGTCAAGTTTCCACAGACGTCATATCTATCAGAATAATGTATGAATGTACAGTATCACCTGATAAACAAAATGCTAAATAAGTTATTTACATTTGATCACATAGTTTTTACAGCATGTATAGCTGCACTCAACCAATGAAAAAAAAATCTTCATATAATTTTAGAAGATGATTTATAAAAAGGGGATTTCAGCATTATGAAAAACAGTTTTGAGAAATGTGGAGAAGACTGATGTTACTGTCATGCATTTTTTAATAAATGTGAAACTGAAGATAAATGCTGCATACTTCACCTTGTAGCATAGCCCAGACTGAAATTATGGTAAAACATTTTTTTTTATTGTATTGAATGTGTTTTTAACATGAAACATGTTTTTTTTTTTTAAATCAAGATTCACATTTATCAACTATTTACCCAGCCTGCATGTCCATATGGGACCCACTGGAGTTAAAAGTGGAATATTTGGGTACATAGTCGGCTTGGGCTAGAGAAAGGCAAATGGCAAAGGTCCTGTATGCTTTAGTATGAGAAGTCCCATATGAGGCCCATAAGGGATACAATTAGGCTAAATGGGCATGAGCTAAGAAGGAGGGAAATTGTATGGATGCCATATAGTTTGTTGCAAGCTGAAAGTTAACCAAATTAACAGCAGATTCCACTGATAGTCCATATGAGGAAATGCACGGCCACTATGCAACCTGCAAACAAACCCACTTGGGATCCATACTTGCAGTCTTTAAACTCATATAAATGCTGGCTGGATCCCATGCAATTCTTTTTGGTTTCTGGTTGACTGTCCTTTTTAAAGAAGTTTCTATGGAGGATTTCCAAGATGTTTTATTTATTTATTTTTTGCAACAAATCACCTGGCACGCAGGTGTCTTGTTCTTATCCCAGGAGATAAGAAGTAAGAAGCAAGGTGTCCCTTCTTGGCAATTAGAAAACTATTTTCTATTTGTTGCCTCTTCCTGATTTTTAAGGCCATCCATTTCAGTTTAGACCCTTCTCAAGAGAAAGTCTGTTCATCCACAATCAAGGTTTCGGCAGAACAAAAGTCGGAAAAGTGAGTGCATTTTAACCATTAACTGGAAACTCACAATGGACATTCCTAGACACTACACAAGATCCATATTAGGGTTAAAGATGGCTGTAGAGTTAGACGCTGCACTTAATAGCCTCATGAGTAAAGAGCCACTCCTACTGCTGCCAAAAGAAGTTTAGTCATTTTTTAAAATTTATTTTTATTTTTTACAGATTTAATAACAAGTTTGTAATCTCAGTCACTAGCCACATGTCTTCAATACAGCACGATGTTCATTTTGGAAATTACACTTTAATTAAAGCAATAAGGTTCCAGACATACCCATTCCTCACTTGTCACATCCAGTTTAGAAAAAAGTTTCCAGCCAGTCACCATTTGCTGACCAACATCAATTGCTTACACAACATCCACTTCAAGTGAATAAGGTTCACATTGTGTTCTGCAGAATCGTTGCTCAGGGGAGCTGGGCTGTTGGAGAGAAACTGAGATCCGTGGATCACATTCTAGAGAAGCAGACTTGTAAGAAGGGAGAGTAATAGCTTGACTATGCTTTGAAATTCAAGTGCCTTGGTCCCTTTTACTTTTGTGACCAGAGTTTTCCTTTAAAATGGCCACATTGATGTGGTTCACGAGAGACAAACTTTACCAAAGCTTTTCCATGTAGATTTTCATCCCCTTGCTCACTGGTCAAAAAGGAAAAAAAAGTGCAAACTAAGTATATTATCAGTGGAAAGTAATTGTATCTATCTATACATGTGATATATCTAGACCACGCTCCCTTGTGCTTGTGCTAATTGTGTTGGGCCGTATCAAAAGTCTGTTCCTACAAGTAACTGATGAGGCTTTGCCCAAGGCAGTTTGACAACAAAAAACTAGCATAGTCATAGTCTATTTACCAAAACGTTCCAACCCTATTGATTAACACCAAACATTTTGCTGACTAAGGTATGTCCTCAGCTGGGGAAACTGATTAGCATCAAGTTTTCAATCAATCACTGAAGAACCTTTCAAGTTACGATAAAGAACTTGAATTTTTTTTTACAAACAGTTTGCATTTAAATAGTAACAAACACGATATTGTGCTGTAAGCAGATGACGAGCACTATGACTTCAAAGAAGGCTCCACATCTTTCTGTGTACAGTTCAGACATTCTTCCTGGGTGCTCAAACTTCCTCTTTACAATCCAGCTTACAGGTAAATGCTGATTTTAAGGAGGCCCTGGTTTCAACTACAGCTTTTCCAAGGGATAACTCGCCTCAAAGTCAGCTGGGACAGAGTCCAGGCCCCAAAGACCATCTGCAGGACTGAGCTAATGTCTGAATGGATGGGTATATTACATACATTTGTAATCCTTCCAGCAAAGGCTAAACTAACTGTGGTTTAACTATGATAATTACAGCCATAAATAAGTCTTATCTACCCTCTCATCACAGACAGCAAATATACTAATTTCCTGAAATGCTGACTGCATTTTTTTTTTTTTAATGTTCCAAAAGAAGTGAAACTAGAAGCTTTGGCGTCTCGGCTGAGAGGAGGTGAATGGAGAGTAAAGGAAAAGAGCAAAAAAAGAAAAAGAGAAGATGGACAAATGAGCTGCCAGCGAAGCTTCCTCACAAACAGCTGATGATAACAAATGTCTGTTTTTACCAGGGAAATTTCAAGGTTGCAGTCGCGCACCAAAACAGGATGAACTTTAGACCACGGCATGGACTCCTGTTTGTGTGCTACCGCAGAGCGCCGGGCCCTGACAGACTGACAGCAGGATGAAGACACATTGATAGGCACACAAAGCTGACACAAGGTGCACTGGATATTCAATGCTCTGCTTACATAACCTGATGAGTTAATAGGTCAGTCAGAATTGGACAGGCCTGATGTAAACGTGTCTGCTGACAGGCAGGCGTATCCTGTCCAAAATTTCAAATGCTCACTTCAAATGGCATACGTCTTCAGCTTGAGCCCACTGTCTGAGAATTCCTCTGCCCTTGCGAGTCACTTCCTGCCAGCCAAGGCACGTTGTCTCTATCGCCACGGAAACGACATAGCAAAGTGAGTGCAGGGGACGTTAAATATTCTGCTCTTCCTTATGGGACTCCAGAGGCCAGATAGACTAGTAGCACACACATACACACACTTAAATAAGGAGAGGCAGCACATCCAATAATGGCACAGGGAGCGTATGTGTGTGGGGAGGATGAGGGGAGGGACATGGGGAGGGTGGGTGGGGGGGTCCATTGTTTCAGTCTTGAGGGCAGAAGTGCTGGGAGGGGAGAGGGAAAGTCAAGGGGAGGCTAAATTTAGAGCACCTCCGCTGAAGTATTCCAAATATTCTTACGTGTATTTGGATGCTCACGTATACAGTTTGTTGCTTCATCTTTTTCCAAGAATTACATCACTAAGCAGCTCGATTGTTGTCACTGATTTGAAAACCTTACCTCCTGCTGAAGTCCTACGTCATTCTTTATCCTTTAGCAGAACAGTACTTTTCTGAAGATAACTTCAACGATGCAAACAGGAGCGTTGACTGCAACGTTTTACCCGCTGGTTCCAATCATTGTTTAGAGAGCTAGAACACAAGAAGGTGTGGCATATGAAAGGTTAAATCTTCATGTGCATGTTTTGGGTCATTTCCTGGCTGGCTGCATAGCCTTGACCTGCTTGTGTGTGGACTTGGCCATCCAAACACACACACATACAAACCTGACCTACACTTCCTGTCAGACAGGGACACCCCCACCCGCCCCCTCGGAGACGGAGTGTGATCTGTCTCCACGACGTCCCCTTGCAGAATCATCCCATTAAATTTTCCACCTCATTGTTCTTTTCACACTTGAACATGATCACTTGGGACTGTTCATGGCTAAAGAGGATGCCGGCTACTTGAACAGGTGCCGGCACAGACGTGTCAGACACTTTCAAGAGTTATACAGGTTGTTGAATTTAGGTCTTCTCAGTCTCACATGACCTCCTGTCTGAAGAGTAAATAATAGTCATAATAAGCAACTACTTATTTTAAACATTTAGATAAAAGGTGAAAAGCTATTAAAGTTATATATATATGTATAAATATATATAGATATATCACAAAGATATATCATAAAATCACTCCTGACCTCAGGTACAGCTCTTTTGTACACTTCTGTTTAAATTGTCTCCTCCCTCTTCTTCCGTGTACAGCATGAATGATCCATCATATTTTTAGGATGTGTGTATAGTGTGTCTGGTATGTATGGGTGTGATTGTTCGGATTGCACATCTGGTTTACCTATTACAGCTCCAGCGTCGCGTCCCTGACCTGGCGAGGGGCACAGCTTAGCTACGTGTGTGAAGTGCTTCTGTCCATCGCTGGGCCATGAGGTCACTCTGCAAGGTGCTGGGGTCTACGCAGACATGGGAAGAGCCGTGCGGGGAATGTCTGAGAAGGTAGGAGAGAGAAAAAATAATTTAAGAGTGCCTGAGTAAGCCCTGACTGCAGGGAGACGGTGTACCCATAAGGGTTTGGGTGCTCGAGGAACACATTTTTACAAGGTTTTAATGACACGCTGCAAATGGCCCATGACCCATAACACAACAGAGACTACAGTAGATCCTACTCGCCCAGGCTGTTCTGTTGTACGTTGGTCAGTTGTTAAATCAACATTTGGTTTTGGAAATTAGCCTTGCGCCCTCCGGCATCTCTCATTTCTACCTCTAACGCATTCATCTCCTCATCTTGTTGCAATCAAAGCCGCCACATGCTGCGGTCTGCGATTACAGCTGAGTGTTTACAGTCCTCCTATATTAACACTGTGTTAAACAGCATGGGGTACCATCCTGAATTACCTCATTTATTTACTTTACTAAATAAAAATAAAAAAGGCATCTAATTGGTATCTGAGGTCTCACCATCAGTTTGATGGCACCTTCCAACCTAAAGTCCTGCTTGAAGTTTTTACTGCTTTTATTGGGCACAGTTATGTTTTCAAGAGAAATGTAAAAAATGTAGAATTGAATGCAGATTTAAACACTATCTATGCTCGAAAAACAGAAATAGTTGCTTCTAAATACTATGGAGAGTGTTTTTCCCTCTTTCTTCAGGGATTTTTTTTCTTACCTTTCCACCTCTATATTTTATTGTCCCCCATTTATCCAGTGATTCAAACATCAATGCCTAATTTCACAATACATAGGTAAATTGGAAATGGCACTGCAGGAGATTGCACAAGTCTGCATCTGCATCTTTGCATGTGTGTTTATGGGTTCATGTTCATGAGGGTGTGAGTGTCTCCTGGATGTGCTTGTGCGTGTGTGTAATGAGAACCAAATGGTGGGGTGTGTGAGTGCATGGTTTTTCTCCCCCATCTCTAATCAGACAGCCCCCTGGAGTACTGTGTGAGTGTGGACTTGGGGCTTAGAGCGCTGAGCTGCTTCATAAATCAGCTCTGCCCATGAAGAAACCTGGATACATGAGGACTCCTCTGACCGACTGATGGAGCGATACACTGACCTGCTCTGTGACTTGTTGATTGTTTTTTTTCCCTTCGTTTTTTTCAGTCTTACGTTGAGAGAAAAGCTTGATTGTTTATTTTGGTCTTCAGTCACGACTGAAGCCGTGAAAGGACGCGTGAAGCTGCAGAAATAATTAATTTGCTTGCTTTCAGTGATTCAACACACAGAGACCTAGTGTGGTCTGGGTAGGTGGTCTCTAATGACAAGGCCAGGTACTGGCCAAACAGTGATAATTCATGCTTGTTCTCTCACATTAGATTCCCAGCTATGTTATCACATCTTTTATGTATATCTTCTCTCTTTCCTTTACTCCATCTCTCCCTTCTCCTCTCTGCTTTTCAATCCTCATTCCCCGCAGGAGGTGGCCTCTCCCTGTCCTCCATCTCTCCTCCTGTTCCCTTTCTTTCTCTTTCCCATCTGGTCAGGCAGCTGTGGCTGGCCAGGGTTCAGTGGGGCGGGAAGGTGTAGAGGGAAGAGGAGGAGAGGGAGTGGTGGTTTTTGAGGAGGCTATCAATTGCAAAGCCCAGGGCACAGTAAAAGAAAAAAAATATATAAAAGATTTGACACAAAATGTGCACTGTGAAAAAAAAAAGAGCCAGAACTCTTCAGTTTCTCTCAGTCTATCTATCACTCTGTCTCCCTGTGCACTATTAAACTCCATTAAAGAGAACAGCAGTGCAGGGAAAAGGGGTGAGGGAGGCTTGGGATTCAGGGAGAAACAGGGAAAAAAGGGGGAGGATGGTGAGGGCAAAGATTTCAATATCTGATTTCCACATCTTAAATACATTAATTTATCTCACCCTGGGGCTCTTTTAAAGTCAGGAGAAAGAAGAGGAAGGGTTGGGAGGAGGGAGAGGAAAAGGAGCGAGGGTACTTATGACATTTTCATTGTGGAATCTTGTTTCTATTGTTTTTGTGGTCAACATATTGCCCAAAGATTCCACATGCCATCATGGCCACACAAGCTCCAAGTTGCTAAACACTCACAGATGGCATTACATACTTCATACGCATGCAGATAACTTGGTTCCTGTCAGGCTTAGATGGCTTTTTTTCCCCCTCCTCCGCAGTATGCCAATGTCAGCAAGTGATTTACTTCTCATGAGTGTGTCATTGTTTTCCACATTCCAGTATTTCATTTGTTCTACCTTAATGCCAGCTAGCCTGAGCTTTTTCAACTCTCTGCCCTGACTGCCAGCTCCTCTGCACTCCAGCTGAAGTTCGCAACCCCTCAGAGTTCAGGTTAGGACGAGGGCCTTTCCGAGGGAGGATGAACTCTTCGCCGTGGTCTCACGTGACTTGAGCATATGGTAAGTCACCCCGAGAGTGGAAAAAGCTCCACTTTCAGCCACTTGGAGTTCTTTCCAACTGATTTTATGGCCAGCTACAGATCACAAAGAGCCAAACAAACAGAGAGGGATGGATGGTCAGAGTGAGGGGCCAGAAACAGTGAGACAGAGGTGGACCGAGTATTCACAAAAGTTAAGTTGGACGTGAGAGATGGGAAGTACCCAGTGCGACTAAAGTAGAGTGTGCATGTGAACACCCTGCAGGTGTAATTTATATGTTCTGATGGTGTGGATGCATGTGTCTCTTTGTATACAGTGTAGGTGTGTGGTGTCACAGTGGTGGATGGTGAACTCGGGCTCCTCTCTGTACAGGAAGGCCCTGATTAGCACTAACGAGAACAGCAGACCATATTAATGCAACCACACACCTCTTCCCTCTTTTTCCCTCCGCCTTTTCTCTCAAGGTCCTGCCATCTGCACTCTCTACATTCCCTGCCAGACATCATAAACCCACTGCAGAGCCCTGAGACACACCAGAGCCTTGAGGGGGGCAAGCAGGGGCTTCCATGCACTTCGCTCCCTCTTGCACATTCAGCCTCGCTACAAAACGTCTGAAGCCAACACATATGGCGAACCATCCATAACTCAAAAACCTGAGAAGTTCTCAGTACAAACATTTGCACACCTAAACAAACACAGAATGCACGATGAAAAACTGAAACATCACACAGGTGCAAACGTTCCCAACTTTCCTGAAAAACACTTGTTTTCTCTTTCCAGCAAGCCACATTTGCATAGAAAAGAATTTGAACTGAGAGATCAAAGATAAGGAGAGCATGGGGCTGGGGAGATGGTGAGAGAAAGAGAGGATGGAAAAAAGATCTGCTGGTGTGCAAGTCTTATTAAATGTTCCTGCAGATGGACAGACAGGGCGTTTTCATATTGAGACATGGATACCCTCTCCTGTATTCTCTTGACTCCCACCCACATTAACATGTGTTTCACATTCAAAGCGGAGATGTGCAAACCAATAGCCAACTACTCAGTGTGACTGGCAGCTTGTGCTCTCTCGCTCGCTGTAGCCAGTGAAATGGACTTCTAGTACAAAAAAGGCATAATGACTTTCTGCTCTCTTGAGGAAAAGGGGGAAAAAAGAAAAAAAAATTAACCTGTTTCATTTTTTTTTTCAAAATATAGAAAAAGAACCAGCTGACAATGAAGCATGTGGAAATGGTGACAGTGGGAAAGCAGACTGCTGATTCAAATTGGTCTGTTCAGTTCAATTCGGCATGATTTATATTGCTTTTAATCCCACGACTCACATCGTAGTTAACGGGCACATCGGTGGGTTGAACCAGTAGTTGTGTTAGGGGCACGCCACATGAAAAAAAAAAGACCCAGCTATGCTTTCTTCATTTCAAGAGTAATTTCAGTAATTTAATATGAATTATTTATGGCAGCTGAGTTGAAGATATGATAATAGATACCTTCAATAAAAAAAAAATAAAATAAATGAATGCTTCTTGAAATACAAAGTCTGTGGTCTCCAATTTTATGAAAGGAGACTACAGGATAATTCTCCACCTTCTGAGGATCGCACCTCTAAGCCACCCTTTTTGCCTCGGGGGACAAGAAACAAGAGTCTGTCCTTTTGCTGAACCACAGATTCAAAAGGAACAAAGTGGTTTTCATCCTGGTTGTGAAATGCTTGACCAGCTTTTTACCCTCTCAATGATACAGGAAAATGCGTGGGAGTTTGCCAAGTCTCCATGTTCTTTGGGTAGTTTGAAAAAGGCACATGACCACATGTCTCGTAGTATGCTTTTTTGCAGTGAGGTACTTTGGGAGTATTGACTTTGTCGTAAATGGGGAGAACTTATAGCTGCAATCATTAGGCAGGAGGGTGTCCAGTACTGTGGACGAGGGATTGCATCTTTTCCTTTGTGCAGATGATGTAGTTGTGGTGGTTTTATTGAGTGCTGACCTCCAGCTCACACTAGGGGTGTTTGCGTCTGAGTGTGAAGCAGCTGGAAAGTAAATTAGAATCTCTAAATCAGAGAATATGGATCTTGGCAGGAAAAATATGGATTGCCTGTTCCAGACTGTGGATATGTTGTTCACTCAAATGAAGAGTTGAGGTATCAGGGGCTGATGGTCACAAGTTTAGGAGAAAGGAATTTTCACGGACGTAGAGAGTGACCTGGTGGATTGGTGGAGTGTCTGCAAGTGATGAAAATATTTGATCAAAACTTGCAAGTTCGCACACAGTGATCAAGAGTATATGATGGGCAAACAAGTAGGCAAGGTAAGCTTCTATCCAAGCATTTCTGGGTTTAAAGGTTGAGTCAGTGATTCCTGAACAATTTGCAAGAATGAGAAAGCTTCTTCTGCCTCCAGAACACATGAATGTGCACTATCAGCTACCTTTGACTACAGGGGGGATCTAGTCTAGTCTACATCAGTGTACAGTACAGCACAGGCAGATGGGTTAACTGCAACCCAAAGATAAGCAGGGTTTTTTCCATGTTTCATTCAAGTGCAAAACTACCTGAACCTTATGTAATTTGTGAAACGGTGAAAACAGAAACAGAACAGAAATATTGCAGCCTTGACAAATCTCTTCTGTCCCTCCTTTTCCCTCAGCTGATGCAATCAAGGAAATGCTACACCGACATGAACCCTCATTCAGTATGCCAATGCAACTTTTGCTGGGTATTTTGGGGATTTACGATTTTGGTTGAAGAGAAAAACACTAACTTACCTAAGACAGACTTTGGCAGTGAGGAGCTTTTTGTTAATGTGATTGCTCTTTACTGATGTCATCTTTAATGTCTGCCAGGATCTCTTAAACCTGATGATGACTCATACGGAAATGTGAATGAAATCTATCCTCAAAGGACGACAGCTCTCCTGACATTATGGGAGATGGACTGCTGGATTTTGTGAACTCTCTCTGGTTTTCGTTTTCTTTGCACATCATACAGCAGTAGCAGCAGGTCATCAAAGTCCATTTTTGAACCTGGATACATCTGGAGGTTTGGCGAATGCTTTGCATCACAGAACATTACCGTTCAGCGGAGTGGACACTCAGGTTGCTATTTTTACAGATCCTAGCGTGAGCAGCCCTTTACCCTTTGTGATGACATTAACAGATCAGGCATTGAGGACAGCCTCAGGAGGATTGGTGCAACGCCTGACCACCTGAATCTAAGAAAGCTGCCTGAATTGGCACAGGCAGCTGCAAAGGATGCCTCCCAGACACCTTAGACACAAGGCTATATCCTATTGAGGAAGGACATGCAGAAAGAGGCTGAAGGAGAATGAAGAGACTAAAGTCTTCAACTGACTTGGGAAAGCCTCAACATTCCTACAGAGGAATTTCAGGCTGGGGAGTGGGAGGTCTGGTCATTTCTGCTTAGATGGCAGCCAACTTACTACATAAAATTTGTTAAAGCACCCTAAAACTTTCACAGTGCTTTCAAAATCTGCTAAACTACTACAGTACAGTCACTCAGTATGACTTCTCCGTGGTGGGAGCTGGCTGGAAAATGCTGGGAAAACAGTTATCAGCCATATCTTAAAGAACAAAATTTCCGACAAAAAGTATGTAGCATGTGTCAATTTGTTTTAGCTGTTGCTTTTTTTTTTGCTCCTCTTGCTTACACGTGTGTCTACATGTCAGCGGGGGGTTGCTGCTTTTTTGATCACATTCAATGGAGATGCAAGGTCAGAATGAGCGGATGAGGAGCAGACACACATGCAAACAAAAATACAGACACACTTAAAAGAGAGAGTGAGATAAAGGGGAGACAGCGTGAGGAAACACATGGCATTTTAAGTCAGGGGACTCAGAGCGGGTAAGCAGCGTCCGTGAAAACAAACGTAATCGCAGGACAAGAGGAGATCGGAGAAAGGTGGCTAAAGAAAAGAATAATGCGGAGATGAGGTGGTTGGCGGATGAGTGGGTGGGACTGTGGGGAGTGGGGGGTCTTTCTCAGTTTAGTTTACCCAGCTGGAAGACTGAGAGTCCCAGACGAGGTCCTGATGTCACCCAGTGTACCCTATCCTCCCAATTCCCAAATTTCCTGTCTTTTCTGGAGTGATGTCACAAGCCAGCTGGCGATGTCACGTCCACACCCCCCCAGCCTCTCTGTCTGTCCCCCTTGCCCCCTCTCTCAACATGGCTTCAATCACTGGCAGTCCGCTGAGACTTGGGACAGTCAATGAAGCACGTATCAGACACAGAAATGCAGAGACATAAACACTGTACACACGCAATATCGTGCATGTTCACAAAAACATTTCTGCAAGTTTACACTAGAATTATCAGTGTAAAAGTAGGTAGGCAAGCATATGAAATGCAAAAACATAAAAAAAATAAAATACAGCAATATCACATACAGTGTCATTGGTTACTTTATGCCATTGACCTTTTCTGCATAGTTTATATAAGAGAGATCAAAAACAACAAAAAACTTGTAACTCAATCCTAAGCAGGAAAATTAGAAAACACTAACTTGACTCAAAGCATTACACAATCCATCATTCTCTGCTTTCAAAACTCCACCTCAAAGTGCACAAATGATCTAAACTGGTCACGATTTGAATAACAGGTGCAGAACAAGTGAACCAAGGTGAGAAAGTGAATCGCCTACAAATTCATTCTGGTTAGCTTTCAAGACATGGATAGGAAAAGTACTCAATACCATGTTAAAACCTTTACAGTAAGGATGTAAGTGACAGATTTATGGCCAATTGTGACCATAAAAGACTCAAAACATGTTCAACTTCTTTGGGCCACCTCCAACTCATGAAATGACTTTAGTTCCTGTTACAGAATAAGAGAGGATTGAACATCTGTCAGCTTTTTATACCACTGCAGTGTTTGCTGTAACCTGAAATCGATATTATGCGTCATTTACATGTCGTATTTCTGCTTGATGTCTGCACAGTGGAGTGGAGAGTAACTGGAGCTGACAGGGTCTTTAAACTCATTACTGAGGAGGGCAGCGAGCAGCTCACACTGCTGTTTCCTCTGGGCTGGTGTTTGACCTGCAGACATCCACATACTACACACACTAAAACAAAAAGGTCTCCAATGCCCCTTAAAAATTCTGAATTGTCCCTGCTCGGGAAGTTAAGTTCATGAATAGGTAAACTGGCCCTGAAGTTTAGAACACAAAAATCACACTAAAAAGAAAAACACTTCATGAGAAAGTAAAAGAAAAAAAAAAAAATTATTTGCTCACAACAGTGTAGAAATTATACTAAAAATAACTGAGAATAGATTTTGAACAAATGTCACTCAATCTAAATTTTATTCAGTGAAATTCCCTTGATGACACGTTTGCAGGCTATTCTTCTACATAGATTAAGTACTAAAACATTACGCCAGGATGTTAAACCTCAACTGAAAGCATGTGGATAAAAGGATAAAAGCACCAAATGAATATAAACATAACTGAAATGTAGACTGAGATAAATTACAGTTTTGAAACACTGTGTGAGACTAAGGGCTCTTTCAGACTTAACAGGTTTAAGGCGGGATAATTCTGATCACAGCTACAGCCAATGAGGCGGCAAGACATCAGGTGAAGTCGCTATGTGAGAGAGATCCTGAAGGGGAAATATGCAAAGCATCACCTCATACTACAATACCTCAGACAGCTACTATTTCCATTAAGAAATATTTTATACACTCCTTCAACTGTCTGCTGTACTAATCTATTGTCTTCTATTTTGTTGTTCATATTCTGAAAAAAAACATAGCACAAATAGCTTGCAGTGTTTGCTTCCTCTGAGCCATTTTCAAACATTCATCTATGCTTTGTGCTTTGAGCTGCTGTCAGGTTATGTAGTGTGTGACAGCAATCAGTCATGTAATGTGAACAGGGAAATGATCTGAACTGACCAGCTATCAGGTGACTGAAAGTGACATAGTCTCAAACCAGCAAAAATGACGATTGTCATGTGTGTTAATTCAAAAACAACTTATTTGACATAAGACAAAAGAATTTTTTTGCAGTCACAGACTTGAATCAATACACTTGATTTATACTTTTTAGAAGTTTTAAAAGTGCTCTAAAAGATTGTTCAGATGGATGGAGACTTATTCAAAAATAGTGAATTAAAAATGAATAAATCTCATTCATGTCATCCCTCGTGCGCATCAAAACCCTGAAGACTTTGTTTTATTCACTCACTGTATGTGTTGGCGTTCTCGCGCTAATATTGTAGGGACATAAGTTTACTCAGTCACCGTGGGGACCCATCTTCCATGTAGGGACAAAAAGCCATTCTCCATAATGTAAATTTAGGGTGACAGCCAAAGGTTCAATTTTGGGGTTTAGATTAGAGAAGTGGTGGTTATGCTTCAAGCGAGTCTCCAGAAAGTGGATGTAGTTAATGTAGTTTCCTCAATAATAATCAAAGCATGATTGTGTGTGTGTGTGAGAGAGACAGAGAGATAGTCCATGACCCCCACCCACACATGCACACATACTATGTTACGTGCAGACCGACAGGACCCCCCCCCCTCCATCGAAACCGAACACCACAATCTTCCTCTCTGCTGCCCTGAACCCACCCTGTCCCCTGCTGGCCACTGTCCTTACCCAAACACACACATGCATACACACATACACACACATGCACTGACACACACAAAACTCAACTTTATTACACTGCTACAACAAACACACACACACACACACACACACACACACTGTACAAACAGTCTCTGAACTTTAATATTGGATTATGTTTCAGTGATGCACATGTATGTGTGACATGCAGACGCACACAAGTTCAGCGCGCTGGTCCTTCTGAAAACACATACATCCTTTCACTTTCTTTGATGGATGAGGAAATGCTCACACAAACAAATAAACAAACCCTCCATCCAAAACCCCATTACATCTTCCTGCTTTTCCTGGAGCTCCAGTCGAGTCTTTCACGACCTGACGCATCAAGCAGCTCCGCCTCCCATCCTATCCTCTCCTTTTCTCTCCCGGCTCAGGCCCTACCTGATTGTCTGCTTGTTTTCCCTGGCGGCTCCCAACTTCCGTTCCCAGGCTGGGAGGTGGGAGGTGGGAGCACAGCCTACGACACATACTTTCCACCCTTGAAGGCCGACGGCTAGCGGTGGTGCCTGCTGTCCACTGACCCCGCAGGACGTACTTCAGTCTGCCCACCCGCATCGAAACCTCTGGCTTTGGCGCGGGGCAGAAGCAGTGAAGAGATGGGATAAGTGCAAAAGACAGGGATCAGAAAAGTGAAAACTTTTACAGCTTCAGTTTGCACTTTTGGTGAGGATTGAAAACAGGCATTTTTTTTGAAAAAGCAGTTTCAAGACACAGCACTTGCTTTAAATATAAATACAGCCAAGGAAATAACCTTATTAAGAATCTGCATTGGTGTAGACACGCAAACTGATTTTGAGCAGATACAATGTGGTCAGAGTCTTTCCTCTCAGTTTATAAACCACAAAAAGTACAACCCATATACTGATATAAATTAAACTGCATGATGAAAACTACTTGCTATCACAGTTCATCTTGTGAGGTGCCAGTGCAGCTGAAATGTTTGCACGTTGAAATAAAATCTCTTTACCTGCTGGCGATTCTCATGACAAAAGTTGGATCAGTAAAGTCATGGCAATTAATCTTGCTTGAATCCCCAGTTCTGAACATAATTGCAATCTAAGAGTCTGTCCCAAGAGGGTAAAGGGTCATCAAGGCCAAGGAGGAACAATTTTGTCATACAGTACTTTTCTTCCTGTTTAATAGTCCACCTGCATGTCTCCATTATTAACCTTTCCCAGTGGGACCTCCTGCATCCATAGAGGCACTTCTCAGAGTCAACATCATCTCTGTGATTAGCGCAAATGACTCTTATTATGTGGTAATGCTGTAATTACATGACCCAAAGTGTTGCTCTGCTGCAGTGCTCTGCTTGTTCTATCACTATAATTGACAGCACTCACACACTCTCCAGTCTGTGAAACTTCTGATTTTGCCCACCAATTGTTTCCCTCTGGGCTTTTTTTTTTTTTTTTTTGCTGTGCTTGGGGCTTCTGTTACTGCAGAGAATTTGATGTAGTCAGGCATGAAGGTGGACCCAAACAATGACTCTGAGTCTCTCATGTTAGATTGGTTCTGTTTTATATGAAATGAGGGATATGGTAATCCACCCAGATCACATAATGGTAATTTGGTATCCATTTCCTCATTCAACAAGCTTTTATGTAGGCCCAGTAATCATCTGCACAGAACTTGAACTGCATATTATACCACTAAAGCTCAAAACCAGCTGCACACACCAATAAAAGGACAAGTAAAGATGTGTTATTAGACATTAGGACTACTCTACCACACACTGGTTTAGCACAGCTACTAAAAAAGCAGATTTCTACAAAATATGACTGCTGCTTGACCACACTGTTTCTGAGCAGCACAGGGTTTTTTATTTTTTATTTTTTTTACACCCACTTTGTAAACCATGTCTTTAGTAAGATTCTCTGATAGGGAATAAATTTCTCGGAAGCAGATTACGAAGAATTGTAAAATTGGTGTTAAACAGCAGAAGTATGCATCTCCCACACATGAATTTATTGATGACAGGAAAATAATTGTCATGAGGTTAATTTATGATCTGATAAACTGTTTTTTACGGTTAGCCAGATACCACTCATCGTATGACATGGCCATGCTGATAAAGGCATGACATGAGTTGTGGGAGATCAGCAGCTGTGATATTTCCACTCTGAACAACTTTACTGATACCAAACATGCCCAAGAGTTGACATGATCAGTTGGGTTGAGAGGTATGAGGAGATAAACCATGGTAAACCATGAAAGGAGTTTCTGTTTTTAAACCAAGATACTTTTATAACTCTTTCAAATTTTAAGTGCTGAGGACAATATAATGCAACGATGTTGACTGGTAAATAATCAATATTTCAGTTAATGAATTTGCTAAATCAGCCCAAAACATTACAGTCTAGTTTTTTTTGTGTGTGCACATTCTTAAGAATGATGCAGAAAGCTTGGGTATAAAAGATTTAGCAACATAGATGCAGAGGTGGAGCTTTATTGAGAAACACAGTAGAGACAACCTGCAACCTCAGCATGAAGGGAAAAACAAAGTGGACATCTGAAAAACTGCAGTTCCTCGCCAGTCTGGCTCCATCCTTCCATCACAAATCTTATTGTGGATCACAGGGGTCTGCTGGAGCCTATCCAAGCTGTCAACAGGCAAAAGGCAGGGGTACACCCTGGGTGTGTTCAGAAAAAACCATAATAAATAAAAAATAAAAATAAAAAAAAAGACAGGGCAGCTTTGCGTAACAGCTGACCCACCGTGAATGTACACAGCATTTTCATGTTCTCATTTCAAACACATCCCTTGCATATCATTTTTGGATGAAAAAAAAAAAAAAATGACGGCAGTCAAATGCTGCGGCATCCGTGCCAGCCCACAAACCACTGGCTGATGTCGTGGTGGTCATGTCCATCTTTTACTTGCAGTTTATGCTATGGTAAAGTAAAAAGGTGTCAGACAGTTACCCTCAAGAAAAAAAAACCAAAAAACTTTTAGATGCCACTGAAGAATTTTCAGTTATTTTTTTACAAACTCAAGACTGAAGCGTGGTCCCCCTTTCCCGGGAACCCTGACCCTGCTAAAGTGGAGCTGCAGCAATGTTCACTGTTGAATAAGGTCAAGGTAAAAAGACACAGAAAAAAAAACATTGGGTAGGAGAAATGAAATCTTATTTACAGATTCCCCCCACACATCAGCTATGTTGTACAAATAACATAGATTCAGACCTCCATACAAGTCTCCATTCTACTACGTGAGCCTATGTATCATGCGCCATTTCAGATTTACACTAATTGTCTTTATAGCCCTTTGTGCTATTATTCACTTCACAGTAAACTGCAAAACAGACACAAAACAAATTTTGCATGCAGATGGACATCTGCTGTACATTTATATACCCTTCATAATGTTCACTGTAATGTACTTCAGTTGTTTTCTCTGTGTGTTGATAAGCTTAAATGATTAGAAACAAGCTGCTGTAAGACTGTTGTAGCGACTGGTGATGATATTTCCAGTTCTTACAGGTTGCAAACCTCAAACATCAAAAACACAAGGACACAATAAGAAACAAGCAGTGAAATACGCTGCCACACACTTCTAGTACTGAGAGAGATCACACAACACAGAAAGATACGGCCTTACTGTTCTTACAAAACCGCGATATTAAAGGTCACAAAACAATACAGCTATACATCGATATATCGAATATCGTTAAACACTGCTGCTCTGTCATTTGAGGTTTTGATTTATTCTGCAGCTGAAGGTTAACCTGATCTCAATCGTTGTGTCTTCAAGAACAGTTAAAGAATATTTACCTTCATTTAGGCCCGTGAAGGGTGCTGTCAATAAATTAAACGCACATTTATTCCACAGGATCATTACACAGTGAGGAAACACACAAAAATACACACAGATGTGAAAGCTAATTTACTGTCAGAAAAGGATTGTTTTTTTTTGAAAAATGTGCAACGTAACATCTAAATAAATCTATTTTCAAATCCTTCACTCAAGGGAGTCATGTTCTTTCTTCTCCTCAGTAAAGTGATCACTAATGTCTATTTAGTTTTTCTAAAAATGTTTTATAGAATTCTGGATTGATTTGGGGCAGCACGGTTGCTTGGTGGTCAGCGCCGTTGCCTCACAGCAAAATGGTTCCTGGTTCGAACCTCAGCAGGTCTTTCTGTGTGGAGTTTGCATGTTCTCCCCGTGCTTGCGTGGGTTTCCTCCGCGTACTCCGGCTTCCTCAGACAGAACAAATACATGCATGTCAGGTTAATTGGTGGTTCTAAATTGCCTCATTTAGACGAACAACCATGCACACTCACAATCACTCCGATTGTGAGTGTGCATGGTTGTTCGTCTAAATGTGGCCCTGCGATGGACTGGTGACCTGTCCAGGGTGAACCCCTGCCTTTTACCTGAAGAGAGCTGGGATAGGCTCCAGCAGATCCCCGTGACACTGCAGAGGATTAAACGGGCATGGATAATGGATGAAGGGCTGGACTGATTAGGTTATTGAGATAACATCATCGCATCAGCATCCTTTCAAACACTTTGAGTCATATCATCATTTATTACAAATAAATAATATCATTTCTGGTGGATGTATAGTCAATTCTATGCGAAAAGCAATGAATTTCACGTAGGTGGCACCCATGTTGAAGAGTAAAACTTGACATTGTAGGTTAACTGCCAATCAACTTTTTACTTTGTTTAACTCCAACTGCACTCCCGTGACAACTTTCTTAATTCTAAAAATTCTGTGGCTAAAGAAAGTCTTTGCCTCATTCTTCTATCCGTGATGATAGTGTTGAATTCATTCTCTGATGGTTGCTGTTTAGTCTTGTTTTGTAAAGACCTACTCTCCTTAAATTTTTCCAAATACACCAGCAATTATACAAAAATGGCACTTGCATTCAAGGCAACCAAAGACACAGCCTCGCATGCCTCCATACCAAGATTTATAGCTGCACATTGAACTAAACAATATATTAAGTTACTACTGTATGACTGGCCCTGGTCTGATGGCAACAGTTGGGTCATTTCCTCAGTCGAGTTTGCATTCTTCTGCTTCCTGGCACCAGAGTTTTTAAAATCCTCTGCTTAAAACTACAAAGTTTTTCTCCATATCCTGATGCAGGTCTAGAATCTCCCTGGACTCCTGGACACCTCTTACCCTGACATCAACCCCCCCACAACCCATACATGATCCCTACAGCCTTGAACTGTGGTTCACATCCTGCATGTCCTCAAACACATATGCACGCAGGCACATGCAATAAAATGTGTGTTATTCTTGTAACGTTATCTTCTCGCTTCTTTATTTCTTTTGGAACCAGTGCTCTCATGGTATCAGAGTTTTACTACATGATTATTATGGCCAAAAATATATTTAAAATAACAATGTGTTGCATATCGAAGAGCAATATCAAAAGAAACCTCAGGAAAAAAATGTCCCTTTTTTGAGTGTTTTGTTGTTCAGTATTGGACAATACTGTGTCTCTCAGCACAATATTGTTCCCCAGCAGGCCAAAAAAAAAAAAAAAAAAAAATGGCTCAACCATAATGAAGCCCCAAGTCGCTGACACTGCCTCCAAACTTTTTACATCTATGAATGCTGGATGGTTAATCAGTTACCAGCAGTGGTAAATTATATCTCAGACTCCATACTTTCAAACTGTGTTTTGAACTTTATCAAGTTATATATGTTTATGTTTTGTATTTTTCACATCTTACAGAGTACAGAAAATAATTTCAGAAAATCTTTCAATAATTTCTGATTTAACAAAGATTTTTTTTCGCCTCAAGCGGACATATTATCAAGAAAAAAATCTCTCCCTGTGTTTGGGAGTGTATATTTGGGCATCGGGAGTGAGAACTAGTTCAAGAACTCTGGGGAGAGAGAAAGAGTAAAAACAAAAACAGTCCCGTCACTTTGATTGAAGGACAGTGGTAATTTCTTCCATGTATGTGAAAAAAGGGTTATTTGTCCCCTCAGCTATTAAAAAGGGGATCTAACTAATCGTCAAAAGTGAAAATAAATCAAATTGTCCTCCTTTTTTTTTTCTTCCACTGTTAAACACCACAAATGGGATGGCTGTATATGTGCAACAAATAGCAACAGATTGCAAAACTCAATTTAATTACTATTAAGAAACCTTATGAAAAAAAAAACTTTTTGAAGCGCTTGAGAACAAGTAGTTGTGTGCCTATAGTGGCTACTAAAACATACAACTCTGTCACTTTTTTTGTCTTCTTTTGGTTCACTCAATCAAGTCCGAACCAAGTCTGTGGCGTTCTGTTTTGCTGGTTGCTGTGACATGACAGACCCAGATAAGAATACAATCATCCAGCCTCCCCATTTTTTTCTTCGGTACAACTTCACGTCATGCTGCAGAGCAGTACATCTGATGTGTAATGTTCAGAGGAAGAGGAGAGAGGTGGAGTCATCCCCTTGGCTTTACCCTATCCTCTTAAATCACACACACTTAAGACTTCAGGAAAACATTTCACTCTTTTAAACAAGTGCATAATACAGTATTGTACACAAGTCTAGGACACAGTGGAAATTGCACAATATAAATGCTATATAAATACTTTGAAAAATATAGAATTTAATTGTTTATTTTCATCACTTCACAAAATGCAAAGTGACTCAACAGAAGAAAAATCTATATCACATCACATTTGGTGTGACCACCCTTTTTCTTCAAAACAGCGTCAGCTCATCAGCAGCAGTTGCACAACATCAGACTTTGCAGGATCATAGTCAGGTGTGTGGTTAACCAGTTATACCAAACAGATGTCGACGAGCATAAATTTCATACGTGCCAAGACGTGCTTTTCAAGCTCTTTTGAAGAAACGTAAAGAAACGGGCAAGTTCAGTACCGTAAACGCGGTGGTCAGCCCAGGAAGCTTTGTGCAGCAGATGAAAGACACATTATGATTACTTTCCTTCGAAACTGGACGATGCAGTGCCATCAGCTCAGGACTAGCAGAAACCCATTAAACGCAGGTACATCAATCTACTGTCTTGAAGACGTCTTGCCAGAAGTCAACTTCATGGGAGAATTGTGGCCAAAAAGCCATACTTTCGACATGGAAAGAAGGCAGAAAAGCACAGGAACTGGGGTGCTGAAAAGAAGACAGCAGGTGTGCTGGACTGACTCAAGATTTTAAAGATTTGGCTGTAGCAGAGGGGCAGTTTGTTCACAGAAGGGTGGAGAGCTGTACAATAATGAGTGTCTAGAGACAGAAATGAAGGATGGTGGAGGTTCCTTACAACTTTGGGCCTTCATTTCTGCAGATGGAGTTGGGGATTTATTCAGATTTTTTGGTGTCCTCAAGGCTGAGAAAATCAGGCAGATACTTATCCATCACACAATACTGTCAGGGAGGCACCTGGCAGCCCTAAATTTATCCTGCAGCAGGACAATGACCCCAAACATACAACTAATGTCAGTAGGAACTATCTTTATTGTGAACAAAGAAAAAAAAAACAAGCCCTGGAAGTGATGATTTGACCCCATAGAGCCCTGATCTCAACTTAATTGAGTCTGGACTAGAGTACACAAAGAAGCAGATGGATGTGGGGAAGCCTACATCCACACAAGATCTGTGGTTCATTCTCTAAAATGTCTGGAACAATCTACCTGTCGGGCACCAAAAATTAGGCAGATGTGCCTAGAAGAATTGAAACGGTGGTCAGAATAAATATAGATTTGATTGAGATGTTTCTTCTGTTTGCTTCCTTTGCATTTTGTAATTTGACAAAAATATACAATTACATTTTTGAAAGAATCCTCACCCTATACCAGCTCTACAAACCTACCTAAAGCTTTTGCACAATTTTAAAAATCATCTTTAATCTCAACCTAGAGTGTGTTACTCCCGCAGTTACTGAACAAATCTAAAGGTCTATTCAGTAACTTGTCTTGTGAAACGCAAGTTTGTGGGCAACAATGTTGAACATCCTACATTCAGCTGCAGGGTAAAGGATAAAGGTTCAAAATAGAGAGATATTTAGCAAATGCAGCATGTGCTGATTGGATTGGGTGTGTGACCCTTGAAAAGAACCATGTCTGGTTGAAAAAAAAAAATAGGTTGAGGGGATTGTGGTGACACACATTTAAAACTTAGTCTTCCCTTTCACTATTATTAGAGGGTATAAGTGAGTGGCGTAATCCTGATTGAATTACATGGTAAACTCACTTGCCGGGTATCCAGAGCTAAGACAGTGTCCTCTGTGTACCCTCTACACAGAGCAGGAAGCTGCCAGCCTTTCTGAGATTAGGCCTGTTTCCTCTCTCCACAGTGCACTCCCAGTGACCTCATGGCCCTGTGACCCTGCAGTCTTCCTCCCAGTACGTATGGCATACACACCATCAGGCAAGGAGCGTGCCAGCTGGCGTGTGACACACAGACACAGACAGACACACGCAAACACACACACACACACACACACACATGCAAATCACTAAATCATTCCTTAGAAAAATGACACTTGAGTTAAATTCAAAAACAATATGTTCCTTCCTGGCACAGGAGTGGAATGCTGAAGTGTTCAGCAGACGCAACAGGCACGTATGTCAATACTGTATCCATACACAGCAGTACGCCCCCTCCACGTCTCTCCCTCCCACTCTAACAAATTGTGGCAGTAATTTTTCCCCTCTTGCTGAGTTTTACGAGCAGTAATGTGAAGCACCTGTAGCCACAGAGGGGCCAGATGAGGGCTGGAGGAATACGTCCGTGGCCCAACTTCAGCCTAACAGGACAGACACTCAGGTACACTCACTTGTGTTATTTGTCATCGGTGAGACAGCCTCAGATAAAAGAAATACGTTTAAAGTACCCATGATGGATTAATTAGTTAAAAAAAAAAACATTAAATTTTTAGAAAAGAGCATCAGTAACGACTCACTAGACTGATGTGGTAGATGTGGAGTCAGACAATGAAGGACATCCTTCTGAAGAAATCTTCATCTTTTGAAAGAAAGATGCTATACAGTACAAAATGCCAGCTGACACCCTCCAAAGTTCATTTCACTTGCTGTCAAAACTGAGGTGCGACTCCTTTTATCCATGTGTGTGTGTGTACAGACATGTTTTATTGAGGCCACATGTAACACCCAGGCACTCAACTTGCAATAAAAACAAGAGGTCACGCGTTGTACACAGTGCTGTAACCTGCAGTTCTGTGAGGTTTTTAGGTCAGCTGCTTTCTATTACCTCCGGGGGATGGTGGGCTTGGGGGTGACTTGGTGCAGACTGAAAGCTTGTTAACCCTGACCAAGTCTCTAACTTTGGATGCAAACACTGATGCGATTGATGGCCGACTGGTCTGACTCACTCAGGGAAAAATCTTGGAAGAGAGGTATCCTACAACTGTGTGTGTGCGTGCGTGCGCGCGTGCAGAAAACACACAGACGAGCCTCTTGACCCGCCGCAGTATTTTATGTGCATAAAAACTGTGAAATAATTGCACATGTTCCTATTATTTTTAGTCGACCGTGCTGTAGGCTTATGCATGTGGTTTGTGGACCCACCGTCTTTAATTTTTTTGCGAGGACTCAATGAGGGGAGTGAGGAAAAAAAACTCCTATTTAATTTAGCTAATTAAGGTGCTGTCAAGTGACTCGATTGCAGCAAGGGTATAATTGTCCTAAGACAGCTATTACCACAGTTGCACTGTAAGTGATGCACACAATAGGCACTGTCACAAGTACACATTATGACGGCACTGGAAAAATAACGAGGTGTATGTTTCTTTTTTTATGTTCAAGGTGTCATTTTTTTTTTCCAAGCCTGTTACTCAGAATACTTTCAAACATAGGTCATGGGTCCTTTATTCTTTGAAAAAGCTGCCACATTTCCTCAGTCTGCCTGTGTGAATAAAAGTCAGCCAGCTAAATATATCAGACTGCACGAAATATCATCAAAGAGCTGTGAGAATGTGAGAAAAAAAAAGGGCAAGCCAAACAGAGCATCCCGTCAAAATTTTAAGATTGAATAAAATGTGATGACATGGATGCACCTTCTTATGAAACTTACCAGTAAAATGTGATTACCCTATTTGCATTTTAGTTACTTTTAGAGATTGGTATTTTTAGGAAATATGTCACCTTTTTTTTTTCTCCATTCATCAACATTACGTATGTAATGTTGATGAACATTACATACATACATTACATACATTCATCAACATTACGTATGTAATGTTGATGAATAAGTATGCTAGTTATAGATTTCCAGTAGAGTGGAAACAAAGTGAATCATAGCTTGCTTCATAACCAAATGAGGTCACAATGTAAAAAAAAAACCAAAAACTTTTTTATTATTGATCCAACTTTCAGGTATGTTCAGAAAGGCTGAGATGACTAAAACCCCTCTGTCTGTCTGTCTCACCACACATTTTTTTTTGAAGTTGTTTGCCAAACATACTACTGAAAGTACCATAAAATAATTAAATTGAGTTTAAAAGATTGTGCGAAATTACATTTAAATGGGAAGAGGGATCACTGAAAAAAAAGCTACAAGCACAGATGGATCTGCTACACTGGTATCAATTTGCTTGCCTGTAGCTTGTAGCATGTACCTTTTAGCCTTAACGCGAAGTCATTCGTAGCTGCAAGCTACAGACTCAGCATTGTAACATCAACTATGTAGTTTGTTTGGGTCTTCATCTGTCACTTGACAGTTGTGCCACCTTTGAGTTATTAAACTTAAAATTGCAGTGTCACCACCACATTACTGATATATGTGGCTATACGAGTAGCACCATTAGCCTACTTGTAGTTGCACTACTGCCCAAAACTGTCATCTATCAAAAATTTAGTTCACAGAAATGAATTCTGGACTTATTCTGGTTATTGCTGGACAGCGATATCATTCAGCTCCACGGAAGCTTATCTGTCAGCGACAGAGGATAATAAAGTGTAGAGAATTAATAGATAAATGGCTCAAATGCTTTCATGCTTGAAGATTTTTACATCTAAGAGATTCTCACTTACTGACTTTTACAAATGTTTTTCCCATCCTGATTTACTTGTATGCATTCAGCTTCAACGTTGCACTTGTACATGCTCACACACCCCAGCAATCCCTCCCTTCTCACACCTGGTCCTTACCTTTGGTTTGAGGTTTCTTTGGCCCTCAGAAGCTGAGGTCTTGGATTGTGTTAATGTAAGACTCGTTTTGATCTAGGTCCAGTTTGTTGCGTGAACAAGTTTGCTCAATTAACATTCAGCTGCAGGGCAATGCAGCTAGTTTGAAGTGGAAATGAGGGCTGGTTTATCCTCTCTTCGCCACCACCAGGAGTCACACTGGTAAATCCCCTTCTGATTTATTGGTATGAATCACTTCCAAATGAACAGATCATTTTGTTTCTAATTTTTCTTTCTTTTTTGTGGACAGATGCCATTGATCATGCTATAAAGATTTGTGTGGGGCTGCAGAAAATGTGCTACAGTGAAATCTGAGTGAATCGGACTGAGTAGAAATATTTAAAACCTTTGATGAACACTGTTATGTGGAGGTGAGAGGATGAAACATGATTTGCAAAGACACAGCAAAAAGCCTTTGGCGCATGTGTGTCTATTAGTATGATGATGGTTATCCCCACTTTACCTTTCTTTCCCTTTATCTGTTGCACTAAGGATCTTTTTTTTATCACCTCCACCACTGCAGCTGACAGTAATGTGTGCCCACCCATGAAGAAAACTGCTGATGTGCTTGAATCATGTGAATACATCTTATATAGACACACACTCACCCAAGTGAGTGTGTGTGCCAGTCAGCAGGCTGGAACAATATTGAAAATATCTTGGCTGATTTACAGAGTCCTTTCAAGCTTTAAAAAGATCTCCTTTATGACTAAACACATTGCAGCGTCTGTGCAAGAACAGCCAAGCTTGATTACTGATGCCAACTCTAGAATGTAAATGTGTACAAATATGGCTGGTATGAAGACACACAAAAGCAAACGCAGACACAGAAGATAATTGAGGTCTCGACAACTTAATGCAAACACACAATGAAAGGAAGATTTTATCTTTTTGGCAGACAAAACCACGCTCTCCATACCACAAATATGGGTTCCCTTAATGGTGGTTAGGCTGGGTTTTTATTCAAAAACCAAGTCTAATTTCTGACAGTACACGTGCTGTGAGGTAAAAACCACTGTGTGGGCACAGAGAGTCTATTAAACATCAAGACCTCCATTTTTTAGACCCACTTCAACCTATTCACTTTCAGACTGGATGGTATCCCAGAGCAAATGCTCAAATTTATGGTCAATTTAGAGTTACCAATCCACGCACCCAACATGCGAACTACACACAGAAAGGCAACCGTTTTGCTGGGAGGAACTGATGCTAACCATTAAACCACCATGCTGGTTACAATCAAGACCCATCTGACAGAACAGGCAAAAAAGCACAGAATTTGAATATTAATAATAATAAAGACACAAGTAGGGCCTACAACATATTCCACCTACTCACACAATCTGCATTTTATATTTAAAATCCTACAGCAATGGTCTTACAGCCTTTATCTGGATGAGCTAATAAAAAGACTTAGGGGCATCGGAAAAACAGTGCTCAAGTCACTAGTCACTGTCATGACCCTTACTGTAGAAAGGATCATGAACAGGACAAGTACCTGTGGTTGACTTAGGCTGGGTGATATTTTTAACAGATTGGCTATACACAGTGTAGAACTTGATAATAAAATTAAAGAGCACAAAGTGTTTGTTATTCTAACATCTGTTGACTTGTCTTCTAGCATCTCCTCTCTCATATATTGTGTTTTCATAGGGCTGAAGTCTTTATAAAGCTCTATGTATTTTTTTTATTTATTTTTTTTATTTTTGTTTTGTTTATCAGACAGAACAACTGGCTGAAATAAAGCCCATGAACACAGCAGCCACTGATAAAATTCCATTTGACAGTTTATAAACCTGCATGCAAAGCCTTTGACTTTATATTAGGAGAAATAACAGATGGTTATATCAAGAAAACAGCTCCATCTTTTTTAAGTCACCCCATAAAACTCAGCTGTTTTTGTTCCTTAAAGTTAGGGAACAAAAAACAGCTAACAGAGCCACAAATCAAAGGGACGTGTCAGCATAGTTAAAGCTGTAAATTTAAATACAATGCACAAGATTGTTGTGACGTCACAAAGTGATTTTTCTTCTACTGCCAATAAAAACTCTTTCTGAGCAGTAGGAACCTATTTAGCAAACTGATAAAACGTCCTGAAATATTCATCATCACTTGATATACAGTGCCTGGGGAAAGTATTCGGCCCCCTTGAACTTTTCAACCTTTTGCCACATTTCAGGCTTCAAACATAAAGATATAAAATTTCAGTTTTTTGTCAAGAATCAACAAGTGGGACACAATCGTGAAGTGAAACAAAATTTATTGGATTTTTTAAACTTTTTTAACGAATAAAAACTGAAAAGTTTATTCGGAAATATTATTCGGCCTCCTTGTGTTAATACTTTGTAGCGCCACCTTTTGCTGCAATTACAGCTGCAGGTCTCTTGGGGTTTGTCTCTATCAGTTTTGCACATCCAGAGACTGAAATTTTTGTCCATTCTTCTTTGCAAAACAGCTGGAGCTCAGTGAGGTTGGATAGAGAGCGTTTGTGAACAGCAGTCTTCAGCTCTTTCCACAGATTCTGGATTGGATTCAGGTCTGGACTTTGACTTGGCCGTTCAAACACCTGGATACGTTTATTTGTGAACCGTTCCACTGTAGATTTTTCTTTATGTTTTGGATCATTGTCCTGTTGGAAGATAAATCTCCGTCCCAGTCTCAGGTCTTTTGCAGACTCCAACAGGTTTTCTTCCAGAATAGTCCTGTATTTGGCTTAATCCATCTTCCCGTTAATTTTAACCATCTTCCCTGTCCCTGCTGAAGAAAAGCAGGTCCAAACCATGATGCTGCCACCACCATGTTTGACAGTGGGTATGGTGTGTTCAGGGTGATGAGCTGTGTTGCTTTTACGCCAAACATATCGTTTTGCATTGTGGCCAGAAAGTTTGATTTTGGTTTCCTCTGACCAGAACTCCTTCTTCCACATGTTTGGTGTGTCTCCCAGGTGGCTTGTGGTAAACTTTAAATGAGACTTTTTATGGATATCTTTGAGAAATGTCTTTCTTCTTGCCACTCTTCCATAAAGGCCAGATTTGTGCAGTGTACGACTGATTGTTGTCCTATGGACAGACTCTCCAGCTCTCCAGCCTCAGCTGTAGATCTCTGCAGTTCATCCAGAGTGATCATGGGCCTCTTGGCTCCATCTCTGATGATTTCTTCTCCTTATTCGAGATGAAAGTTTAGAGGGACGGCCGTGTCTGGTCTGATACTCCTTCCATTTCAATATGATTGCTTGCTCAGTGCTCCTTGAGAAGTTTAAAGCTTGGGAAATCTTTTTGTATCCACATCTGGCTTTAAACTTCTCCACAACAGTATCTGGGACCTGCCTGGTGTGTTCCTTGGTCTTCATGATGCCCTGGGCTTTAAACAGAACCCTGAGACGATCACAGAGCAGGTGCATTTATATGGAGACTTGATTCCACACAGGTGGGTTCTATTGATCATCATCAGTCATTCAGGACAACATTGGATCATTCAGAGATCCTCACTGAACTTCTGGAGTCAGTTTGCTGCTCTGAAAGTAAATGGGCCGAATAATATTGCACGTCCCACTTTTCAGCTTTTTGTTTGTTAAAAAATTTTAATATATCCAATAAATTTTATTCCATTTCATGATTGTGTCCCACTTGTTGTTGATTCTTGTTGTTGATTCTTCTCAAAAAATGAAAATTTTATATCTTTATGTTTGAAGCCTGAAATGTGGCAAAGGTTAAAAGGTTCAAGGGGCCGAATACTTTTACAAGGTACTGTATTATAATATATAAACTGTAAGAATAACTGACCTCCCAGTTGAGAGGACTGTCACTTTTTTCTACCTTTCTCAGAATGATGAAATTTCTCCTTACACCTTTAACTACGAATACTTGGGATGTGCACTTTAAAAAATGTTCTCTGAACCTGACTTCATTCACTTTCCACCACACAGTAGGTTTACAGTCCAGAGGTGGCGGGGTCTCTCTCAGGAAATTTTGATTTTTGTTTCAATGCCAGTGTTGGGTTGTGTGGAATACTGCTTGCTGAGTAGTTGGGCTAGGGATGTTTGGATGACTACAGCTCCAGTGTCGGTGGTCCCTTCATCGTTGCCGATGGACTCGGCCTTCATTTCCTGAAGCTTGTGGCTTGGCTAGCCTCCACCGTAAATCCCAGTTAAGTCAGTTTTTGCATTTGCAGCCATTCTCTGTGTGGCTGTAAGGAAACTCATGTGCTTGTGACAAGGGCCCAGCATTGGAGCAATGATTGAGGTGAATGACACCAGCTCATCAGACCAATGAGCTGGTCTCTTCTGTATAAGAGAATAAGTACCGTATTTTCCGGACTATAAACTGCTACTTTTGCCCCACGCTTTAAACCATGAGACTTATATAGAGATGTGGCTTTTCTATGAATTTTTCTTCAGCCCTCAGGGGGCGCTCTAGCAGGAAGTGCAAAAAAACAAAAACAAACCAAGTAGTTAAAGGCTTTTCTGTTTTTGTTAAGTAGTCTATGTTGGCTATGCTACTCTAAATTCATTTTGTGAGCATCAATACCTATTATTATTGGACAAACTGATTAATCCAGGTGAACATTGTGGCTACTTGGACACACCTGGATTTATCAGTTTGTCCAGTCAGTTTGTTGGTTCCCCAGCGGATTTCCGGGTTCTGAGTGGACCCGACGCAGAGGTAAGGTTTTAATTGCAGATGCGGACCAGACGCAGCACGGAGCCAGCAGGTCCGCGATCTGGCTCCAAAGCGGATCCGGCACTCAGTGCAAGTTGACCCCGATACGGTTCTGTTTCGCGGACCTATTCCGGCTGTCTTTGCCTTTGTGGGGTGGTTTCAGTACACAGGAGGAGGAAAAATAAAACAACTTGGTTTTAGTGTACAGAAGGAAAATATGAATAAAACCATCAATGACTTTTCTGTTTTGTTTGATCAGCACTTTTACTGCCGTGTTACAGGTTCTGTTCAGAAACAATAAGTTCAGTTATATCAATAAACACTTATGGTACAAAATCTTTCAATGTAAATATCTTATTTCTTAGCCTGGATACCGGCGGCTTATAGTCCGGTGCAGCTTATATGTGACAAAATATATATTTCGTTTAAATTTTAGTAGGTGCGTTTTATATTAAGGTGCAAAGCTGGTTTCTTGAACATGACAATGTTCAAGACAATGTTCAAGAAAATCTCCTGTGGTGGAACAGGAGATTTGTATCATGGATGTGCAGCCGACAAATCTGCAGCAACTGCGTGATGTTATCATGTCAATATGGACCAAACTCTCTGAGGAATGTTTCCAGTACCTTGTTGAATCTATGCTACGAAGGATTAAGGCAGTTCTGAAGGCAAAAGGGGGTCCAACCTGGTACTAGCAAAGTGTACCTAATAAAGTGGCTGGTGAGTGTAGATAAGAGACATATGTAAAAGTAACCTATGTTTAGTCTACATTAACCCTCACACTTCACGGTTAATGGGGGCCGTGACCCCCCCGCGAATGGTGAAAACCACGATGTGGAGTACCCCCTCAATTTATTGAGAAGTTCCACATTTTTTTCGAAAAAAAATAGCAGCAGTAGAATGCGCTCCACCATCTTTTCTCTCACTCGCAATTCCTCCGGGGGGTGGGGTGGGGTGTGTTGGGGGGTGTGGTGTCGAAACGGCGGCTTTATAGAGTGGTGATGCTGCCATCTGGAGGATCGGAACACTAACTACGATGTTCAAACTCTGATATTTGTTTTGATGCTTGCCTAGCAACCCCAGTGACACATATTAGACCCAATTGATGTCTATAGATGTCAATGGCAGTGAATGAGTTAACTTTAAAACTGCACTAAATCACTGAAAAAAGCAAGCGATATTCAGAACTGACGAATGGAAACACCAAGTATATCAGCAATAAACTCGGCTTTGTCTCACGAGAGCAAGAGATCTGAGATGCGGGGACGCCTGTCAGCCAATCAGCGTACAGAAAACCGACGGCGCAGTAATGCCCGTCGTAGCAGCCAATCACAGGCCTCGATTTTCATTCATGGGGCATCCCTGTGTAGGCTCTTGTTGGTTCCTGAGACTCGTTCTTGATGTGATGTGTTCACTTCAGCCTCGCGTGCTTTGTTTGATTTTTTTTTTTCAATTTTTTTTTTCAAATTTTTAAAAAATTTTTTGAATATTTTTTTTCGATGAATATTTTTGAAACCTCTGCGATGTACTGAGACCACGAACTGCGAGGGTTTACTGTACTTCAGTCAAGTCACCATAATGATTATTTTTCATGACAACTCAATTAAACAGTGATTTGCATACCTTTACTTGGTGGCTCAAGGAGGAATGCACTTTCACCTTTAATTTCTTGATTTTCTTGGTGTCTCCTTCTCTGTTAATTAGACGAGTGTTGATGAGACTGAAGGTAATGGGAAATGTCTTAGAAATTGAGACATCATTCATTTTCTGCTGACAAGACTGGTGGCACACTTGAGTGCAGCTAACACTGGCTGCATGTCCTGCATCAGCTGCCGATACTTATCCTTTAATTCAAGAGCCCTTGAATTGTGGTAATGGTTCGATCCGACATTCCGCAACAACAGCCCACCGTTGCTCAACCAGCCGATCAAACATCTTAGCAAAACCAAGATCAATTGTGTTTTACTGGATTTTATAAGCCAATGGTTTGCCACAGTTGCAGCATCCTGCTTGCCACAGTGCTTGCCACAACTCTCCCAGCTGCAGAGATAACTTGATGTAGGTACAGAGCAAATCTGTCGTTTATGAACCAACTGGAGCGTGTGTGCAAAGCAGGCAATGGAATCCCAGTTAACTCTTGTGGAGCTGTTGGCAGCAATGATGTTGGCAGCATTGTCATGGATGCATGCGAGCAGTCTGCCCTGTAAACCCCACTGTTCTCTCGCTTCGTTTATCTTCTCAGCAAGAGGCGTTAGCTGTGTGACTGCCTGGTAAGAAGGAGCGCTGATTTTATTTGTCAATTGTGGCAGATGTAGTGGCAGGTGATGGTGAGGTAGCTCTCTGCTGTTAAGGCGGTCCAACAGGTTACAGCAACCCTGTCAGATACGGGTAACTTTTTTCAACAGTTCTTGCTTCTGTTCTTGTACCGAGTTTCTGTGAGCCTGGTGATGGTGAGTAGTGATGGAATGTTGTATGCTGGTTTGATTAGATTAACAAGATATTCTCAACTGATTTAAATAAAGGTCTAATAGTAGTAGTGATAATAAGAAATCATTTAACTGGAGACGTCAAGTAGAATTTTGGTGATTAAAATGATCAGTTTTCAGCAATAACATTAAACCACTTCAACTATACATTTGACAAAGGATGTCTTTGTTACCACAATGTTTATTACTATTTAGTGAAATAGAAGGCTCAGCAGCTGTATTGAAGGATTTCTACTCAAAGCTCCTTCTTAGAAGTTCTTTTGCTTTTCGTTTGTTGTATGTGTAATCTTTTATCTTTCCTGTGCCATGTGTGCTACTGACCAATATATATGAATATATGGTCCACAATTAACATAGACCTTATCTAGCTTCTACAAAAAGGCTCTACAATGTGTTTCTCATTCACCCATTCAATAAAAAATGGTTTTGTGAGCCCTGGGATCTGTAATGAAAATTGGTTACAATGTTAGCTTGTTAGTTTATTATAGCTCTATTAGCTGTTTTTTTTTCTTTTTAAAGAAATCACTCATTCAGTTTGTGATTTTTAAAACAGCAGTAATGCATCACTCTGCATGAGATCAAAGCTATGTATGACATACAGTCCCCTTACCTGTTAACACTAGCCGCTACCTGCAAATTGTAGGTATAAGAACCTCCGCTAACCGCTAATGCAATTTTCCGCTCACTAAAGCCGCTACCAATTATGCTGACTACCTTACTCACTTTTTAGGTGTGGCAATGGGCGTGTCTTTTGCCCTTTCCGCAAACTCGATGTCTTGCGATCGCGGGTTTAGGGTTGCGGGTAGCAGGTGGTCAGAGCACCTGCTACCCACAACCTGCAACCTGAATGTTGGGGCATACAGGAGGGCGTACAGGAGGGCATCCAAAGGTCGTCAATGGTAGAGCCGTTTGTGCACGTCCACATGTGACCGAATTAACTCTTGTATAAAAACTGTGCTTTGGCCTCAGTTGAACCCCTGAGAAAATGGCAGAGATCGTCTTAAGCAGCTTGCTTGCCAGTTAAACCATAGACGACCAAAGCGTGTTTACTGGGAGTGCACTAACTATCTGGGACTTTCAGGTAGCCAATAGCAATTGTCTGTGTAAAAATATTTATATGTATATATCAGTGCAGAGGAGTAGGAGGAAGGAGGTCCCAGACGAGCTGCGCATGAGAGCTGTGCATGAGAGCTGTGCATGAGAGCTGCTCCGATCTGGATGAAAAGACCCTCCATAGCGATTTGCAGGTAGCGGTTTGCGGGTAGCGCAACCTGCTCTTAAAGGCAATGACTACGACACACTGATTGGTTTAACTGGTGGAACGCCCTAACCACTCCTATGCATAATGTAGCGGGTAGCGCAGGTGGGATAGCGGGTTTAGCAAGGTTGAAGATTGCGTTCTTTGCGGGGAACGCCTCTGCCGCTACCCGCTATCCCTTAATAGCGGCTTTAGCAGATCTAGTGGAAAATCAGGCCCACAGTATGCTTGTGCTACCATAAATCCTGCCTAATTCAGGTGGTGCTAACCAGTGGCATTTATATTGTAAACCATTGTCCCCTTTTTGTGGAATTATAATTGTATAATGTAACTTACTGTATTTCAGTTTTACACATTTGAAAAAGAGTCTTCCAACTATTTAAGCAGCACAATGCTAAACAGTCTGGATAACCTTCAACACTGTGCAATGGAGACCTATGCATGAGTAAGTCACTTCAACCATTAAAACGTATGATAGGTACATATTCCAAAACTTAGTAGGGTTTAAATCAGTGATTAGAAACTAAAATGGTAATACATTTTTGGGCTGTTATTTAGTGTAGGTAAGTGTTCCCCAATCCAGGTCCTCGAACGTTGCTACCCTGCAGGTTTTGGATATTTTCCTGGTCCAACACATCCAAATAAATAAAAATAAACTGATCACCATCAACTTGTCATCAAGGTCTGCTTTCAAGTCTATTAATGATCCAATCATTTGAATCAGGTATGTTGGAACATGAAAACATCCAAAACATGCAACAGGCCCTTAAGAACCTGGTTTGTGTAGGGCATGATCTGGTGAGTTCATGATAGTCATGACCTGTAAGTATTAAAATATTGATTTGTAAGTCCCCCGTGACCGTGTTTAGCATTAATGGGTATAGATAATGGATGGATGGATCTGTAAGTCCAAACCTTTGATGTTTTTTTCTTTTTAAATAATCCTAATCATATATTTTTGTAAAATGTAAACTTAACCATAACCCCTAACCCTAACTTTTGGAAGTGCAAGAATTGACATAATTACAAGAATATGTTTAATACATAATATAATATAAACATTACTATGTAAAATAACAATAATAAACTAAAGACTAGAAAAAAATGATTAAATCAAAAATGTCAGGAAAATGTCAATGGGGCGATTTTTAAAAGAACTGGAGCAGCTTCAAATAACTAAGCACGAAAAGGAACCTTGTGTTTGGTAGATTATTTCTTTGTTGTAACAATGCTTCTTGGCAACCTTATATCACTGGAAAGCCTGAGTATTTCCATTTTAAGTGGTGCCACATTTGTAAGGAACATGCATTCCTGGGATGAGCTGAGCATGTGGGTTACACCCATGAAAGATTTGCCAAATCTTCTCTGTTTTGTTACAATTTGTTACCAGTCAGCCACCATGGCTGTGTTGGTCACTCTGGCACGAACAGCACAACCAAACTGATCCCACAAGTGTTCAGTGGGGTTGAGGTCAGGACTGCTTGCAGGCCATTCAATCCTCTCCACTGCCAAATTCTGGAGCTAGTCTCTGATAAACCATGCTGTATGGTCCCAGATTTTGGAGATGTGGAATTGCCACTGGTTGCAGAATTTCATCTTGATATTTCTCTGCGTTAAGATTGCCTCTAATTTTTTTTTTTTTCCAGGCTTGTTTTTCCAGTGAGGAAGATGCCACCCTGCACATCACACTGTTGCCACCAAAGGATGCCACTCTATTGGTTTAGCAAAGAAGATTTGGCAAGTCTTCCTTGGGCACAACCCACATACTCTGCTTCTCATCCTACAAATGCATGTTACTTTTTCCCCCCTCTCTTTTTAATGGTGCAGATCCTCAGCTTGTGAACTCACCCACACATGAATTCTTATCAGTTTAAAATTGGTCCATTTGCGTTCCACTCAGGCATTTAGTGAGTTACCACATGGGACTAGCATGATTCACAAATACGTGGTAGGGAAGGGAGTGGGGGCTAGGGTGGGTAGGCTGTCCAAATCCATTAATCTGCCTCCCGAGGGCCTTTTGTGGCGCTTTACTGGAGTCATGTAAGTTCTTGAGGAGAAAAGTCTGCCCTGCCAGATATGAAAGAACTATGATTGAGCCACAGGGTGACAAAAGACTGGTTGAGGGCTGAAAGATGGAGGGACATCAGAAGAAGAAAGGGGTGTTTGAGGTGGAAAGAGATTATAGAACGATTTTATAGCTTTTTCTTATGCCCTTCTGCAGGGAGAGCTAAGGGGTATTTTTTTCCTCAACACATAAACTTTGAGATTTAAATGATTTATAGAGAAAGGAAGAGAGAGAAAAAAAAAGAGAGGAAGAAAAAGGGAGGGGTAGTGGCAGGGGGGTTTAAACATGATGCAAACCATTTGGAGTTGAGTGCGGAGGTTGCCAGCACAGCCTGCTCTGTTTAAACTGGAGAGGAAGTGACCATATATACAGCATGCCAGCAAACTCTCCCTCTTACTGTCTTTCTCTCTTCTTCTCTTCTTCCCTTTCAGCTTTCCCTCACACACAAACACACAGATGTAGATACACCGATCTGACAAACACAGATTGCACTTTCAGAAGCCCCAGAGAGACCCGCAGGTACACATTCACATTCACAAGGGTCAAAAGATGGCCAGTCTTTAGAGAGCATGTTTGTTGTTCTAATATGTTTCTTTGCATCACCACCACCAAGCCCATCACCATATTTATTATTATTATTACTATTATTGTAATGTAGAGTGCTCTATGTAGATTGGGGGAGCCAGAATAATGGCGTACTGAGGGAAGAAAAGAGCGAAGAAAGAGAGACTGAAAAATGAAAGATGGAGCAAAAGGGAGGAGAAGAGGTCAGCGTTTTCCCTCAACACCAGTCCATGACTTAATCTTATTCTGCTCTATTGAGACCTTCTCAGGAATGAAGATTTGTTGTAAGAACAGACACACACAAGGAGAGAAAAAGCTGAAAAGTCACAGGGAGATGATCTAGTGATGTGGGTGATGAGGAGGTGAAGGAAAACGAAGCAAGAAAGAATCAGAGGATGATATATGGGGAGGTAGTTGGTAGGTGTGATCCCATGTTTGCAGATAATTACAAAATCATCTCAAAGGATAGCTGTAATTAACAACATTTCAGGGTTTTAATAAGAATAATTTGTACTTGTATTAATGATGTACTTTCCTGTTACAATTCAGTCCACAGTGTCAGTACCACACAAGCTACAGAGCCCAAACAAAAAGATGACATATCCTACTAAAATGAAAGAGTTTTAGAAACTGTGACTTTTCAAGTTTTAAACAAATACTAAACTTAACCGTTAAAAACCAAAAAAAACATTCGGAAAAAAGTATCTGATTAGCATTCATACATAAGAGGACAATAAACTTTTAGGTAATTTAAAACCCACCTGAAAAACCAATTACTCCTTCATAGTTTTATTCTAGACATTTTAGATTCACACATTTAATCTAGCAATTTCATTCATTCAAGAAATCTGTCTTTTAATGAGCAATTTAGCTAGGGATTCATGATTGCACTGAAACTGCTTTAATTAAAGTTACAACAGGGTTCTGTTTGTCCATGTAAATGGTGTGTCCCCTGCTTTCCAGAGTTAGCCTTGTCCCACAGGGTTCTGGACTTAGATCAATTTTCGTTCACTCTGTACATGCTTCCTTTAGGTTTCATTATAGAAATCATGACATTAGCTTACACTGCTATGCTGATGACACACAGCTCTATTTATCTATGAAACCCCATCGCACTAATACATTTCTTAAGCAACAGGCCTGCTTCAGAGATATAAAAGTGTGGATGACCCATAACTTTCTGCTCCTAAATTCTAGTAAAACCTAAAGTCAGAATTTTTGGCCCCAATAGAAAAGAAATTTCAGTATACAAAAATAAAATCTCTCTTAATAGCATCGCTTTTCTTCCAGCACCACTGAAAAACCTTTGCAAGAATTTGTCATTTCAACTGCAAATCAAACAGGTGTCCGAAGTGAACTTTCTCCCATTTGCATAATGTTAAAAAAAATAAAAATCAGGAACATCTTTTCCCAATCTGATGCAGAAAAACTAATATGTGCATTTGTCACACCAAGGCTGAGCGACTGCCTTCATTTCCAGCTACCATTTTACCTGGAAGTCCAATTAAATCTATAAATGGTTCTGTTGATCCAAAATGCTGTTGCCAGAGTTTTGACCAGGTCTGCCACATCTCTCCTATCTTAACTTCTCTACGAAGTTACCTGTTCAGTTGAGGACTCAATTTAAAATTCTGCTTATGTCATATAAAGAACTAAATGGCCTGGGCCCATTTTATCATAAAGATCTTCATTGTTCCATATCAACCTACCAGAGAACTTCGCTGTCACTCTGGTGGTTTACTTATAATTCCCAGAGTGTCCTAAGTCCAGAATAGGAGGTAAAGCTTTTAGTTTTCAGCTCCTTTCCTGCGGAACCAGCTGACAGTCTGGTTATGAAACACAGACGCTGTCGCTGGCTTTTGAGTCTAAAACTTAAGGCCTTCATTTCTGAATGACCTATGGTTAATTCACTTGTTTTACTCTTTTGCTTTTACATGACTTGTTTATTCTTAATTTAACTACACTTGTTTGTTTATAATATACTTCTATGCTTGAATTCATTATATTATTGCTTTTAACTTGTGTTTACTTTTGTCATCTGTTGCTATTTTATATTTTGTTTTATTCTGTAAAGCACTTAGAGCTCTACTTGTGTTTGAAAGGTGCTATATATATATAAAAGTTGAAGTTGAAGTTGCTGCTTACAATGCAGGTCTTGATAGCAGAGTTTGATTTATTGCAGATATGTTTTTTTTCTCCTTTATTTTTAATTAGTTGCTTACATCATCTTTCAAAAGCAACAGATATCCAGTATCTGCATTGACACTGGTTACCAGCAGGGGAAAGGGACGTTTAAAAGTAGATGGGCTTAGGTCGTTGACTTGGAAAAAGTCAGGTGACAAAGGAGAAAAAGTGGTGCAGTTTTCACTTGGCCACATTCATGAAGTCTTCATGAATGTGTCTGAATTCATGAACACTGTGAAAAATAGATTAGAATTGATCAATCGTAAAAAGTTTATGAATGGCAATTAATTGTGGATTGGGAGGTCATGAATTAGCATAAATCCCCATCCAGGGACCACCCAGGGACCACCATGTAAGGAGGTGTGAAGGTGCATCTTTAACCTGGATTCTTCTGTGTAGGCTGTGATTCACAGGCCTGGAAAGAGGTGACTAATTCAGTTAATGTTGTGTCATCTGCCCAAGGAAGCACTGAAGCAAAACTGGAGTAAAGTTGGATGCAAAAACCAAAAAAAAAAACCAAAAAAAAAACTTGTAAAACTCTATTGTAGACAACCATACTGCCTCTATAACTGGGGAGACCTCTTTATTAGAAATAATACCCAGTGGAAACAGATGCTTCAAAAAAGTCAAGAGCAAACTCCAAAGTTTATATTTTTTATATCAAGTGTTATATTACTTGCGTTGTTGCACACAGGCAATGTTTTCTTTTTAACACATATTTCAAGGAATGATGGGTAGGAATTAAAATTCACTGCATATGATTGTCCAGTGAATTCCCTAATCCCCTAATTGTAGTCTATTTAAGGTTTGTTTCCCCTTGGAAACAAACCTTGGTATTCTTTTTGTAGCTCTAATAAATCAGCGTGCAGAAAACAAGGAAACATGTTTTACCTTTTACAAAGGGCTTCCAATGTTTAAGGAGCCTACCAGTGTTGAAAGCCTTTTAGAATCATTATAAATTAAGTTGCTGACGTATCCAAGTAACTTAATGGGGGGGTGTCATGAACTGGCTCTGCAGGTGCTCAGGTGCCTTAAGGCAGTGGTACCCAACCTTTTTAGTGCCACGGACCGGTTTTCACGGACTGGTTAGTAAAATGTGCCGCAGATGAATAGAACAAAATAAAATGATACAAGCGGGATAAAAACTGTGGTATTTTCTATATATTATAATAAATGCAAATCCGCCTTGTGTTCACATGCAACTTTATTAGACGCGTCCTTGTGACATTGCGCCAACAACAGAACATTGTTTACATCCTCACGTCTTGAAGTCTTGCCATGCGTCAAGAAGTAAGTCATAGATGGATGTAATGATGAGAATCTGGTTATGTTTTAAAATAAAACATCATTTAGACTCAGATAATAAATCAAATGATAATAATGGAGGGTATTTATTTTTTCTCTGTGACCTTGTACCAAATAACCCACGGACAGGTCCAGGGCCGGTGCCCGGAGGTTGGGGACCACTGCTTTAAGAAACTCTGGCAGAAGGCCTCATTTAATATCCATGTTGTACAGGACACAGCAAACCAACATCATTTTGCACACCTTCTTGTGTTTATAGAGCAGGATGCGTGCAAGCACAACCAGCTCAGCGTTATGACATCATTGGTGCGCTCTACCTCTGTGTGGGTCTGTCAGCATATTAAGCCAGTTTAAATCAATCCCCCGACATTTTAAGATATACAATCCAAAGCTTAAATAAGTGACATGTCCTTTGTGTTGAGATAAATGTGTTATATTTCTAATTTATCCTCATCTTTGAAAAACGTGTTTTAAAGTTTACATTGTGAAAATAACCGTCCATATACCAGAATAATGTTGAATAATCTGAGAATGACAAGCAATATTTATGAGCAGTACAAACTGACACATGGCTCTACATTCAATTCAACTTTATTTGTATAGCATCTGTTACAATACAAATTGTCTCTAGGCGGTTTTCAGAGATGCAGAGCATGATAAATATCAATAAATATCAGTAAATATCAATAATTCTAAGCTAATATTATTAAATCTTAATTAAAGAAACAACGGTAAGTTAATGGTTAGTTGAATGAGGCCCAGAGAACACAGTCAGGTGAAATGAATGCAGATGAAACAGAAAATGTTGTGAATGGATATATTTCCATTAACTCGTTGACAAGCTTTCGCAGTGTTCCACTTTATGCACACATTTATCCCGTTATGTTGTCATTCAGTTAAGTAAAAGTTAAGCTATATTATTGCAGCCATGGGAGGCTAATAGTGAGGAAAAATGCTTAAGCATCCATGACAGCTTAGTGATCTCGCAGCAAAAGTTACAATTCCGGTACGTCCTCCTTCATCCTCCCCTTTCATGGATGGAGAAGAAACTGGAATAGAAATAAAAAAACACAAAAATAGTAAAGCCCCTTTTTGGACTGAGAGTCTGGTTTGCCCATTCTGGGATTTACAAAGACAGCAGTGTGATAATGCAGGAATACCCAGACTGTCTGCAGAAATTACTCATTATAAGTTCAAACAGCTCTTGGTGTCTTGCAACTGTCGTAATATTTTTGCCAATAGAGCACTGTAACTGCTACAAAGAATAAGTTTAAAGGCTAAGTTGGTCAAACTCAACTCCCAACAATCCACAACCTGCTTATTCTGCATATGCACAGTGTTTCTATACAAAAAAACACAAGTAACAGATGTGTCATCATTTGCGCTATTGGTTTATCACTTCTTGATTTACTTTTAAATGTTTTTTCCCATTTGTATCCTTGTTAGTTTTGCTTCCTGCTTTGGTTTATTACCCGTGCTCAGTCTCTGTACCTTTAGAAATCTCACTACCTGCTTCTCTGTTGTTCTTAGATGGAGTTCCTTGTTTATCCTCATGATTTTGGAAAACAGGACTGTTTACATATGACTGCTGCTTTTGTTTTTTTTTCTTTAGCTGTTGGATCGTCACCAATAACAAAACATTTCAGTAACCTCTGATGTGTGGGACACTAAAATTAAGACTGTAAAGTGGTATTTTTTAAATTTTCTAAATGGTCTTCAGGAAAAAAGCACAGTCAGTCATTTTGAAACTGCATTTATGAAAAGCATAACTTTTAGAGATCCATGCTATGACTGAGCTGTGGTCAGGGCATTCAGGTAATGTTCAGTTCAGTATGTTATGTTCAGTACTTGAGTCCTCTAGCAGCCTAGAACTACGTGTCTGGTATATCCTGGTCTGATCCTGTTCCATAATTTTCATCTGAGGAGAAGTGTGGTTGCTTTTGCTCCTCACTGACTGTGCTGCCAAACTCCTCATTCTCACTGAGCCCTCAGAACATGAATCGTCTCAGCTCTCTGGTTACCACCCTCCCTTTTCTCACTCCATGAACGGGATGATGAAGCTCTCTTACAGTGCCCCAGCTTGAGATTGCTTTTATTGCCGTCTCCAAATTGGTCGAAGTTGTTTCTTCAGTGCATCACTTCCCAAACCTTTTCTATGGCCAATTGATGTCTCTTAACCCATCGTGTATTAGGTATCTGCTCCTAAAATATTCAGAGGATTTTGTAAAAACTGCTCCACAGAGGCCACTGCGTAGCTCGGTGGTTTCAACAGGTGGTCCATGAACGTAGGCTGCACTCCTTCTGCAGCGGCTGCAGGTTTGACTGCTGGTCTGGGACCCTTTTCCCACTCACTCTGTCCCTTTTCACTGTAAATAGAAGCCCAACTGTATCTACAAAAAACAAAAAAACAACTATTCCCCCTCTGATTTTTGCATCATACAACCAGGCTGTAAAAAAGGCCAGGCTGTCTGACAATGGCTCCTCTCCTTGTCTACCCTTAGGGTAAATTCAAAAGAAAAAGCCAGCTTCAGCACCCTTCTTTATTCAAAGTAAAAGACCAACAGCTGCAACTGCAGGATTGTCGCTTTGGTTTTACTGTCTGCTGGTGGCCCAACGGCTCTCTTGGCCAGCTGATCAACTCTGCTGCTCTGATAGAAAATATTCAGATCACATTCGATGTGTTGGTGGACCTGATCCAAGTAGCTGAGATTAGCAACAGTTACATCATGGAGAAAGTCGTTACAGTCATCTGACACATGCTGTGTCATTATTCACTGTATATGATATTTTTTAATATCGCTGTGGCAATGAGTTTTAGATCCATGAAAACCAAATTTTAAATTAAAAAAAAAACAACACTTCTTGCCAAGGTCATGTCCATGGTAAAACACATTGGCATTCCATTCTGATTATTCATTTGTGTTTCTAGCACTGCCAGACTAATTTATTTTTATTAAAAACAATATGAATTTAATTTAAACAATGATTCACTGCATTTCATATATTACTATAACTTCTAAGTTATTGTTAAGATCTTTTTTGTATCCACCTGAAGACATCACATGACAAAACAAAAGACATTATACAAAACACATAACTACTATAATGCGCTATGATGCATCGCTGCTTTTTAAAAATGTTATCAAAGCAAGCTTTAATTTAAGTATGTGTGTGCTTCCCTAAAAGTTATCTACATGAAGGAGCACAACAAGCTGTAAATACTTCATAAGATCCCAACACACTCCCACACGTGTGTGCGTTTCAGTGTGTCAGCGAGTGCACACAGTGCCGTTGTGTTGCTGGTGGCTCGACTTCAGGATTGTGTCGAAGCTGTCTGTAATAAATGTGCCCAGGCGAGTGGGCCCAAGAAGATATATCACAAACAGGAGGGGAGGCAGAGTGCACAGGGGAAGGAAGAGGATGGAGCGAATTGGGGTGAGAGGGAAGCGGAGGGGGAGAAGATATGAAGAAAAGGAGAAAGGAGATGAGGGAGACAAAGGAGGATCAATTAATAAGGAAAAAGTAAAAAGGGGGCAGGGGCTGTTTCTCCTGGGTCCTGCTATGTTTCCCATTATGTAAGCCCTGGTCACCGGCAGCATGCCAGCAGGCAAAATAAAAGAGTCTCTCTGGCTTGGCATGGCTCGTATTTTCCTATCCTCGGCGCAGGGTCAGGGAGGGGTCAGGCAGCTGGATGGGGCGCTGGAGGAATTGTGGGGTCTGGGCTGGCCTCCAAAACCCAAAAGGCCCAGGGTTCAAGTACCAGCTGAAAGCAATCAGGGGGAAATCTGGGAGTGCCACAGCTGCTCGCAGCAGCGTTGTTTTGTGGCTCAACTCTCTCTCCTTCTTTCTCTGACTCTCTCTTGTCCCACTTCTCTGCTCCCTCCCCTGTTGGCTGTTTCCCCCCTCCGCTTACTTTTCTTGACAGACTCACACGCACAAAATACTGCATACTTTAAACATGAAGCCAAAAGTTGCTACATGTCTGCTGGTGTATGTGTGTCTGCGTGGGCGCACGCTCTGTGTGTGTTTACATCTGCGTACTGGTGCGTGTTTGTCCGTGTGTGTGTGTGTGTGTGTGTGTGTGTAAGTGGGGTCACCGAAAAGACAAAAGGGATAAAAACAATAGTAGTGGTCCAGTCTGCTCAGTTCACAGCAGATTCTACACCACAACACTGTACGAGTGTTTTCACCACAAAGTCTGAACATCTCAGTGCGTACGTCTGGTGCTGTGTCAGTGTGCGTGTTTGCGTATTTTGATCAGGTCAACATAAGATTTAAGTGCCACGCAATGGCATAGAAAAGGTGTTTTTTTATTGCAAAATGTCACTGAACTCATTACATGCTTGCTGTACCATGTCCAATATCTGAAGTGCCAGCTTAAAATCAAGGACACACAACAAAAAGCATGAAAGCATGTGGGGTAAATTTTCCTGCTCTGGTTTTGGTTTCAACTTTCCCGCAGAGGGCACAATAAATGCCAACGAATACAATACCATTCTCAATGATTACTTCCATCCTTTGGAAAATGTGTCTTTTCCCTCTCAGATGACGGCCTCATCCACATGACAAAAGGTTAGTGAACAATTTGAAGAGCCTGAAAACAATTTTAAACCTGTGCCAGCTGAGCAAAGAACTCTAAACACAACCGAAAAAGCATGAGTGATTTGTGAAGCGGATTCAGGCACATTTCCATACACATCTGCGTGAGCATTTTTCATTTATGCAGGCCAAAGGTATTTTTAAAAGCCTTTAAGTTTTTATCTAAAGCTGAAAATGTATATTGATGAAATCTTTTTCACCACCTAACATGTTCTAATTCTACACCATCTTATGGCTCTTTTACAATTAATGGAGCTTTTAAATCACTAATAGAAAAATACGACACCTGAAAACAGAAATACCAACTGATGCATTTTTTTTGTTTTTAAAAAATATTCCAGAAAAAGAGACAATGGGAACAAACACAACACAAAAGCCATCCTTGCGAGGTGTTGATAGATGCTAACTAACAATAGTAAAAGAAAAATACTGCCAGACCCATTGACCATGGTGACCACAGAGCTGCACCTTAGCTCTACTGCATGATCTTTAACCACAGAATTACAATATTTGAGGTTCAGGGATAATGTTGCATGCCTCTGAAAGTGTTACAGACGTGTGCAAATTTCCCCCTAGTGTGCAATGAAGTCGTTTTGGCAGATTGAAGCAGCTATACACCCCATTAAAGAACCTTTTTTTTTCCTTTTTTTTTTTTGCACCAACACTCACTTGTGAAATCTTACATTAACATCCTCTTATAAGTAACACTTTGAGACCTTTCATCATTTTAGAGTAGGCACAGGCCTATCAAAGTTAATTCAGAGCCATTCATCTCATTATCAGCCAGAGACAGTGCAGAGCATCCACCATAGCAATTATTCTTTGCAATATGTTTATGAGGGCTCATGAATCTCCATTATGTCTTGCTTAATGTCCACAGCAGATTGTCCTCTCTTGTGTATCCAACATACTGGCACCAGTTCCCTTCCCTGGGCAGAAATGAGCCAGGCCTGCAGCCTCTGTTTTCTGCTTTCCCAGTGCTGTTTTCTGGACTTGCTCATCTCATGCCCCCCCATACAGACACCTGGGAGGAGGAGCCGAAAGGGAGGTGGGTTGGAGGAATACAGCTGCGGTGTGATTGAGAGTGGCAAAAACAGAGGAAGTGATAGAGACAAAGAGCCAGCCAGCTGAGCAAGACCACAGACACAAGCGCCTGGGCGACACATACAAATGCATCCAACACACGAACGCACACACAATCACTGACATATGCTGTAAGAATAAGGGACACTGACAGATAAGAGTTGTGCTGGAATAGACAATCACAGTAGGCTGTGGACTCATTCCCTCGCTTTTAGTGACGGAAGGAGCACGGCTGGCTGTCGTCAGCCTGGTCCAGAGCAGGAAGTGTGCTTGGGATAAGGCGGCCATGTGGCAGGATGTTATGGATTTCTAATTAGGGCAATTCATCTGTCAGCAAGGGCATGCTTTCACTGGAGCTTTCTCTGGCCTGACTCTCGCCGGACCGCCATACTTCACACTCTCAACTTCACCCACACTTTACAAACACATTCTTCACCCGGGTTGAGCATGAACATTCTCGAATTTCCTCAGAGACTTCACAGTCATTTCTTTTCCAACATATTTCGTCTAAGAGTGAATACACCAGAAATCGTTCAATCGCCACCACCAACATCAACCAAACAGCCCAAAACGAGCTGAGTGGATCCCCTGAGAGAGCTCATGCTTCAGCAGTGAGGAGCCATGACTGAGATAAGGACTTTCCAGTGCAGAAGGTGGTGAGGGTGGGAATGAAAACCAGTTGTCTGCAGACCGAAACGCCTCACAGTGTAGCATTCTCAGATTCCCTCTGTGCAAGCGTTGCAAAGAGTGCACAGTTCTTTGGACAAAAGCGTTAATGCTACATGGATGTTCCAGTGGTCTTACAGTGCTGGGAGAGCACTCCCCCGGGACCAGACCCTGCTATTGTGTTACACCAGATATCCTGCTGGACAGGAGCTGATAATCATACAAATAAACAAACAAAGGGAGGTGTGCTATATGTTGCACATGTGTGTATGTATCTGTGTGGGTGTGTGAAAAAGTAAGTGATACTGTAATAAACTGATTTTGGCAAGATTATTGGATGAAGAAATACAGTTTATTTGTACATTGATTTAGTTTTTTTTTGGTTATTCAATAAAGCAAGTCATTTGAGATATGATATCTTTTCCAATAGTGACCTGGCAAAACAGTAACCTCACATATTGTACTGTAAAATGTAAAAACAATGCTAGAATCAGCATACGTAAAATTCATAACGTCACTAAAAAAAACAAAACAAAAAAACAGTGACTATTGATGTAAAACAGGCATATCTAAGTCACCTTTGTGTCAAGATAACTGAATCTGTGAAACAAAAACTGTACTTTTAGTTGATAAGAAACATCTTTTGATCATGATTGAGCAGACACTGTAACAAATTGGATGGATGACCAAAGAATTTTATGCTCACATTCATGACCTGCAGATGACTGTATGAACAACCTGACATTTGACCTGACCCCACCAGCAGGTGTAAAACAGTGTATCCAGGGAGGGCCGGTCACTTTTTTTGGAGAAAACTCTTGTGTTTATGGGGATCTCTTTGCTTCCCCTTCAACTTTGTATCTTCTTGGTTAAGTTTCTGTAATCATTGCACACTCTGATTTTGGCAGGTTATCTTATTATTTTTGCAGGAACCTGTCAAACTCTGTCAAATTGGTTGAAATGTTACTATAAATGTTCATGTTTAGGTTTTCATAAAAGTGAACTGTAGCCTTTGGCTGAGGAGCTTAGGCTTGGCTCTAGGGAGTGACCCCTGGATTTCACCAAGCAATGGAGTATGATGATGTGTCTGCGATGCAGCTTTGTTTTGACCTTTGCATGGCTACAAACCAAACAGGACCTGGTAAGCCCTGATCTAGCTTGCATTTCCACTACTGGGTGTGTTGGCCAGATGGCTGTAGCTACCTCTGCTACGTAGCAACACATGCAACACTGTGTCTCCAGTCAATCAAATCAAGGACTAAGAACAGAGTGGAGTTTTAATGTGTTGTATGGAATTTTCTTTTTCTTGCTTTATTGAGTCTGTTTTATGATTTTCTTTTATTTTCTGGCTTGGGTTTCTCTTTGAAAAATAAGAAGAGGTAGGGCTATATTGAGAGGATGTGCAGTAAGATTGACGGGATATAGTTAGATGAACTCTCACTGCTGTACAAAACTAGAACTACTGGAATGATGCAGGACAAATAGGTCTGAAAACTCTTTTGTACCTGCCACCATTGACATTCTAAAGAGCATTATGTGACACATCATAGTGTGATTCTGTGTGTGTGTATGAAGTTTTAACTGGGAACACTGTTAGTTGTATAAAAAATGGCCCCTAGGGCACAATAAAGTTACCAATACTACATACCGGACAACAGTGGAGGACATCCAGTAAATTATATTCTTTCTTCTTGTATCTCCATGTCACATGGAAGAGATGATCCTCTGTTGACCAATAAACTGACTGGAGTGTTTCTAGCTACACCTTAACTGTGTCCACTAGTTTTAGTACAGCATCAGTACTGTAGGGTAAATTTATTTTGGTATGGTTCACAACACTGGCGACCTGTCCAGGGTGTACCCCTGCCTTTCACCTGAAGAGAGCTGGGATAGGCTCCAGCAGATCCCCGTGACCCTGGATTAAGGTGGTATAGATAATGGATGGATGGATGGATGGATGGTTCAAAACTTCTGATAAAAGACACTCTAAGACTCTAAGAACTAATTTGTGTACTATACTGTAAACGCTTGGTAGAAACTGACTATAAGGCTAGGTAGTGTAAAAGTGCTTTGAGTGGTTAACAAGGCTAGGAAAGCACAATTCAAATGTGGTCAGTGAACTAAGTCAGTTGTAATTCATCTCAATTAAATGTTAAATTCAATTAATTTTAAATTTTTCTCAACACTGACAAAATACCAGCCTAGGCTTCAACTCTGACAAAGTGGAAATGTGGATAATTTAGTTGCAAGTCTTTTTTGGAAGCCAGATGCAGCTAACGGGGCGGTTAAATTGCTCATAATCAGCAATTAACCATCTAAGTTGGACCTAGATTTCAGAATGACTTTTAAATTGTTGTTTATGATGTTCAGTGTCTATAAAATGAAAATCTAGAGCTGGTTAATTAAAATTTCCAACACTTTCTCTCTGTTCTTACCCACTGTGGGATTAATTATCTGCTATGAGCTTTGTGACTCTCATCTTGCAGAAAACGAATACTTAGACAATTTCTGACAAATGTTTAGTCAGTTTGATTTTTATTATTTTAATAAACACACACCTCTGCATTTTAGTTTTGTTTTTGTTAAATATACAATGGGTTTCATGGCTTGTTGGTTAGCCTGACATACAATTTTAAATCATGGGATCTTTATATTTATAAAGAAGACATCGCGTAAAAAAAAAAAAAAAAAAAAAAAAAAATAATAATATATATATATATATATATATATATATATATATCCTGTTTTAAATATACTTTTTTTTTTTTTTTTTGGATCACACAATTTCCCATGAAAACTCCAAAAATGAAAATCTAAGCAAGTCCAACCCTAACCCTGTGGACTGGTGAAATCTTGGTTACGAACAGGAAGTTCGGAAGGATGGATGATTTCATGACAGCAGCGCCTCTTCAGGTGCTGAGCTCTGCGGTGGAACCATCATGTTTGTGTTGTAGCCTGAGGCGAGAGAAGCAGAAATAAAGCTTAACTCCAACTAACTGAACACCAGCAAATTCTGAAAGAAAATTTTGCATTGCTGGTGAAATGATGAAGATAAAATAAAAGAAGGCTTCCATATCAGGACGACCATCTTAAGGTGACTTGAATTCAGTAATGTAACATTCAAAGACACACTCTAATAGGTTTTTCCTCAACTGTCACAGTTCCATAATTTATTGAGAGATCTCAAAAATGCACTTCATGCAAGATAACTCAAAAACTTCACAGAAACAGACGCCTACATAAGGAGGAAAGGCTGGATAGAAACAGATCTAATTCTCCTTGAAAAACTCTAAAAGCTGTGAAACTTGCCAAAAGGTGTTAACGAGCGTTAAAAGAAAAAGTGATAAAAAGTTAAGAGGTCACGAACCATATCATAAAGCAGCAATGTATTAACTGCAAATTACAAGCAAATTAGAACACTTTAAAAAGACATCCTAATGTTGAGAAACTGTTATTTATAGTCAGCTGACTTTCTCAGAATTCCACTTTTTTAAAAATCTGATTTACCCTGGTTTTTCTCTGATCTGTAATAAGAAAAATTCAAGGGGGGAAAGTACGAGAGACTAAATAGTGAGGAGTAGCAACAGAGGAAAAAGCATAAGTAGAATGAAGCCCTGTTAGAAATAGAAATACAGTGGACAAAAAAAAAAAGAAAGAAAAAAAAGGAAGACAGTCAGAGAGAAAAAAACTATAGATGGATAGAAAGTAGGAATAATGAGACAACAGTGAATGAGTGATAAAACAAAAAGAGGGTGTGTGAGAGAGTGCAAAGTAAGCTGGGTGGGGATGAGGCGGGTGATGGAGGAGGAGGAGGAGAAGGAGGGGGAGGAGGCTGTGCGAGGCCGGGAACACAGAGCAGCGGCCGGGGGATGTTTAGATAGGTGCAGGCTGCCACTAGGAAGTCCACGCTCCAGTATAAACAGGCCGCCACACAACCCAGCACTCCCAACTGTGGGAGAAATCTGCCCTGAGACGCATGGAGTGGCGCTGGCCAGCAACGTGAAGGAGGGTGGGAGGGAATAGATGGGTGGTGGGAGGCAGGGGAGGATGGGTACATGGCCACTTTCAGATCCCTGCAGAATATATACACAGCTGAATCTGGCCTCTGGATCCATTTCCTCTCGCTTCCCTCTCTGTAAGATCTGCACAGGACTCTTGAGGCCATTTTGGTTGCTCTTATCTCGGTGTCATCTCTACCTCAAATCCTTCAATAATGTACACAGGGATAAACTCAGATTTGAATAGAAGTGTAAAAGCACGCTCTCAGAGGTGCACATTCTCACACATGTCTGTACCGTTTACATTTATACATTTACAGTGACGAGGAAATGACTTGGAGCAATATGGGGTTCAGTGTTTTAACCACTCTGACATGTGGACTGGGGAAGCTGGAGACACACGCTTTCAGATCGAGTTACTGTATCTTCCCTAAACGAAACAGACAGCAGAAGGTGGAAAAGAGAGGTTATCTGGAGAAATTTTTAGTCAGAAAAAATATTTTCCAAACTATCTCCCTTTCTTCCAAAAAACACTGGAAATAAAAATATTCAATGTTCTTCTGGAGCTAGAGTTCATATAGAAACAGATCAATGCCAATACTGTCTTCTTTTACAACTGCTGTTTTTGTGATTTCACCACAATTTGCAAAGGCTTCAAATTATTGTATAAACAAATAGGCAATTATAATTTCTCATGTCTTTATTGAACGCACCCCTTGAACATTCATAGTTCTGGAGTGAAAAGCAGTGAACCTTTGGGGTTAGAAGCTGGTCAAACCTCTTTCAGCAGCAGTAACTTCAAGCAAGTACTTTTGGTAGCTCTGGATCAAACCTCCACAGCATTCAGAAGGAATTTTTTCATCTTTTCCCCCTATTCGCTTTTACAGAACTGCTTCAGCTCAGACACGTTTGTAGATTGTCTGGTGTCAATGACTTTCGAGTCATTCCACAGAATTTCTCTGGAGTTGATGTCTTGGCTCACAAACGTTGTTTTTTTATTCTGAAACCATTCTATTGTGGATTTATTTTGATGCTTAGGATCATTGTCCTGTTGCATCACCCAACTTCAAAACTTCAGCTGGCAGACAGCCACATTAACTTGTAGGAGATGGAAGCAGCGCGGGGCAGCACGGTGGCTTGGTGGTTTAGCACTGTTACCTCACAGCAAGAAGGTTCCTGGTTCAAACCTCAGCAGGGGCCTTTCTGTGTGGAGTTTGCATGATCTCCCTGTGCATGTGTGGGTTTTTCTCCAGGTATCCAGTGACCCTGCATAGGATTAAGCAGGTATGGATGAAGATCAAAGCAGCCTAAATTTGCTGAACCCTCCACCATACTTAATCTTTTTTTTTACACCATACACAGTGTTGAGTAGTATTTCTAAGAAATTAGAAGCTTTTTCATTAGAACAGAAAACATTTTACCAGTAGCACTGGAGATAGACAATTTTCTTTATGGACCAATGAATCAATATTTCTTTTTAGACAGAGATGCTTGCCACATGCAGTAATGTTTTTAAGTAGAGATAAACCAAGTCTTAATAGTTTTCTGACTGAGTGACTGTCATCATAGTAAGAGGAGAGAAAAAACAAAACAAAACAACAACAAAAACAAGCATCTCAGTGGGTGCATTTATCCCATTTGGTATAATTTGGTGAAATGGTATGTGTAACTATGTTGAATGTGTGTGTTCAGCGAAGACGACAAACTGAATCTGCCTGTCCGTTACCTGCTTCAGTGAAGTGTGTTTCTTAAATGAAGATCAGATGACATTTTATGGCAAATTAAAAGAGGGAAAGCAGTTCATTATAGGTGGTTCACATACTTTTTCTTGAAAAAATATGATTAAAAAAATAATAATTTAAATAAATGTTCTCAACTACACTGTATATTACAAATTAAAAATCTGGGTAGAAAAAAACAAGGGTAGAAAAATAAAAAAAGGGAATAAAGCATCACTCGGCTCTGCGTACCAAGTTAGACCAACAAATTATACTTAAGCAACACAAATTCTAAGTCTCCGGTTAGATTATTTGTTTATTTTATGTTTTTGGCAACTGAAAAAAAAGGAAATGTCATTGATAATTTTTTCTCCTTTGCATTTGAAATCAAATTGTTTTCAAAGTTCAGCAAATGTGAACTGCACAGTCAAAATCAGGCAATTCATTTATCTCCTTCAATCCACAGTGCTGAAGTGTGAAACATGCAAAAACAAACAAAAAAAATACAACAAAAACATCTTGAGTTTCTAAATATATAAAAGGGGTCCTCTCTCTTTTTCCAAACAAAAAAGTTGGTCTTCTGTCGTGATTGAACATTATAAATAACAGCAATCAAACTACCTCAAATGAAAGTACGCTGATAATAATCAGTGTACAACAGCCTGGGTCATACTGACAGATATTTGGCCATATATCTATCAGTTGTGAATGTAATCACCAAAGTAACTGATAAAATCTGAGAAAACAGCAAGATTTAGAAGTCCAAGGAGGCATGAAACATGAGGTGCTGTGATGAAAAAGCTCCAGAATAGCCTGAACCAAGAGAGCAGTCTGTGAACAGTAAATGTTTATAAGTGACCTTTTTAATTTTGCAATTGGCTCTGCTCTACCAAATGAATTTGGTTTACTTTGGTAGGTAACCAAAGGAATGTTGCCATGTGCCTGAATCTCAGCAGGTAGGTTGGTGAGAACAATGTTGTGATAAAGTGTTACAGTAATGCATAATAAGAGTTATCCTACACACTCTATACTGTATTTAGATTAATTACAATCCTGACCTCCTCAGTTTGGTCTAATCATAGTTTTAAATGCATATCAAGATGAAGAGGAGTTTCCACATTTGCCTATCCAGAAGTGGATATTTAGCCCTCCAAAGCATACAAATCCAACTCCCCCACATATACTAGACCACTTACCCATTCAAACACACTAGCAGTCACATACACAAGTCTTGTGGTTTTTGTGTTACACAGAGGGTTTTCAGGGGAAATTCCTTTGAAAATGAAACCCAGTGCAAATAGGGATGGTAAGTGAAGAGAAACATTAAGCATTCCATGAGAACCGACACTATGGCAAACCTCTCTGTCACACGAAACACACCAACTTCCAGCTGACATCATGTCCCGTTAGCTATCACATTTCCCTCCATACCACCTGGAGCACAGCAGTAAGACAGATACACACACACTCACGGATTACACCCTTCAAGGGAGTTCATGTGCACCTGGCCCAGACACCTCTAAGCTTAGCGAGGAGAAAGGCCAGTTTCACCATGTTTAGTCTGTTCTCCTGGCCTTTCAAAGTGTGACAAGACCCATGAGGGGCTGAGGAGTAACTGAGGGGACTTACAGTGACATGATAAATACAGAGCTCTTCTCCTGTAGACATATATTTTCTGGAATATTTACTCAGTCTCTGTCACTTTGAAATACTGTAGGTAGAGTTAGACTTGGAAAAAGAACATGTCTGAAGTTCAAGTTTTACATTTTATACCCAAAGTACATTAATGGCTGCGTATCCATGGTGGGAAACAGCGATAAAATCACTGACTTGCGAAGTGACCGATTTCACTCTACTAAATCTAATCTGCAGCCTGCGAACAGTCACAATAAAAGCAGGAATCCAGGTTGTGCAGACAAAATTTAAAAACAGTTTGCAGAAATGTCATTTTCTGTGCATTTTAAAAACCATAGAAAATAGTGCCATCACCACAAAAAGCATGCCACACAGTATCAGGTGAATTATTGAGCCACCCAGTGCAGGTTGCCAATGAAGTTTAGTTCTGTCACCTGTCAACTTTGAAAAGACAAAAAGCATTATCATTGTTGAGCAGCGACAATCAGTCTGTGTTTCTTGATGCTGAGAAATATAAAAATGCCCAACCCCCCCCCCCCCCCCCCCCAACCCACCCCCCCCCCCCCCCCCCCCCCCCCCCCCCCCCCCCCCCCCCAACACACACACACACACAAAAAAAAAAAAAAAAAAAATCCACATGGGACTTGAACCTGAGTCTTCTTTACTTTTCCAGTTATTTACTACTTTACTTTGTAGTTATTCAGCATCGGTTCAAAAAAAAAGTCCAGTATCTCGTTTGGTGATGGTTTTCTGTGTTTTTTATGCAGACGAAATGCAAAAACAAGCAGGGTTGGTCCTGTTTTTTTTTTTTTTTTTTTTTTTTTTGTTAAATTTGTAGCTCTTTATTGCCTTTATTGCCAGTAGTTAGACAGGAAATGAGGGCAGAGAGAGAAGACATGCAACAAAGAGCCACAGACCAGGATTCAAACCTGAGCTAACTGCTTAAGGACTATAGCCTCTGTTCGTGGGATGTCAAACAAACCTACTTACATAGGATGACAAAAGTGGGCCAGACAAACCCTTCAAAAAGGAAAAGAAAATTATATGAATAGATTGACGTGATGAACAACCTGGTGACAAAGAGCAACAGCAACAATGGAAAATGAGGCTTTTCAGTGACTAATTTTAGAACTATGTGTTTGTGGGGGAGTTATAGAATCAGGCCTGTGCTATATTATGAATTGTTTTCTTAAAGTGTTTCCATAGCACATGAACCTATTGACAGATATTATCCGGGAAAATGTACATTTGAAACTTACATGACTCCATCTCCTTTAGAGTAGGCGCATCACCTTGCTGGAATTGCTTGGATTTACAGAACCGTGACTCAGTGCTGGTATGTAAAGCTATAACAAAATTTAGAGGAAGACCAGAGGAGCGGGAGGGCAGCTGAGTAAGTGAGTGTGAGTGGCCACACAAGCGTTGACCAACACCCAGTCCAACACACTGATACAGAGAGACACGCACACATACAGGCACACAAAGTGGCTGCCAGTAAACACTAACAAGTCCAGCAGTTCTTCCTGGAACAGCACCATGAAACAGCTGTGAGTCCCAGCAGAGCCCGACTCTCCCACTCATCAGGCCTCTCACAAGCAAACACACACCCATGCCCTCGAACACCGATATACATACAACACACTCTCACAAAAAACCTTACACACTGTTCAATGCTGAGTTTTTACGAGTTCCATTTAATTCACATCAAAATGTAATTTGAAGGCATTTGATATTGCAGTTCAAACACTTGCATTTCAGCAAATGCTTGGTGACTTCATTCAAGATCAATCAAAAATGTTTTTATTTCAATTTTTATGTACTTTCTGGACTATAAGTTGCCACGGCGTATTCGTCATATCTGTCAAAAAATACAATGTGAACAGGATAAAAATATATACAAGTCTCATCTGCCAATAAGACTGTGTGATAATTGTACTGTTGATAAGGCCTTCCAGCAGCAGCTGTTCAAGGACCCATCTGAGGACTTGTTCCTCCAGTTCTGACTATCGCGCTTTTAGCCCGCTGTTAGCTTTCTTTGATTGTTTAAATTTTTTTATAGCTGTCAGAGTCACCTCTGCTTTTCTCCAGTCCCTGACAAGTTTCTCACTCACTCCAAACTTTCTGCTGCTCAACTACTGTTTTTGGCTGCATATTTTATAATCTTCAGTTTAAATTCTGCAATATAGCTTTTTCTTTTTGGTGGCATATTTGTGTTCTCTCAGTCTTTATGATTTACTCTTGTATTTTTTTAAATTGCAGTGTTCAGTTGTTGTGAGTGTAGATGATGCCCTGTTGTTGTCATGGATGACATGGCGTATATTTTTAATATACAAGTCGCACGACCAGCCAAACTACTAAAAAAAGATGAAACAATATGGTAAATAACCAGAAAGACATTGCAAAACACTTTGAGGAAACCTTGACAAAGCTAAAGAAGGTGTTAAAAAAGTAAAGATCATTAACAAATTCCAATTTATTCCATGGTTTTATTTTTTTAGTACTTATATGTCTCAAAATTGTAAATCCTTGACTGAGAAAAGTGTTCATCCTGTAGGTCAAAGAAAAAAAAAGTCATGTGACCCAACAATGATGGCTAGCTACTCTGCCTAACCACAGCCAAGCTCTCCATCACCATACATGATCACTCCTGAGGTTAACCCCTTTCTCAACTATATAAAAATTATGCTCTCGTGGCAGAAATATGATTGGTCCACTTGGTTGATTTGTTCTTCATCTTCAAATTTACAGCCGGTATTTCTTCTATGTCATCTTCAAATAGGGTGGAACGATAGTTTGCTGCAATGTCTCTAAAAGTGACTGATGCTCAATATTTATAACCTCCAACTTATGTAAAATATTTTCCATTTGCTCTAGCTGAATGTATTATACTGCTGCTGGGGTCCCTTGAAGTAACATTACAAAGCATGAGAAACTGCCTTATTCAAGTAATTGGAAATAAGCAATGCCCTTATCTTGATCGTGATTGGCCAAAAGTGCTACTTTCCACCAAAGATGTGACATTGTGAAGAGGATACTAACGGTTCTGAAAACCACGTGAATTATATATTTTGATTCAAAATGCCTGTCGCCGAAAAGCAACTAGTTCGCAGGTATTAACCGGGATGAACCAAGACGATAAGGTGGGTGGGAAAAAAAGACTCAAGATTCAGATCCAGAACTCTACAAAAATGTTGTCGTGTGTTGTGACTGTCAGGTTCAAGGGACAGGTAGTCCATGCAAACTAGTTCTAATGGGTAGGTTGTCTTGATGTTCATTATTGGAGCAGCTCTCTGTGGCTGAGCTTTCTTCCTGAAGCATCTTTCACAGGTTTGGCATTTCTTTTCGATGGACTCTTATCTTTGGCCAGTAAAATCTGAGGGACTTTCGGCCAACATTCTTTTGTCATCCCAGGTAGGGAGGTTTGGCCTTGGTCAGCAAACAGATCAGGCAATGAAAACGCATCAGCACTAAGTGACTCTGTCAGGACACGGAGTCTCGGTGATGTTATGGAGTGAAGCTGAGATACTGCTGAAATTACATCAGAAAAGATCTCTTGTTTCCCCCCCTCTAAAATGTGCCTTGCCATTTTGTTAATCTTTTGCTTTTCCTACAAGTAATCAAAATCCTCTTGAGGAGCTGCCTGAGCCTGCTGAGACAATCCACGTCACCATTATCATTTCCAGCTTGATAATCGATATTAAATCTGAAGGTTTGAGAGAGCAGCTAGCCAGCAATATCCAGCTGCATCCAATTTTGCGAATGTAAGAACATAGGTGAGTGAGTTGTTATTACCGTATTTTCTGGACTATAAAGTGCCGCATAAGCCGCACCCATTAAAATATAAACAAAATATATATGGAAATGGACCCGTATCGGGGTCCACTTGCACTCAGTGCCGGATCCGCTTTGGAGCCGGATCGCGGACCTGCTGGCTCCACGCTGCGTCCAGTCTGTATCTGCAATTAAAACCTTACCTCCACGGTGGGTCTGCTTAGAACCCTGAAATCCCCTGGGGAACCAACAAACTGACTGGACAAACTGATAAATCCAGGTGTGTCTGAGTAGCCACAATGGTCAGACACACCTGGATTAATCAGTTTGTCCAATAATAATAGCTACGGGGCCAGTGTAGTAGATGCGACGCACAGAACCCACAATTCAGTTTGGCAACGGAATGGTGTCACCTCATTCAAAGTCTATGGTGATGGACGCACACGACCCATGCAACTGTTAAGCATATTTGATAAATAGTGGCCAAGTCATGTTAAATAACCTATGAAGTGATGTCACGCTGAACGTGAATGCCTGCGTGCACTGTGATATATGTTGTGAGCATGTGCAAAATGAATGGCCATGAGAGAGTTCCCGGCCAGAGAGATACGAAGTTTCTCCCGTGAATATTAGTCCTTAGCTCTGGGAATAGCTAGCCACTGTGGAGGCTGCACATGGTAGACTGCGGCAAAATGTCTAGGAACGCAACAGCAACGTGGCTGTGTGTGTGTCCAGTGTAAGAGTGATGTATTGACAATTTTTTAACATGTCTGTTTCTAGAGAAGCAAAAACTGAAGTTTGAAAAAGCTAGTCGGTAAGGTGTCTAAATAGCATGTTGATGAATTTAGGTTCTTAACGATCTTCTCCAGGTGTTTAGGACTGACTGGACTAAAGGCCTTGTTATACTTCTCCGACTCCGTACTATGTAACTTACACAATCGTACTAATGGAGATGTGGACCTTTCCGAGTTCTCTGTTGTTTGTTGAGTGTTGCAAAGCCATTTACCTCCAGAACAATAGGGTGCATGACATTTTTCTGAAGACCAGCCTACTATCCCATGACAAAAGGTCATGGATTGTCTATTTATCGTATTGGCCCAAAAATAGGACAATATTTTATTCTATAAATCATAGTCTCAAAAATGGGGGTTGTCTTATAATCGAGGACTAGACTTTTCTACCGTCGTTACACATCTGCGCCACTAGATGAAGCCCACACCTAAGTAAACAGTAAGTGAATCGAGTGTCACAGTGAACGCATGCCAGCAGGATCTGATGTAAAATGGAGGAACCATGGGACTGACTCGAGCAAAGGGGTTTGAAAGTTTTGCTGCAGTCCAGAATTTGTTTTTTTTATTAATGTTCTTGAAACCAAATATAACAAAATAACATTGAAACCTGACACGTACCTTACCTTCAGTATGGTACCATACCAGAATGTTATCTCTGTTTGATTTTTTTCTATAGAAATTGTACAATAAGAAGTTGTTTTAGTTTTATTTTCCCAAAATTATATTTGAAAAATAGAGGTCGTCTTATAATCAGAGTCATATTCGGGCCAATACGGTACATCCCAGTTGCCACACAAAGACACACGGAGAGAAAAATAGAGGCCCACAGAGAGACTTCTGATGGAGCTGGAGCTGATCAGCATTGAGCAGCCATTACTTTTGTTGCAAAGGATGAGACAATACCAAAAAAGGAGATGAGTGTGGAGGTGGCAAGTACGTCCACTGAATGAGTCGAGCAGAGGATGGGCGAATATTAATCTCTTGTTCGATCTCTTAGGGAAATGGACAAAGAGATGCACTTCAGATATTAAATATGGTGGTATTGTTATGTTAGGTCTCTGATGTATTTGACTGATAGTTGAAAAATTGAGGAGGTCTCCATCATCTGTCGAAGAGCTGGTTTGAGAGTGCTTGTGACATTGGAGAGGGCTATGCATGTCTGCGTATCGACGGATACAGGGGAGTATTAATTAGCCTAAAATTTTGACAATGTGATAAAACTGTTGCTGTCTGGCTGCAGTACTGTGAGACATCCATTGTTTGGTGTAGATGTTTTACTCGCAAGTCTGATGTTTTTAATTGTTATATTTAAAAAAGATGCTAAGAGACTTATCTGATCATTGGTTTCAGCTCCTGGTCCTCCCATGGCGGGAGCTTCTACAAGTTTAAAGATGATCTGCAGGCTGCCTGCTGAGCCTAAAATTTATCTTGTTTGTTTCTGAATTCCACATTCTTTTTTTCCGACAAGGCTTGGGTTGCGCTTGAAAGTATATCTCCTCCACACTTAAAGCAGAACCATGACCAGGGCTACTGAGTCTCTGTAGCATGAGTGACTAAACTCTTACTTTGAATGAGTGATTCACTTTTGGCGGGGCTCATGTGCACTTCCTCATGTTTCTGCGACTGTCTCTCGTGATGTTTTAGCTTTGCCACTTTGCCACAAGTTTAGACTAAACGAAATGTTCAACAATGACCATGAGGTGGGTTCACTATACATGTACCAAGGACAAGAGTATCTGTAGCAACAGTGGATGTGATGTTACTGGACTAGGCAGGCTTGCCTCTATAAAGTTTGGCTGATCTCCACCAGTGGCTCCATTATCATTGTCAGGGGCAGAGGCATGCTCACAGGGAGGCTGAAGTTGAGTATCTGGACTCCGAGGAGGAACAGAATCAGGCTGGACATTTTGCTGTTCGGTTTGAAGCACTTCCCAGAAGCCATCTTTTCTAGACAGCAAGAGAGCTTAGTTCAGCTAAACAACTTTGGGCCAATTCTCTTCCAAGCTCTTCATGACACACTCCCGAGTGGTTCTGGCATGCCAGGTGACAGCCAGATTATCAGGGCTGGGCTGGTTACCCAGTAGTTCAGGATAATTTCTGGATTATAGTTTGCTCTGATGAGCATTTGATAAAGGCTCGGCCTTTAGGTTGGTCTGGATCATCAGGGACTCTTACTATTTTCTAGTGATGGGCAAATAAAACCAAGGCTTCAGCGGTTGTGTCACTCTTGCTGAAGCTTAAAGGTGGGTTGGGTGTTCTTTGAAAAAAATGGTTCCAGCAATCCAAATCAAGTGAGATTTTGAAAATATACACTCCCTCCCTCCTCCCAAAGGCTCTGCCTCCTCCTCTTAAGCCCACCCCTCGAAACCACGCCTTCACACGATTCATGACTACATGAACAGCAGGGAGGGAGGGAGGGGTGGGTGGGAGTGCATTGATATTTGATGGACGTATTAGGCAGCCAATAAATGTAAAGATGATCAGTACATTGATTGGTCAGAGTTTTTCTCTGATTATACCCTCTACACCGGACCAAAACGTTTCGTTTTTTTTGCAAACATTTTATTTCAGTGGGTGCAATGGGAATGTGAAAAGGTTTTCAGGCAATATTGTAAAAAGTGCTGCAAAAAAAGAGCACCCACCCCACCTTTAATTCAAAACACCACTGTCACGTAATTGTTGACGTCCGAAGCACATTATCACTGCTTCACTTGGTGCTTCATTGCTTCAGAATGTTTCAAAGCGTTTCACTGGCTCCGAATGTATCAATGCTGCAGGGGATCCTTCCTGAACACAGCAATAATCATCTATAATATCATTGAAGAGACTTCTATAGTCTAATATAAATTTCCCACCAGTCTCCTGGCTGGCTCGCCACAAAATGCAACCCTACGGTAGTGATATGACAGGCAGCAGCTCTAAACATTTTAAGTTAGGGTTATTCAAATCTAAGTTCACTGAAGAGATTAGTTATTGTTATAAGTCACACTTGTAGTCAGACTTATATGATCCACCCCAAGAAAGACACACGAAATTCAGTAAGCAATTTGAACATGAAAGATGTACTTGCAATTAGAAGGAATCTCTAGACAGCTCCATCTCACATTGATTAACTAGAAGAAGAAAGGCATTGTTTATCCAGACTGACACTGACAATTGTAAAAACTTAGAATACAATACCAAAATAGTTCAGTATATAACCAACTGACCAACTGTTTGAATAAGCCAAGGTTTGGTACACCTAAGATCTCAGGGAAAAATGGGGAAAATGTCCCAAAAGGCCAAATAAAAAAGAAAAGGAGGACAAAAACAACAAAAACACCCTGAGTAGACTCAAAAATAAAAATAAAAGGAAGATCTTATCACCCCGTAATACTGAATGTCCAAACCATGGTGTCCAAGATTGTGTTGTGGTGCTGTGGAGTTGAGGATTCTGAGGAACCCAAGGAACCAGGCACCAGGATGGAGCAAGAGGATGAGGGGTGACAAAAAAGACTGAAGATCCAGATCCAGAACTCTATAGAAAAACCAGTCTACACAACAAATTACTAAACATTGTCTGTTTAACATTCAGGTAAATCCCTCATGGTCCATTTTGCATACATGCTCCAAAACAAATGCAGTTCTCTCTACTAGTAGTACTTCTGTTTTGGCTGCTCCTTGTTTGGGTTGCCACAGTGGAGTGATCTGCATAGGAAGTTTGGCACAAGTTTTTTTTTTTATTTTTATTTTTATCTGGATGTCCTTCCTGATGCAAACAGGATTTCTTTCCAATATGGTCAAATTTTTGTGCAACTGACATAATGCATCTTCATAGTATGACTAAACACTAAATACAACTAGCATAAAACCAAACACAATTAAGGGAAGCTTTGCTGTGTAAAATCATACACATGTGGCACTTAATCTGCAACTCATGGTCAATGAGCATTTTCCTAAATTCAATAAACAGAAACAATATACTACTGTGAATACTTAGCAGTTTCTTTAACAGTTATCGTGGCTTGTTTTAGTAAAAATATCATTCACATTTTCCTTTTTAGCAGCTTATCCCATTTTATCAGGATATATAAAGTATTACTGTAACAGAAAATGGAGGACACAACTCACCGAGATAACCACGGGTTTCCGCAGGTTCATCAAAGTTCGACAGTTCTACACAAAGTCACAGTTCCTCAAGGATGTTTTGTTTGTCTACCTTAGTTTTTATACAAGTTTTACGCTTATATTTTTACTTTTTCCTTAGCTCTAGCTCTCGGTTTCCTCTCCCCAAACTTTCACATATCAAGTTCACGGAAAAAAATGCCAAACACAGGAACAAAAGAGAATGATATCTCCATGCATATTTTAGCGCACAAAAGAATTCCAATAATCTTGTTCACGACAACCAAGTGGTGAAACTATGAATTACAACTGAAATTAAAAAGTGAACTTTTCTACAAAAGAGTGTATAAAAGGCATAATGTTGGAGCTAATTGAACAGGGTTACATAAACAAAAGGAAATTTGGCACTGTGAGCTACACCGCTGCAAAATGAACCTGGACTGTCATGTAGCGGTGGTGGTGTAATTACAGAGGGACATGAACAATATCACACAAGTATAAACGCCAGAGATGGTAAAGGGGCTATGCACAGTCTATGTACATAGCTGCTATGCAGAAGCATAAATCAGCCTTTACTTTAGCGAAATACAAAAATGGATTTACTCTAACTTATTATATCTCATCATGCTTCATAATGTATCTTCCTCTTAAGGGAACTCGCGCTGATGTAGTTGGTTGCAAAAATACATAATCTCCAAATCCCATCTTCAAGTTTATTAGTTTCTCACCTAAACACCTACAGCATAAGTAGAAAAATATTGTAACCACATGGAGAACTTAAGCACATTACAGTGGGCACACTGTTAGATGTCAAAATGAGTGGCCATGACACAATACTGTACGCCTCCCTTCTCCTTTACGTCCAAGTGAATTACTAATGAAGAACTATAAAAAGGAAGGTCATACATTACCCCACAAGAAGTGGAATTAAAGAAGTGTGCCCACACATCTGTGAAAACACCTAAAATTTACTTTCTGTTTCTGGCACGTACGTGCTATTATCAGTTTCCAAATCTTGCCAGTATCAATGCTGACAAAGACATTTGTGTCTTCCATCAAAACAAAGCCAACAAAAAAATAGAGAAAATTCTCATTGCTATTCAGGAATGGAAGAATGAATATAACTAGCACATTTCTGGGGTGAATGAGCCAACCAACCATTTATTGCTTTAAAACTTAATTATATTTTAAAAGATTTGAAATTGTAAAATGTATATTCTAATCCAAGAGGTTTAGTTGAGTCCTTTCAGAAATTAACCTCCTTAACAGCATTCAGGTTAAATCTTTTTGGATAAACAGTCCAGAATCTTATAACTCAATTTAAGACTTATTTATTGGGGTTTAGGATTTATTGGGGAAAACAAATAATCAATACAGGTCTGATTTAAAAAAAGGGCCTTTTTACAAAGGGCCTTACCAAAACAAAACATAAAAAGTGCTTCATTTGGGATTCAGTGATTCAAAAGTTAAATTAAAGAAAAAGTTAAGTAACAGGCGTGACCTAGCCAAATGCAGGGATCACATTCTCACCACAAAAAGTCCATAACTTGCTGACATTATTGCACATAAATTTCCAAGTGCTTCATTACAAGGCAAAAGCGGACTTAAGGAGGATGTAAGATGCACTGTTGCACTTTCAGTGACACAGTTTCCCAGGCTTTGCTCCAGCACATGTCTTGCGTCACTACTTCTGGTCTCATGTGGTTTTTCTGTGGTTGCAACTGCTCCAGTTCACAGAGTGAGCACCAAGCTTCTAGAACGTCTCTAATGATAACAGATCCATCTTCACATATTCGCTTGCTGTAACACATTAATGAAGCAGCTTTTACAGACAGACAAAAAAAATGAAAGAGATCCGGCATTCCAATCTGGGAAATCTCTTTAGATTTCTTTGAATGAAGCCCAGAGCAGCTCACAAGGATTGAGTTCAAATATGGCCCAGTCTGAATGACCTTAGCAGATGTTTCAGTTGGAATGATGGAGTCATAGCGACTATGTTGTGTTGTGCTCCAACCCTCCTGCTGATGTGAGCTGCAACACACCATTCTGCCTTGTGTGATGCACAGCTAAGGAGCATAGTGAGTGAGGAAACCTGTTGAGTCTCTGCCCTCTCTTCATAAAGAATAGGTCCAGACATACAGGGTGAGACAGCAACAGGTAGAGATGACATGACTCTGACACCCAGAGGTTCAGGAAGGAAGAGATATTAAGATGTATGTAAGTCTGCAGTGTCTTGGGTTTCCTGCCTCTTATAGTTTTTCTCTTTTCTTTGTGGAGAAAAACATAGAACGCACAAAGTTGTTTCAACATAGATATGAAGTCAAAGCACAAAATAAGTCAAAGTACAACTTGTCTGCTTAACTCTTGACAAGTGCAAAAAGCCAGTTCATTTATTAGTAACCTGACAATCAACTGCTATCTTAAAATAGCTCATATTTCAATGAAAAATACATGTAAATGTTTCTGGTTACAGCATTTCCACTGTGCTGCTTTTATTACAAAGAACACAGATATTTTTAGCTTGTCTTTTTTTTTTTGATGTTGAAGGATTTTTGATGTTTTAGGATTGCCATCAGTACTTGTAAATTTGTATTTGTGGCATTTGAGGATCAGTAAGAGGCAAAATATTTCTACATGAAAAGGCCAATTGCACTGTGGCTTAGCATGAAGCTAACTTAACTGTAGTTTAACAGAGTAACACGGTGCAAATGCAATGCCACAGCAAGGAGAGGTATAACTGACTTGGAGTTAAACTGTCTTGAATCCTAAAGTACTCCACAATGTCCACATTAATGCTGTGTAGTCAATAAGGCCTACATGAGATTTATTGTTTTACAAACAAAACTGGTTTCACATGCACCAAAAAGTAATATTTCTTCACTGTAAATAATAAATGTAATGTAGTTAACCTTTATTTATATCTTCCTAATCCCCAGCAAAAGTCTTCTGAAGGGGTTTTATACAGAAGACCAGCCCAATACAGTGAAAGACAACGCAATTAATTTCTCTTGTGATCCATTTAAGTCCACTTCATTGTTATTCAGTTGACCCAGTTCATTCCAAAAGATTCCAGATCCAAAGTTGATATAACTCCAATTCATAGGTGGAAGAAAAACAGCCTAGCATAGGAACCCAACAAATTTTATGGAATTCTCACTTTGGTGTTATCCCCTTGCACAAGTGCAAGGCAACAGTGGAAAGGGAAAAAAGGGAAAGGGGTAAGGTCATAGAACCTCCAGAAAGACTGCCCCCCCCCCCCCCCCCCCCCCCCCCCACAATATAATGGCATTTGTGACTATAAATAAAATCCTCTTGACAATGTTTCATCCTCAATCTGCAATATCAATTAATTCAGGGGACATGGGGCAGCTGATTTAATGGTTCAGTATCTTGCAGTCTCTACTTGCTACCATGTTCACAACTGAGTGTATGGATTGCTTCAGAAAGGGATTTGGTCAATACTACATATTTATCAATATACAGTACTGACTACACATTTATTTGGGCAGCTGTGTTTGATTGAGTTTTGATGTTAAAGTTTTATAATGTAGTTTTGCTTGTGCGTGCATTTTGATCCTTTTGGTCATGCAATCTCATCCCATGAAACTGGTCATTCTGATTTGACCGCTGTTACTCTAACATCTCTCTCTACAACTGGCCAGAATGTGTATGTGGGTGTTACTATGGAGATCATTTGCTGAACGTGTATGAAAAGAAGTCAGAGCAGGAGCAGAAGGAACTGAGCAGAAGCTGGAAAATGTCATAATATCTTGCATGGTACTGACAAGAGCTGAAAAGCTCATTTATGTCTGAGTCTACCCTTACTTCATTCACAAAAAAACCCCACAACCATGTTCAAGCGCCTTGTGCACTTTGTCCTTGGGCACTGTGATCATAATGCAATATGTTTTTCTGCACTGTGTAATGATCTTGCTGAATAAAAAAAAATCCATTGTAAATACCTATGTACATCTCTGTTGGCCTTTAGTTCAGTGGCAACTCTGCATGAGCCTAAATGAGGAAACATTGGCAAAATGAGTGTGTAGGCTAAGATACATCTCTCCCTGCATTGAAGAATTTGCTTGGCCACATTAAAACCTCCCTCTGTCAGTTTTAAGCAAACATACAGGAAGATACCTCTTATGGTTGTTGTGGCATTTTTTGGAGACCAAACTGAGTTTCAGCTGCAGGTTAAACCACAGGTGCTATTCAATGGGGTTTAAGAGATAATATGACCTTCTTACATCACTTAGCACTTGGTTAAAAACTAAACCTGCAACACAGTCAGATGATAACAATATAGGCTTTTTTCCTGTATATCAACAGTGTAAAGCATTTGGCTGCCAAGAATTCATCTCTTGTCACTCTAAGGGTTGTGGAAAGGTTTTGTGTAGACATCTACAATTCAATTAATGTAAAACATTTTTACATGAAAAAAAAACATTATGGGTGAAAAAAAATTCTAAAAATAATCAGAGTAAATTGAAAAATTCACGGCAACTTATCAAAAAAAAAAACCAAAACATTGATTGTCCATAGATTGATATGATCCCATGACAAGAAGTTGTAATGACAAGGTTCCAAACAATCCAGTTCAGTAAAATAATTAATTGAGATAGCACATTTCAATAAATTCCCATCGGATGTTCATGCACCATTTAAAATTAACTGGCAGCTCATCCTGAAAATACACTATTCTGTGTTATAACTCTGGGTTCACACAGCATGTTACATCACTAAATTAGTCAATATGGAGTCCACTGACACAGCTGTTGATTGACACTTCATTTAGTCCCACAGCTGCTTCTGAGTTTCACCTACAGACCACATGAGGATGTCAGAAATCACCTTAGACTTAAGAAAAAATAGCTTACAACAGTCTGATTTTTGTTTCTGCCCAACCAGTTGTTATTCCTGGTATCTTATGGAGCCACCAGTCCAACTTTAGGGTTACAGCTCCCTGTGCCCTGATCACATCTTTTCTAGCTCTTCCTTCAGCCCTTGGTATTTCCCAAGCTTCTTGTGCTCCTTCTTTCTGATTTTGCCTGGAAAGGCCACATCTGTCACCACTGCTGTCCTCTTATGCTCATTGACCATCACTATGTCAGGCTGATTAACCATCACCACTTAGTCAGTTTAGATCTGGAGGTCCCACAGGATCTTGACCAGCTTGTTCTCAATCACCTTTGGAGATGTTTTCCATCTGGACCCTGGGATCTTCAGTCCATATTCAGCATAGATGTTTCTGTGTATCATACCAGCTACCTGGTTGTGGTGTTCCATGGCTGCTTTTCCTGCCAGCAGAGGCCGGGGTCTAGCTCTTGTGTTTAGGGCCTCTTCTTGTGCACCAATGACCAGTGCCTCTGTGCTGTCTTTCAGTCCAGATTTTTCTAGCCATTAGTATGTTTTTTTTTTTTCTAATCTCAGCCACCTTTTTAATTGGTGGTAGTACATGCCATGCAAGGGTTTGTCTGTCCATGATAGCCCCTCAGATTTCTCCGCCATGTTGGGTTTCAGTTGCCTGAGGTATTCATTTAGCAGGTCATCAGAGGGGGTCGTCTTCTTGATGTATTCCTGGAGGCCTGCTGTTTCCTCCTGGATAGTGGCTCTGATGCTCACTAGTCCTCGGCCTATCTCCCTTTGCTTGGTATGTAGCCTCAGGATGCTGGACAAAGGGTGAAACCCTTCATTCATTGTGAGGAGTTTCCTTGTCGTGACATTGGTGGATTGCCTCTCTTCCAGTGGTCAGGTTATCATGCCAGTAGGGTATCTGATAACTGGTAGGGCATAGGTGTTAATCGCCTGAATCTTGTTTTTTTTTCCATTCAGCTGACTCTTCGGGACCTGCCTCACCCTTTGTAGGTATCTGGCTGTGACTGACCTCCATGCTGCCACCTCTTGATTGCCATTTGTCTGTGAGATCCCCAGGTATCTGTAGCTGTCCTGAACATCTGCTATTTTGCCTTCCAGTAGTTCAAACCTTTCTGTTTTGATCATCTTTCTTCTCCTAGATACTATCTGTCCACACTTATCTCATCTGAATGACATCCTGATGCTGTTGCTGGAGATCCTGGTGAGGTGGATCAGGGAGTTGATGTCAGTCTCGTTCATGGTGTACAGCTTGATGTCAGCCATGTAGAGAAGGTGGCTGATGGTTGCCCTATTTTGGAGTTTCCATCCGTAGCCACTCTTGTTGATGATCCGACTGAGGGGGTTCAGGCTATGCAGAACAGCACTGGGGGACAGGGCATCTCCTTGGTATATACCATATCTGATGTTCACATGTGCCCCTGGCTTTGAGGTGACCTCCAAAGTTGTCTTTCACAGCCTAATTGAGTTCTGGATGAAGACACTCAGTGTCCTATTGATCTTACACAGCTTCACTCCAGTATCCATGTGTGTAGCACTGTGTCATAGTCTTTCTTGTAATCAATCCAGGCAGTGCACGAGTTGATGCCTCTGGACTTTCAGTCTTGGGTGACTGCTCTGTCAACAAATAGTTGGTGTTAGTGCCAATTTCCTTTTGTGCTCTGCTCTTGTATTGATCCATGTGCCTCCTCACCGCTATGATGCCTGGTAGGAGCTTCCATGTGATGCTGAGGCAGGTTATAGGCCTGTAGTTGGATGGCATAATTCCCTTCTGGGGGCTCATCATGATGAGAACTGTCTGGCCTTGGGTTAACCATTCTGGGTGGATCCCTGACCATAGCAGGTCAGGGATCCACCCAGCTGGTTCATTTGTGCTGCCAGGCATTCATGGAGTGCAGTTAGCTTCTTTAGCTTGTTGGTGTGAATCATGTCTCGCCCTGGTGCTATCCTGTTCTTAATTTTGACACTCTTTTCTGGATGTCTGCCACTGTGATAACTATTGGGTCTTGATCTGGGAGGTTTCAGCTACTGGGCATTGGTGGTTTATATGTCACCTCCCTCAACCAGGTGGTCTTCTATTGTTGCTCAGTTTTAGCCCTGGATGGGTCTGCTGCCACATTACTGCCCTGCCATTGAGAGTAGACCTTGGACGGGTTGCTGGAGAACATCTTATTTATTCTCCTGGTCTCTACTTCTCTGGTGTAACTCTTGAGGTGGCCGGCCTGAACTGTGAGCCTTTGCTTGGCGGATTTCAGTATCTCAGCTGTAGACACTTTGCTTTTATTTGCATTTTATTTGCTTTTATTGTGGCATATTAGGTGCTAATTACGAAGCTGGACTAATATGCAGAACATACTGTATGCTGCATAATATGTGTTGTATGCAGTATAAAATTTCAAAAACACCCAACGACGCCACTCTATGTATCAATGTAGTGTTTTGCGCAGCATATCAGAAATTTATGTAAAACACAAAAAAGTGTACCTCTAGTGAGACAAAGTGGTATTACAGGATGTGCCGGACTGTCGCTACTCTTTAGCGGATATTTTGTCAAAACACCAGGTCTATTTATCCCCATGTGTTCAGAAGCTGTATAGCTACTGAGAGTGGTTTCACTTCTTTCAGGTCTGTTGATAAGATGTGTCTGTCTTTTTCAACCAAAATGTTGCAATTACAGTCATCTACTGGAATAAACACACACACACACACAAAAAAAAAAAAGAAAAAAGAAAAAAAGACCATTGTCTTTGATTAATTTTGCTAGAGTGAAGTAACAGTTTATGTACCAATATTTTCCTCAAACTTCTCTGGAAATTAAACTTAAACTTGAATTTTCCATCTTTTCTAAAGTTGCATTTGATATATTTTGGTAAACAGTGTTCTGTAAAAAAAAATATAGATTTGTAGATTACCTCTAACACTGGTTCAGTTTACAGTTTTCACTTCTATTACAAAAAAGATCTACGAGTCGGGTTCTGAGTCACAGAAACTTGCATGCACACTCAAGTACCACCTGCTCTAAGAACAAAACACCCATCAAAGATGAACTATAAACTGTTCACTGGATGAGTTCTTTGTCATATCTGCGAATGCATGGACACACACTTCAGATGAACCAAGAGTAAACACAATAAAGGTACATTTCTGTCTTGTAAATGGGTTCTCTAACCCGGGCGCCCATACAGATGGGACAGTCAGCCAGGATGAGCCATAACTCCACAGAACAAGCCCATCCACCAGCCCTCATGTCTGTTCTGAGTTGTAAAGAGAGCACTGAGATTACCCAGTGACTGCCGGTGTATAATCAGTCAAACTCAAGCATGTCAGCCCTTGGCTCTGCAACATTGTGCTATGCACTCTACACAGAGCTGGCAGGTCGGGGGAGAGCTTACTGAGCGCCGACTTTCAGCCTTGCTTTTCACTAAACTGAGTTAATTCACTGTCACGGCCCATGGCAAATCAATGTGACCCATTTACAAGACTGTTTCAGTCATCCCTGTCAGCGCAGTCTCTCTGGTACAGCAGCCAGAGATACAATTCCTGCAAGAGATGACAGTATGGAATTTAAACATTTCAAACCATGGAAAGTGCAAAGTAAATTTTTTTCCTTCTCAGGCCATGGAATTTGGCACCGCCATCTTACTTACAAGAGAGAGGGACTAATGCACATATGGAATGTCACTTATCATAACTTGGATCATTGGTTCTTCAGACTCAGATTTGTGTTATATTTAATGATGCTTATGATATAAAAATTGGATTTGAAATTGAAATCCAAATAAACACCTAACTTCTTACACATTTAAGCTTCTGCTTCAGACATCTACAGGCAGTGGTATTATGATTTGGTTATAATCCCTTCAGGTTAAAACTTACCCTACAAGACAATTTAGGGACTTCTTTAAAGAGATAAGTAACCAGCAGTGTCTAAGAGAAGAATGAGGGAGAGAAAGCAGAAAGTGAACCTTGAAAAAGAGCATGATGGATAAACACAGTATGGAGACAGAACAAAGAAGGTTAGGTGGAGAGAAAGTGCAACTAAAACACTGGATGTCCAAAGTGCAAAAGGTGGTTATCTGGAAAATCCCTTCTTGTCTCACAGGCTGACACTGTGATGTGCTGAGAGGCAGATACAAATCTGTTTCTCATGTCATAGCCAGAGGTACTTAGAGCTTGTTTCTGTGTGTCTGCATGCATGACAGGTTATCTGCTTCAGTGGAGGGAATTATTTAAAAGAGAAAATGAATAATGTAGCCTGGCTGAATGTACTGAAAACATACACGTGTACAAATCCACATGTTGGAGCAGAGTTATGAGGCTCTCCAGAGGAAACAGCGTGCTCCGTACATGCACACATAATGCATGTTGCAATGAGCTTAGCTATGTGCTTTGTTTCATGTGTTTGACTAAGAGAGTTGAGTTTGTGTGTTTCACATTCATGTGTGTGAGAATATGTGTGATTAAGGGTGGAGTGGTGGGGCTGGGGGGGGGGGGGGGTGGCTGCAGGTGGCTCGCTCTGCTGGTTTGCCAAGAAAGCAGAATACCCTGGGGTGGGGTAGAATAAATGAGAGTGGGAGAGAAGCAGGAGTGGAGCAAGAGTGCAAAGAGGAGGAAAAGAGACTGAAGAGGACTTGATTTAGATGGTGATTATCATAATCGATTAAAAATTGTTTTTGCTTTAGTCTCAGCACCCTGTGTCTTTCGCTAGGACTTGGGTGTGGTTTCCAGAGAAGGGCCAGACCAGATGACTTCATAGCCATATGGTTTCTAACCTCTCAGTCACACTCATTTACAACAATACAAGCATGCCCATTCTCTAAACATTCACTTCATATTGCAGAACTCAGTGATTCTGATAAAGCCATACCAATGTACACTGATTGGCTCATCTGGGTGGAACAAGTAGTGACCTCTAACCATAGTCAACCTCCCTGTTGTACAGCGATTTCTGGTCACTCTTGGGAGTGCGCTTGGAAATACTCCTGAAACACACACACACATTTTTTCTGAAGCCACAATCGTACATGATCTCAAGAGAAAAATGTGCTGATAATCAGAAATCTTTGTTTGCTGTAACAGAGCAATGACAAGATGAAACTAAGAGGCCCTTGGGCTCCAGTGGATTCCCACATTTTACATCTATAGAGACCTGTACTAGTTGCCTGCAAGCTATGATGAGAACTTCTGCTTCAGAAATTAAACTCCAAACCTTGGATATACATTTCTTCAATTTGCATATTTCTTTGGGTGTACAAGTGTAAACATGCCATTAAGTAGCTTGCTGATTATCAAACTCTTGGGCAACATGGGGAATATTCTCCAAATCTTAATTATCCAACAGACTTTCCTAGGCTGTATTTTATGTGTCTTAGCTATCCCTTGTGGAGCCTTTAAGTTAATTTTACCACAATTTGCATAATGCTGAACACATTTTTATGTGTCATGGGAGGACAATAAACATAATTATCAAGTTCTTAAAACTATGCTCAAATTGCAATATAAAAATTAACAAAGAGAAAATAATAAAAGTAACAAGTTTATATTCTTAGGTGCCTCTCAATCAAACTTCTATGTTTAGCCCACTTGCAGTTATATACTCTCTTTATACTTTTTCTCAGCTGCAGAATAACCTTTGTGTTTCTCTACCAGGAGAGACAAGACTCTATCCCAATCTGTAATGTGGCACTTTTTGAGGAACATGCAGTGTTTTGAAAATCAAATCATGATCTTTTACTAATCCTATCGGGGAGGTTTTGGTGTTGAAACCTGAGCAAGTGGCTTTGCTGCCTAAACCTAATCACCAAAACCTAAACCCAACCAAACAGAGAGTGAAAAGATAGGTTAAAAAAAAAAAAAAAAGAAAAGATGTGGGTGTAAATGACACAGAATCAATGGTGTTCAAGGCCTAATGAACTTTAGCTAAAGGTTCACTAACCAGCCATTCAACATCTAAATGAATGCTTGTTTGTTTTATGTAAGTGACAAACTTATATGTGTTTCCTGAACAACCGCTGAAGGGCATCGTACAAATCTATAGTTTGTAGAAATAAAAAATGTCAACATGAGAAATGAGGGGTTTTACATATGTAATTAAGAAAATTGCATTAAAAAAAAAAAAAAATCTGTTGTATGAGTTGTGGCTTCAGTTGCTGGCTTGGTTGCTATTCTAGTCTTGTGTAGACAGTAACTTGTGTGACAAGTTGAAATTAGTCTCTTTTTCTGTGAATTCTTCTTGTTTTGTTTTTTTTAATCATTATTTATTTTTGCATCTGCGATCAAGCTCCCGGCTGGCATCTGTTTAACAGCCAGTCCATCAGTTTTACATTCATGATACAAGACTATTTACACCAAAACAAATAAAACCGCATGATTATACAGCACTGGGGATACCTGAATATGACAACACAGGGCCACATATCCTATTCAAATTCCAGCAACAAACTCAGCTGCAACCATAACCCCAAACCAAACAATCTCATCATGTCTGAGTGTGCAGTTAAAGGATTGCATACTTGTGTAATTACTGTGTGTTTAACAAAAATGTTATCTATAAAGAAATCAATAAAACAGTAGGCTGTGCTCATTGACAAGGCTATGGACCGATGAGAGAGAAAAGATAGTCTGGATTGATGGTGATGGCAAAAAATATGGTATGCATTACGGAAGTAACAGAGTTGAGGACGAAGACACAAACAAACACATAAATCCACTGACAGTCACATAGATAACTCTGGAAACAGAAAGACACCCTATGCCATTGCTCACACTCTACATCTGCTCCATCTCCCACTCTCCTCCCTCTGCTATCAAACTATCTTGCAACCTTAACCCTCACTTCCTTGACATTGCTCTTTCCCCTTTTGTGCCTCAAACAATCTGTCAAGCCATTTTTTGGTTTCCATCCTCTCTGCCCAGGGTGGATAGGGTCCCGCTACTTCAGTCCATCTTCCTCCTGTTGTTTTCCAGCCTGAGGCCCAGAGAGAGGCGCAGAGAAAGTATTTGCCCTGTCTCTCCATCTCTCTGGCTGAGTCTTGGCTGCTCTATAAAGGTTAGTGAGAGCATGATGTGGGTGTTGGTGTCTCAGGGTGAGTTATGGGTACTACAGCCAGGGGACCTCAGAAAGAGCCGAATGACTTTACTGTTGGGAGAAGGATGAAAGAGAAAAAGAAAAGAGGGAGGGATTGGAGGGAGGGCAATTTAAGGGTTCAGAATGCCAAGTGCTGATGTGTTTGTTTTCCATCACTGCTGTTCCGGGCAATGACAGAGAGAGAAAACAAACGGCAACACTGATATATTACATGCAGACTTTCAACTCCATTCTCAAAGCAATAATTATACAGTGAAAGTGTTATCTCTAAACCATGTTTATCTCTTCATATCAAAATCTTCACACGTGGAATTTTGTAAAAAAAAAAAAAAAAGGCTAACTTAAAAAATGACTCATTTGTTTTACTTGCACTAAATAAATCAATTAATTGAATAAAGGAATCTAAATGTAATGTGTGAACAGTGTAAGCTTGATCCTGTAGGCAACACTGTCTCAACAATAGCTGCACTGATCCACAGCCCAAAGTAGCAGATTCAAAGTAAGGCCTCAAAGTTGTAATGCAACACATTTTCAAATATCCAAAAACATACTACCCCTACATTTACCTTTTGAATTGTATCTTGCTGATGTTTTGAATAACATTATACTGCCACAAAAGCAGTGGTTACATTACACCACCAGGCAATCAGGACTCAGTCCCATCTGATCCCATCTGTCCAAGGCCTTTCCACTTTTCAACTTTCACTGTCAGCTACTGTTGCTTAGGTTGAGGCATAAAAACAAAACTGGTGATAGTTAGTCACCAAAAAAAACACATTTAAGGTTGGACACTGATATATATTTATTGTTGGAATTAAAATAACTATATGTTTTTTTTCTCATAAATACTGATAAATACATGGTGACAGGTTATAATCACAAGTCATAAAGGTAAAGTAAAACAATATGATCTCACAATATCTGAATCTTTATTGTGACACTAGTACTTTTCGATATGTGGACAAACACATCTATTGCCCTTTTTTTGTGAGACAGAACTTCTTTTCATTTCCTTTCACAGAACAGTCATAGCCACACTAACAATTACTTTGTTAAGCCGTTGAGATGAATATGAATTAAAAGATGGTGCTATAGAAATTAGTCATCACCATGACTTGACTAAAGACCACCTATTCACGGCACAGTGTCTGCTGAAACCCATGACTTTTACTGTAACATTTTGTCTGTGTCTGTCAACTTTTACACTGTGCAGCGGTGCTTTATGCTAAGTGTGAATACCTGTCTTTATAAGGTAGTATGTGGCTCCTGCTGCGTGCAGAGACAGTTCCCGTCGGGTAGGATTGTCTAGTCTCACTTCTGTAGGGTAACCAATGAGACATATCTGAGGGGGGGGGGGGGTGGGGTGTGTGTGTGTGGATGAAACAGCAGATCAAAAGTGAGAGAGGATATTGGTCTGACTGAATGGAGAGGCATATACAGTGCAACTGAATGAATGGTTGGATAATGGAAAAAAAGACAGCGGCATTCCACTAATTAAAAAAAACTTACATATAGTCTGGGAAGAGTGTGATATTTTACATGAAACCCCTAACAAAAGCAGAAACTTCTTAATAGAGAAGAATAAGAGCAACACAGAAGAATAACCAGGTTGACTCAGAGCAGCAATTCTTAACCTGGGTTCGATCGAACAAGACACGCACCTCATGACACGACTCATGATTCATGATGACACGCCCCACTTGGTCATCACTGGCTACAGGTGATCACGTTATATTGCTTGGCCAATCTGTGCTGCAGGAAATTTGGTGTGCTCAGTATTTGACTTATGACTGTTGTGATGGTACATCGTATATTTTCTTTGATATTTTAATCCATACTAACTATGTCAAGAAAAAAAAGAAAGTAGTCGGACCCCTATGTACAATATGGATTAATAAGTAAGGTATGTAATTCATGTAGTTCATGCATTGTATTGGTTTTGATTTTTGCATACAGTTATGTTAATGCACGGTTCATATTGTGCACCAATTAGACATATACCTATGTCTTGAATTTGAAAAACAATCTTTTTTTTTCAATAAAGAAGGCTTTGGTGTATGTGTATATGAAACTGGTGGGGTTCAGCACCTCCAACAAGGTTAAGAACCACTGATAGAGCGATAGCTCTGTTGAGCCGTGTATCCCTTTAACTCCCAAAAGTTATGCTTCATGAGCTGTTTCACAGCTAAAACTACCAAATCTATTAGATCTTCACACTACATTTGATACGATCAATCACAACATTTTCTTACAGAGCCTTCAACATGTTTTTTTTATTTATTTGATAGATTCCAGATTTTTCATGTAAATGAATAACATGAAGTTTTTCCTTCTACGCCAGTGTCAGTCATGGCGTTCCACAGGGTGCTTTGTTTAGACCAGTATTTTTTACCTCATATGTCCATCTATTAGTTGACAATTATTATGTTGCAAAATCAATTTGTCTTGCTATAAAGATGATTCTCAGCTATACCTATCAATGACACGGGTGCAACCAGTCTGTTAAATAGACTACAAACATGTCTTGAAAATTTATCAGACAATTCAAACATGAACTAACTATGTAGTGGCATTTTTTTGCTCTCCAATACTACTGCATTGTTTGACCAGGACCTATTCTTTAACTCACATATAAAACAAATTTCTTGGTCAACATTCTTTCACTTATGTGATTTTACCACACTTAGGAACATCTTGTGGTTCATGCATTTGTTGCTTCTAGATTGGACAATTCTAATCATGAACTTACTCCAAAGTTCTTTGTATACCTTCCAGCTTATCTAACATACTGCAGTAAGAGTTTTGATCAGAGCAGAAGAGATTGTATTTACTTCAATTTTAGTTTGGTCCCATCAACCCCATTTTAAATCATATCTTAAAGACCTCTTTGCTGCAAGATATTCTAACAGAGCACTTCATTCTCAGACTAAAAGGTTTTTTATTTATTTATAGAGTGTTAAAAAGAGAAACAAACCCTTCAGCTATCAAGCTTCTTTCTTGTGGTACCGGCACCTGTAAGCAATAGTTAGGGGCTGACTCAGGTGAGGCTGAGTCATTGAGTTATTTTTGCTGCTCTGGGCCCAGACCCCGAGCCAGCCATGATGCACTGAGCACTTCTCCGAGCTCTGCTCTCTTTATTTTAACATGTGGGCTTACTGCTGCCATTTAGTTCTATCTTTTCTTTCTTTCTTTTTTTCTCTCTCCCATAGCAGGCTTCCTTGGCCTATTGATTTTGTGTTTGTTTGTGTCTCTGTCCTGTCCTCTCTCCCCCCAACCGGACAAGGCAGATGGCCGACGTCCGTCTGATTCTTCTTTAGGTCTTTTCCTGTTAAGAGGGAGTTCTTCCTCTACACTGTTGCCCACTGCCCTGCACATGCTCAGGACCAGCGACTGAACTAAAGTGGAAATCTGTTAAATTCCCTCAGCTTGACACTATTGATGAATTGGCATTTTATAAATATCATCACGCTGGATTGCAATGCTTTTAATTGGACAACAATTGGACTGAAATTCATCTCAGACCTTTATTTTTATATGCATGAGGGAGGTCAAGTTTGAGGTCTAGAGCCTGCGAGGGCACTACAAGTATGAAAAAAAAGGCAAATCAAATCCCTCTTTTTTGCCTACAGATAACCTTCAAGGAGATTTAATGGATAATTTGGGCAACAACTTTTATCAGGTCGTGGCAGGGTGAATCTTTAAAGTAGGAAAAAAAATGTGATGATAACAGAGAGCTTAAAAGCTGAAGCTGCAGCTGAAAAAAATGGCTTCGTCAATAAGAATATTTTTTCGAACGTAAAATTCTTTCAAAATGTAGACAAACCTAAAAAAGGACAGAAAATGCCAAAGCTCGCAAAGACAGAAGCTTGTGATACTTGTCGAAGGGATTTGTAGAAGTGAACATTTACATTACATCTTTAAATCTGTGCACTTTGACAATAAGGTTATTTTTCATTTGAGGGGATATTCAGAGTATTTTTGCATATCTGTAGGTTTCATCTTTGAATCCCTAAGACAAATTATTCCGAAGATTTCAAAGTTTCAAAGAAATATTAGATTCTGAGTTTGGGAAAGCATTGACAACATCATGAACAAGTTTTCAGTTTGCAATAACATTTTAATACTTTGATGATGAACTGGGACATGCTGACTCAGAATAGATGAGACATTATTAGACAGAGCGAATAAGAGTTTTCTTTTTTTCAACTTTCAAGGCTCTTGATGGGAAATGAAAAGAGGAGAACTTGATGTCAAAGGACAGATTGAAAGATCAGTATGAAAAGTCAATGGGACAAGGATCCAGAGGAAGGGGAAGACCCCCAGCAGCCCACACAGACCCAACCTGTTTGCAGTCTGACCCACGGCACATCTTATGAATGGAAGGAAATTGTGTCCTGAAAGAAAAAAAAACAAAACAAAAAAAACTATTTAAAAAGCATTAGCAATAATAATAGAATCAGGCCGGCTTCTGAGAGCAGGGCAGCAATCTACTTAAAAACAATAAAGGGGCAAGGAGAAGAAGAAGGGGATTAAAGAACAGGCAACAGATAGAAAGGTAAAAGGACAACAAGGGAGGCTTATTTTTATTAGCCTTTAATAAATATCTGACAGATTTCCTGAGGAAATATCGCAGATCACATGTAAAATAGTTTAAGACTGATGTCAACTGCGGCAACATATGAAATCTATTAGTACGGAGCCACAGCAGACATGGGGTGAGAGGGAGTGAGAGAGCAACAGAAAAAACAGGGAGTAAGAGAGAGAAAGAGAGAGAGCACTGCTGAAAGTCATGCAAGAGAAAAAAAATCTCACAGCCTTTCCAAATTCTTCGAGAGGTAAAAAAGTCAGCCAAGACACAAAATCAGAAAAAGGAGGAAAAAAAAAGAAAAATGAATAGACGTGCATGCTGGTGTGCACACATGCACACGCACGTACATACACACATGCATGCACACACACACATTTAGGCACTGATCTCCACATCCTGCTGGGTCCGGGGCCAGCGGTGAAATGAGTGCCCAGACGCTGCTGCCAGCCCCAGGGAGGGATGGAGAATGGAGATACATATACACACACTCACACACAGACTGATGGAGAAAAGTAGAAAGACGATTGGCAGGAGAACTAGCCTGCCAAGAGTGCTACCATCTGTAAAATAAAATGACTTCAGGGCAATGTCTTGAAACTTACCTCTTCGTTCGGGTTAACCTCTTCAACTGCTGATGTTTACCCTAAAATCTGGGTTCACAGCACATCAGTCCAACCCCCCCCCCCCCCCCCCCCCCCCCCCCCCCCCCCCCCCCCCCCACACACACACACACACATACATGCATGCCTGTAATTCTGAATGAAACTAATATTTTTGAATTAACATGGAAAGTGTAAGACAACAGAAACACTCTGGAGGAAACTGAGAGCTAATTTGTTTATCTACTTTTGGACATGTTTGGGTTACTTCACAATTCTGCACTGCACATGTTCTGTAATTATACCTGTGAGAAAACTCATCAGTTTAAGACGCGAGATACCAAATGCCACACAAGCAACCATTAAATCTCTCAATGGTTGCACACTCAAATTCACACCCACGCACACACACACACACACACACACATAGTGGTGGTTCCGTATTTTGGAAAGAGGAACTTGCACTGGCCCAGTGGTGCCAGTATGTCTGTGGCAGTGTGGCAGCCTTGGTGTTCCGCCACCCTCACCCTTGTTCTCCACCAAGACCCAAACCACAAGCCGATACCCACAAGCCTTAGAGGCCTGGATGAATATACCCACCACCACACACATGCACACACACACACACACAGACAGGCATGCATACGCACACTTCACACACGCAGTCAACCAACCACACATACCAAGTAAAGAGGTAGAGTTCTGGAAAATGAAAATGAGTGAGGTTTCTGTCTTCCTCTGTCTTTTCTTTCCCCTTTTTAATCATCCAGGCCTGAAAGGGCACATAGAGTTCAGCGGGGATGAGGAGGCTTGTGGGCGGGGTGGTGCTGCTTCAGAGATAAGCAACCGACATACTGCATACAGTGCCTTGCATGGAAACCCGAGGTGATGACTGGACTGAGATATATCAGTCACAGGGCACGTGGGTAAGGATGCATGGGTACGCTTTGTAGGGGAAAGATGTACTTTGAAAAGCAAAAGCACACTTCAAGAAAAAAAAAAAAACTTATCTGTGCTGCTGTGAGTTTGTTAATATTCCCTGAGTCAGTATCTGCATGGTGGGCAGAAGAGGTGTGTCAACTCTCACCTCAGTTTTTTTTTTTTTTTTCATACAGCCACTCGGGGGCACCAAAGTCAGAAATTATTGCAGTGGGGCACAAAGGTTTTAAGGGCAGCGGGCAACCACAATGTAAAAATGAATTGACTTCCCAAACACGCTTCAGTTCTATTCAGTGCACAGCCCAGCTACCAGTCCACCACAGGACCACACAGAGATCAATTACTCCAGCAGTCACACACACTCACTTCTACGAACAATTACAAATCACCAATCAGCCTACAGTGCATGTTTTTGGGATTTTTAGAGGAAGTCAGAGTATCTGGAGAAAACCTAGGCAAGCACAAAGAGAACATGAAAACTCCACTCAGAAAAGCCCCAGCTGGGATTTCAACCAGGAACCTTTTAGCTGTGAGGCAACTCATTACGTAAAGTAGTCATTTAGAAAAATGGCCTCTTTAACTGTGTTTTGACAGTTCCATTTTTAATGTGAAAAATGTGTTTTAATGTTGAATGATTTATTTGTTAGCACAGAATCTGTTAAATCTAACTCCTGGGCTTTATATACTATTGAATTACAACTTTGGAAACAGCTCATTGTGTTTTATTTTCTTGTCACATGTAAGATGGCATATTGATTTACTTCAAGGCTGACTATATCAAAGATGGAAACAGTTGTTGTATATATATATTTATTGTAGTGACTCAAATTAGAGACTGAAAATAATTAATGACATCCTTTAGTGTGAAAGATAGTTTATACGTGATCTCAAGAGCATTTAACGTTGAGGCTAAATGCATGAAGCACATGTATCAAATTCAAGGCCTGCTGTCCAAATCTGGTCTGCTGCCTCATTTTATCGGGCACACAAGAACATGAGGAGACAATTATATACTGACAATACAATTTCATACTATTTTAGAGACGTACTTAGACTAAATCTACATATCCCACAGTACATCACAGTTTTACCCATGTGCCCACTGGATTAAACCATTTCCTACAACAGTTTAGTGGTCGAGTGATGGTTTTGTGAGCAGAAATGTTCAAGAACAGAAGAGCTTATGAAGAGGGAAGGCAGCAAAATGTAGAGGCAGTTATGTAATAACTTTGTGTTGCTGTATGACTGGGCCTTGACAGCAGCCATGATGGTGATGTGGGTCAGGATGAAATGACACCACTGATATATAGGCTACCGTTTTGCAGTTGATTCAGTTGCAATTCCCCAGCTCATCATACTTTTAATATAGGAATAGATAACAAATGAAAAAAAAGCACAATAGGTTAATGTATATTAAATTAATAAAAGTACAATGTCGGATTCTAAATTGTGGTGGAAAAGAAAACTAACATCCAAGTTAGGTGAAAATCTTTTACATTGGTACTTAAATGCAGTGGCTGGGTAAATATTCCCCGTTACTCTCCATGTCTGCCTCTTGTTTGAATGTGTTTATAATAAGTAGAGCAGAATGAACTCTGTCTGCAGCGAAAACATCACTTCACTTCAGCATGGAACAGAGTGTACACGGCCCAAGGTGTCCATTTAAATCTTACACCCCAACTCCACATCTCATCACATAGTGTGTATACGTATATGAGTGTGTATGCTGAGTGTTGAAGGTTAGAGATCTTGTATGTGTTCCCCTAGCGGTGTAATGGCCCAGTGGAGTAGAAAGTGATGAGAAGCTGGTGTTTGAGCCCAAAGCAGGCCCTTATATGGAATACTGGAGCTGTTTTCTTTCCTCTTCGCTGTCTTGCTTCTCTCAAAAAGTGCTACAAGGTCGGAAGAGAAGAGCACATCGTTCCAAGTCAACATATTTACATATTTGCAGTGATGTGGGGATATTCAGCTGAGTGTTGGCAGGCGCGGCGGTGGTCAGCCAGGACAGCTGAAAGTGGACATCTGGGCCCAGGCCTTGGCTGCGCCCTTATCACTCTATCTTATGCAGATGAAACGTTATACATTTGTCAGTTTCACTATACGGCTTTAGATGTTATCTTTAGCGAAAACTTAGAATGAACTTACATTTGTAGATCCAGACATAATATATGTGGCCATCATCTGTAAAATAATGTCCCAGTTGTTTTAATGGTGAAAGTTTTACAACAAAGATTTTCTGTCATGATAAACCCACTAAGTCACGTCATACCTTGCAATATCTTATGTATCTCTTTTAAGGGACATGCTCCAGGGAACCCCTCATCTTCTTCTTCACCCTCACACACAACACCTTATTTTGCTTCTCTCTTTTGCCCCTGCCCTTGTCTCACCCCCATAGTTCTTGCAAGGAACACAGCACCATGTTTCTCTTGGCAGAACTCTGCAGGCTGTCCCTGCTTGCCTGAAAAACCAGCCTTTCTCCCCCTCATCCCTGCAGCCAACATGTGCATTTCTCACATTTTCTGCCTGCTCTCTGTGAACAGTTCACTTGAGCCTCCCTACAACATCCAGGCTCCCAGGCACTGCAGGACGGGGTGGGACAGATACGTCCTCTCGCTTGCATTACACCTACTTCCCGTCTGTGTCCAACATCTCCCTATAATTCAACAGCACTCTATTCCTCTTACTAGTGGTTACTTGCTCCTTTTGCTCTTCCTGAGAAAGCCAAGTGTGAGAGCGCACGGGGTCCTGTAGGGTGATGAGGGAAAGATGCTAAGATGAATGTTTCTGAGCCAATCGGGAGTGACTCGAGTGTGTCTGGTAGTCACCGTCTCACTGACCACCATTGGTCTGGGGGCACACAGATGTCAGGCAGCCAGTTAAGAAAAAAGCTTTCAGTTCAACCCATCTGCACAGGTGCAAAATACAAGTCAAACACTTGATATGTATACACAGTCTAAAGAGGAGGGTAAACTTACAAGAGCTGAATTAAATACAGAGAGAGAGGCCGGGTGAATATGTGGTCGCACATGTGAATGCATTTGAGATGAACTGGGTCTAACTCAAACAGCTGGAACCGAGTCCATCTGACTTCAGCTAGAGGATGGACATTTAACCTCCGTCCCACACACCAGGCTGTTTGGCAGCAGATTAGGCTTGTATTTATTATTTAATTTATTTCTTCTAAACTTTAATTTAAACTTTATTTCCTCTGTGAGTCTGGGGTCTGGGCATTGCTACGTAAATGAACGTTCTGAGAAATGAAGCAAAGGGGGGGGGGGAGAAATGAAGGAGGGGGAGTGAGTGGGGGGAAAAAACAAGAAAAAAGTGCAGCCTGTCTCTTGGGTGCCCTTTTTGCCATCCCATTTCCTATGCATCTGGTCTGTGTTTGCACGGAGAAGGAGAGGGGGAGTGAAAGGGGGGACGGCCGTCTGGGGCCGATTAATAACCAGTGATTTATAGGAACTTTTATAGAATAATACAATAAAAATGTGTGCGTACGTGTGTGCTAGCGCTTGTGCATGCATTTGTATGTGTGCTTTCCTAAGTGAGAGTGCACACAATGCTTTTCTAATTCTGGGGAATCAAAAACAAATTATCGGGAAAAAACACAGGCAGTGCTTGGGATAAATTGGGCACAGATGGAGGCAGGAAATAAAACGAGTGAGGAGAAGACACTTGGAGAAAAGAACCCAAAAGGGATAGCAAAAGGGAAAGAAGGGGGTACCAGAGAGAGTGACATGGAGAGGGCAGGACAAGGTGAGGATGTAATGGAGAGAAGTGAGGAAGAGGGAAAGGAGAAGACTACAGGAGAAAGGGTGACCAAGAGGACAGGGATGGTGTGGAGGAAGAGAGGAGAGTGGGAGGAGAACGATCAGGGGAGTTCCCATGCCCTGTGCAAAGGAAATGGGCTTAGGAGAGGGGTTTAGTGTCTATCATATGTGTGTATGTGTGCAAGTGGGCAATGAGATGAGCAGACCTCTCTGGCACAGGAAAGTATTTCCTTGCCAAAGTGCGGTCTCCCCCCCTCACACACACAAAATCTGTGTTCATCCCCACTCATTTTCATTACTCTCTCTCTCTCTCTCTCTCTCTCTCTCTCTCTCTCTCTCTCTCACACCACACACACACACACACACACACTAAAGACCCCAAAAACTGATAGCTCATAAGCATTTTGTCACTCCCATATGGCTTTAACATTAAGCTTAAAAAAAAACAAAGAAAAAAAAAAAAAACCTTAATGCCTTGATTACAGTTACAGTAACAACACTTCTATAATTCATTTAATTTCAGATTTGATCCGGGTCGTTCCTGCCATGCTGTCATACCTGTTCTCATTTTTCATGACGATTCTTAGTTTAAATTCTGGCTCACATTTTATTGGGTATCACAACTTTCTCTAAACACAACCTTACTAAAAAGCAAACCCTTAAATGTAAAATACTGGACTACATGTTCTGACATACTCACATTCAACCTTCTGACTGGATGTCAGCATGTTTGCCTGTCAGTAAAGTAAAAGCAGGGGAAATCGTTAAGGATGAGTTTGAAAAAGATGACTCGTTCATTCTGTGTGCACTGATACTGGTACTTAATCCCGCTCTGACCAAGCTCTATGGCTAAAGTAAGGACTATTACAGAAGAATTTCACTTCAGGCAAGCGTTAGTCTGCATATGATACACATGAGAAACACTACACCGGAGATCTAAAAAGAAATGGACTGTTTGTATTGACTCGTATCGTAGGTGCTATCCTCTGGTTGCTGCATCATCCACTCTTGACCTAACTGACTCTGCTCTGGACTGGACAGTTGAAGCTGCCAACGTGCTCTGTCTGATATGAATGACTTCCTGTGCTGTGGGCCTGGATTGTGGCATCTGTCAGCCCTCCCTGCTCCATCCTTCCCTCCACCTCTCCCCTAACTCTTCCATAAAGTCCACTGGGATGCTCTCCACTCATGCTTGCCTTCCCTATTCCCCGCTGTATCCCTTTGCCCTCTTGCCTACTCACTCCCCCTCTGCAAACTGGGCCAGAATAAGACAATGTTTCACTCAATTTGCTGGTATATCCGCCCTCTCGACAGGCCTCTGGAGTTCTCTCCCACCTTCCTCCTCTCCCTCTCCCTTCCCTCGACCATCCCCTGGCACTGCCACCCACACACTAGTTCCTGCTCTGACCCCATTGCAGCCGCCCCCACCCCCCCACCCCCACCCCTGGGCCTATTAACTGGTTGCCCCTGGGTAAAGGCTACAGCCAGGAAAGACAGAGAGGTTGGTGATTCTTGGCAGGGCAACAGAAAACTGAGAGGGCCTTCGCTGGAAACTCCATCAGTGGCTGAATCACTCTCAGCTGCAAATTTCTGAGAAGTAGAAGGCTGGCCATGCACTTCTAGCCCCTGAGTATTTGTCTTTCAGTCCAATTTTGATGTCTTTATTTCTAAAGCAAAATATGACACTGTGGGAAATAATAAAGAGAATTATGCTAATGTTATAAGATTATTATGAGAAAGGCATGTTAAACTGGACTTGTTGTGAAATCCATGTCATGTACAAAAGGTCATCAAAGTTGTTCTTAATCGTTTATGAGAATAACAAAAGGAGGGGCACCAAATGTATCTTGTGACAGTTTTTAATTTCTGGACTTTGCTGTGAACGACAACTTAAATTTTTTGAAGGCACAGTTCTTTTGGTTCTTTTTGCACATTGTTCTGTTTTGCATCTAAAAGTATTTGCAGCTCAACACTGATTACAGAATACAAGATTAATTTTCAAGAATTACAGCTTTTCTCGAAACAGGAAAAAGAGGTTTTGTAATCAAGTGCTTGTCTTTTTTGTCATGCTGTTTTTGATCATTTGGCATGTAGAGGTGAATATATTCTCAGAGTAAATATGTCTGCACAGGTTAACTCACAGCGTGTATAACCTTTATCAGGCTAACGGAACTATGCTGGACGGTTATTTCACGTTTCAGCCAGTTTCTAAAGAAACCACCAGTAGCAAACTTTCATTTGAAATGGTTTTCAGTCAACTGCCATACTGTCTAGTGGGTTACCTTGGGATTGCACTTTCACAATGAGACTGTTCTCATCTGCGCTACATGCCTTGAAAGCATGTAGTCAAAATTCTTTGTTTCCCACTGTCTTTGCTCTCACACTGATAGAGGTCAGTGGACATGTTTCTCCCTACAAACCACAGAGGCAACTGTTATCTTTCTACAGAAATAAAAGACAGATCATGCAGCGTGCAAGGCATAAAAGTGAAGTTAGTTTCATAATCACTTCCACTTACAAATACATGTGTGAGTGTGTGAAATCAGACACATGTGCCTTCCCATGAAAAGTGGCTTCTGCTTGAAAGGGGCAAAGGACACTACGTGCACAAATAAAGCTGAATACGTGCCGACCTGCCCTTGTGCTTGTATGAAAGTGTGCGCTTATGACTGTTAGCCTCAGCGTGACTGCAAACGTGTGCATTTGTGTGACCACAATGCAGAGAACATGCCCGCCACAAAGAGACAAAATGAGAGAGGATCACAATCAGGCAGGCGACAGAAGTGCATCAGAATGGCGTCAGAACAAATGTGGGTATGAAAAGACACACACATTTAGGCACATGTATGAAACTACACACAGATCAGGTTAAGTCAAAGCCACACACCCACAAGTTTCACTTCTGCCTAGTGTGGCAGCACTCTTGAAACACCAGTGTACTGAGGTTAAGGTTCATGCACAGGTCATGGCACAGACAAACACGGGGCAAAAGAGGAAAAACTTAAACTTATGATTTTTTACTCCATGTAAGGTAATAAAAAGGCTGTAAAATAGAATGACCATCAGCAAATGTAGAATACCTGCAAGTTGCTTTAATTATTAGATACATAAATATAAATCATCAGTACAGTATCACCGAAAAACTGTCAATATAAGAGAATGAGATGGCCTCCAGGGCACCAAGAGAGTCAGAAAATACACAGAATACAGCATCAAATTTACACACCCACACCAAACACAAATGATCAACGGAGGCGTGAGCCACAGCACCAGAGTGTACAAGATATTCATTATACAGCAGGAATGAACAAATCTGTCAGAATCAGAGTCTGGGAAGCAAAGCTGGTAAGAGTGCTACAACTTGCCCATGTTGCTACAGGGGAAATAAGCACATGAAAAAATGTGTTTGTGGTGACGATGCAGAGCTATACAGAGATGAGGAACTTGACCCTGAGAAACAAGCGGTGGCTGCGCTGTGCCTCATTTGCATGAACAGACTATCAGAATGTGTCTTAATCAACTCTGCCTATCTCTAACTTTATGATCTCAGGCTGTGGAAATAAAACCACCTAAATAAATAGAAACAAACTTGCATTTGTCTCAAGATTAGTCACTTTAACACCAGCCTGGTGCATGTAAGAGTGTGTATGTGTGTGGGTTCCTGTTTGTGTTCAGCGCATGTGACAGACTAAGCGTGTGTGTCAGAGGGTCGGCAGGGGTGAGAGCAGCGCTGGTTGGGGGGAGAGGCTGCGGGTGTCGGAGCACTGGGCGAGTCTTTCTCATGGCCTCTGAGCCCTCTTTGGACCCGACTCGCGTCTTGCGATTGGTTAATTCCCAGACACTGTCACTAAGACCAGACAACAGACACGCATACTCATATCTCTTGAAAGAGAGAATGGGAGAGGAGGAAGGACAGAAGACAGAAAAAAAGAGACAAGCAGACGGAGAGGCCTGACACAAATGCAAGAAGGCAGATGGAAAGAAAAAGTGGGTTAAAATGAAGTGAATATCAGTTGAACTGTGTCAGTCAGTGTCAAAGTGTTTAGCATCAAGGCAGCAAGTCAGTATGACAATCAGAAGAGGCCTCTAACCCACTGTGAAAGGAAGAGCCTGCCCTCTGCTGGTAGCCTCCTGAACTACACATATGAAATGTAACTTCAGCCTGACATTGACTGAGGTGGGAGGAGAGAGTGTTGGCCTGTTTATATCACTGAAGTAGCAAACAGTGAATATCTGATATCAAAATCTCTCAAAGACCATCAAACCTCTGGCTCAATCTCACTTTAAGTGTTGGACTAGTATAATACCAGTGGTCGCGATGTTAGCCATTCATGTGTCTTCAAGCATAAGAAAACAGAAAAAATATTGCAACAAAAGCACAGCCACTGCAAATATTCACATGTGTAAAAAATACATTAATCCAAAAAAAAAAAGAAGAAAAAAAGACTCAAACTATTTTGAAGAGTGCCTTTTTTTCTAACAGTCTCAAAAAGGAAAAAAAGGGAAACAAGTTCAATAGAACAGTTTGAATGAGAGATGCGCTGTATTTTTCTGCACCTGATCACCAAATTTGCCATGTCAACTCATGCAAATGATTATCTGAGCAGGTCCTCTGCATTTTGGAAACAGTTCCTGTGGGAATGAGGAAATCAAACGGAACTTCTTGGTTACAGTCAGAAAGTTTGGAGGAAGGAAGGATGGGTGATTTCTTGACAAGAGCAGCTCCTCAAACCCTGGGCGCTGAGGCGGAACCATCATGCTGAGGATGGTTGTGTTGCCGTCTGTGGTTTGAGAGATGCTGGGCTAAAGCAATAAACTGAATACCCCCAAGTTTTGAAAGAAAAGTTTGCACTGTATGTAAAATTGCTGGAGATATAAAGAAAAGAAAAAAAAAAGAAATGAAAACTTTGGCATCAGGATAATCATCTTAAACTGACTTAAATTCAACATCATACCTTAAAAGACACAAACAAATCACGGCCATCACGGCTCACTAATCTGCTGATAGAGGTCAAAAATGCATCGCACGCAGGATAACCCAAAGACCTCACAGAAACAGAAGCCTTCACAAGGAGGAAAGGCCGAGCAGAAACAGATCTGACTTGGCTTGAAAAACACTTAAAAGCTGTGATACTTGCCAAAAAGGGGGTTAACAAGTGCTGAATGTGGGCCCCAACTTCGACTTTGGCTCCTTTGTTGTTCTTATAAAACTCTAAAAGATGGAAACAAGACGTAATATTGCTTAAAAATCAAAGAAGTGTGCCATTTTAAATTTTATGCCTTTTGGAATCAAGTCATGTTTCTCTCACTGATCTATATACATTAATAGAAAGTTTGAGCAGGTGTGCCCAAACTTTTGCATTCCAGTTTCCCGTGCCAGAATACGGTTTTCTCTCAGGGCTTTTAAAGACAACATAAATGGAATATTCCAATAATTGTGCAGGAGCACATGTTTACCCTGCAATTCCTGTCTTTTCAAAATTACTTAGGTGCATAAAAATGTCTGTCAGCGGAAATGGAAAGACCGAACCAAAAAAATACCCTCCTATTACCTGGAAAATCTGAACAACAGCAAGCGGAGCAGCACACAGCGGTAATGCTGCACATTTACCCGTCTGATAAAGCTGAGCCAAAACTGCGTCAGTAGAGTGTTTAAAGGTAGCCTCGGGCACAGAGGACTGGCCATTAGTCAACAGCTAATGGCTGTCTTTAATACGTGTGCTCATATAGACAGACATTAACAAGGCACTGACCCAGAGCAGGAAGAATTAAAACAATAGTTTATACAGTAGCCTCTGTTGAACCGCCTATAAATCATCTTCATTATCAACACAACATGAGAGTGTTTCTATAGATTATACACAGTCACTTTTGGGTGTGTATACATACAACCTCAAGCAGGTCTGGCACTTCAGAGTTAATGTGAGCAGTGAGGTGTTTATCCCACAGACGGCTCGTAATCCTTCTGTTAGTTTAAGTGCTGCCCTTAGAAGTATGAGATCCACAGACGGTGTGTGGGCACACACACACACACTATGCTAATAATAATGTGTTTAAAATACAGTGAGTGGGTCCATGATTCTTTCCAAAAACCATCCTGGTTAACCCATCAAAGGTGTCAATATGATCCTTGAAAAGATAAAAACATCAGTGCTTCAGTCACTCTGCCATCTTAGATGTCTCCAAGTGCAAAGTGCATACGCTCTCCGTGACAGGCCAGATCTTTGTTCAGTTGTACACACAATACACCATTTGCCTTATTTATTCATTTTAAATTCATTTATACTTTAAATTTTAGAACACAGACACATTTAAAAAAATCAATTCCCTTATTAATTTTTCCTCTGACATAACCGTTTATGTTACATTTAACCTAAAGATATTGCCATCTAGTTGTAAACCTAGTTGTGCAATATCTTCATTAGAATGCAAACCAAGTTGTGCAAGACTTCAAGTACAAAAAAAACTAATTCCGTTATACATTTTTCCTCTAGCATAACCCGTTGTGTTGCATTTAACCTGAAGCTTCTGCCTTCTAGTTGTACACCTAGTTGTGCAATAACATCTTCATTAGAATGCAACAGTTGTGCAAGACTTCAAGTACAACACACACACACAAACAAACATACACACACACACATGCTGGCATCAAGATAAACAATGTTCCAAGCGTATTCCAGTGTCCATCCCACTCCTTTTAAGGACTAGGCTGGCCTTGCCTTTGTAAGAGCAGCACTCCTGTGTGTTTGCAGGCGAGAGGTGGTAACCCTGGCAACAGCTGCTGAGGTGCTGCAATCTCATCTCCCTGCCCACTGATACCCATCACTCATTTCACCCCTCCCTCACTGCTGCGGTGAGTCATGATGGTGATCATCAGCTTCCTGTGAAGCAATTCACATTGTGCACTGCAGTTCGTACCCTGCTGCCGCGCACACGGATACCAGTCACAGAATGATAGTCACGTTAACCTTTTTGCTAATGTTTTATTCTTTTTTATAATAAATAAATTATTTAAATGTTACTGTTGTTTGATTTATTTGATGATTTAAAAAAAAAAGTTTTCATTACAGTTTTTCCAAAAAAGTCATTTTCTTATTTTCTTGGATAATTATTCATGCTTCAGTAGACCATCGCTCAGTAATTTTCCATTATAGCAGAGAGCTTGTGTCAAGACTTGCGTGTTTACGTTTCTACACAGGCCAGCTTCTGGATGGTCATCACAGGCAGGGAAATAGATTGTGTCGAAGCTGTATTTTTTTTCATAACAGAAGATGATACCAATTCAAATCTGGCTCATTTTAAGTTTAAAGACAAATCTTTCACATACAGTGAATCAATGTGCTCCAAAAGAACAAATGTACAAAAAAATGTGTGCCTGCACATTCTTCACGTCCTAAATGTACTTGCGTCATTTTAATAACTTCTCTTCTTACCTTTCCAGGGCTTTTTCCTCCTGAGTCCAGCTGTCCATATGTCTGTGCAATACATGCGTACAGGTGGGAGATTGTTACGTTACGAGCCAAAGCTGTGATCCAGGGGCTTCCAGCATCCGATATGCAGAGAAGATAAGATCTGTTTGAAAGGCTAGCCAGTTAGCCAAAGCCCATTCATGGCCAACAACAGCTGGCTTGGCATACACACACCTTCATCTGTCTGATCTGGCCCCAGACTTTGACAGAAGATCATAATCACATCCATTCAAGATTCAATCTGTTTCTGGGACTGTGAGAAGGGTGAATGGGAAGTATGCATCTTGGCCCAAGCACACGTGTTTCATTGATGTTGAATGACTTCTCCGAGAAGAGTGTATTTTTATTGGAGGGGTAAAGGGATAAAAAGTGAGTGGAAGCCTAAATCAAAAGTATCGGCTTGTGTATGTCTACGTGTGCATTTGTGTGTCTTACTGCCACAAAGTGCGAGCACGGTTGAGACTAAAATAAAACCACAGTGAGGCTAAAACAGGTCTCCAAGTGTGGCCAAAGATAAGTGACTGCAGAGAATCTGATAAAAGATATCAAAAAAGTGCAAAACTTCCCTTTACTCAGAAACAGAGACGATACAGTGGAGAGCTGTTGTCAACTTTATGATTTCAAAGCTGCATCATGTACCTTTTAGAGTTATTTACACTGTTGCCCATAAAGTCAGAATGAGATTTCTTTTTTCTTTTTTTTACCTCTTCTCATTAAATGATTGTGACAATGTGATTAATTGAAAATAAAAATTAGTCAAAAATTACAATGTTTTTTTTCTCTTTCTTTCTTTCTGTTTTTATTTTTTTTATTTTTTTAATAAGCGACCCTTGTTCCCAAGCACTGATGTTTTTCATGTTCTCACTTCAGTAAGAAATTTCAGCAGTCTTTGCAGTGATCTTTAAAGGCTTTAAAATATAAAGGAATACAAACTTTCCAGTAGGTTGAATACATATAGGGTGTATGACTTGGTTTTATTAATTTATCACAGCACCAAAACTGTGTACCAGCAGTCTCAGCTGGACAAAGGGACGACTAAAAGAGAGAATCTCTGTAGACAGGTGTGCAGTTATAAAGCAAGTCTGGACCTCAGAAGGTTTTTTTGTTTTCTTTTGTTTCCTTATTTGAAGGTCTGAAAACAATCAAGAAGAACAACCAGGGTGGTTATTGACTGAAACAGCTCATGTTTAGGAAAGACCTTTTAAATCTATCAGAGCATAATCATATTTAGGCTGGGAGATTGTCATGCTTTTTTTTTTTGTAAGTCTGTTTTGTGTTGTTGATGTATATGGTGATATATTGTAATTTGATTCATTTATCTATTTAAAAATGCCATCTAGTGGTTACATCAGGTTCTTGTTCAGGTTTTTGCAGTCATCTTTTATTCATTTGAGCCTTTACATCTAAAATAGTCAAATTGTGGACTGTGATCTACAATCTGAAGAGGGTTTGTTTGCTTTTCCATGCATGTATTACCTGTGTTTTAAGATCATTCATAAGGTAGTCATCAGTTCCTACATTTTTGCTGAAAGTGTGCCTGGATCCACTGTAGTAATGAAGTCTTTTATTAGCAAAAGAAAAAGATTAATTTATTTCATGAGCTATACAGCATTATTAGCAGTTAGCAGTTGTACATTATATCATTAAGATCAATAAAGTTGAGAGTTGTCTCATCCTTTTATTCTAAGTGTAATATAAAGGTAATAACAAACAGCTGCCAAAAAAAGCTGTGCTATTTTTAAGGTGGTGTGAGAGGAAAATCAACATAATTTCCAAATAAGAGAGGTAAAGTAATCACAACATAGAATTTATTAAATGAAAAAAAAAATTCAACTTTATTAAGCCTAGTTGAATGGCCCTTTAGGTGTACGTGACAACAAGTTCACATGATCTTAAAATATGCTGCCAAAGGAGGAACTCACTGATATGCTGTTGCTCCACTGCATCTATGTTGCTCAAGAGTCAGGCTGTTTTCGAAACTACATACAGTACATACAATGTAGTATACAGTATATACTGCATACTGGCCCTGTGGTCACTGTTAGCATCTAGCATGCCACGGCATAAACAACTATATTATTTGCAGCAGTATAGCTGGAAGCAGGTCATCTTACAGCTCTGATGGCTTCCACTCTGCCAGTGCATTGCATTATGCCACATGGTATGTGAGGTAGACAGGTCAGCTGTCCTAAAATATCCTAAAACAAAAGAAGTAGCTACCTGATGACACTTTTAAATAGATTAATCTATATATATATATATATATATATTAGGACTGGGAAACGATTTAAATTTTTAATCGTGATTAATCGCATCATTTACCTGAATAATCACGATTAATTGCATTATATACAGAAAATCAAATAATGAATTCAAAAGTAGTGTAAAGGTCACTTTTATTTAAATGTTCCGCTGCCATATGGACTAAAGTGCCATAACATTTTTGTTCAAACACTTTTAACATCAGCACTTGCCAGTAACACATGTTTAGTGTAAATCTCATCTTAAAAAATGTCAAATAAAATAAAGCTTATTGCCACTGCCAAAACATTAACGTCATCTTGTTTTTTTTCTGAAAAAATAAAAAAAGTCTACCTACAAAATCCTTACAATCTAGAGGCCACAATCATAACATTAAAACAGGTAATTTCTGAGGTAACAGCAGAAGAAAATTTTAATGGGGAGTTTAACTTGGCAGTTCTCCCCTGGGAGAACTTTAAAATGAAAATGTCCATGTTAAAGTTCTGTAACTTTATCAATCCATAATTATCTGTGTATCATTTGTTCTTTTCCATTTTCAATTGTCAATCAAAAATATAAAAAGTTAAAAAGTGACTTATTTTTTTCTGTTTTTTAATCTAACACAAAAAACAAAAAAAAAATTACAGTTTTTTAATAATTCAGTTTCAGCAAACAGGCCACAGGACCTAATTTGTTTTTAATATTGTATCGTCTTGTTTACGTGACCCAGAAATGGCTTTGTTTTATAATCAAGGAATAGACTTTCTGCTGTCATTACACATCTGTGCCACTAGATGGAGCCGCATTGAAGTAACCAGCTACAGAGAACAGCTGGACAGTGAACACATGGAGCAGATCTGATGTAAATTGGAGGAATGACCCGATCGTCTTGAACAAAGGGCTTTGAGATTTTTTTTCAGTCAGAATTGTTAATATTGCTACCTGAGTTGCTACCCGAACTGTAAAGTACACATATTTTTACCGCTCTCCATGTCCAATTATTTTCCGGTTCCGCAGCAGCCAGTAACAGACTTTTCAAAACAAAAGCATGTGAGCAACATGCGTTAAAGCGCGATAAAATAAATGTCGGCGTTAATAAATTAATGCGTTAACGCGATAATAACGCGTTAACTTGCCACTAAGGTTTGTCACTTGAAGGCACACTTCAATATTTCAATTCGGAGCTTCTAAATAAACTTGGTGGCGCATCATCATGAGGTGGACCCACGCCATCTTTAGATATAAAACAGCTCATTCCAAGGTGACAACAATGATTGTGATTATGTTGCATGTTAGCTAACAGATGTGTAAATTATTGCACACTGGAACTTTAATCTAAACAATTATATATATATTATTTTTCCAGACTTGTTTCAGATCTGTTTTAAATTACAGACACATGTTGAGAAAACCTGATCTGATCACATACTGACTCATAGTTAAACGTTTTCTGTGTGGTGGGAAAAAAGGTCACTGTTGTTCTGCACTTGATGGACACATTTTTTGGCCACTCACAATTTTTGGTATTTAATCATCAATTTACTGGACAGAAATCAGAAAAGAAGCTGGGAGATTCTTATTGCATTTTAAATACTGTGGCAAAGCCCATCACACTGGAGCAGAGGAGTCATCATATGCTGCAAATGTAATGTAAGTGAAATCATGATTTATTTGCTAAAGTAGCTATAACAGATGTATTATGCAGTCACAAAAAAAAAGGCATATTCTAGACATGTTCACACAGATTCAAAGCTCCAGACTACATCCTGTGAAAAAAAAAAATTGTATCACAGAATTATTGCACAGAAGATACAAGATGCTGCTGTATCTGATTTTAGATTATCTCATTTGGCACACGGATGGAGCTTAATTTATCTTGTCAGCGAAAATTGTGACATTTATTGCAGGACGAAGGCCTTCCAAGGGTTTGAGGGCATGGCAGAAACACAGAGATGGAGACTGTAACTGAAGCCAGGACAGTGCTGGAGCTGACTGGGTTTGGGACCTCTGGGAATTGGTGAAGCCCTGTGGAGCCAGCGGTGGCTTAGGTCTCTGCCCCTGCACATTCACAAACACTGCACAACCGTTCACACATAGACATGGAAACATGTGGTTTTGCTATTCTTTTTATGTATAAACATCCTTAACAAAGATACTAGCTTATTCATTTTATTGGCTCTGTAGCCATGCATTCAGACACAGACACTCGGGCTCGTTTCAGGGTGTAAATATGAATATATGGATGCATATATGGGTACAGTGAGGTCTACATTTAGCTTCTTCATTTCATAGAAAATGAGAGCTGTCAGGGATGATCTACACTTGTGGTGCAGTATTCCACAGACTGTAATGATGTATAAAACATCCAACAACCACTGATTTACTTTTGCTTTTAATTATTGCTTGGCTCATGCAGTGTGCATGCATGCATCTGTGTGTGTGTGTGTGCGTGTGTGTCCTGTGACCAGGACCCACAGAGTGCACTGACAGGGCAGAAGTACTTCCACCCTTGCTTGCATTGCAACCCATCAGCAGACCACAGAGTCACTTCTGCTACCTCCAGTGGAACAAAAGGTCAAATATACTCTTAAATGTACTTTTAGCCAGGTTCATTTCCCTTAAAGTGCAACTTTTGTCTGCAAAATGGGTTAATTTTTGCTTGAGTTTATACAGGTCCTTATTGCAGATTCCTGACAATGATTTGTTTCATTGTACATTCATTAAAAGAAACGTAACTTGATTAAAACTGTAACTTCAGAAAAACCCAAGGAAACCATGAACGTCCATTGCTTTTTTACACATTCAGTATCATCATGATGCTTATCTAATCTACCTTGTTGCAACATTACAGTCCTTTGTTTCAATCAACCCAAGAAAAACTGAATAAAATTAATAATAAATATTTATAACTGAAGATCAGGTGACATGAGCGAAAACCATTTTCATAATAATTTAATTCTTCCCCATTTAGCTGAAGTGAAACTGGTCAACACAGACAGAACACCAAAAGGCTAAAAGTCCTGACCCTCTGGGTCAGCTGAGCTGAGGCATGTGTGGGACTGAAAAAAGCAGCAGCAGAGAGAAGCTCTCGACACTGGCTGCTTGTGTGGCTTCCCCATCGGTCGCTGCTTCCCTGTCTGCAGGGGAAGCAGGACAGTGCCAGGGCGCAATGTTTTATGAGCTGGTCTCAACCAAACTCGCCACATTCCCACAAGCATCGCACTGGAGGACGTGACTCTGGCCACGCAGCTGCTGCAGCCAGACCACAGGCAGTGTGCACAGACCATCTTAGCACATACACATACACACATGCACACATGCGCAATACTTTATACTTACATATACCGGACACTTTAACGTCTGTAAAGGTTGACCCACCAGACTTTACCTAAGAAACACAAGCAAATGTACTCCTTATGTTTTATTGATGAGAGAAAATTGACTGACCAAGACCTTGAAATAATGGATTTAGGCAATTTATTACAAGTAACAACATGTTTTAAGCTCACTGTCAATCATATCACACGGCCATACTTAGCATATGGAAACATGCTAAAGTGCAAACACTTGACTGGAAAAGTTTTTTGACAAGCTCTTGTTACAAAACGTTAAGGGTCCACAAGGCACATTGAAATTTTGCACAAAATCATATACTGTATATTTGCATGAAATTCTGAAATCTACTTGCAGTAGTCCAGATCTTCAGTATTTTCTACTCTGTGATGTGCAAACCACAGTGCTACCATATTGATACCAAGATACCACAATGCCTTTGGAATGAATGGACTGTAATTATTCCTCCTCAGCATCTTTAAGTCCACTTAACTGGACATTATGCTGCATTTGCTGTTGCACCTCAGATATGGGAAGTATGAAGTTGTAAGAACAGTGTTTAAAAGAGGGACAACTTTAAGACAAGGGAGGTAGAGTAGATTTGTTTTTCTCATTCCACTTGTTAAAACCAGCTGCTATGAACAGAGGTGGGAAGCCAGGAGTGAAACCAGGGCTTTTGTACTGTATCTCTGTGGCATTTTGATAAAGGCATGTTACACATACATTTTATTTCATTCCCACATTTCTGTTTTTATTTTTTGAATCTGTTCAACCTAATGACATTACATTTACATATCTATTCCAGACTTATTTGTAGTTTAAAAATCTGTGGACCTCTTAATGACACCACCTTACACCACATGGCTAAAGGTACAATATGTGAGATTTTTAAGATAAAAGTCAATGAGCAACAAATATCAGTAGAATGGCAAGACATTATGACAAAGACACATATGAGTTGTGTCTGTCCTGCAATACCATTTTGTACCTGAAGAGGCTTTAGTGACTCAGTGTGGCCTGCAGTTTAGTTTTAGACTGAAATGAATGGCCAAAAACTAGCTCTGTCAAAAGAGTGAACACCAGTCCAAGCAAAAATGGCTGAAGTTCTTGACAGGTGACCGATGAGAACAGACAGCCAGCTCAGGATTGTTTTATGCCTCAGCACAACTCCCTATCCTCCTCGCAGTGCTTCTGCTTCCTTCCACTTCACCTATCGTGCCCCCTTAACCTGCCAAACAGCATCAGACAACATTAAAAGGCAAGCAGAGGGCACATAGCTATCCAGCAGATCATCCTGCATGTTAGTGGTCAGAGGACTTCTGCGCCGTGACAGTGTCTCATAATGTAGGCAATGGAAACCAATTGTTCTGATCTCCATGAGCCACAGAATTAGACAGAGGTGGGCCAGGAAACAGAAACAGCTCTGATGTGGCAGCCACTCAACAGCAAACTATGCTACAAACAATGCAATCAGAGGAGATCATTTGAAGATAAAGAATGATAATTATTAATGTATAGGATTATTAAAATAATTTCCATGATTCCACTCACATGAAGTATCCGTTCAGTCCCAAAAGAGTTCAGAAAATATGACAGGGGCCCAGGACTATTAATCCTGGTGCTGATGGATTTCACAACAAGGACGAGAATGACATGGAGGAGGAATAAAATAGCAAATGCAACATCTGATTGCCTCTCAGGACAAAAGAGAGAGGATCATTAGAGTAGAGTTTTGACTAGGGATGGGAATTGATAAGATTTTTCCGATTCCGATTCCATTATCGATACTGTTTAACGATTCGATTCTTTATTGATTCTCTTATCGATTCTAATTTGAGGAAAAAGGAAAACAAACAGTTTTATTAGCATCATTTTTTTTACTTAGAAGTCACAACCTTACAAACTCAACAGCGAGGTCAAAAGAGGCCCAAAGCCTGGATAATGTGTTGTAATATGTAACTGTGCAAATACACAAGAATGTGTTAACATTTTACCAACAGATTTTTCCTAATATAAATAAAAAAATCTCCATTTTAAAAGGATATATGAGTGGCTGCCCCGGTGGAGCAGTGGTTAGGGCAGGCGGCCATATACAGAGGCTACAGTCCTCATGCGGCTGGTCGTGAGTTTGATTCCCGGCTCAGCGACTCTTTCCCGCGTGTCTTCCCCATTCTCTCTACCCCCCTTCCTGTCTCTCAACTTTCAATAAAGGCCACTAGAGCCAAAAAAATCTTAAAAAAAAAAAAAAAAAAAAAAGGATATATGAGCTCACTATGCACTCAAAAAAAAAAATAAAGAAAGATAAATACTATCAAATATAATGGAACAGTGCATAGTGCAAATCTGTAAAATACTATGAAGAATGAATTATTTTGCAGAAAAATAAGCATGTCTGGTTTTTCAGGAAGGATACGTGATCTTTCTGGAGGTAGGTAGTGAGCAGTAGCGAGTGCTGCCAGCCTCTGAGCCATCCAGACTCCCTCTCTCATCACGGTCATCTTCTAAATGTAATGCAGAAGGCATTCGTTTAATAGCACACCATTAATGTTATATCATGTTTTACAAAGTAGCACTTTGGCAGTGGCATAGTTACTTAGCTACCAGAGTTGCCTTCTGTGGTAACCGCAGAGGTGATCACAGCTTGGCTACTGCCAGCAGCGGCTGGATCTGAGTCGAGATCCATCAGTCCGAAGCTCAAAAACACGACACTTGTTACCGCATGTTGTGTGCGCAAATATTTCTGCATGTTAGTCAACGCTGTTATCTCCACTTTGCAATGACTGCACGTTGCCTTGTTGCAATCTTTCTTTGTGAAGTGAAGCAAAACTTTGGAGCGTTTGAACCTGGTGGGCGCCATTGTTGTTTACAACTGCAATGCACGTGCTAAACCGACGTAACTTAATCACTTAAGTGCTTTCTGGAACTGACCGTACGTAACTTGCGTAAATTATGTGAGATTCGTACTGGTTGGAATCGATAAGACAATCGCTAGATAAACTGCCATATGATTCCATGGAATTGAAACACACAGAACCGGTTCTCTTCAGGAACCGGTTCTCGATTCCCAACCCTAGTTTTGACAGCAATAATGACTGTGACAACATGGAAAAATGGAAGTGATGCTGGGTATCAGCCCATGCAACCAGCAGTAGAGGAAGACATGAGGCAACAGGTATTGCTTTTTTAACTTGCACAAGAACTTCAATGCAGTTTCACCTTTAAATAAAACCCTGCGCACCACTTGAACTGTTTGTTTATCTAATAGTAGCCCATTGTACTATATCATGCATATCAGGTATGCTTCATGTACAGGAGATAGCTGTCCAGTTCATGTCCTAGGACTGGTTTCATGTCAATGCTGATCAGTGGTTGGAGGCAGCAAAGACAGTGGAGACATTCTAACAACAAAAAATAAAATAAAATATATATTTGAAAATATTGCTCATATAAACTTTGAAAAAGTTCCTTTGAAGAAGGAAATGTACTTTTGCTAATCCCTGAGAGATGCACACAACGCACTGAGGTGAACAAGCAGTGAATATGTAGATAAAAACATGGTGAATGCTTAGCCTTTCTCCTACATCTTTTCAATTATTTAACTGTTTAAAACTCTGAGCTTTAAAATTCAGCTCTCTGGTTTAGAAGAAAACCTGGTATTAAGAAAATGTTGGCCCTCTTTCTAAAGCGAGAATCCTCTGTGCTCAAATCATGTTCCCAACTGGCATAAACCGCTTTAGAAATTTACGAAGGGTAGTCATGAAGAATTCCAGCAGCCTTTCTGAGCACACTCTGTCACACAATCAAGTGCCATTTGTTGTACTAAAAAGGAGGTCTCTGCGTTCTGCTACATCGCTCAGAAATAGTGACAAATACTCAGCTGGGCTGTGAAAATCAAAAACACAAATCACCATCCTCTCCTTTGACTCCACTCGTAAAGTACATTTGATAAGCAGATTTTGAAAAGAAGGCATTCAGTGGGTTTCAAGTGTGTGTTGGCATATCCTGTGTGAGGTTGACCAGAGATAGATTACACACCCAGAGTGTGTGGTGACCTGTGCTGCAGCCAACCAGCAGTGGTTTAGATTGCAGTACTAAATCATTTCATATCACAGCCATATCTGCTCTTCCCATGGCAGTTAGGAGCTGCAATCTTAACCCACACAGTCACTACAGGAATGTTCAACAAAACAAACTCAGTTCTCAGGATGAAATATGCAAAATTTTAATACGAAAACGATGCGTGCATGGCATTTCAGCTGAAGAAAAGAAAAAGATGGAGGCTGCAGCAATAAGAATCTGCAATCTGTGTAATATTCAGCATCGATAAATGTGAAAGTGGCATGTTTTTCACTGCAGGCCCAGAGCATATGGAAGCTTTGCTTGACACATCCATACACGAGCAGGAGCTGCACATAGCGTAACATACAACACTGAATAATTAATGCGAGCCAGCAGAGAACAGGTTGTGTAGAACAGATGAAAGCAGTAGATTCTATTTATAAATCCTGGTGACAGATGTTACAAGATTCATGCTAATTTTATTGAGGCATGTTTTTTTGTAGATTCTCAATGGGATCTTTGTTTCAAAGAGATGTGTGAAACCACAGAAGATAACAGAGCAGATTTCAGTAAAATCTTGTTAGATCAACACTGACATCTGTTGGTGACGTGATCTTTTACATCTCCTGCATTGAGAAAAAAAAAAAAAAAAAAACATATGCTTCTTTTATGTAAACATGCCACAGTAAAGGTGAAATAGAAGTCGACCGCTCAAGGTAGTTTTTGGTTATTATGACAAGCTGGTTGAATTCAGATCAAACAAAAATGTGAAATGTGGTCATTTTGTTTGATGGGAATAAATTAAAAATGTCATCAATATTCAGCCATTAAAAAAAAAAATCCCCTACAGTCTACATACAATTTTCTTTATTGAAAAAGCAAGAGCATGTCCTCATAATTTTTAAAAATGGAAATAGATAAATGAATGAATAAATAGGTCCTGAATTTTCAAAATACTGTAGAAACCTCTTTGGCAGTCATAACAACTTTGAGAACTCATTAGTAAATAACTAAATTATTTTTGAACCTTAATTCAGGTAGATTATGTGACATATCTGACAAAATCTGTCAATCTTGTACATATTAGACAGAAACCATCTGTGCCTGTACTGAAGCTTTAATACAGGTGTTGTACAAAGACAAATCCAGGCCTCTTGGGAACAGTTACAGAGTAGTAATTATAATCACCTTTTACCTTTTTTTGTGTGTTGTGATACTGGCAGAATACACCCTACTCTCAGATAAAATGCATTCAGCATATTAACTGCATTCACCTCTTATTTCAAATCAATGACTTTCCTTGTCACTGTCTCTGAAATGTAAAAACAAAAAAAATCTTTATTGGCCAAACTAGGAGTGGTAGTGACATACCCAAGAACAAAACTGACTAAACAGAACACGCTTCCTCATCGTGTCATGATCTTCATGAATACTGTTTGAACAAATCCAAAAGGCTTCTGTCAATAGCAGAGTGGTAGCACTGATGTGGAGTGTCCTCTCTGCTGGTTCAGGACTTGTTAACCCCTTTTAGAATGACAACAGGGTTCTTACTCTTGTCTCAAGACCCAAAGATTCATCAGGGCGCTTAGCAGACGTATTTCTGATCCTCTGACATGAAGTGAGGCATGGACTTTTTTAAAAAATGTGTCTAATCCATACAATGATTCACCATGTGCCGCCTTAGCCACTGGTCACAAAGTATATTTGACCACAAAAAGCTATTTTTGAAAGGGTGATATTTTGAGATAGATTTATAAAAATGCTAATGTGTCTGAGGCTCATCCAGAGCAACTTATATAAAACATGTAGGCTGCATAAAGCAACAGATCTTGCTGTGTCTTACAATACCAGACACCTTTCTGTGTTCCTCCGTCAAGGTTAGCCAAGGGAGATAATGCAAAGATGTGCGAGCATGTGCATGTGGTGGAGGGGGGTGGGGGTGTGGGGTGGGAGGGGGGTTGGGGGGGGGTGAGTCATCTGGATGAGTCATGTGCATTGTGTGTGGACAGCTCAGTGAAGGATGGATAGGGAGAAGAAGACTGTGGCGCAGAATCCAAGGAGTCACAGTGCTCCAAATAAAACAACAGTTAAGGAAGCGATTTCCTTCTATCTGGCTTTGTTCTGTCAAATTACATGAGCACACAAGTATAAAACTGATGCTACTCTACACTCTGCCCGATATCCTTCTTTTATATGTTCCTGAGAGAGAATGAATCCAGTCTGTTGTCATTCATATGGGCTCAAGCTTCTGGCAATTCTTCACAACCAACAGGGAGCCCCTAAATATGTAGATATGGGGCAATATTTCAAAGAGAGCAATACTGAGGAGGGATAGTAAGAATGGGTGAGAAACTTTCACAAAAAATAAAAAATAAAAATAGGGGAAGCCATTAAAGCAAGCAAAATTGCATGTTCGAAATTCAGGTGTCTAGAAGTCTTGGCTCCACTTTAATGAGAAGCCTCCAGGGTTTCAAAATTTCATCCTGAGCCCATTCTCATACCTGTTTTCCCTTCCTCTGCTTATTTTCTTCCCCATAGAGAATAGGTTCACATCAAACACTGCTGCCTTCCCCTGACTCTACAGCCACTCCATCTTATGCTCATAACCTACAATATGCTGTGCCAGTCCTCCATTATTTGATGCAACATTCCACTGAACATGTATTTGCATTAATGACAGAGAAGAGTGCTGTGACACATACACAGAGCAAAGGCAGCAATATGCAGTATTGGCAGTAGCAAATGTGCTGCTGTGCTTGGATCTCTTTGGTTGGAAGAATCGTGATTGGCTGAGTCAGACTGGCGACTTTGTCCAAATTCATCTGTTTTATTCTCGGTGAGTCAGAGGAACTCCCGGCGCATACCTGGATCAAACAGCCTTTTGCCTTAAAATGATCAGTGAAGACTGCACTGAGTCCATGCGCACAATGCTGGACAGCATCAACTTTACATTGATCATCTGACATGAAAGAGAATACGGCTGACTAACTAGACAACTAGGAGGACAGCAGCTTTGGAAAAGGTACGGAGAGTGTTTTTCTCTCTTCTCAGAGTCCAGACATGTGTCAGTGTATGAAACGTGGCGTCTGGTGGAATCAAACTGGCTTTGGGTGATACTGTCTAATTAATTCTTTCCAACTAACATGGGTTTTGCAATAAGGAGGAGTGAGGGAGAGATGTGGAGGAGGAAGACGATTTGATGAAAGATTCATGAGCAGTGGCGATGTTAGAGTGGAGATAGAGCTTTTTGTCAGTTTAAGTGAAACACATGCAACAAGCAAAGGTATACAAGAACCAAATACATCCACATCATAATTTATTTATCATAATTTAGAAGAGATGGCAGAGATAACAGGAAGGAAACTCTGACTGATTTCCCTTATTGTTGTGGTGAGAACAAAGGGAATTCCCAATTTTTAGAACTTGCATTGTGGCAATGCTGCTGAACTGCTCCAGGCCCTCTTTTCTAACAAGTTGCAGGTTGAAAACCAGGCAGAATTGTTCTTATTACATCTCAGCACATACAAAAGCATGCAACCCTAGTAGAATGAATATGGCAAAAGGACAGATTTGGATCTGGAAGGCTAGATGAGGGGGGGCAGTGGTAAAGCAGAATACTGATGAGGGGTTGGTGAGAGGGAGGAGCTGTGGGGCGGAGCGATGCTCTGCAGGTGAAGGCTGGAACCAGTAGGATCTTTCAACCTTCTTTTCTGTTTTCTTGTTTAACCATCACACAAAAAACTGAACAGATGCGGAGGCACAGAGAAAGGAGGGTGAAGGACAGCAACTGCAGTAGCACTGGAAAGGATCAGTTGGCCTTGTACAATAAAAACGACCCAACCCCAACACTCCCTGGTCACATAAGTGGTTCCCACAGCGCTTCCCACTCTCTTCTTCTTTAGCCGTCTCCCTTTGCTTCTGGGTCTCTCTTATACAAGCAACTGCAGCCCTGGAGAGCGCATTTTATTTCTTCTTTTCCATTTTTTTTTTTTTATCACGGGGTGGGGGTGGGGTGGATGTTGGGTTGAAATAGGGCAGTTGAAGATGATCCTACTATACAACATGAGAAATGAGGGAATTCGAAGCAAAGAGTTGTGAAACATAACCTCAGGGTAAAAAATGGAGAGGTGGAGCTGAGGGGGGTAACATGAGCGTAAGAACATGAGGTGCTCTGAGATTTTTGCTCCCAGTGACGTAGTGCTGGTTCATCCTTAATTCATGATGCCCTGGTGAGAAGACTGATGACTGGCTCTCGCATTTGTGTGAGAAAGGGTACTTATCAAAACTACCTTTGGATTCTGCATGATTTATTAATCTTTGGCTCATTAGTTTGTACAAGTCATCACATATTTAGCTCTCTCTTTCAGGCATGAGTTGTGGGACCTCTGAGAGAGTTGGGTCTGATGATTTATGAAACATGTGGAGGGAGATGTGTTGGTGAGGGGGTGACCTGTAAAGAAACTGCTAATATCGGTAAATAACAAGGGGAAAAATCCATTGCAGAAGTGAATACATTCTGTCAAAATGCTTCATGTAATCTCTTGGTAATAGTTTATTTTTCTAACAGGAAAAAAAGATAAATTCTAATTGTAAAGAAATGGCTTTTTAAGAAATGGGATACTGACTCTTTGGGGCAAAGTCAGTTTTAGAAATGTAATATATGAGTTTTAAATATACTTTCTTTATCAGTGTCATCTTAAAATTAAGTATTTTTGCTCATAGGTTTTGAGCAGTAGAGTTTTGAGATTTATCCTTTCCGATAGTTTAAAGCTTTTCAGTTAAGAGGTGGTCTCATTTTGGGGGGTTTCTCCTGTTCTGTTAGTTCAGAATAGGTTAAAAACTAAAGACAAAGTCACCTAAGTTGCTATCCAACGTTATCCGTGCCTGCTCAGATTGTGTCACTAATTCAGAAAACACGCGTGTGACAACTGGGACATCTACCACCGTTGTTACAGCTGCCCTAATTTTCTGTTTCAGCACCACACAATGGACAGCTCCAATCATAACTGTCTTATGGCTCTAAAAGGTGCGAGTTCTTTGAGTTATTCTTTACAACTCTTGTTCTTGTTTGTAGCTGTTTACCCTCCCCCTTGTCGCTTTCCTGCTTATACTAAAGTAGTGAATCATCACCGTCGCTCCCTCCCATCTTCTGTTAACTGCAGGTTTTTCATTTGTAGACTCACAGTTGGAAAACCAGTCATCAGCAGCCAGTGAAAGAATACCACCTATGAGAGGGCAAAACGTAAGCGAGTGATGAAGGAAAGAAGAAAACATGACGATATGAGAGATGAGGTCATACTTTCAAGGATCCTTATATGCTGTTACTGTAAACAAGTTCCCTTGTGGTATCCAAAAAAACACCCCACATCTGTCCATCCATCTAAAAGTATAGCATAAAGGATGCTGACCTTTTAGCTTCATTCACTCAGCAAATAACTCTCATGTACAGATCTCTATACATCTAGTTCATGTTTATTACAAAAAACACAATGCTGCTCTTTAAAGATAATTCAATTATCATTTCTGAAATTATAATTAATCATATTAATAATAATTTTAAAAAGTTGGAACAATTTAAATAAGTCATCAAGCCCTTTACAATACTTATATCTTCAAGAGAGGCATTTTGTTTGAGGTGTAGACAATGACTCAGTTAAAGAAAGATGGAGTTGCCATAGTAAAATACTGAGATATTAAATTTACCAAGGTTTAGGTTAATAACAGTAATAATTATCTTAATGAATGAAGCTGCAAAGAAGGGTGATGAAGGTCATATCGCTCCTTTATTGTATCAGCTGTTGAACTTGCCACTTGTGGTCTTTTGTAATTTAATCATATTTCCAACTTTAAGTTATAAATAATAATAAGAAAAAAGTAAATTAACCCCTTGGAATTAACTGGTTTCCTCATTAATTTACCATTTAATATGATCAGATTTCCACCTCACTATAATAGACAAATATAATCTGTTTAAGCTGATATCATATAAACAATTATAATTTATCATGTCTTCATTGAGCACATTCATTAAACATTCACAGTTAGAAAGTAAGTGAATCCATAGACTAATTACTTCAGCGAGAGATTAATGAAGTCAGTAGTTTGCAAGAATAGTTGATCCTTATAAGGCTGCAAAGGAATAGGAAGTAATCTCAGAGGGTTTATGCATCCATCAGTGTGCAGTTAGACAGTTTAGTACTGTTGTCGCTTTCCCATAAGTGAGCGTCAAACCCAGGTGACTGCAAAGGCTCAACACAGAATCCTGTATCAGGTAAAGAAGAGCCCATGAGCCGCTCAAGGCTTGAAAACATCACCGGAAATGTCAAACCTCTCTGTTCAAGAGTCTACCACATGTAAGTCCTTTGGAAAGGCAGGGTTTCCATGACACCACAGAGGAACCCACGGCTCTACAAAAAAAAAAATATTACTGCATTTCTGAAGTTTGCCAAAGAGCACCTTGGTAATCCACAGAACTATGGGGGAAATTTGTTTTCTGGACTGAATGAAACAAAAGTTAAATTAAACTGGAAGAATACTCAGCACTATATATGATGCAACATCCTCATAGTAGAGGGAATATTATGATTAGGGCTTGATTTACTGACTTGGACCACTTGCCATCATAGAGGTGAAAATGAATTACCAAGTTCACGAAAATATCCTACAGGATGTCAGGATCGTTGTTTGACAGATGAAACTAAGAAATTGGGTGATGCAGCAGGACAATTATCCTCAGTTCTGTCATAAATCTACCACAGAATAACCCCATAGAGATGCCAGAGAATGGCCTCAAAATAGCTGTTCACATGGGCGAGGCTAGCCCTTTTTTAGGGGTGCTTCAGCAACCCCTAAATTGTAATTCAGCACCCCAAAAACCTGGAGTAAGAAATGTTATTCTAAAATTTTAGTTTGCATTTGACAGGCTTAGATAATGTCCAAAACTTAATCCATAGTTTGTAGTTTAAGTTTATATTTTAAGAATGAAATTGAAAACGACCCCACCCAATAGTATCGTCCTCTTCTCACTAACGTTACTTGTGGGTTGTGGTGGGGCTCATTGGGTGCTCAGCACCCCTAAAGCCCTGACCCTAGAATCGGCCCCTGATAACAATAATTATGACTGTAGTTGACTCTGGCTGTAATATGGAGACAAGAAAGAAATACAGGGACCCACTGGATTTGACTGTTTCTCTGCTTTAATTGTGTGATAAAAATGGAATGTGCTTACAAACACAATATGCTTAAGCTGATGACACACAAAATATTATACTTCCTTGTGTCTATTGAACACACCAATTAAACACTCACAGTGCTGATGGAATAAGTAAATGAACCCATGGAGTTAATAGCTGGTTGAACTTTCCTTGGATGCAATGACTTTAAGCATACATTGGATCAGATCTGCGCAACGCTCAGAGGGACTTTTTTTTTTACTATTCCTCTTTCCAAAAATGCTTTAGTTCAGGCACATTTGTAGAATCTCTGATGTGAACAGCCAGGGGCGATTCTAGGGTCAGAGCTTTAGGGGTGCTGAGCACCCAATGAGCCCCACCACAACCCACAAGTAACGTTAGTGAGAAGAGGACGATACCATTAGGCGGGGTCATTTTAATTTTCATTCTTAAAATATAAACTTAAACCACAAACTATGGATTAAGTTTTGGACATTATCTAAGCCTGTCAAATGCAAACTAAAATTTTAGAATAACATTTCTTACTCCAGGTTTTTGGGGTGCTAAATTACAATTTAGGGGTTGCTGAAGCACCCCTAAAAAAGGACTAGCCTCGCCCATGATTGTTATCAAGTGCTTGACTTGACTTGTTTAGGAGAGTCTTACTGTCTATGTTTAGTGTCCATTTGCATCTTGTTGTGGGGTCCCAATAACTTTATGATCCCTCTTGTAGATGAAATCATTTGGCCCTTTTAAGAACGAGAGGACAATTATTACAAATTAAGACAGAAGTGAGCCAATAATCATCTACTTGGCGCACAAACAAACAGGTTTATACATACACATCCAGTACACAAATAGTCTAATCAGCCAACAACAGGAGGTTCCAGATGGCTAATTTCTCAGTCAACTTTTTCTTCCTGCCTCCTGTGAGACTTCTTGCTCACACCTCTCTTTGGCACGCACGCTCGTACACCTCCAAAGCAATTTCCTGGGGGACAGTTAATCCGCTGGTCTGAAACGTGCTTCACAAACACAATCGGGACCAATGAGTGGCATTGCTGTGCCCAATAAAAAGCTAAGAACTGCACCCACTTTCCTTCCCCCACAAGCCTTGTCATGCTTTCCTTTCCTCATGTCCCGCTTCCTCCCTCCCTCCCCTCCCCTCCCCAGCCCGAGCGTCCTCCTGTTGACTAAACTTCCTCGATGACGCAAGAGTCCACGTACTTGGTCTCTGTAGGTGAAGCTTCTGAATGAATGAGTGTCCCCTCCCATCTCCATCACTAGTACTACGGGATATCTATAAGAGCAGATCACCGGTACAGCCCGCTGAATTTTATGAGAAACCGAGGCGCAAGAGAGAGATGGGAGGCTGAAAATAACCCAGATATTCGAGGCATTTTTGACAGAAATGTTAGAACAATGCTGACGATAAATACGAGTTTAAGATAGAACATGACTATTTCAGCTCGCAGAAATAGATTTTCTGGCATCATGTATAGTTTTACGAGCTGGAACTGACAAAACTGCCCTTTTACAGTTTGATGAAGTCCTAAACTAATGAAGTTTCAGCTGGATCGGTGAAAACCAAAAGGTAAGCTTGCCGTTTTATGTTCCCACTTTTCTATATCATGTTCTATTTAAATGACCAATAATCACAACAGTCGTTCGCATCCTGGTGTAAGAAGAAATATCGAGCGGTGATGAGCTTGTTAAATCCCTGTAACGTTGCTTAAATTCCCTGTGCGTGTCACGTCGTGAATCTACGGTAGATTACAACGGCTGGAACTTACTGCAGTGTGAGTCACTTTGGCGCACATGGGCAGTGACAACTGTGAAAAAAAAAATGAAGAGAATGGCCTGTGGGGTGTAGGCTACGCTGATTGCATGTTAACCAGATCCCTGCAGAAATTGACGGATTTTGAAGGATATTTTTATTTAATTGTATCAGTCTTGTGTGGGATTCTCGCCGTTATCAGCGACCACGACCGATGGATTAAGCCAATTGTTAACGGTGTATGTGCGGTTGTTTGTGTCAGTTATGAAGGAGATCGCATCCTTAATCTGTACATTAAATAAGCAGTGGAGAGATTAAGGGTACTTTAAATACAGTCACGTGTTAGTTAGGGAGACATCATAGTTGGCCGCTTTTTTTTCTTGTATCATGTTGAAATTACATCGTGACGCGCTCTTGAGATGAAGTCAATTTTGCGTCATTCCTGCGCACATCCAGACGACGTCCAATCATTTAACAGGAAGCTTTAAAGACACAGTGCGAGTCACCTATATGCGTTTACAACCTGCACTGCGATGCGTCTCTATACGGGGAAGGGAGATGAGACAAACGAGGGGGTGGGAAGGCCCGGTGCCTGATGAAAACTCCCCAAGGTAACTCCTGGAAGAGACTGTGAACAGAATTCAAATGAATGCGACTCAACATAAACCCCACCCCCGACACGCGCGCACAAACAAATGTTTAGCTTTGATGCCCACCTGATGCGCAGGCGTCACAGTGAGCTGGCTGTCGCTGTCCATGGTGCTGAACCTGGTCAGAGGCTGACCCGCATGGAGCCGAATTTAAACACTATGCTAAATCATAACTGTTGTAGGTTTCTAATACCCAAGTAGGTTATTAATACACGTTACACTATCAGAAATGTATTCTTAGAGAAAAAAAATCTTCTGTGTTTGAAAATGTCAGGGAATTATCCTACATTCTTACATTTTGAATAGCTTGCTCTGTCCTACATGCAGCTACTTCGGTTCTAGCAGTAATACCGGGGGCACTCTAAACTCTTTGACCTCGGCCAAGCATGTGCACGACTCTTACAAATACAGAGGTGCATCTTTTGAGATATTTACGGCTCCAGTAGCTGCAAAACTCGGTCAGCGATGTTTGTCTTCAGCACCAGGGACAGCGACATGGTCCAGACGGCTCGAAACCGAACAAATGGTCTTCTTGAAGAAAAAGTTTTTACATTTTTGGATTCTACATGTGCTAAAGCGATAAATTCATAACTGCTACTAGTGTTGGGACTCGAAGTATTATATCACAAACAGTCAATGTCAGTTGTAACCTCTGATGACAATTAAATGTCAGTCTTCATTCACGATGCCTCTTCCTGTATTTCTGCATATTCCCGTGATCCTTCAGAAGCAAACCCAATTACACAAAAAAAGAAAAATAACCTCCACCAGACACTTCCCAAAGTTTTCAACAGCCTTTTTGTACACATCAAATGAGTGGTTGAGTGAACTCATATTTCCTGACTGCTGACGTCATTTCTACAGCCACTCAGTTCAGCTTGCATAAGCCACCAGTTCGCTCTGTGCTCCTATCTATCCCTATCTTGTGGATGAGTCATAAATAATTGGTGTGGAAATCAATACGACAAACACAACAAGTGGGCTATGTAATTGCCTGTCTGGTCACACATAGCCTGAGGCCTGTGCCAGGAAAGGCCATGTTGTGTGCAACTGCAAACACTGTGTCATCTGGTTTGGCAAATGACACGTAGTGCACCACAGAATATCCTGGGTGACTTTTGAGAGCTCTTTGTTTTTGTATCTCACACCTTGATTTATCTATGTAATGTAGGTGTAGATGGCATTTAATTGTTGATCAAAGGGAAGTATAAGATTGCCTCTCTCTCTCTCTGCTCCCATACGTTTCCTTTTGCATCCTGATCCCAGCTTGTATTTTTTATTTTTTTCTATGGCCGGATTTTATTCCAAGTTTTTGATCTCAGTCAGTGCATCAATACCTTGGCTCTAGACTGCTTACTGCTAAAACTCATCCAAAGTACAGTAACAGTCTACAGTCATGGCTACTGACGTCTGGCAAACCCCTGCACAATGTGAGAAAAACACCATTGTGACTGTGAGAGTTGAGATTGCTGCTGTACTGTATGAAGTTTCCTCCTGGAGCCCAGCACTACTGAAGGCTGCATCATCAACATCCCGAGACCACAGCTGACATCAGTGGTTACCACAACCAATCCTATTTGTCCTGCTGTTTCCATGGTAACCGTGGCATTAGATTGTTACTGTAGCAACAGCACCACTGGTAACAGTCTACAGCCATGGTCGCCAGGGGGCAAAAGTCACATCTGAACCCAAGTGGTGTAAATGAGAATGAACAGTTGAAAGACAAGATTAGACTGGTTAAGGAAATAAAAGTGACAAAAGAAGAGAAAAAAAATATCTACATACTTAAGTTACTTAATACTAAGGTATTAGAAATGTACTATTAACTAATGGACAAATCTAATTCCTGGATCCTGGTGGATTTTTAGAGGCTTCTTGACCACTTCTGGTAATTATCAATCCTGTCATTTACTGAGAAAGCCAGGCATCATCTTAAATTTCTGTGAATCTTGAGATTTACTCCTTTAAACCTTTACAGGGTTCAACTGGGCCACTCTGTTACAGTCTCTTAGAGTTGCTGATTTCAAATATTACTGAAAACATTCAGTTTTTATTTACATGCATGTTTGACTTTTACATATGTCATGTAACTGCTTCCTATAAATAAAATTATTAAACATGAGCACAGAAGACTTTGTATCTTTGACAATAATAAAGATTTGGGCTGTTAATCTTTTTTTCAGAATTGAGAGGAAGCCTAAGTTCAGCCACACAGCAGTGACCTCAGACTTGGTGGGGATTCAACGCTTTGATTAACTTTACAGGGATCCAACATATACCCCCTGGCTTAAGAATTCAGAAAAATTAATCAGACAAATCAAAAGCTGATCACGAAGTTGTGATAGTTATCCACTGTGTCTTTGTCTGTGCTGTAAGATTTCACATGCTAAAATTGTCAAGTTCATAAAATCTTGCTATTTCACAGACCAAGACAAGTGAAATTAACAAAACTGCAGGTTATAATCAGTCTGAATTTGATTTATGGAAATCCAAGTTCCTTTCTTCTTCGCTTTCTTTCTTTGTTACGTTCCAGTTACTGAAGATTAGGAGAGGCATATTAGAAGGTGGACAGAGACAAAATAAAAAGACTTAAAAGTTCAAAATACAGTTCGTGACTGACATGATTCAGGACTTCACAATGACATGGTTTGGATGCAGTGTATTCACTGAGTCAAGTTTTCTTCAAAACTGGTGGCTAAAAATGTTGCTGATGATTTAGAAGTATTTTGTTTGGAGAGAAGAGGCTTAAAAAAAAGAAGAGGTATTGTAAATCTTGGATCTGAGAATAAAGAGATATTTGAGACTCAGGATTGAGCTAATGTGCCAATTTTGTTAAAAATTGGGTTTAATTTCAACCAAAAATATTGCACAAACAAACTGTAAACAAAGACATACAAAAAAAGGAAATTTTTTTTTTCATCTCTCTGAATAAGCGCATACATTAAATCCATACTAGGACTATCACTGATAAAGTTCAGTGCCATTTTCATTGTAGCTTTTCAATGTGTCAACATCCTTCAAGCATCATTTAAAAAAGCAGTGTTAATGCACAAGTCACTCAAATATTCTAGTTATCTACTGCATTCATATCCTCTCTTCTCTTTGAATTTTAAAATGGTTGATAAGAAAAGAAAAGCGACATAACTTGCTGTTGAGGGGTCGAAATATGGTTTCTTTATAAACTTTAAAAGTTCCACCATATGCAACAGTTTTAAATCAGGTATTTCATAGTGAAATCAACATTTCAAAATGTAAAAATAGACAATGTTACAAAAAACTAAAATAAAAAAAAGTATTTGAATTTCATTTTAAAATTGCAAATAGAGGCAGAAACTATCATAAGGATGCTGGCAAGATTTGATCAGTTTTGGAAAGGCAACTGATAAATCAGGGCTTGAAGCACGTGAAGACTGAAGTTAGCTGTTACAATGAAAACTGTGATGATAGTGGAGAAGTGGGCATTCACATATCCATAACGTAATGTGGAGCTAAAACCCAGAGAGCTGCAATAAAAAAATCATTCTCATCTATCAGCAGCAAACAGAGCACAAAAGACAAAACTGGAGAAATGTGCTGACTTTTATTCTCAACTCATTTTAGTTTAGTAAGTTTGGACTGATTCAATTCTATATCCAGTAAATTACTGTAGTCTACCCAACAGCAGATGATATTGATCAATATTCACATTCATCTATGAAATGTTAGTTAATATTGTTGAAAGCAATAATTCTGGGTTATTAGCGTGATATGATCTGCGTAGAAGTAGCCTCACTGTCTACCATTTGATCCTTTACAGTATCTAGGAGCTGATGGTCGACATGATTTTGAATGCAACAAATGGAGTTGAACAACAGGTGAGATTTGAGCACATATTTGAACTGAACTGTCTGAGAAATTTTAGCAGACTGCCCTTGCTTGTTACAGAAAATGTCATATTCCGAAAGATCTCACGAAAATATCAAGTTAACAAAAAAAAAAAAAAAAAAAAAAAAAAAATAAAAAATGAAATAAAATCAGTAAACAGTAAGTTTGCAGGTTTCCCACTTACCACCATCATACTAGGATAGAACATAAATGGATAAATTAGTTACTAAGGGAACATGTAGAAGAATAAGCAGGAAAAGGCTTAGAAGTGAAGGCAATACATGGTATGTTGGGGAAGAAGGTGACTTCTGTGACAGCCCTGTGCAGGGGTGGCTGTTTGCTGGCCAATGTGGGACAGGCTGACCTCTCACACAGAATTAGTCATCTCTTTACACCATTTTTTCCCTTCCACTTAAGACACTTATTCAACCTTCTAGCAACCTTCTACCACTCTGCTGTTTGGCCAGCCAGGCTTCTCTCCCACTCAGTCAGCAGCCTCTACAAATCATTTTTTATGGTTCAAATTTCCACAGGGATGCTGATCAAGAGCTTGTTAATTGCAAAGAGGATAAAGGAATAAAGCTTTTTAGACATATAGCAGTGTTGATTTAAATACAAAAGGTCATTTTAATCAAATAATTGACTCTTCTTATTCTCCCATTACCCTTAATGACTTAATGTCATGCACGTGTGCTTTTAAAGTATAAGCCAAGAGTGATGCATGTGTTCTCAGCGTTTTCCGTACACACAGTAAATCATGATGTCTTTACAAATATTGAGAAATATGAGGGCAAAATAACAAAATTAGAGCAAAAGATTGAAAGATTTAAGTTAAAGATTTAAAATGTTTTCATGACGTGTTTTCTTCAGAGCTGAAAAATTAAAGACCTTAGTGGTCAGCTTTGAGTTTACTTATAAGGCATTTTCAGAAAAGATTGTCTTGGATTAGTTTACATTGGATTAAGAAATGTGTGTTTTTTTCCTTTTACTGCTTAGTAACAAAATGTCAAAAATAGACAATATATAAAATGGGTGTCACCACCACAAAGCCATAAATAAAGTTAGAAATAATGACAACAATGATGATGCTTTTGGTGAAAGCATTCCATTCTTGTCAATAAATGTTTGCTGAATGTCCAAACTTTGCAAAAACAAAAGCCTCTAGGTGTAAAGGATGTAACTTCTTTCCTTTGTTCTTTATCTGACATGACATATCACACGCACCTTCACATCAAACACCCATTAGTATGCTCATCATGCACTCTAAGAAGTCTCTGAGTGTACTTTTGCCCGGTACTTTTTTTTTTTTCTCTGAACAGTTTTTTCACCCACCTACGATGTCTCGACAAGATGCAAGTACAGGCAAGCCATCTTCTGGTAATTTCTACAGGAACAAAGAAGTAATGGAGGTGGAAAGGCAGCAGTAAAACACAACAACACTTTCTCAGATATTCTCTTCAATAGGAAATCCAGAAATAACTGCAACAACAACAACAGTGATAATTGCAAAGTTGCCTGAAACGCAGGAGGTGAACACTGTAAAAAAAAAAAAAAAAAAAAGGAGAGGCTGCGCTGCCTTTTCCTTGGTCAGGAAAAAACAAAATAACTGAAAAGCAAGACAGATGCTTCATATCTAGCTACTGAAAATGTGTTATTTAAAAAAAAAACTCATTTTTTTACAACTTGGATATGACTAATTGCTGGGAATGCATTAACTCAGATGTTAATACATTCTGTTTGCTATAGCCAACAGAAACACGTGGCTATCAGTGCTAAATTGCTAACCACAAACGTATGACCTGAGCACCTGCTGCATTCAGCCCATAGTTCTGGAATCAGGAAGATGTTTGCACTTTGCAGTCATCATGCATACACAATAAATGAAAGACGGGGAGAATGACAAAGTATTAAGGTGAATTCACCCAATGACCAGACACACACCAGCGGCCAAAGCACTTGGCTACTTGAACTCATTCTCCCAAGCACAGCCCCTCTGGTACAGTGAGAACTGTGTGACTTGAAATTTCTGAGGACTGCAAATAATCCATGCAAACAGTGCCACTTAGTGGTCACTTGACTCCTGGATGGAATGGGAGGGAATGAATAACAGGCTTACATGACTCACATGGCCGTCTGTCCAGTAAAAACAGATCTGTGCATCAGTTACGAGCTAGTTTGCTTCTGTCAGACTCATCAGTAAACACAATGTACTTAAAAACTGCTACATACAAGTCAGAAATCCACTTTTATTGTAGTTATTTACAAAATATATATGGGAAACAAATGCAATCTCTTGAGCAATGTTTCAGTGGGATATTGAACCATACTCAATAGTGGAATAACTGAACATGTTTAAAGAGAGAGCAAAGAGAACTGTGAAGATGCATGTTGAATGAAGTACTGTAGGCTCAGACTCCCTTTTGGATATGAAAGTTCAAATATAAAATAATGTGTGAAGGTTATTTTAAGTGACAGGTTTACAGTACTGTGCAAATGTCTTAGGGACCCTTGTCTTTTTTTTAATTCAATTACAATCCATGCTTATTTTACAGTCTTTTTATTAAGATACAAAGAAAATACAGTGATAATATTAGAGGAAGACTGATTAATTGGTTGGCAGATTAATGGCCATTTTTTAATAAAAGACATCAGCCACAGAATAAATCCATATGGGCTGATCTCAAGATAATGTAGATGTACACAAAATGGTTTGAGAGAGCTAGATTCCTGTTTTCTATTCCCACCTTAAGTAACTTGAAAGTAAACCTGGATGCCATTTAAACCTTGATAAAACAAGCATGGGGTACCTAAGACTTTTGCATATAACTGTGCACATTGAGATCTTGCATAAGGTCACAGCATTTTTGATACAGCTGATATTTTATTGACATACCTGCATTATGTATAGTGAACTGGATTTCATGAGAAAATGTCAGTGAATGATATAGTAAGGAAAGAGGCAAAAGGACTGGTGTGTAGCAAAAATAACCAGCCTTGGCAATACTCTACACCTAATGTATGTCACAAAGGGCCGATTCCACGGATGGGAGATTCAGCCTGGCTGTCAGTCACAGGCCTTGACCGTGCAGAGAAAAATCCTCTGGCAGGAGGAGAGGCAAAAATGAGTGTGGTGGAAGGCCAACATTTATAAACTGCTGCCTGTTGTTACACCACTCTCATTTCAGCGCAGCACAGTAAAAACGGAAGTTGTCCCAAACCACAGCACAGAAAAGATGCTCTTTCTGGTTGTGATCTTGCTGCTCACTCTGAGACAAGAAGTCTTGAAGCCTAGTGAATAATACAGGAAGATTTTGGGTGTTTTTTGGCTTTGGAGTAAAATGATCCTGAGCTGATCAGGAACTTTAACAATAACTAAACCTAGATCCATCTGAAAACACGTGAGCCTTTCCAATAAATCCAATTTATATATTTTCCACAAGTGGAGACAATTGTAGTATTTTAGGGTAAACAGTGAGCACTGAAATCACTGCTCTTTGACCCTCTAAGGGTACTCTTGAGCCTTGCAGGACCAAGTTAATTCTTGAAGGCCTGACAGTTTACTTAATAATATAAACGTGTTATATTCAAGACATCATTGCTGTATTTGACTGAACATTGTTTTAAAGATCCATTTCACCTGTACAGCCTGCTACTCTTGGGAGAGCATTGAACTCCTTCTTTGGATTTTCATTTTTTGTGAAGAAAGTAAAAAGGCTCCCAGTCTTTGAGTATAAACACTGAAACTTTAAAATTCCAACTATATAAAAAACATATTTCTTTTTTCTCTCTTTAATGTTTGCTGGAAACAGCTGGAAGCTATATTCAACTGAATAAAAGAATCAGAAACATTGAACAAAGTTGTGCGAGCTGCTTCTCTGACTGTTGTTCAAACTGGAAATTGATTTTTATTTCTTTAGGAGGTTAAAAGCAGCACACTTTAAATGAAAAGAAAAAAAGGACTTACACACCTGTTCATCTTTTTTTCCCCATGTTTCCTTTTCCCTCAGAGAATATGCCAATAAATAAATAAAACATCAGCTGAGAAAAACGTGCTGGTCAATAATTTATTCTTGACCACTGTGGATCATACGGTGTATGGGTGTTTTTGAGCTCTTCACAAAAACCACCACTAGTGTGACGTTTCATGAGAAATGCTGATATCTGACAGGAAGGCTGCATCACGTTGGACTCTGTTACCAAGGAAACACGATGGTGAATTAGACAAGAGAAGGCCGGTAGTTGTAGGCAAATAACTAAACTAGAAGAAGATCCTGCCCTCCAGAGACGGTGTTCTGTCACCTTGGGAAGGTTCACAAGTTCCTTTTGATTTGCCAAGGCCATGGTGAGCTGCTGTCAATCACTTATTGCTGCAGCAGGAACACCAAGAGTGTTTATTTATTTATTTATTGACGGACTTCATCTCCCTCAATAAATAATGAGGATGAGAGCAGTCGTGACTCGCTCTGTTTGCATCGAAGAACTCGCGGCTCCCAGCCAGGAACTAGGAGGCTTGTCGCTCCTGCTCGGCTCTCAGTTTTTGGAAAAGCACTAATACAAGGACAGGGGTTACATTACTGATCAGCCGTTTCAGAATCTGACAAGAAAAGCAACAGAAGGAATGAGTGCTGCATCTTTACCATTCACACTGTATATCAACGAAAATGGCAAACACAAAATGCCTTACATCTTGGAGACAATACAACAGAGGAGGTAATTTAAAACATCAAATAATTTACAGCGTTTCATCAAAAGACAAGTGAGCTGCTTTTGACTGCTGATACCCACATTAACAGTCACTTTATTCCTTTAAGCATGTTCAAGGTCATCCCACACTCTTTTCTCACAATCACAAAAGCAGAGTCTGCATTGCAGGGAGGCAGGGAAAATTAGCCGAAAATAGAAAGAATCTCCTACAAGGAAATTTGACTCGCATAAGTATGCATGAGCTTGAACGCATGAGCTATTCTTTCAGGTCATGCGTTCTCAGTTAAATATACATGCAAACAAAAGGTGCAAAAGAGCAATGAGCTTGGCTTGATCTGGTGCCCTGTCATATTAGGGATAAGATATGGTTGGTAATCCTTTTGATGAGGCTGAAAACACCTCTGGCCTTAGTCCTGCTTGGTGAAAGATGGTCTGGACTCCTCTAGTCTGGCTTCCTTTCCTCCATTAAGCAGGTACAAGGTGAGTTAAAGACAGCGCCGGTCACAGTGTGTCATTCCCCGTGGCAGCTGCAGGGGGCGCCGGGACTCTGCTCACACTGCTTGGTGGGGACACCTGGCTTTGTGCCTGGTTTCTGCAGGGAGGCAATGGGACAGTTTTGACTCTTGGAACAATGACAGTACCTACCTCAGACAGATCTGTGTGAATATTGGGTATTATGGCTACTTTGGGGGTGCATTCACAGAGCTGCTTTAAAGATGATATGTGACTGTCTTTTTAGCTCTTAAATAGGCAAAAACATTTAGGGAACACCTGAAGGGTAAGGTTACAACCACACCTTTAAGAGAAATACATGTCCCGCTGTCACCGCGCCACTGGGTGTCAGTGTGGCGACATACAAACATCGAATTTAGCCTGAACACATCAGATTTCCCTCTTTACCGCTCCTGCCCTCCCCTCTCCATTCTTTCAGTCATCCTTTTATCTTACAGCCTTGTTCACCTGGGTCTGTCTACGAGTGGCCCGCACAGGCTGGTTGTCAGGATGGTTAGGCGCCCACGGCCCCAAGCTCTGATTGGAATAGAAGTCCATGGGATACACTTCCTTCCAGCCCACCTCCTGTAGGGCGACAGCTGCCTGAAAGACAGCAGATGGAGCAACTGTCACAATTCACACACGCGCACACACACAACTTGACAAGGTAAATGCTTTGAGTGGTTCTCGGACTAGAAAGATGCTATATAAGTACGTTGTTGTTGTAAAAGTGTTGTAAGAGTGCCTTTTAAAGTGCTGCAAATGGATGTTTTTTTTTGCCTTGTTCCCGAGTGTTATATTTTCGATTTTGCACAAATGATTTGCAGCAAACAACAGATTGATGAAAAGACACAACAGACTGAATATACAGAAGAGACAGATGTCATAATATTAAGCTTGGATAACATGCAGGATTGTCATGTTATCCCAGTGCAACTGCACTGCATGACACAACAGCTGTTAGAGGAGCACAATAGCACGAGCAAAACAGTGCTGTGACATAAGTGCACACTGCTCCATATGGAAGAGAAGTGCCTGTGAATATTGATGCTGAGAGAAAGTTAGAGCAGTGGAATGACTAAACAGATGAATAAACAAGCGAAACGAAAGAAAAATAAATGTTTTCGTTATTCATTTAGCCAATTAAACATTCATTTTTCAAGTTATTTTGACGGCGAGACTTTGGCTTGAGGATGAAAAAAATAAAACAAAACAAGTTATAGAAATACTATAACGTTCCCAAAACATTCACAAACCCATTAGAGAAATTAGTTCTAAGGAAACATGAAATATTAAGCTCCAAAATGATGCAATCTCCCTTCTGGTAGGAAATAATTCATCATTGTTATGCAGCTTGTGACAAGCTACTGTTTTCTTATGGTGTGTAAACCAACACTAAAGAGCTTAAACAAAAAACTTTATTAATTTATTAATTTTCTATACCCACTTATATGCTATTCAGGGTAATGAGAGGGGGTGGGGGGGTGGAGCCTATCCCTGCTGTCATCAGATGAGAGGCGGGTTATATTCTGGACAGCTCGCCAGTCCCCTGCAGGGCCAAACCACGCACATGCACACTTACTCTTACTAACACATTTACAAACAAAAACTATGGATGCTTTTGGACTGTGGGAGGAAGCTGGAGAACCTGGAGAAAAACCCACACACGCGTGGGGTGAACATACAAACTCCACACAGAAAAGTCCCAGCTGGGATTCGAAGCCAACAGTGGTAACCAAACCGCTGTGCTGTCAAGCTATGAGCTGTCGAGGCCGTGAGCAAGTAGTGAAAACTTTGTTAATAAAGTTTCTTTTTTCTTTCTGCTCTCAATGTCGTTTTTGTTTCATCAAAGGCGCTCCGTTGCACTTCTGTTTGTATGGTATGAGAAAGGTATATGATGCAACAAATTCACGCCCTCCACATCCAGCTTTTAAACATGCTGTCAGCTAAATTCCACTCTTATTGATCAGACAAAATATAGACTGGAAAAAATATATTACGTGTATGTGGATACATATATATATATATATATATATATATATATATATATATATATATATATACACGTATATATAAGATAGATATAATATATATATATAGATATAGATATATATATATATATATATATATATATATATACCCATTGCTTTCCCAAAACATCTTTTAACTATTTTTCTCCTCTGCCCTCATTTCACTCATCCCTCATATCTCCAGCTATTAACCACTGCTCTCCTCCTCTCACACCAACTGCCTCTCTCTGTGGAAGCTAGCTTCCTTTGCTAATCCCTGCTCTGACAGGAGAGCCAAGTGTGTCTTATTGACTATAAATATAACATGAGACGCACTGAAAATAAAATACTGCCTCCCCCAGCCCCCCACCCTTCTCCGCGCACACTCCAGCCTCCCATCTCGCTCCTTTTCATCTCCATCCTAAATGCCACAGTAAAAAACACAGTGCACAGAGATACATGGTGCTCATATGTATGAGATGAGGATGACTTGTACCTATATAGCTGTGATAGAACTTAAGTGAAGCTGCAAATGATTTAAATGCACAGGGATTGCTTTCAAATAACTGCACGGGAGAGCACAGCCCGCAGTGGCACAAAAGAATTCAAGAAAACAAATTGCTGCTTTGCTCATGACAGCAAAGGAGAAATTCAGACTTCATGTGCACAATTATAGACGTCAGTGACAAACAACAGAAAATAAAACATAACATTTTCTTCTGAGGTGAACACTATCATTATTGTTAACAACCCCATTCTGAAATGTAAGTGCTCCAAGAAGCAGTGCAAAAGAAGAATCGTTGGAATAAAGTGAACCATTCAAATGAAAAATTGAAAACAACAATTCTCCACACAACCATGTTACAACAAATCAAATCAGTGACATTTCCTTCAGGAAAAACCTTTAACATATTGATAGTCAAATGCTAAACAGACAGAAGAAGTCTTTAACAAAGCATATCAGCTTTTTTTTTTTTCCCTGCTACAACAGCTGCAGCAGCAGCAAGCAAACACTTTCTCTGAAATGGATCTTTATATGCTGGAGTCCTATCCATCCTCTCCCTGTAGAAAAACAAGACAGCTGCAGGAAGGGGGGGACGATGTGGTCCTTGGGCCAGCAGTGGGTGCTAGTCAGCCGCTCGTGTTGTTTTACATGTGTGTGCTGCTGTGCTTTATGGGACTGACAGAAAGAGGGAAGGAGGAGAGACCATGGTACTACTCCAGCACCGGCAGGCCTTGAGAAGTAAACATAAATTCACCGCTCTTTCAGACATGCTTACCATTGTCTCTTGTAGATTCATAAAAGCTTTGGCAGGATATATATATCAAGGGCTTCATGTCATGATAGGAAGGTTTGTGTGTGTGTGTGTGTATGTAGAGCTTTGTCTGGAAATTGACGGTTGAGAGGCTGAAAAGTGCATGTTTACCTCATATGGAGAGAGTAATGGTTTGGAGAACGCTGTGCCCCAGTCAATGGAAAGGCGTGGGCAAGCAATTTGGACCCACCTGTAAGAAAGAGAAGGTGCCGACTTGAGCTCAAATGTATCTCAACTCTCTGTAAAGCTGAAGCGGTGGGAGAAAGGGAGACACTTAGTTGCTATTAGAAAGGCCGGGCTTATCTGTGACTGCACGCTATATGTAGATTTTTTTTTTTCCCCACTATTTTTTTTTTCAACTGTCTGCATATATATGGTGGTTTAGTGCCAAAAAACCAACCTTTTTTTCACATCAAATTTGATCTTGCAGCAGATGTAAGTTTTCTTGTGCATATGTGAGAGTTACATCTGGATATGTGATGCAGGGAGCCTCCCTCCACCTGCATCTGTTTGTGGGATGTGTTGTTATTTGCAACAGTTCTAGAGACAGTCACAGCCAGTCAAGGGGAGGGCTGGGGGGGGGGGGGGGGGGGGTCTGTAGTGGTCTAGCCGGGTGGACTGATTGCAGGAGGCACAAAGAGAAAAACAGGAGAACAAGAGTAAAAAGGGAAGAAATGCTGTAAAAGAAAAGCGAGAGACGTTAGGTGAGTGTGAATAAAAAAGCTGCACCAGTTGGTCTCCACGGACGTAGCCTACATAGCTCGCAGACAGGGTGGTAGGGGCGGGGGGCTGTGAATTAGAGGGATGGGCGGGAGAGGGGAAAAAAAGGGAGAGGACAGAGATACGCAGCGATAGGGAGAGAGAGAGAGCCAGGGTGGCGAAAACAGGAGGAGGGGCAGAAGGGAGAAGGGGAGAGAAAAGGTAGAACATAGGCAAAGGAGAGGGAGTAGAATGGCAGTGAGAAAAGTGTTTACTCTAGAAAATGCATGAGTGAGGGATGAGGAGGGTGTGGTCGTAAACAGCTGCAGGGAAAAGTGAACAATGGGAAAATGAAGACAGAGAGTGGCAGGAGCTACAAGGGTTGGCTTTCACAGATCAATGCTATCCACAGCTCCATCTGTTCAGAGGCGCTGTGTGCTCTCTCCCGTCCCTAATCCTTATATTAGAGCTTCGTCAGAAATATTGACAAATATTGATCTGAGTTGCTGTGTGGAGGAAAAACAAAAACAAAAACAAAAAAACAAACAAAAATGAATGCTAGATATAGGCAAATCAATGTGAATACACCAACTTCAACTGTGGAGAAACGAGGCAGCACAAAAAGGCAGACGGCAGCACATGAAAACATTTTGCTGTAACCACTAAAACACATTCGAACAAATGCTACTGCATCAAATTTCTCCTCTTTCTATTCTTCTTTTTCAAACTTCCACCAGTTTCTCGACTGCTGGACTGATTGCAACACGAGTTCTCATCCTACTCTGCTTTCTGTCACATAAATATTCCACTTCCTGGGGGCAAACGAATGCCATTTTCTCATTTTCAAATAACAGTTTTTACAAATGATTCCCCCCAAACAGTGAATTCTTATTCATCCTAATTTGGGAGTCAGCTGAGTCAGAGAGATTAGCATCAAGCACAATTCTCCAAAGACCTAAGTTTGCTGACTTTAGACAAAGAGTGGAATCTGAGATGTGACCTTTATGTCGATCAGCTGCTTAATTCTATAATCAGAATCCTTTAAACACTGCACATGCATAAAAACCTCTGCACCCCCCCATATGGGAAGAAATCTGTAGGTTTGCATGCAAGTGCAGTTTTTCATGGATAGTTTATATACTGAATATTTTGTCTCATATACAGTTAAGCCTAAAATCAATCATACTCACACCCAATTCTTTCGTTTGTATCATCATTTTCTTTGAAGGTCCAGTGTTTTCACTGGCCACATTTTTAGTCTTTCTTTTAAAGGTTTGTCTACAGTTAAAGCATCACCAATGCCATCCTGAATAGTCTGGTCAATGGTGATACCAGTTTCATCCTCTAGGTGCTGGACAGAGCATAAAACTGGTCCTTATGAATGATGATGAAGTAGAAGGGACAGACAACTCACCTTACACCTAAACAGAAGCAAACTCTTGGCCATCAATTCTATGGTGTGATTAGATGAAAACTGAGTTGTTCAGACACAAGCAAGCAGCTTTTATTTAGTCAGATGATGGAGAGGTATTCAAGCCCAACAACACCATCTGCGGAGTCAATCAGGGTGATGGGAATTTAATACTTGGGACTTTTCTTTGTGAGCACGTGGGATTGACAAAAGTGTCAAAGTAAATGTCACAGAGACAAACTGAGACGACGCTGAAATTATGGAAGAAAACATCAGGCCTTACGTAGAAAAAAACAGCAATAATGGAACTTTCAAAATGATGACGATCGGAAGCAATAAACAAAGCAGTCAAGAATAGAAAATGTCAGACGATTGCATTAATCTGACACCTTGTTCATTGCCTATAGCACTTTACACTATTAAGCAAAATTACATATATTTAGAGACACTTTTATACAGCATTTTTTTTTAGCCTCTGCAGTTACATTTGTCTATCATGAACACACTCATGCACCAATAAATGCATCAGGAGCCATATGGAGTTCAGTGTCAGCCCAAGGACACGGTGACATCGGGACTGCAGAAGCCAGGGACCAAAACCCCTCAGGAATTATGGATGGCTGCTCCATCACCTGAGCAACGACAAATGGTTTATAGAGAACTACATAAACTTTTTGGAGTGGCCCAGGAAGAGTTAAGACCTGAAACCGATCCATAACGTGGAGGAAACTGAAAAAACCAGAGTGACAAAAAGAAAAACTTCCAAAAGGAACCGTCGTAGATCTCAGTGGAGACGTTAGCAATTCTGTGAACCGAGTGCTGCAATATCAAATAAAGACCACTGATTTCTGAAAGCGCTGAATAATTTTGCACAAGGTAATTTTAGTAAGGCTTTAAATCACAACAAAATTTTTAAATTTAATTTAAAATTCACACCTTTAATTAAAAGCCTCTGGTTTGGGGGATTTGTTCATGTCATATCCAGCCTTAGCAAAGCCATTACTCAAATAAAAATACACTATTAATATTTGGCATATATGATGCAAAAAACACTGTGAGGGAGCTGGAGGGGTGATTAATGAGTAAATGCTCTTCTGAAAAATCTTATTAACTCTGTCTGAGAGGAAAGTAGGACAAAAAGCAGTTTAGGCGAAGCAGAATGCCACTTCTCAGGAGCAGGAAGTCGAATGGCGCAGGAGGTGAGAAGAGACTTCCAGTATTGAAAGAAATGAGGGTTGGCACAGCTCAGTAAAAATGTATCATGCCCAACTGTGAACTGTCCTCAGAAAGTGGTCCAAATAGTTTTTGCAGCTCTTATCTAGTGTTTGATCGAACCATTATGGTCGAGGAAACACACTGTGACGTCTACTGAAACAAAGAGAGAGCTGGAGAAAAGGAACAGGAATGATGGGTAGAGACAAGAGGTAGTTAGCTTCAGTCTCATGTAGTTTAGTCTCAGTTTGAAACTTACAAAGGTCTATTGAGTTAAAAATAAATAAATAAAGAAATTAGTGAATAAGACTTTGATGGACATTTTTAGCCTCCCGTCTTAAGGATTTGTTTACTTCAACAGAAAATAGAACCTTTCACTTCAAAGACACATACAGGGATTAAAGGACCAGGATTCGGGACTGGTGAGGTCCATGCTGCTACATATAAAAGTAAAACAGCGTGACATTTACTGCTGCTCTGCAATGTAAGCTCCTGTCTGGCCGCACTGCATTACCTGCTGTGGACCATTACACCCCGATACTGTGAGGAGGACCTGCACCTGCCCGGCTCTGCTTCAGTTAAACTCAGTATTGACCCACCAGAAGCAAGAACATGGAACCTTTCAGAATTGTACAGGAAGGGAAAAAAAAAAAAAAAAAGATTTCACCTTTTTATGGTTAACTTAATTGAATTAAAACAAACAGTCTGATTTAAATGTGACCAACATTGTAATTTCAAAACAGAAAGATAAGAGGCTAAAACGCATTGAGCGGCATTTGCTGTCTGGCTGAGATAAGTGTGTGTGTGGCGTGGAGATATCTGTACAATAGTTTAAAACCTGCTTGGGGACAGCCTAATTACACAGTTCAGAGTATATGCTAATGGTGGCTCTCTCTCCACGGGTGAGTATGAGAGTGTTTAATGACAGAAAAAGCCTGGGGGTGGGCTCTGTACTGTGTGCTGTCTGTAAGTGCTGAGAAGCCGCACATATATTCTTCTACGTCTCTGACTGGCTCTCAGCCTGCCGTCTCCCTGTAACTTCCATCCCTCCCTTGACACAGCTAGATTGAACACATTTTATGCTTCGCATTGTCTAATGCTGGCTCACGTGGGATGCCTGTGTTCCTACAACCTATTCTGAGCAGTCATGGGGAAAGACGCTACTTTAACGTGGGTTAGGGTATTCTGGAGTTAAATCAACCCTGGGACTATTATGAGATGGATGTAAGGTTTCGTTGGGGATCAAAATGATGTGAATCGAAGCAGTTTTGTGTTATAATGGAACATGCATCTGCAGTATAACGGCTATTATTATTACCCCCGAGGCAAGTCGTGACTTAAGAATAAATTGCTATTTCAAGCCTCTGATGAGACAAAAATGTCATTCCACTTGAGTGATAGTGTGGACTTGTGGTAATTCTAACTTTGTAAGTGTACAAAAGGGGTATAAATGGGACTGTTCGTACAGGAAAGCACTTTCCATTCGAGTTAGATCATATATTCCATTCTAACTCAAAAATGCTTCAATTCACATGTTTCCCCCCCTAGTGAAATTTTACACTTATTACCATCTAATTACCTCCATAGGGATGATATAACTCCAGAATATCTGTTTAACTATGCTTAGTTTATTATACACAGTCTGTGGCATAGAGGTGTTAAGGGTAATTCAATATCTGTATCAAGTACTGAGAGCTGAGAGCAATTAGCCCTATTTGTATACATTCCAGAAGACAAAATGTAAGAAAAAAAAGGTAATACATGGGAATTTCTAACAGTAAAACTGTATTAAGTGTATTAGTATTAGAACTGGAGAACTGTGTAAATTCCATCCATATATCATCAATACCTGTTTATTCCCATTTCGGGTCACTAGGACCTGCTGGACATTATTCCAGGTCTCTTTGGGTGAAAGATGGGACAGCTCACCTGTCCACTGATATAAATGAACAACCACGCACACTCACTGCTACGAGCAATTTAGAACCACCAAATGACCTGACGCACATGTTTTTGGACCGCGGGAGGAACCTGGAGTACGCGGAGAAAACCCACGCAAGCACAGCGTGCAACATGCAAACTCCACACAGAAAGGATCCTTGTCAGGATTCAAACCAGTCAGAAATTCTTTCATGCACTCACTTCAAACTGGATGTCCACAGACACAATAGATTTTGCATGACATCTCATTATATTTACTATAAATAATTTAAGAACTGAAAGGTTGTCTCTTGTCATTATATAGTATGTAGTTCCAGAAGGTCTGCAACTCTGCATCGTTCAGTACTGATGCTGCCCTCAGAGATGTGTACATTACCCATATATCCGTGCACTAATGCAACCACATATGTTCATGGATGCTAGCTTTTCAAACATGCTCTCATAACAAGCCAGATGGTCCCTCCTTTCTTTAGCTCAGTTGCTGGCATCTACATATAACCTAATTAAAAAAAAAAAAAAAAGCTGGGACACTAAGTAAAATATACTGTAAATAAAAACATAATGTAATGACTTGCAAGTCTCATGACCTCGTATTTAACTCAGTAAGGTCATTTTTAATTTGATGACAGCAATGTGTCTCAAAAAAAAAAAGGGACAGGCTGATATTTAGCTCCGTTAGCACCGTGTATCAGTATCTCCTTTCAACAACTGTTCATATACGTTTGGGAGCTATGGAGACTTGTTGCTGGAGCTGTGGGAGAGGAATGTTGTCCCAATTCAGTATCTTCTTTGTTGAATTTTTCTTTTAATGATTACCAAATATTTTCAGTTGGTGATTGGTCTGGACTGCAGGCTAGCCTGTTCAGAACCATTCCATCAGAGAACCAGCCTTTTAACTCAACACTGATAACAAGCCAGATGTTTCCTCTCCTCCTTATGGTGTCCATGGTTTCAAAGAAGTATTTCAAACTTTGATATGTCTGGCCACAAGAGAGTTTTCCACTTTGCCTCAGTCCATTTTAAATGAGCTTTGGCCCAGAAAGGATGGTGGCGTTTCTGGATCATGTTCACATATGGCCTTTCTTTCACGTATAATTTTAACCTGAATTTATAGATGGCACAGTGAACTGTTTTCTTAAGTAATGATTTCCATGAATGTTCCTGAGTGGATGTAGTGATCTCAATTACAGAAGCATGCCTGTTTTATTTGCAGTACTGCAGAGGGCCCCAAAATCACAGTCATTCCATATTGGATTTTGGCCTTGTCGTGAATGTGCAGAGAATCCTCCAGACTGGATCATTTTCTTCTGTAAATGATAAGATATGCAAAGTCTTCACATTTTTAGGGTCAGGAACCTTTATTCTGAAATTGCTTCATAATTTGGAGATGCAGCTTTGCAAAGACTGGTCAACCTACTTCTGAGAGACTCTGCCGCTCAGGGAGCTCTTTTTATACCAAATCATTTCACTGACCTGTTGCCAATTCATCTAATTAGTTGCAAGATGTTCCTCCAGGTGTTTCTTTTTAGTACCAGCCACTTTTCCAGCATTTTGCTGCCAACGTCCTAACCTTTGAGACGTGCTGCTGCCATCAAATTCAAAATGTGCTGGTATTTTTTGTGAAATGGGAAAATGTTCCCGCGTTCAACATTCTGATGTGTTTACTATGCTGTACTGTGAACAACATACGAGTTTATGAGATTTGTCTAACATTAGATTCTGCTCGTGTTTACACTGCATACATCATTGTATTTTTTGGTATTGGGGTTGTACAAAGAGCTTTTTCAAAAAACACAAATTAACTCTTGATACAGTATCAAGTCTGTCTGGAGCATTTTCATTTAAAGCTAGGGTTTCGATGGCTTTTAAACACTGTATTCTGGTTTTGTTTACGTCTCAAACAGCATCCAAACTTATTTATGAGCAAGGTTGCATTTTGATCCTCAGTTTGATGTTGAAACACTTTTCGCCTACTTCACATCAAGGCTATCCGTGCAAGTGTAACAGATCTTTCTGAAAAGCTTTTTGTTTATAATAAGGGGTTGTTTTGGTTGGCTATGTTTCATAATTTTTGACTGATCACACACAAGCCCGCAAAGGAGAAAACAACAACAACAACAACAAAAAAGAAAATAAGTGCTTGCAACAATGGCTTTCTTTCAAAACCGCCCACTGAACTACATACATCTCTCCGTCTCTCTAGTTTCAACTCAATCTCTCTCAGACTTTCTGTCCTCGTCTCACCCACTCCTCCCTCACATATTACACCTCTCATTTCTCCTCAGTGAGAGGCCAAATTGAGGCAGTGTGACTGGAGCTGTTGCACATCAGCGTCTCACTGGTCCCTTTGCCCATCTTCAACTCTGCCCTTGTGGCTGGAAGTCAGATAAACCAGACAAACTGATCCTTGGAGCCTGGGTGCCTGATATTATTATTGAAGAAACTTCAGGATTTTATTTTTATAGATAGCAATCAGCGTAGCTGAGGCCTGGATAGAGGAGCTGAAGGATATTTCAACAGGTGCCACCATGATTTTTACAGAAACATGTTTCAGTGCCGAGATCTTCACTAAAATCTACTTTTTGGTACACAAAACTTCAGATGGATGTAGAATGTGCATAAAAAATGTGAAAAAAGTTACCATGAGCACTGTCAAGGCCATGTGTTGTTCTACTAAAACATTTAAAGCAAAAACTTTAGTTGCTTATTCGTGTATAAGGCCTCCAATTTCTATGCAGTCTGCGTAGAGCTCAAGCTGAATTATGCCAGAATTTCACAAAGGGCTGATGGTCCGGTTTGTTTATGAAGTTATAAACTCGACAACACTGATTGCCCACTGTGTTGTAACATGCTCAGGCAACTTATGCTGACTCACAAATAGTGTGAGCAATGATGCTTACAGAATATATTTGAAATGTTGCTGATTGACTGACTTTTCATCACAACTGTTCCGTAAGGGTCCATGTCATGGAATATAAATTAGGTACATATTATGTTAATTAAGAGTTTTATCTTTGTGGTCAGTCAGAGTTTTACATGCTTTAAAAAAGAAGGCTACCTTTCCCATAATGTGCATAGTTGGAGGACCTCTTGCTACCTTATGCTGTATGTGGCTCCACACCCACTTATGACCAAGAACAGAATGATGTATAAAAAATGTAGGAATGAACAAAAATCAAACTGATGTCACCGATACAATCAGAGAACGATGCTTGTATCCGAAACTCTTGACATAATGGGATCGGACTGGTTTATCGACCAGTTGTAGGAGTACCAAACAAGCCACTTGTAAGGTATTATGTAAATATGTTTTATGGTGATGCTGTTAAAGGTAGGGTAATCCCAATAAAGGATTCTATTCTATTCTAAGAGATTCTATGTGATTTCTAACCCAGAACACTTTGTCACATCTTTTGAATATCTCCTCCCCCTTCCACTAATTGTCCATCCAGTGAGAATTCTGTCAACAAAAATAAGGGGCTTTGCTCCAAATCCCATATTTGCACACTTATACTTAGGGCCAAATCTTCCAGCAGTTTAAGACGATCTCTGCCATTTTCTCAGGGGTTCAACTGAGGCCAAATCACGCTTTTTATACAAGAGTTAATTCGAGAGGTAGAACCGTTTGTGACCAGGTGGACGCACACTGATGCCATTTGGACGGGCTTTTGTACACGCCAACATGCGGGTTGCGGGTAGCGGGTGGTCTGACCACCCGCATCCCGTAACCCCAAACCCGCGATGGCAAGCTCATGAGTTTGCGGAAAGGAAAAAAAGACACGCCCATTGCCACACCTACAAAGTGAGTAAGGGAGTCGGCATAATAGGTAGTGGCTTTAGCAGGCAGAAGATTCCATTAGCCATTAGCGGAGGTTCGTATACCTGCAATTTGCGGGTAGCAGCTAGTGTTAACGGGTAAGGGGAAGTGTACGGTCGGGGCCTTATTAAGTGTTTTAGTGTGTTCACACTGGCAATGATGTCTTCACAAAGTACACCGCATGTTCCTAGATGGTGTATTCATAACGGTGCGAAAGTTGAGTGAGGATACTTTGTTCACTCAATCACCCTGTTACCACCCTGTTAATGCACTGGAAGTGGTGAAACACTCATTGATGGTTTCTCTGTTGAAAAGAAGATGGCGGTGCATCTTCATTGCCAAGGAAGGCTCAGTTTAAACTCTTCATAAAAGAGGAGAAAGGTTATACATATATTATAAGAAGGAACATTTGGTTAGTTTTGTTGGAATTTACAATTGACAGAAAGTAAAATTCCTGGCAGTATCATGACAGTAACTTGGGTAAAGAAGAATAATATTTGCCCTCATCACTCCAGGTAAAAGCACAACGGCACTTACAGATTGGGACAGGACTCACTCTCACTAAAGTGTACCAATAAAAAGATGCATAAAAACCCAAACATAACATTAAATAATAAAGCAAATGTGCAAACAATAAAACAATAAGACTTTGACATAATAGTCAAATAAAGGCACAAAAGTATTAAAGACAGACTAACACATGAATAAATAGTATGAAAAGCTCCTGAAGTCTTTTCAGTGACAATCTATAAAAACTGCAACCATATCACTGCATAAAGGACAACCTCAGCCATGCACAAGAATGTTTTATGCATTGCAGTGTGGCTGAAAAGTATCACTGGGTTGTTCAGAGAAAGCGGGAAAAAAAAAACACTTCTCATGTGAATGTGACAGCACAAGCTTCAAACCAGCTATAGCCACAGCCTATATTTTTATATTTTTAACATCCTTGCTCTGCAGCAAAAGCTGAAAATGGAAAAAATGGCTTCCAGAGTGAAAAACAGTATTGCCCTTATTTTCCTATTTGTTTAATCTTCGATGGTGCAGTTCCAACTAAATACCTCTTTCTATATATGGGATATGTAATATTAATTAGATTCATTCATTTGTTAAAGTCATTCAAGCTTGAACAAGTTTTATAATAAAATGGTACATCACAGCTACATTCATACATACCTCGATAGTGAGAGCGATTGCTGAGAGATACATACCGTTTTCTTTTCTTTTGGACAGTTCATCAAGTCATGTATAATGACTGAGGTCAGAGCTTTCGATGACATGTCAGGTTACCCTGGCAACTCATACGACCCTGACAAGTTTGTTGTGGTTTTGAAAACTGAAGTTTTAGCTCAGTTGACAAAATATGACTGCTGTTGCGACTTTAGAGGAAGCGGGACCGGATGTAGCTGACAGGATCAGTGCTCGTCAGATCAATGGAAAAGACGACATGTTTGAAAATCTAACTAGCATGAGTGTTAATATGTGTGCATTTTATGACTTACGCATCTACGTCTGGCATCAGATCCAGCTTGCTCGGGAAGATCTCGGAGAGTAACACACGAGTGAAGGATTTTCCCAGAGACTGGAGCCTTGATTCCAGGTGCTGGGAAGAGGTATAACAAAATTACCAATCCAAAGGCATGTTTTCAATAAATCAGACGCATTTCTCAATAGGACACTGAAAAGCCACTTCATCAAAGAAAATGGCACCCCATATTTATCCAAGCAATTTAGTAAACGGTTGCCTGGAAGTTTGCTTGACTGCTACCAGTGTTAAAAGGAAGACTACCTCTCATATGAAATCTCATATGCTTCCTTTTATTTAATGTTTGCCCCAATCTAGAGAATAGTGACTGCATGAAAGGGATATACGTATATGGCAGTTAATTTATTCAAGATTGGGGTTGAAGCCAGAGAAATGGAGTTTAAGGAGGAGTTAAAGGAACCCTCAAACTGTTCCTAGGACTGCGCTCTTATGGATAGAGATCTCTGAAGTTGTTCCAAGAGTCCGCTGGAGTCACTCTCTCAGTTTGAAGATCACAATCCCAAGTGCTCCAATTACCACTGGCACCACTGCTGACTTCACTTTTCACATATTTTGTATTTCTTCTTCAAGTTTATTTATATACCAGATTTTAGCAACAAGGCATTTTAAAGTGCTTTTCACAGTGTCAGGACATGCAAATAGAATGAAAAGAGACAGCTGATAATAACTAGAAAGTTAAAAACAAAGATAAAGAATTGAAAACAAAGATTTTAAAGTAAAAGCTACAGTCCAGGTATGTAAAGTGAAACACAATCAAAACAGTTAAACAGGAAAATATAAAAATTAGGGCTGGGCAACAATTAAAATTTTTAATCGCAATTAATCGCATTATTTCCCTGAAAATCAAATAATGTATTCAAAAGTAGTGTAAAATGCACTTATTTAAATGTTTTGCTGTCATTAGAACTAAAGCGTCATAACATTTGTTGTTCAAACACTTTTAACATCAGCACTTGTCAGTAACACATATTTTGTGTAAATCTCATCTTAAAAAATGTAAAATAAAGTAAACTTATGGCCACTGCCAGGGCATTAATGTCATCCTGTTTTTATAAAAAAAAAACTACAAACAAAATCCAACAAAATGACTGTGGCTCAGCACAATCAGAACATTAAAACAGGCAATTTCTGAGGTAACAGCAGAAACTTTTAACGGGGAGTTCAACTTGGCAGTTGTTACAAATAACCTTGTTTCTGTTGAATCCTTTGGCTGGGAGAACTTTAAAATGAAAACGTCCATGTTAAAGTTCAGTAACTTTACCAATCCATGTATCATTCATTCTTTCCATTTTCAACTGTCAATCAAAAAAAAAGAAGTGACATTTTATTATGTTTTTTGAATTTTTAATCTAATCTTACACAAAAAAAGAAAAATGCCTGGTTTTTTTTATATTTCAATTTTAGACTTGGATCAAAAATACAAAATTAAAAAACGGGCCACAGAACTGAATTCATTTTATAAATCGAGGACTGGACTTTCTGTTGTCATTACACATCTGTACCACTAGATGGAGCCGCACTGAAGTAACCAGTAAGAGAACAGCAGGACAGTGAACACATGGAGCAGATCTGATGTAACATGGAGGAATGATGCGAAATGATTTGTTGCAGTCCAGAATTTTCTTTTTCAGACAGAATTATTAATATTGCTACCTGAGTTGCTACCTGAACTGTAAAGTTCACGGATTTTTACCGTTCTCCATGTCTGTTTTAGCTTTACAGCATGTTTACTTGCCGATTGTTTTCCGGTTCCGCAGCAGCCAGTAACAGACTTTTCCAAACAAAAGCATGTGAGCAACATGCGTTAACGTGCGATAAAATAAATGTCGGCATTAAGAAATTAATGAGTTAACGCGATAATAACGTGTTAACTTGCCCAGCCCTAATAAAAAGTGATAAAAACAGAACCAGACCTCTACAGAGGTCTGGTTCTGTTTTTATCTGATTTGAACAGGGGTGAGAGTCCTGAGACTCTCACCCTTGTTCAAATCAGACCACCAGGCAGCAGTGAACAGGTGAGTCTTTAACCTTGATATAAAAGAACTTGGACTGTCAGCAGACCTGATGTTTTCTGGGAGTTTGTTCTAGATCTGTGGAGCATAGAAGCTAAAAGCTGACTCTCCGTGTTTAGTTCTGATTCTGGGAACACAGAGATTCTGGGAACACAGTTGTCTGGATCGTTCATACTGGACTGTAAGGTCTCTGGTGTCTGATATTTCCTCTTTCAACTCTCGATGATTTGCCAGCTTCTCATATAGCTTCTGCCATAATTAGTGCATCAGTGCTGTATATACATACATACATATCTAAATAACAGTCTTCTTTTTAAGATTGGTAAGATTAGCAGCAGTAAAGCAAAACTTTTACTGGATATATGTTGCATCTTTCTGTTCATTTTGTCATCCAAGTGCAGTCCTTTTTATTTACAAGGAATCTCACTAATCACATTTTTCTTCAGGATGATAAAAGATAATTGGTTTTTACAGTTCACTATTTTGAAGCACTTATATAACGGTGATCTTGTTTTCTGGTAAATGAATTCCTGCTAGTGATGCTCAGCAAGAGAAATCAATGTTCTCCACACTCATGTAAACTTACTTTGAAAACTTAAGGCCCACCCAGGAATTTACCTGGAGAGAGTGTACAAGTTGTAGAAGTTCAGGGCAACTATATTTGGTAATTTTTCATGAACAATATCGTAACAGAGAATGACCACTGCACATCAGAAAAAGAAGCTTCCAGTCTGGGACTCTAAAACAGTCCAACTGCAGACCAATACACAGTCCTGGAAAATAAATGGGCACAGATGACGCTGGCCTCACTTTCCCACCTCAGGGTGAGTCAGATCAGACCCCTTGAGAAGTCCTAAAACAGGTTTTATTTACCATTGACTTAATCTGTTTAGCAAGTTGAGAGCAACCCTGCTCCACCTTACTGACTCCTTTGAAGCTGTGAGCAGTTGCTGAGCCGCTATGGCAACCATACACAGTGAAGAAATCACATAAATGCTCCTTTAGTGAGGTAAAGGTAAAAGCATTGCTGATATCTATGTCCTTGGGAAGATTGTGAGACATTTCTATGACTGTGCTCTTATCAAAGATGGTTCCCTTCTGAGGTTATCTGACACAATACTCTTAAATTTCCACAGATGGCTATGGGAGTGCTTTTGAGTCCCTCTTCTTCTGTCATCCTAAAATAAAATGAAACTTCTATTTGACATTTTCTTACATTTATTTTTTTGTTATTCTTTCAAGTCCATTTTTTTTTCTACAAACAATAGTGTCTGTATAAAACTGAGAATGAGTACAAGCTTTTGAAACCTGCTGCAGGTAGCCAAGTATTAAATCTTTTACATCGGTGCAGCAGTGCACAAGTCCGTTTCATTTTAAACCAAGCATATTAAAATGCATAAACATTGACGGCATGCATTTCCCACAATTCCTTTTGGATAATATTTTCTTCTCTCTGCTTTCCCCTTTAGGTGTAGCGGATCGCTCATCTCCAGTATCTTCATTTGTCATACCAACCATCGAGACATCCTCTTTAACAATCCATTCAGAAATAAATCTCTTTGGTCTTCCCCTTTTGACTCCATCTCCAGCATCTTTCTGACAAAGTATCCACTATCCCTCCTCTTAATGTAACCAGATCACTTCAATCTAGCCTCTCTTACTCCATCTCCAAGACTCTGATTTGAAATAAAAATTCAAAGTTACTAACAAACCTGATCAAAATCTCTAGCAAGATGCCAACATATGATAATGAATCGACTTTCTGTGGATGTTTAGGTGCATTCGGCTTACATATCAAATAACTAGGACCCAGTTTGAAGAATGCTGTTCATATTAGTGCAACATATCACAAAAACAGTTGATAAAGAAACTTACACACATGTATTCATATATCTTTCACCTATGGCCAAAGGACAAGAGGAGTTAAAATGTGATTGTTACCTTTGGACCCGAGCACCTCAGGAATAGACTTTCTAGCCATGAAGTTACTCTGGATGGCTTTACTGGATGGAATTAGAGTTGTCTGGCAATTATCCTTTAATCTACAGATAAAAGAAGTTTCAAGGACTTCCTTCTTTCACCTAAATTATGCATGTAATGTAATATAATATTGCCAAATTAGAAATTCTGAGTCAGTAATATGGAAAATCCGATTTATTAGTTGATTTGAGATCAAATTCCTTATTAAGATGTCGTCAAAATGTTCCAGCCTATCACAAATGCTGCAGTGATGTTCTGATGAGAACAAGTATTGAGAAGATAAGAAGAAATGATCATATCTTATTATTTCTTCTTTGGCTTCCTGTGAAATCCGGGATAGAACTTCAAGTTATGAATAAGTCATGAATAAATGCAGTCTGTTGGCTTTTTTTGGGCTAGGCTGTGTTTTTTTTTTTTTTTGAACTGGCATTACGTAAATCCAGATATAATCATTTGGAATAACTTACATTATAGATGACGATAACCAGTTGGACTGACTAATTGGTGTCATGATGTTTGTTGTGACTTGGTTTGAATACTGAACTGAATTGGAATGAGGATTCAAACTCACCTCCAGGACTTTGGGGCTGCCCTGCCGGCCTAATGTACCCAATATTAGACCCCATCTGTGCGCCAGGCGAGCTCTGTCAATAGCCTGCAGCCTCAAAGCACGCATGGCCTCGTGGTCATAGTATTCTCTGGAGAACACCTTACTGTAGGGGTCATATCTAAAAACAAGTACAGCAAAAAAGAAACAACTAACACACAGGTGACAGTAGGATGTGTACTTGTGCACAAACAGGTCACATCGTGCAGATTGCCAACTGTTGTTCTGGTATCTATCTCGAGGACATTCAATGAAAAAAAATAAACAAATAAATAAAAAATAAGATGAGAAGTCCAATCATAAAAAGCCATCAAGTATGACAGAAGCGAGTTTATCTTATGAAAAGAGGAGGTATTTCTGAACTTCTAATCTCCTTTTCTCAGTTACAAGAGCTACACTTGAGATTAGAATCTTGTTTATGAGAGAGACCCGCGATCTGTGCAGCAGTGCATATGTCTGCCACAACCCACTTCTACTTCGCATGCAACCAAGGTCTCAGCAAAACAGAATTTCATGGAATTGTAACGGTAGTGCAATAATGATCATAACTGCCAGTGATTTTTAAAATTGAAAACCTACTGAATAATATAAAAAATAGTTTAACAATTAAAATAAATACATTAAAAAAAATATGCACAATCTCCTCGGAAAATCCGCTCACTTTTTCAAGCTGTTGAAGTATCTTCCTCATTTTAATTGCATATTATCAAAGCTAATATTAAATGTGACATTATCTGGGACATACTAGCAGTGTCAAACAGTAACACACTCCTTGTAGTAAGAGAGTGTAATGTGTTTTTTCGAGTAACAGAATTTAAGAAATTAAATTGTAGCTACAACACAATGAAATAAACTGGTACCAAAGGCACCAAGACTCTTTTTGGCATTAGATCACATACCACTGGTCACTTTTACAGATTAATGGTTGTAAGGGAAAAAATTAAAATAAAAAAACAAAGAAAATAAAAAGAACTAAAGAGGTGTTTTCATACCGCCAATTATTGGTAATTATCTAAATATATACATCTATATGTTCTTGAGTAACAAGCCCACGGTGGATGCGCGGATATATAAAGAACAAAGACATGACAATATTTGACAAACATGGTGCCATTTTCTTGAAATATACCTGTAGGCAGGGATATTTGGGTTTGCAATCATGATTGACTCCAAGTGAAATCTTCCATCTCCAAGGTAACTGCAGAAAAAAAAAAACAAACAAACAAACAGATAAATTCACTTTTAATGTATAAGATATGATGACATAAAAAAATGAAAGAAAACCTCCTCTGGATAATCAAATTTTTGTGAGAACTGGTAATATAACAAACATCATCCTTGCCATAGACTTTCTTTGACAATCTTTGAAACTCTATCAATCACTACCGTCTCCAAACAGAAGGCTGAAAGAAAAAAAAAAAGTAGGATGGGGAGGGGGGGGGGGGGGGGGGCTTCCCACTTCTGCTGTCCAAGAAAATGACCCCAACGATTGGAGCATGCTGTTTACCAAGACTACAAGCTCCTCCAATTAACCCAGGGTCTGATGCTGGGGATTCACCAGGGCTCAAGCAGAGGCAGAGTTCATAAACCATAAATGCGTAGCAGGATGTTGGTGTCTTAAACACACACACAAAGTCTCTTAGATAAAGCCCCTTCACTGTGAGGCGGAGAACATCCTGCTGTCTTTGTGAGGGGGGCTCAGGTCGGTTCCTCCTCTGAGCTGAACCAAGCAAAGAGATTCACTAATTGGTTTTTGTTTGGAGCACCTTAAAATAGGCTGTGGGTGGATATAAATACGGGTTACACTGTGATATCCCAGCCTTTATTTGCAAAGTCTGCTCTCTGTATGCATTGTGTAATAACGATGAACGACAGCACAAAATTAATTCAAGCAGCCTCCCTCTCCTGCTGCCTGTCATTGCTTAGAGACTTCCAAGACCCTCATTTAATTACATCCTCAAAAAAAAAAAAAAAAAGAAAAAGAAAAAAAAAGAAAAGGGAAGATTTTCGCTGCTTTTTGGCCACTGTTGTCCTGAGTGGTATTTTGCTGTGAGAGGTTTGCTCAAATCTGGTTCACCCTACAACTATGGAAACCTGCTCTGGCTATAATGTAATGCGCCTTTCTGCCATTGTCATTTTCACATTATCATATTGTTCTATTATGAGAAAGAGCTGGAACACTGTCAGCAGATGGAAATGGGCCACTGATCATTTCTTAAAGCTCTTTACATTTCACTTTCTGGCTCTCGAGACTGGGCGCTTTCAGTATTCTAAAATGGGTCTCATAGTCTAATATTCTGCTATTCAATCTCTATAATGCTCAAATAGCTCATAAATGCAATTACAGCTGGTGAATATACCATTGTTGGAAGCTCGAACAATACTTGGTGCGCTGACATGAACCACTGACTGGTTTCTAATTAATTTAAGATTGTCCTAAGTTAAATATTAATTTAATAACGATGATGAAAAACACACAGATAAGAAAAAGAATCAGTGAGGAGAAGCTTGATCTTTTGCTTTCCTTGAAGATGGTGAATTATCTGTCATGTCTTTACCTTAATAGTATTTCACTGAAGGAAAGGACGTTTAATTACAACAGCAAACTATTAGTGTATAATTAAGCTTTCAATGTTGGTGTCATGGGATAATAAATGACTATTTTATTCTATTAGGTGCTATGCTAGAAGGGGACATACAACCCATATGAATAATACAACCACATGTCAAAGAGTGTGAGGCAGGGCAATCAATTCTTCTGGATTAGTGGCTAAAACACACTCGTCTCCATCAACGCATATAGAAAAGCAGGTGATGCTGTTTTAATCTCATGCACTGGGAGGTTTTGAGCACATGGACTAACACTAAACGTGAGCAGATCAGACACAATAGGACATGTACCTGTGCGAAATTAAATCAGGTGAATTACATTATCTCACTGTGCACAACAAAGCAGAGGCTTTAACTACAGAAGACCAGCACAACATACATCAACAGAAAGCAGCTGCAGGGATGTTGTTTGCTGCTCGGATGTGACACACTGTCAGTTCGCTTTCTTCTCTGCAGCGCAAGCATCGCTTTGAAAAGCATCACCCGCACAAAGTTTATGAGAAAACAGAAGAGCTAGTCTTTTAGAATAAATACAGTTTCTGACTGGATGCTTGTTGTTGTTCCCTAGGAAATGAAGGAACTTAAAGCAGACAATCGCACAAGCTGAAACAAATTCACCAACACACGGTGATGCGTTGCACACTTTATCAATTTTCATCACATGCATGCCACAGTAGACGTCAAACTTTGTAAAAGCCTTCCTTCAAAACTTGGATAATTTGGCAAAGATGTGGATATGTTGCAGCTGAAAAAAGCCAAATGTGTCAGCCTAGATCCGATTCAGTGATTTTCAAACTGAGAAGGTATTTTTAGCCTCACTGTTCTGGATCAGCATCTGGCTGTTTCTGGCTACACAGAGCACACACACGCACACACACGCACACACACGCACACACACCTGCACACACATCTACACACACACACGTAGTTATCCCTGCCAGCTACGTCTCGTGTGACTGCAGTATTGTCACACTGATTATTACTTAAATCAAATGGCTGAGCACGGTATTGGCAGGAACAAATGTCAGAGGTGGTGGGGGTGACAGTGACATGATGACTTGAGTCAATACTGAATAATATCTTCTAGCTATAAATAAAAAAAAACAAAAAAAAGGGGGGAAAAGGAAAAGAGAACAGATCATTGTCTGAGGCTGTAAGGCGGATGACAGGGGAAAAAGATTTTCTTACATTATGGCGTCAACATGGCGATCTAGGCGAGGGGAGGTACAGCCCAAAATTTCTCCTGGTGACAGAGGACGACACTGTGGGACAAGCACTTCATACTCTGGCTTCAAAGCTGCACTGACGGCCTGAAACATGGAGGAAGAGAGAGGGAGAACAGCTTCAAGGTTTTGATTATGTTAAAAGTAGGGCTGGGCAAGTTAACGCATTATTATCGCGTTAACGCATTAATTTATTAACGCCCACATTTATTTTATCGTGTGTTAACACAAGTTGCTCACATGCTTTTGTTTTGAAAAGTCTGTTACTGGCTGCGGCGGAACCGGAAAATAATTGGCTGGTAAACATGCGGCAAAGCTTAAGTACACATGGAGAACAGTAAAAATCTGTGTACTTTACAGTTCGGGTAGCAACTCAGGTAGCAATATTAACAATTCTATCTGAACCAAAAAAAACTTTCAAACTTTCAAGACGTTCGTGTCATTCCTCCATTTATCATCTGATCTGCTCCTTGTGTTGACTGTCATGGTGTTCTCTTACTGGTTACTTCAGTGCGGCTCCATCTAGTGGTACAGATGTGTAATGACAACAGAAAGTCTGTTCCTTGGTTATAAAACAAAGCCATTTCTGGGTCACATAAACCAGACAATAAAATATCAAAAACAAATTCAGTCAATTTTTGATTGACAATTGAAAATGGAAAAAAAACAAATGATTCACAGATAATTATGGATTGATAAAGTTACAGAACTTCAACATGGACATTTTTCATTTTAAAGTTCTCCCAGGGGAGGATTCAACAGAAACAAGGTTATTTGTAACCACTGACAAGTTGAACTCCCCGTTAAAAGTCTCTGCTGTTACCTCAGAAATGACCTGTTTTAATGTTCTGATTGTGGCCTCTAGATTGTTAGGATTTTGTTGGTTGACTTTTTTAAAATTTTTATAAAAAAACAGGATGACATTAATGCCCTGGCAGTGGCAATAAGACTTATTTTATTTGACATTTTTTAAGATGAGATTTACACTAAATATGTGTTACTGGCAAGTGCTGAGGTGTGATGAAGTGTTTGAACAACAAATGTTATGGCACTTTAGTTCATATGGCAGCAGAATATTTAAATAAAAGTGACCTTTACACTACTTTTTAATGTATTATTTGATTTTGTGCATTCAATGCGATTAATCGTGATTAATCACAGAAATCATGCGATTAATCGTGATTAAGAATTTTAATCATTGCCCAGCCCTAGTTAAAAGATCTCTCTAAATGTTTGACTTTGTGTGTATGCTGTACATGTGAATTACTTTATCAATGTTTCAGGGAAATCTTAGCTGAGCAGCAATTTAGATGTTTAAATGTCAGTATTATTCACTCATTCAAAGCATGGATTTCAGTACTTTTGTGCCTATATGCATTAGGTTTATCATCTCGTTGCTATTACCAGCCTGTCTTCAGCTTCAACACCACAGCACTGACATTCACATGTAAAGATTTTGGATACGAGCTTGGGTTCAGTTTTCTCCTCAACGTTAGTAAGACATCTGGTCCCTAAGATAACAGAGTATACACAAAGCATGAAGCTCCCTCTACCATGTTTCACAGTTTGGATGACATTGAGATTGTGTTCAGGGAATTAATTTGGTTCAACAGTCTTTCTGCACTGTCTTTTGTAAACCTCTGATGTGCAGCAGCTTTTCTGAATTGTTTTGGAGAGAAGTAGTTTTATTCAATGTCCATTCAGGGAATTATTATTGTACTAAACAAGTGAAATAATAACTGGGAAAGAAAATATTTCAACGTTTTGAATCTTGAGGTATTTGAAAATGGTTTGTTATATTTAGGTTCTTGTCCACTTCTTTCAGGATTGCAAATTGTGTTGTAAAAATGATCCTGGCTGGCTGCCCAGTCCAAGAAGACTAGCAACCAGCAGGGATGTTTTCCAGTTTACAGCAATGGATACTTTGCAGTATCCATTGCTTCATTTCAAAACATATATAATACATAATAAAAGAAACAAAGCAAACTAAACTCCCTAGATAGTTATAGTCTATCCCGTATTTAGAAAGAGAAAGAATGTGGCAGTGAAAAGATGGGGACTGTTGGAAGGTAATGGAGCAGAGAATGAGAAAAGCCATAGAGACTTTACAGAAATTGTGGCCCTCAAGTGATCTTGTAAGAGACAAACATAACATATTAGATTTCAGCACAGCCATGTGTTAAAATAATTGATTTGGCAAAATATTGACAATGAATTTCACATGACGTGAAGATGCAGAGAAAAAGAGCAATTATGTGCTGAAAAGGGAGCTGTAATATAAATAAATGAATTCTTTCAAACATATATTAGGTAAAGTTAAAAGATGAAACAAAAATCTCAACAAAAAAAGATTAAAAAAAAAAATGTTTGGGTTTTCTGAGGTTAACAGATAAAGCGGATGATCTAAGGCAGCACATCGGGAGTATGGGTGTTCGCCAAGCTTCTCTCGCCCATACTCTGTCACTTCAATAAGCCAGCATATGTAGTGCATCTAACTCACAAGATATGAGGAAGATATAGGCAACCAGCATACATAATTACACCCTCACTAAAAAAATAAATACAAAAATACATATATGTGCATATATATGCATGGATGCCCAACAGTGTAATATTAGCCAAAAGGACAGAGCACAACTTGAAAAAACAGCAGTGGTTACATTAGTGAAAGCCTACAGTGGTGATGGTTACTCTCAACAAATGAAAGCAGGAGAGCACATTATAGAAGAGGGAGGCAGCAAATCTGAAAGTGGGATGTTAAAGCTTAATACTATAGCTGTTGCCACAGCTTATGTAAAGAGCAGTCCTGAGCACGACGCTGAACTGAGAGGCCTTCCAAGGTCATTACACCTTTCAATTCAAAAATAACTGCTGCCAGATTTGACAAACCCACACTTGAATTGAGCTTAACAGCAGTGTTCATAAAAGGCAGGAACCACAGAAAATATCCTGTGCTGAGACTGAAATGAACGTGGGTGGGAAGTATTCCAGTTCTGCACAAGCAAATAACGTCATGTTAGAGACAAAAATTCCATCTATAACTCAGACAGGAAAGAATAAAAACTAAAAATAATATTCTCAGATATAATTTGGAGGATGTGTGAGCTTCTGCCTCCGTTTTCCCTGACACGAAAGCGAACTCATCCATAAGCATGCAGAATCAGACAAAAACAGTGTTTATTCACCTGCAGTGCTGCCACAAACTGAATCGTGCTGACGAGTGCCAGGGACTGTCCAGGAAGGAAGTTGAACTTGACTGTATCCAGGAAGTGTGCATTGTCCATCTGGATATCCACAAACACATACAGCATCTTAATGCCTGCTGTGGAATCTATGGGGACTGAAGGAAGGCACAGACAAGAGAAAATACAAATTAATAATTCACTCTATCATGTCAGGTAAGCCAGCATTATATGCACTATTGATGAGGCCTCAAACATTAACGTGCTGCACATGTTCACACATGCAGTTATATGGGAACCACTGCATGCACATATATAACTCACAGCTGCTGCCTGTGTGATATGACTGAAACTCATTCAGATCCAGTCTCTGGCTCATGCAGGAACTCATGCAAAGACCTCAATTATTTAGGGAAAGAGAGGGACACATTTGATTGCTATTGCTATTGCCATTAATTTCACAGGCCATTTACTACGCACCCGGGCCGAGAAGGTGCAGCTAAAGATGTGCCAAGTTAGATGCTGAGCAAAGTGGGCAGGACTCCAAGAATGAGTGCAGATAAACCAGAAGAAAATATTCTGTTGATCATCACAATTATTAGTCTTTTGCTACATTTAGTTTAGCACATGTGCAGTAAAGGGACTTTTTTTTTCCTTGTTCCAATTAACTAAATTACCCATTAAAGAGAAAATTTTGTGGGCCAGGGCAGCTCACATGACAGAAATAAAACAAACTAAAACTAAAATTTGTCATACAAATAATAGGGATTAAAAATGTAATTGCCTGTGTTCAGTTTTTGCAACTGTTAGAATAAACGCCTAAAATAACCTGAACTTCTCACAAACTCCACTTAACATAAATAGATTATACATGAACTGGGGACAAAAGCTCTCTTACAAAAATTCCCAAGGCAAATATCCCACACCCACAGTGAAGGACAGGTGTACAGTGTGATGATGTCACAAGACTGTAGACAAGTCAACTGAATCCAATTAAAGAAAACCATATGGAAGCGTAACACTTGTTTTTAACCAGTTGATGTAATTATTGATTACTAATTGTGACTGTAGATCGGCCTTGATAAAGAATTAGAGGCAGAAGGTTAGGAAACGGGAGTGAAAGCACTGCATTTATGTGTGAACATAAGTGATTTCATGGACAATTGTAAGAGTCCATAGACACATAGAAAAAGTGGGTAACTGATTAAATGGAACCAGAAGTGATCAATAGGCTCACATTTCAGCAGAGAGGAAAAAGTAAAGATATGGATGGAGGTTTTAAAAAATGGCATTTTGTTGCAGGGCCCCTGTTGAGAGGTGAACCAGGGAGCTTAAGATATTAAAGGGGAAAGGCTTTGAACAGAAGAATAAAACTGAAGAGTAAGACCAGCAGCTGTCTGCTGCTTGTTTATCGGCACTCCCAACCCATAAAGGGCTAAACAAAAGGACATCGATCTGTGTTCACTTTAGCATGGTAGCCTTAGTGCACTTAGATACTCCAATTAGACACTCAGTCAATAAGATGGACAATACTCACTTGTGCCATCACTGCTTTTTATCTCATGTGTTAAAGAAATAAAAACAATTAGCACAGCTGGTTATTCATGCCCATGTAAACAAATATGAGGGCACAAGTAAGACAAAGAAAACATTTAATAGTATGGTATATTGACGAGTCTAATTGTTGCACTGATCAAAATTTCGAGGAGAGGAAATGAGCTGAATGTGTCTGCTTGACAAATCTAAATCTAATTCAACACAACTAACAGGTAGTGATTTTGCCAAATGCAGAATACAGACAACTGCATAATTTCCAGCATGGCTAGAATAGAACAGAATAGAATAGAATAGAATCCTGAATGATGCACGACTTGAATTTCCAGTGTGTGTCATTTAATCCACTGGGCTATTAGAGCAATCAGCATAAATTATTTCTTTATCTTCCATACTTTAAAATACAGCCTTTTTTTTTTTTCGAAAGTGCTTTAAACTCACTGAGAGTTCAATCCTACTACTGAACTAACATCAATACCGAGAGAATTGTAGGAATTGATTTTGAATGTGTGAACTCTATGCAGGTGGATTATTAAATGACAGACTTCAGCTACTGTTAAGCAACTTCACAAGCACGCACGCACACACACTTTTATCACACAAATAGTGCAGGTCTGTCTCTAATGGCACGAGTAGGATGAAATTAAAATAATTTGTAGAAGACATTTACATGTTACACTGTACACAGCATTGGTTAAGTTTAAATAACTGGCTGCCTGCTAAAAATATTAACTACTGTCGTGCTTTTCCAGAGGGAGGCTCTTACCAATTTCCTTAGTTAACTCCGGGTGGTGACTTATTTTCATTTCTTTTTTCTTTTTTTTTTTTTTTTTTTTTTTTTGGGCCAAGCAGTGTACAGTGCCTTACGAAAGTATTCGGCCCCCTTGAACTTTTCAACCTTTTCCCACATTTCAGGCTTCAAACATAAAAATATACAATTTTAATTTTTTGTCAAGAATCAACAAGTGGGACACAATCGTGAAGTGGAACGAAATTTATTGGCTGTTTTAAACTTTTTTTTTTAACAAATAACTGAAAAGTGGGGTATGTAATATTATTCAGCCCCTTTACTTTCAGCGCAGCGAACTCACTCCAGAAGGTCAGTGAGGATCTCTGAATGATCCAATGTTGTCCTGAATGACTGATGATGATCAATAGAATCCACCTGTGTGTAATCAAGTCTCCGTATAAATGCACCTGCTCTGTGATAGTCTCAGGGTTCTGTTTAAAGCTCAGAGAGCATCATGAAGACCAAGGAACACACCAGGCAGGTCCCAGATACTGTTGTGGAGAAGTTTAAAGCTGGATTTGGATAGAAAAAGATTTCCTAAGCTTTAAACATCTCAAGGAGCACTGAGCAAGCAATCATATTGAAATGGAAGGATTATCAGACCACTGCAAATCTACCAAGACCCGGCCGTCCCTCTAAACTTTCATCTGGAACAAGGAGAAGACTGATCAGAGATGCAGCCAAGAGGCCCATGATCACTCTGGATGAACTGATCTACAGCTGAGGTGGGAGAGTCTGTCCAGAGGACAACAATCAGTCGTACATTGGACAAATCTGGCCTTTATGGAAGAGTGGCAAGAAGAAAGACATTTCTCAAAGATATCCATAAAACGTCTCGTTTAAAGTTTGCCACAAGCCACCTGGGAGACACACCAAACATGTGGAAGAAGGAGCTCTGGTCAGATAAAACCAAAATCAAACTTTTTGGCCACAATGCAAAACGATATGTTTGGAATAAAAGCAACACAGCTCATCACCCTGAACACACCATCCCCACTGTCAAACATGGTGGTGGCAGCATCATGGTCTGGGCCTGCTTTTCTTCAGCAGGGACAGGGAAGATGGTTGAAATTGATGGAGTCTGTAAAATACCTGAAACTGGGATGGAGATTTATCTTCCAACAGGACAATGATGCAAAACATAAAGCCAAATCTACAATGGAACGGTTCACAAATAAACGTATCCAGGTGTTAGAACGGCCAAGTCAAAGTCCAGACCTGAATCCAATCCAGAATCTGTGGAAAGAGCTGAAGACTGCTGTTCACAAACACTCTCCATCCAACCTCACTGAGCTCTAGCTGTTTTGCAAAGTAAGAATGGGTAAGAATTTCAGTCTCTGGATGTGCAAAACTGATAGAGACAAACCCCAAGAGACTTGCAGCTGTAATTGCAGCAAAAGGTGGCGCTACAAAGTATTAACGCAAGGGGGCCAAATAATATTGTACGCATCCCACTTTTCAGTTTTTTCTTTGTTAAAAAAAATCTAAAATATCCAATAAATTTCATTCCTACTTCATGATTGTGTCCCACTTGTTGTTGATTCTTGACAAAAAATTGAAATTTTATATCTTTATGTTTGAAGCCTGAAATGTGGCAAAAGGTTGAAAAGTTCGAGGGGGCTGAATACTTTCGCAAGGCACTGTACATTACAATGGTGATGTTTTCCATTCTTCTGACTTAGATGGCAGATGTAACATACAGTGCATGGCTGCATCACACAACTATTTCAACTTGCTTTTTTGCAGAACAGGACAGTTTTACAAAGTCAAAGGTGAAGAGGTTTATTGTAGTTGGAGAGAGAAATGGGAAGATATTTGCATACTCATAGTTCAGCACATACTAAATGAGGTAAAGGTGCACAGTTAAATCTGAACTCATTAAAAACACAAATGCATTGATTATACAAACTTTAAAAAAAATGTTTTAGGTGTTTTTTTTATCCCAAAAGAAGAACTTTTAAAGACAGCAGTGTTTAATAAAAATTCTCATGACTTACACTTGTAGGAAATAATGCGTCTTTAAATTATGACTGGATTATGTTTCTCATGTAGTGTTATGATGATGAAATATGGGAGACACCAATACTTAAAAACAAATACTGTAGAGAAAATAAAAGGGATGCAGGAGAGACAACCACTCAGTCAGTCAAAGCACTGTCTTTTATCTCCCTGCAGGTGGCTGACATCTTAGGAAACAGTGCAGATGATGTTCTCATGACTAGGTGATGAAGGCCAGGCTCTCTCTCACACACACACACTCAACACACACACACTGCAATGTTCTTTTCTTTGAAAATTTTCTTCAATTACTTTTCGATCCAACTTCAACACCTTTAAAGACTTCAGTACTTTAAGTGTTGGTGTTTATTTGATTCTTTTGAACATACATTATAATGTGTAGACATTTGATCTCTTCTGTAAACATACATCCCCGTCCTCACATCATTCATCCATGATTAACAAATAATGAATGTATTCCCACACAAGGACAAACACACAAACATACACAAGCGAAACTCCATCAAAACGCAAAGCAATGCTGAGAGCATTTTTCAGTTGTTAAGATTCTGCTGGTCATTTCTGGTATTTTGGAGAGGTGAGCTTGTTTGGGCAAAGATGCATCAAAACTATTGATTTAACATTTCCTCTCAAGTTCTGCAAGAGACAGACAGCAGAGGCAAGGGTGAAGGTGCTCAAGAACTGCTTGAGGTTTTCAAAGGATGACTCTAATGCATGTTCCCCATTGATCTGATGGGTAAATGTAATGTGCAGGCTCCAAAGGTCTGACATTCTTTCCATATAAGAGCTGTGCAGATTGCACAAACTAGTTACATTTTCCATTCATCGATAGCTCCATCTGTCAGTCTCCGTTTGTCTTCCTGTCTTTGTTGATGCTTACTTTTTTACGCTGATGACTCTCACTTGGTGGGAGTCCTTGAAGCTTTCCTCTTAATGTCGCTCTTTGAGTTGCAATCTGCATTCATCATCATGAAGAAACAGGAACAAAAACATGCATACAGATGGTAAAGAAACTTACTGAGACAGCTGTGGCCATAGTGAACCATGAAATCAGCTCCCAGGGCTCGGGCAGTGAAGTCATCAACGCAGCAGGCCCCATACGTCACGTCCCCCATCACAATGGTATCAGCCTCTGTAAACCTGGGACGTACGCCAGCAAGACATAATCAGCAGAGTGTAAGACTATATGCACCTCTCATTCATTCTTACCATAACGATCAATACACATAGCATGCAAGGCACACCGTGATTATGTGAGAGCTAAGTAAGATCAATTTCCTATAAACTTGCAGCTGATGATGAGAAGTATATACAGTAGCATCTGAAATCATTGCCAGTCAGTGACTGATATCACAGGACATCAGGCTGACTTACTGCTCTTTGTTTTCTATTCATTAGCAACCAATAGTCAAAGTACAAAAGAAGCGCTCTGATAGTTAAATCCCTGCTAGTCGAGTGTTAATCACGATAGTCTGTCTAAAGGAAGGGGGCAACACAGGAAAAACAAGTGATGATTAAATAAGGTTACACAAGTTTGTAAGGGCCCTTTTCCTGTCTATTTAAGGATGTTCTGCACATTTTCTTAAGAACAAGGAAAAAAACAACTGTCAGCAATAGAAAAGTGCACTATGAAAATAACCCATTCAGAATAGATGCTTTGTACCACAAGTAGGTTGTGTGAGTGTATCACCGACATTGTGGGCCTAATGTTCCATTTTGCTGGAATAAAGGACAAAATCATATTCTGAAGAAGAAAACTAATATATTACACAGGCACCTGCATACCTGTTCAAATGAGCTGCAGAAGACACAAACGAACAAGACCTTTTACCACCCTTTATATACAAATACATTTGAGGCAACACATTAGGAGGAGGTTGTAAAAGACTCTATCCCAGGTATTTGGGGCTGCAGTCTGACAGATTCAGGCTAAACACAAGGGGTAGAACAAAGTTGAGACAAAGGGCTTGGGAAGAGAGGAAGGTGGTAAACAGACATGTCTACAAACAGAATAGCCACTGTAACAACCTACAAACTCTTTGTAATTCCTCTCCTGTTGCCCAGACTGTTAATCTACACCCAATGTTAGTTTACTTGCTCTGACCTCCACGAGGGGTTCCAGAAAAAGTTTCTATTTAGCCTTTCCACCCCCACTTTATCTGATGTAATCTCTCAGTTGGGCTGTCTCTGGGCACCTCATCATTGTCCTCTTGTAATTCATGTTGTTTCTTTTTCCTCCATTCCTCTGTCCCATCTACTCTAATGGCTGCTCTCAAGTGAAGGGCAGCGCCAGCCCTTCTGAGCCCAGAACAACAGATAAGAGCAACTCATCTGGTAAGCAAATGTTTGGCTTTGATGGTTTGATTCAAATACCCTCACTGTTCTCAAGGTTTTCAACATGTTTGCATATGCCTGACTATACTGAGAGCCAACAACATATAGGTAATAATGGGTCACTGCAAATTATATTACGGTGATATTTTGTTTGTGGACTCTTGAGAAGGTTTTCAAATTTGCGACAGTCAATCGTTCTTTAACTGAAGCTGGCTGCTTTTGTTTGGAGTTGCAGAAATGTGCATCAATCTTCCAGCTAAAAATACACAGCCTACCCACCAGGAAAAGAAAAATGAAAAAATACCCTATACAGTCCTCTGCAATACTACACAGAACCATCTACAATGCAAAGCACAGCGCTAGAGAAGATTATTGTATCTAATCAGCCATCTATCTCCCAGAAACATCATTATCACACCTACCTCCACTGGAAGTGCAAGGCATATCTAGTTATTTCCAGGGTGAGATTTTATGGTAATAAATGCTAAGAATCAGATTAAGAGCCCGATATAACAGACGTGATTCTACTGGGACATGGGTAGAGTAATTACTGGGCAATGTACAGTCCTATATCCCAGTGAAATAGAGGGGAAAAAAAGGGGGAGGAGCACTGACAGGGTGATAGGGTTAGGCAGTAGATGAGAGAAAGAAAGGTTTATCAGCAGGCTGTTTCAGCACAGGAAGGAGTACAATGGGTTTGTATAAGGTACAACTGTCCTCCATCCCTCCTCATTTACATACATTTTCCTTTCCATTCTCTGTAAAACTACTCCTTTTCCTGCTTGCACTTGTCTCTCTTGTGTCAGTTGTTTTTCTGCTTTTCTGCTTCTCTGCATATCTGCCCTGGTTTTGCCCCATCTCACATTACTCAGTGCAGCCATTCCAACTGAAATGTCATTAAGATCTAATTAAGATGTCAGAGGAGCTTGTGAACTCCAAAACAGCCCATGTAATATGTGTGAGAAATTGCCAGCTGATCTGAATATTTCCTACAGATGTTACTGTGCTGCAGTGTGCTGCAAGCTCAGTTACAGCTCTACAAGTAGACAGGAAAATATATGCGCAGTACGATCTGTGTGCATGCAGCATATACACGCAGATTGTGGATTTATTGCCAGGTGATTGTTTTACTATATTTCAACAAGTTAAGCAGCTATATTGTAAATAAACAGCATCTCACTTAGCTAAAAAAAAATTCCAAGTGCAGCAGGATAAACATGAAAGCAAACTAATCTTTCTGCTCTGTCCTCTGGAGATGATACCCTCTTTTTGACTTGACAGGAATTCCTTCAGCTGCCACCATAAAAGAGGAGCTTACTTGAAATAATGCCTTACAGCTCAGATGTTGCAGCAGACAAAAAGAATGAAAAACTTCTCCAGTGTCTGAAACATTCAGCCTTTACTTCAGCATATGCAGCCCTTCTGATGCAGAGGATTCTTATGTATTGATGGAAATGAGAGTGAACTAAGCAGGTTTCCACCATCTGAATGAATAACTGGTATTTATGGTTAACAGGTATTTTTCACTCAATCATTTTCAGTCTTTGGTTTTTTGCTTTAAAAAAGCATAGCTGTTTCCAGGTTTACAACAGCAGATGGACCATAAAGAGTGACATCACATTTTGTTTTACAAAAGGCTATTTCTATATTGGTTAAGATTACTTTACATTGTTTCTTTTTTGCTTCTTAAATGTATGCAAATTTCCAATTCGTTGATACTGTACATGTATGGATGAGGGGACATCTGCGTCCCCCCCAACAACTTAGGGTAGATGGAGCAACCAGTCAGGAAACAGAGCTTTACAACTGTATAGTCATGCTAAAAATTTAATTCACAGTTTTTCTTCTCTATTGATTTTAAATTTACTCATGAAACAAATTAAGGTCCTGATCGTACACTTCCCGCTAGCAGCCACCCACTAACCGCAAATTGCGGGTTTAAGAACCTCCACTAACCGCTAATGCAATTGTCCGCTCCCTAAAGCCGCTACCCATTATGCCGACTCCCTTACTCACATTGTAGGTGTGGCAATGGCGTGTCTTTTGCCCTTTGCCGCAAACTCGGTATCTTGCAATCGTGGGTAACGGATAGCGGGTGGTCAGACCACCCGGCTATCTATTAGCCCCAAGTCGGTGCGTACAAGAGCACGTCCAAATGGCATCATTGTACCTCCACCTGGTCACATGTGTACGTGCACAACCGGCTCTACCTCTCGAATTAACTCTTGTATAAAAGCGTGATTTGGCCTCAGTTGAACCCCTGAGAAAATGGAAGAGATGGTCTTAAAAAGCTTGCTCGCGAGTTAAACCATAGACAACCAGAGCGTGTTTACTGGGAGCACACCGGCTATCTGGGACTTTCAAGTAGCCGATAGGAATTGTCTGTGTAAAAATATTTTTATGTATATATCAGTGCAGAAGAGGAGGAGGAAAGAAGAGGAGGAAGCTCTACAGCAGAGTCCCAGACGAGCTGCTCACAAGAGCCGCTCCGATCTGGATGAAAAGACGCTCCATAGCGGTTTGTGGGTAGCGCAACCTGCTCTTAAAGGCAATGGCTACTGACGCACTGATTGTTTTAAAAGGTGGAACGCCCTAACCACTCCCATGCATAATATAGCGGGTAGCGCAGGTGGGATAGCGGGTTTAGGCAGGTGGAAGGTTGCGTTCTTTGCGGGGGAACGCCCCTCCTGCTGCCCGCTATCCCTAAATAGCAGCTTTAGGAGATATGGCGGAAGAAGTTGGGCCATTAATGTTCAAACACAAAGAAGGTACCTTCCTCTTATAATGACTGCAGATTTCAAGCAATCATGCTTTCAGCCTAAAACTTCAGTTCAGTCGTGTCTCAGATATTCAGTAATTTGGTTCCAGCAGAGTTGAAAGTGTACCTGTAATTAGAAAGAAATTAGCTGCCTGATGTTTCCTTAAAGGCAAACCAGTTGTGTGTTAATAAAATATGATATATAAAAAGGGATCCAAGGTTTTTGTCTTTTTGTTTTAATGTTTTATTGTCCTATGTTTTTTTGTACAAATGATAACATGGCTAAATAACAATGTATTCTAATCCTGTCAAAACCATTTCTTCATTTCTTTAAAAAAGAATTAATCACAAATAAATGTGAATTAATATGCATCCTTTGCTGATAATGGTAAGTACCTGTTTTAATGATACTTTGTTTTGCTACCTTGCTGTTCTCTTGTAACATAAAGATAAATTATGGGCGCGTGCGGGGGGGGTTTCATAAGTGATCATGTGTCACTTTGTTAGCAGAGTAGCCTGGTGGTTAACACCATTCTCTCAGGAGTCCCCACACAGAGAGGTTTGTATTCTCCCTTCAGAAAAAGCCCTTTTACAGTTTACTCACTGTACCTGTTTGGGTTTCGTCAGGGGTTGTGTGTTCCCTCTTTAACTCCAAAAACATACCAACAGACTGTATTCACTGACATCGCACATCTGGGTATTTTGACTCAATGTTGCCATGTTGGGCATCAAGCTCCATAGCACAGCGCCAGTTCTTCAGTTGTTCTAATGCAGTCATGTGTTTACAAGTTAACAAACATTAGTCGTTAGAAATGGATAAAAATCATCAGATGACTACACCCAGAATTCAAAAGGAAAAAGCGGAAGCACGTGGAAATGCTTCGATGCCCAGTTGAAATCTCATTATGTAAGAAAATAGCAGCAGTTGTGTATTCGACCAGTACAGACGGCTAATATGGATTATACACACGATCTGAAGGACTTACACAGTGTGTTGTACCCGACATCTACAGTTATATTTCTCATGATAAAAGTGCCTAAACTTTGGATGCTTAAGATCAGTTTGTGTGCAGCTAGGTGGAAGATACCAACTACATTTGATCAGCAGGATTGTGTCGTGGCTGCAGGAAAGGTTTACTAAAATTAAGGTCACGATCTGAGCATGCCAGTTGTCTCTAAATTCCCCAAAATGTTTCCTCAATACATTTAGCCTGGGCCTACATGTTTCATTGAATTTAGAGTCACTATCATCTATAATATCAGGAGAAATTAGTGATATTATGACATTATGAGTGATATTGAGTGAAATTAGTGATATTTTTACCAATCTCTATCTTACAGGTTTCTGAATGGGATCCTTTTACTTTCTAATGTTGGTAACCATTGAGTCTTAAAACAACTCTGATCAGTTCTGAATGTTTACTAAATGAAATAAATACTGTATTAAGTAAATTAAGTAAAGTTACGCAGTTGATGTCGCTGTCTATGTTAATCTTTCCTGATTTGATTTGAGAAATGCTAAATAATAATAGACACAGAAATTACTTGTCTAACCTTTGACGAAATGATGAGAAAAAGGAGCGAAGTCTTTGTGGTTGACTTGCACGATCCATGTTTCTCTTATTTCATCGCTATACATTCTTTCTGTGGAAAAGCAAAATAGCTGCAGCAGCAAAGGAAAGAGAGATGGCATGAGAGAAAATTGTAGGGTGAGTGAATGCATGATTTAAATATTTAATGAGTGTTATATTATCTAATGAGTGACAAAAGTTGGAATTTTGGCAAATTACGCCCAAGATTCACTTTTCATGCAGGTGCAATCCTTCAGCTCTGCATCCCGTTCCCTTACCAGCCTAATATGCTCATTATGCCCAATGTTATGAAGAAAATCAATTACCATTCACAAAAAAAAAAAAAAAGCAAAACAGCACACAGTATTTGGTGTAAAGTATGGGAACTATGGGGGATTATTGGGATGTACAGTCTGCCAAACAATCTAATCTGAGTAATAAGATCCTCTCCTGGCACAAATGCAGTTCCATTCTAGTGCAGTCCTTTCATGAATAAAGACATGTCATTGTTCACAGTCATCTCTATGCATTATAAGATTGATTGCCTGATGAAATTAAACCTGTTTCAGCTTTATGGAGGAGAGGAGACAGAGGGGAACTCTGCATTTATGGAACAAAACCAACTTTGAACCATCTTATACTCACAAAGTAAATTACCATGGTGACTGACTCCAGGCCAAGTGCTTCAGATTCCGAAATAGGCTGTAATTAGCCTTCCTTCTCAGTTTTAAGTTACCTTTCTATCTGAACCAGACAGAAAGGTAACTCTGAGTGTCCCTCATTTCAAGTGTAACATACTCAAGAGTTTTCACAACACCTGCTCTCTGAAATAGGTCCTTGTAGTATTTTGGAGTATTTAAACTCAGTTTTGCTTTCCCTCTTTGCTATAGCACAGCCAGATAAAAAGATGCTATTTCATACCATACTATACAGTTCCACACCATACTACTTAGAATGGTATACCAAACCTTTTCTTTTTTTTTTTTTTTTTAAATCAAATAATATTCGTAATGGTACAACGAGAAATCAAAGAAATGAAGAACTTTTCTTTTGAGGTTAAAAAAAGTGCATGCAGTGCCAGATTTGAACATCACTATCGCTAGCATTTTACTGTAGATACTAGGGCTGAACGATTAATTGCATTTGCGATAATCTCGCGATATCATAAAACGAGATTTTCTAACCGCAAAGGCCGCGATATTACTGTCACGTGATCTGGCGACGTCACGTGACTTGCGAGTGAGCCCAGCCGAGCTGAGCAGAGCAAACAGGGCAAGCAGTGTTGTCAACTTAGCGACTTTCCAGTCCCCTCTAGCGACTTCATTTGTAGAAAGCGACTAGCGACAAATCTAGCGACTTTTTCTGGTGATTTAGAGACTCAAGCGCACTCAAACCGCTGGGTTTAGGCCGCCTCGCGAACCGCGCTTCTCTCTCTCTGTCGGGCACAGTGCACAGCCACAAACACCCCGCCCGCCGCGCGAGACAACTCGAGCTCCCCCCCCCCCCCCTTTTCCTTGCAAAAAATCTGTGAGCTCCTGAGATCTATACAGAAGAATCTTTCTGGCTAACAGTGCCATACTCATTTTGCACTTCAGTATGTTGTGTGCTGCTGTTACTGAGTAAATATAATATTTCTATTAGTGTTCAAAAAGTTTTTTTTTTGAAAATGTCCAATTGGTTAGAGCAGATATTTGTTCTTTATTTTCCTGTGTGATGTTACTGACTGGAGATCAGTAAGCTTTATTTTTTCTATATCTGTATATTTTATTTATTTATTTATACACTGTCTTGTCAATCTCAGACAGTGTTTAAGAAGTCCAGTCCACATGTTTACATAAATGTTACACATGTTTCATGAAACCTGAAAAGTTAGATGTTGAAGAGGTAAAGCCACAGATTTGTTTGCTTTATTGTTGTAATCTGCACTTTAAATAAATCTGATATTGTTTATTATGACAGTGTTTGAAAAATACATGAGAAGAAGACCTTAAAAATAATCGCATATTAAATCGCAATCGCAATTTTGAGGAAAAAAATCGCAATTAGATTATTTTCCAAAATCGTTCAGCCCTAGTAGATACAGTAGAGGAGATCAGTATCAATTACAAGATTTATCGTTTACATGTCTGTGTGCACATTGCACAACTTTAAACTGTGCCAAAAAATAATTAAGCATGTAGCAAGAAAAAATAAAATGAGTAGAGTATTATTTTTTAGTAGAGTATTAACAGTTAGGTGGCTGTTTTTCTTTGGTGCATCCCTGACAGGTAAGGACATAAGACATATATGGCTGAATATAAGGAAAGTTGGGATCAACCAGAGAACTACTCTTAATAAATTCTGTCCCTCCTACTCTGGCAGTCAGAGGAAGGCTGCGGAGCACTGCACAGCATGTTGCCTGATCAGATGACAGTGTTGCCAGAAAGACTTTTACATTTTAAATCTAATAATAGAAAAGGTGGTACACTGTGGCACACAAAGTGACAAGCAGGTTAAGATGGGTACGGGTACAGGTACAGGTCCTCTTGCTCTGTGGCCACAGCAGGGAGGGAGCCCAAATGAGAACATGCAGTGTTTGTGTCCCAAAACAAGCCATCCGTGTGCTAACCCCCACAAACAAAAGGACACAAACTCACATTCCCCTGTGCACAAACCATGTGTGAATTATTTCCTACATCTGGCAAAAGCTCATCTTTTATTCCATTGCATTTCACACATCATCCCCTCCCCATCAGTCCATTGTGTGTCTGTGAATGGGCACGGGGAAGTGCATATTGGCTCGGGAGAAAAGGTGTCTCCCAAAGTTAGGGCGGCTCTGTACGAATGAACCACCATTATTTCCTCTCATGAATTTGGTTTTGGTAAGAAATTGATTAAAAAAAAAAAAATGAAATCAGGCCAAGAGGAGAAAGAATAAGGACCAGAAGAATAAATAACCTGTATGGGGGGATGGACAACGGAGGGATGGACAATGACATGCAAAGTAAAAAAAGAAAATGAGAGAATAGCAGAGAGAATGGATCACAGATTCGTCACCATCCTCGTGTTCAAAAAGGGACATAAGGATGGTGATAAAAGCAAAGAGGAAACACTGACGCAAATGTGCAAATCGGGTTTGTAATATCACCAAACCTTATATCCATAATCCACTTTCTGCACATACAAAATGGACAATATCCTAACTATTCCCCTGAAAGAATAAATCTGCTAAGAGGCGCTGGGCAGGAGGATTAAATGACCTCTATTTCTCCTCGTGCTGTCGACATCTTCCACTTGATGCCCGTCTCTTTCATTCATTTCTTTTCATCATTATGGGAAACCAGAAGTTCAGTAGAAATCCTGGGTTCCTTGTTATTCAAAGAAAATCAGAAAAAAAAAAAAATAGCAGTAACATGTGACAGTCAAGCTGCAGTCACTGAACATCTGCCAGAAATGAGCAGTGAGCTAGTGATCACCGGATGATGCTTACACAGATGTTTTCAGTAATGCCATTAGATAATCCTTTAACTCCCTGAAAAACAAGATCATTACTGCTATTTCTGTTAATGTATTTCATCTATTTGTCATGGCATTTGTTCAAAATCCTCTGCAATAGGTCATTATACAGTAGAAAGACCTACAGCTTTATGACAACAGGGCTCCAAACTATATAGCATGGCAGAAAGTGCTAAAAATTAATTTCACTAAGCCAAACAAAGTAGTAATAGAGCAACAGTTATTATGAGTGACTGATGTGCTGATATTGCTGTTGGAAGTGAAAGATCAAAGCAAACGGGAACATCTCTAATCTCTATAGATCTCTGAAAAATAATACGGAAAACTAAATGGAGTTTGACACAGTGGTTATCAGATCTATGAGGGTATAAAGACAGATCAGGATCAGAACAGGAGAGGACAGATAACAGGGGTATTAAGTGCTGCGATGCTGCTACAAGAACGGAACACTAAAGCTTCCTTGAAGATGTTGTTACTGTGTGAAATTAATAACTCATCCCTTGTTTGGGCTTATGTAGCAAATCATAACAAGGGCTGTCATGGAAAGTTCCTGTTAACAACCGTTCCAGGGACTGCAGACAGTCTTTGGTCCGAACACTATGTTTCAGTCTGTGAAATTCAAACATGGCGATTTGACAACAAAAACATACAATCCACAAGTCATGATTTTACAACAGAAAGTTTCTAAAGTTGTAATAGTGCTACAAGAACCCTCAGTTTAGAACAAAAAGCCTCTATCTTGCAAAATTCACAATTTTACAACACAAAGTTGCAATTTTCTAGGAAAAAGAAGCCTTTTTTTTTTCTTTTATATGGGGGGAAAAAAAAATCCTAAATTCAGGACCAAATCTTCAATTTTAGTCACACATCTGTCTTCTGGCAAATACTTATTTTTCAAAAAGAATTCAACAGACAGCTTGCTGGCTTTGTAATATCACCAAACCTTATATCCATAATCCACTTTCTGCACATCCAAAATGAACAACTATTCCCCTGCAAGAGCGAATCTGATTATAGCGCTGCAGACTAACATCAGATCTGCTCCATGTGTTCACTGTCCTGCTATTCTCTTACTGGTTACTTCAGTGCGGCTCCATCTAGTGGCACAGATGTGTAATGACAACAGAAAATCCAGTCCTCGATTATAAAACAAATTCAGATCTGTGGCCCGTTTTTTAATTTCTTATTTTTGATCCAAGTCTAAAATTGAAATATTTAAAAAAAAAAAAAGGCTTTTATTTTTGTTTTTGTGTTAGAATAAAAAACGAAAAACGTAAAAAAAAAAGTCACTTTTTAATTTTTTTTTTTTTTTTTTTGATTGACAATTGAAAATGGGAAGAATGAATGATACATGGATTGGTAAAGTTACAGAACTTTAACATGGACATTTTCATTTTAAAGTTCTCCCAGACAGAGGATTTGACAGAAACAAGGTTATTTGTAACAACTGAGAAGTTGAACTCCCCGTTAAAAGTTTCTGCTGTTACCTCAGTAATTGCCTGTTTTAATGTTCTGATTGCGCTGAGCCACAATCATTTTGTTGGATTTTGTTTGTAGACTTTTTTTTTCTTAAAAATAGGATGACATTAATGCCCTGGCAGTGGCAATAAGCTTTATTTTATTTCATATATTTTAAGATGAGATTTACACTAAATATGTGTTACTGGCACGTGCTGATGTTAAAAGTGTTTGAACAACACATGTTATGACACTTTAGTTCATATGACAGCAGAACATTTCAATAAAAGTGCATTTTACACTACTTTTAAATTAATTATTTGATTTTCCATATACAATGCGATTAATTGTTATTAATCGGGGAAATAATGGAATTAAAATTTTTGAATCGTTGCCCAGCTCTAATATATATGTATAATATATATGTATAATATGTATATATATATATATATACATACATACATACACACACATAGACATTGTGATGACTTTCACACATTCCAGTTTGGACCAAAAAAAGATGTAATAATTGCAGCTTTTCTATCTCCTATATTCAAGACATATAAATCACTTCTAAAACAACTACGGTAAGAACTTCTCCTTGTAGTGATTGATGAGGTCATATCCATCCAAACCCTCTTTCTCTCTATCATTTGTCGCTTAACTCTTGAGTCATTTCACATTTACCCTCTTTTCTCTTAATTTTCTCAAAATTTCTTTAACTACCTATCTCTGTTCTCATGGCCTCTGAGCTGCTTTTATTACAGAATTTCACTTAAATTGACTTCACTTAATTGTTTGATTTCTGTTAACTCAGGGTGATTGAATATAATGATCTTTACTTATGTATGTATGCACAAGTTCGAATCATGGCTTCATAATTTTATCTTTAGCAACTCATTGTTTTTCCTTTCAAAGATGCTTTCATTCTGATTCTTTACAGTTTATTGACTGCCACAGCAATGTCAATAGAATTATTGTGAGAAGATATTTTCCAATATATTTTTTTCTCTCCATACATTCGTTTTAAACTGTGGATAATATTACACGACTTTCTGTAAATGCAGTTACATGGTCATATGACATGGATCGTGCCATTCAAAATGAGAAAGATTATGGTGTCTCAGAGAGCTTATATTGCAGGTAAAACAGAGGGAAAAGAAGGAAGATGACTTGCAGGGCTGGGCTTTGGTCATCATATTCAACATATGGCTGAGATAAGGAAAATGTGTTTATATCATTACTTTATAAACAAAAGATATTTATAATCCATTTTAGCACCAGTGGTTTATTCACTATTGTCTCCAAGTACTCATTACTGTTAAAGTACCAATAATGTGACTTTACTCTTGTTCAAGTTACAGCCAAAATGACTATTCATTTTTCCTTTGCATCTCTAGAGGGAATCAATTGTACTTTTCATGGCAGCTAGGGCAATTTCAAAGGTTTTATCTTTCAACATATCATATTTCACAGTGCCAGCACTGATCAGAATTTCCAGTCTGGCAGAGCATAATCTGATGTGATTACATTTGCAAAGCTGAGACTGGTGAACATTGTGGTGGTCCTCCAGCGCTTTTGTCTGTGAGGAGAGGAGAGACATAAGGGTGGATAATTCACACCACCCAAAGCAAATTCTCATGTGAAAGGCCATCAATGACACATTAATATCTGAAATGACAACAATTTTACAGGTAACTCGACAGTTATACGTTTCATTAAATAATATTTTCCACTGAATTTCTGGCAATGGACTTTAATGAGCTGAGGTGCCAAAAGAGAAGATGTGAGACAAATAAATATCCGCATGCTTTACATTATATAACAAAAGAAAAAATGCTCCCTTTCAAATACAAATATGGTCGTGGGCAAAGGCTTCATCTTCCCCCTGACTCATTCAGCCCACTGTGGCTTTCTTTCCAGGGGATGTCACCAATCAATAAAGGAACCTTATTGATGCTGACAGGTTTCTACTGATTTCACTGTTGGCCATTGAGGCATTGCTCGAGTAGTTTCAAGTGGGCAGTGAGAACATGTCTGACAGGAGAGATGATTAGCCTACGGTTCTTTAGGGGAAGCTGAAGCTCAAATATGAATGTGTCACAGGTGAGAATTTGAAACGACTGAACTGCAGACAGAAGAAAATGCTAGCACAGACATACAAGCACTTATTTGCAAAAACATTCACATACACATTCAAACAAACCAACACACACACACATTCATTGTCTCACTCATGCCAGTTCTGTTGCTACTGCTCAGCTGTGCTGTGGGCGCTGTGAAAATTGTGACGATGTGAGGGGAAGAAGGCGGTGGGAGCTCCTACAAGGTTCCTTACTAATGCTAGATTTGACATTTACCCTGGGAGGCTGTGGGCTGTGATTCAACCTGCCGTGCAAAATGAAATCTATTCTGAAGCATGTGGACAGCTAGGACCTATAGATATCTGGGGGCTGTATGTGAATATACTATATCTAGATTTACCAACACACAACATTTGACACAACAGTTACTTGAGCCATTTAGGGCCTAGGCTGGCTGTTATCAAGGCTTGTACATGAAGAGAGAAACAAAGAGACAGGTGTAGCATTGTCAGTGGGATCACAAAGTAAATGTCTTCCCTCACATTTTTCTTGAATCGCTCATACAAGCCTGCAACAGTGAGCATCTCAGAACCTAGAGCAGTTCTGCTCAGTGGTTAGACCTCACTGAATTTTGCTCTTGTTCTGACAGCATTGTAGCTGAAGATCTCTAAGTTTTCTGATATGTTTCTTGAGTTCCACAGAGCACTAAACAAAAAGGCTACCTGTCGAGAGTACTTAGGGGTACTTCAGGGATGACCTAAGTATTTCCATTTCATCCTACAACAGTGTTCTCATATTATGGTTCTTAGGAACTACCACCCCATGTGTTCTAGATGTTTTTGCTCCTCCATCTCACCAAGAGGTCAAGATTAGAGGTTTCATGGACCTGAACCTGAATGAACCCGTGAAAATTCAACCCGAAACCAACCCGATTCTTTAGTTTCCCACCACGAACCAAACTCAGATACCCGAATAGACAATACAGCCCATAGTTGCTCATGTTAAAAGTTGTCGAGCGTTGAATAAAACTTGATTTTCTTTCCTAAACGTTGTCTTTGTCTACCCAGTTGCTACATAGGCCACGTGATGCAAAAAATAAATCCACGTCGTTATTTTCTTTGTGGATACATATGCTATTTGTAGCAACTGCTGACGCTAATACCTGTCATCTGACATTTCACAGCCAATTGGATGGAAAGGGACGGGGACAGGGACAGGGACGGGGACAGGGACGGGGACAGGGACCGGGATGGGGCTGGCTGAGTGACAGCTGTTACCACCAATATGTTTACGCGAGACCCGATTCAGGTCGGGTCAGAACCTCGGGTTTTCGGGTTGTTCCAAAGACCTCTATTCAAGATGTTTCTGCAGACCTTGATGCGAAGCTGATGGTAATCCTTTCATTTGAATAAGGTGTCTTGGAGCAAGGATATCTTGAACATCCAGGACAACAGCAGAACACTGAAGAACAATCACTCACTGACTGTGAGTGCCAAAGGTTGTGACACAAAATTTAGTTCTGTAAACTTCATGGTAAGGCTGCAAAGAAGGTCAGGAGATCTCTATGGAATAAGAGAGCTGTCAAATAATGCAAGCTAGCGTATATACAATACAAGTTAGCGTTTGTGCATACTGGTCTAAATAAATGTAAAAAAAAAAATCATAAATTAAAAAAAAAAATATTAACTCTCATATACCAAACATTTAATTTGTATTTTGTCTGTGAGAATATGGTTCAAATAGTTACAATCTTAAAAGATTGTGAATACCAAGTACAATTCTACAGTTGTGCTTTCTTCATTATGAATACGAAGATACAAGATAGTTTCTTTGAATATTAGACACCACAATTACATATCCATACTCTGTGACAGATGTATTCGGCAAACTTCCATTCAGTCGACAGGAACCATTTCATTTTTCATTGTTGGCTTTTTTCCTTAAACAGCAGCCATCCTTTTGGACTTGTGTGCTCAGCAAATTTTCCCCATTATCTGAACACAAGACCCGAGATTGGGTTAAAGTCTAAAATGTCAATATAGAGGGGATAGACACCCTGCTATCTGCTGGGATGTTATTTTCTCTCCACTGCAAGAAAGGCATTGAATTCTGCAGGGAGTTCATAAATGGAACTTTCAAGCTCAGAAAGAGACAACAGAAAAACCATCAAAGGCAATCAAAACATGTGGAGCAAGGACAGCACATATATCACTGCCTGCCAGCACAAAAATTACTTTGGTTAGAATGATTCTTCTCTAATTTGTCTTTGAAAGCTCATTTTAATTTGTGAATTATGCGACAATATCAGCACTGAAAAGACAGTGACACAAATTGGCACAAAGAGATTCAGATAAAAAATAAAAGACGACTGGCACAATAAGAAACATATTTACTGATAATTTAGTAAGATAAATGTAAATGTTAGAGAAGCCCAGTTAATTTAAATTACCATCTGCACCCATTACACACAGTCATTTTGTATTATACGATACATTTATCTCTAAATTGTTTTTTTTGTTGTTTTCTAAGTGATCCAACTTTTTTTATTATTATTGTGAATTAAACTTTATTTCAACACTTCTTTAGTATTGCTCTTGCTATGTAAAGCACTTTTACTTAAACGTCTGTTGGAAACTGCTATATTAATAAAGGTGAACTGAACTGAGCACAAAGCAGCCTGCAATGTAAGAGTGGAAAGAAATATGACTCACGGTTATTATGCCCAAATATATTTAAGTTATTAATAAGGAACTGATACAATTTCAGAGGGTGGAGTGCAAAAGTTCTTCACAGAATAATAAAATTTATACATAAAATGTATTAAACCGTTATGAAAAGAAAAAAAATCATGCTTTTCAAGCATTGGCAACAAAAATGTTAAGGGTGAATATAAGAGTTTAGCTGCAACGGAGACTTACTTTGAATTATGATTATTAGTGATCTCAAAAGGAGGCTCACACTGGTACAGCAGAGGGGAGGTGAATGGCTCAATCCACCCCAAAAAACTGGCTGCTATCAACAGTGAGGTAACAACATGACTGAAAAAAATGCTGTTGTACTGTTTAGTAGAGGTAGTTTGATCAAAAACTGTAATAGAGAACTCATTAAAAATTAGAAAATTATGTCAACTTGTGAAAAAAAAAACTTAAAGAAACATATACCATAATGCCAGAGTCCACATTGCTCCAGTTTTATTGACATAGTATTCCTCCAGCTTAGATTTCTGTTTCTGCTCTGGCTCTTTTTGTTTTTACTTCAGCGTAGCATGCAAGGTTGTTCATTGTTCTTTCATGGTGGCACTGATACCAGCATTTCATTATCTGCTCTCAGAGAACTCAGATGACTGCAGATGAGATTGCACTCTCCACAACAGACTTATATAAAGGTACTGTATGTAACATCTTGCTGCAAACACTGAAGGACCTGGGCTTCCTTAAGAAGTCAAGTCTGCTCTGTCCCTTCTTATAAAGAGCATCAGTGTCTCCAGTCAAGTCTGTTGTCTGAACTCGGATAAAACAGAGGTTATTGTCTTTGGTCCCAAACACCTGAACAATGGATTAACTGAGTTTACGCTGGCTTCCAGCACAGCTGTGAAAAACCTTGGAGTTATTTTTGATCAGGATATGTCATTTAAGCAGCATATTAATCAGGTTTGCAGGACAGCCTTTTTTCATCTCCAAAATATTGCCAAGATTAGGAGCATCCTCTCCCAGGGTGATGCTGAAAAATTAATCCATGTGTTTTTCAGTTCTAGACTGGATTATTGCAATGCATTGTTAGCAGGATGTCCGAAAAGCTCGCTGAATAGCCTCCAACTGATCCAGAATGCAGCAGCGAGGGTGCTGACAGGAATCCGTAAGCGAGATCACATCTCTCCCGTGTTAGCCTCCCTCCATTGGCTCCCTGTGAAATTTCGAATTGAGTTTAAAATTCTGCTTCTTGCATATAAGCCCCTTAATGGCCTAGCTCAGCGCTATTTACAAGACCTGATAGCACATTATGCTCCTAATAGAGCTCTTCGCTCTCAGAGTGCGGGGTTACTCGCCGTTTCTAGAATATCCAAAAGTAGATTTGGAGGACGGGCCTTCTGCTACCAGGCACCTTTTTTATGGGACCAGCTACCAGTTTGGGTTAAGCAGGCTGACACCACCTCCATCTTTAAAACTAAATTGAAAACATTTCTGTTTAGTAAAGCCTACAGTTAGTCTAAACTATAGTGTATAGGGGCTTGCCTCCACTTGTGTGTGTGGATGTGTTCGGGGTGCTGACTGGCGTGGTGATCGGCGACCTGGTCCTCTGGCCATCTCACCTCAGTGCTGCTACCTCCATCTGTTTATGTTTATGTTTATATGGTCATTATATTTTGTCATTTGTGTGCTCTCTGTCCTACATCCTCTCTCTGTCCTGTCTCCCCTCTTTTCCTTCTCTACCCGGCTGGCCTTCGGCAGGAAGGTCCCCCATATGATCCAGGTCCTGCTCAAGGATTCTTCCTCTTAAAGTGGAGTTTTTCCTTGCCACTGTTTGGCTTTGAGTTTTTTTTCTCCCTCTGTGGGAGTTTTTTATCTGCCATTATCGTTGTTTAGGATTCAATGTTATTTTTAGTTAATGATATTTGCTCGGGGGGTCATGATCTGGGTCTCTGTAAAGCACCTAGAGACAACTGACATTGTAACAGACGCTATACAAATAAAATTAAACTGAACTGAATTGAATTAAACAAAGGTATTTGTACTCCTCCACCATTTCCACATCTTCTCCCACGATGGAAATACTGTTGGACTTATTCCTGGCCCTCCTTTATCAATAAATTATCTCTTTGTCTTGTTCACATTCAAGATTAGACGACAGTTTCCACACCATGTCACAAAGTGGTCCGTCACTTCTCTGTACTCAGTCTCTCGTCCGTCACGGATACACCCCATCACTGCAGAGTCATCTGAGTATTTCTAAAGATGACAGGAGTCCGACTGGTACTGGAAAGTCTGAGGTGTACAGAGTGAAGAAGAATGGTGAGAGTACAGTCCTCTGTGGTGCTCCTGTGCTGTGACCATCTGGTCAGACACACCAACCACTCAGTCTCACAAACTGTGGTCTGTTTGTCAGGTAGTCTGTAATCCAGGAGATTGTGAAGGCATCCACCTGCGTCTTCTGGAGTGTCTTACACAGAAAATCTAGTGACAGTGGGTTTGTTAAAGCAGGTGTTTGATGGCTTCAGCTCCACAACAATAAGCAAACTACAGTGGGTCCTGAAAGGTGGGCTAAATAAAGCCTCTCCAGAACTTCAAAGATGTGGGATGTTAGAACAACAAGTCAATTGTTGTTAAGAGCAGAGGGATGAGAGTTTTTTGGTACTGGAACAAAGCAGGATGTCCTCCACAGCCCTGGAAGCTTCTCCTGGCTCAGGCTGAGGTTAAATAGGTGCTGTAGAAACCCAGCTGGTTCACGCAGGCCTTCAGGACTCCGGGGTTGACATGTGGACCTGCAGCCTTGCTCCAGGTGAAATGTGACAGGGAAGCTGTGGGTCAACGGAGAGTGGGAGGTCTGTTTGGCTGAGAGCAGGAGAGGAGGATGCTGAGCTTGTTTCTGAATTGAACATTTTGAAGAATTGACTCTGTCCAGACTTCCATCTATCTCACTCTCCTTCTGCTTGAAGCCTGTGATTTTTTTCATCCCTGACTATAACTCACATATAAACTATACTCATTTATATTCGTTGTATTGCACTTGTTTGTTTGTACTATACTTTTATGCATGTGTGTATTTTATCATCGTTTTTAACTTGTGTTTACTTCTATTTGTCATGTTGTCTTTTAATGTTTTGTTTTATTCTGTGAAGCACTTTGAGTTGCACTTTTGAGTTGCACTGAAAGGTGCTACATAAATAAAACTGAATTGTATTGAATTGAATTGAATATATTGTTCTGCTGGAGCTTGCTCTCCAGCTTTTCCTTTACACCTCGTTATGTCCACTTAACTCTAATCATAAACAGAGTCAATATAAAATAAATGTATATAAAACTTTTTTTGTAATATTTTTGATTGATCATGAGTTCTAGCATCTTTTGTAGGAATTAAACGTTAATAAAACTGCCTGAAAAAGGCGTTAATATAGAGCATTTCAGATACAGCGAAAAGTGTTTAATCTTTAAATATCATAGCAACTAAGCACATTATAATAACCTGCTGAAATAAAATAAGGAATTTGTAAAACGGGCATGATATAGTCTATTTAATTTCCTATTCATTATAGGCTGTAATTGCTGCAGTTTTCATTAATCATTTGTTAAAACACTCTGGAGTTTTTATTCTAAAGCTATTTTAGACTGTCTGCAGTGTTGTGTTAGAGCAAATGTTTTCAAATGAGTTAAACATGTATTTTCCATTGGTTATCAGTGTATATATGCATGTATTGATAAAATGATGGGAAAAAAAAAGGCAGACCCCTAGAAAAAAAGAAAATAAATGCACAAATTGTAATGTTTATATTAATGTAAAAATCACTATCTTTTACCAATTGCCATTCATATGCTGTAGAAGTGCACACAAATAAAGGGTTTTGGCCCAAGTGCATTAACTGCAGTATGATGATAATTCAGAGCAGCTTGTCCTCATTAAGAATTAGCAGTCCATCACACTGAAGCTCCTTACTCTGAAGGCAGCTTAGGCCTTTCATCCCCTTTTGAATATGGACCTCAGCCCTGTTCCCCATGTACGAGGATGCTAGTGATGGTGATGACAGAGCTGTCCAATTCCCGAGACCTCTTGTAACCCTAAACACATGTAGGCCAGATGACATGAGGTCAGCTGTCTGCTGTGCTTATAACCTAATCTTTCATGGTTTTCAAAAAAATACTCCTCATTCCTGGGTCTTTTTCACATAGGAGATACAGTTAAATCCAAAAGTAGTTTTTATGATTTTGACCTTGTAGACCACCACAATGCATTTGACATAAAACTACCGTATCAAGATGTGATCAAAGTGTAGACTTGTAACTTGAATTTAAATGGTTTCATAAAATATACGATATTTACCATTTAGGGATTACAACCTTGAGTTACTTTGCAGTGTGTTTAGGATCATTATCCATCGGCACTGAGAAGCGCCATCCAATCAATTCTGTCCCATTTATCAGAAAGTGAGCAGAGTTTCGCTCTTGACATCTCAAAATCTTTCTTGCTACTTCCGTCAGTTGTCACATCATCCTTAAACACCAGTAAACTCTTTCCACTGACAGCCATACTTGCCTATGCCATAACACTGTCACCGTGTTTGACACATGATCTGTTATGCTTTGGATCATGTGCTAATTCTTTGCTTCTTTTGTTTTCTCTTCCCATTTTTCTGATACAAGTTTATCTTGGTTTCATCTGTCTAAAGGAGTCTTTCTTGGCCATTTTCCGGCCAAACCTGATCATGGCTTTCCTGTTCTTGAATGTTACTAGGGGTTTTCACCTTGTTCTAAACTACGGGTGCACGATAATTATCGACCCGATAACAGGAAATTATGACGTCATCCTGATAAGTCCAATATCATGACGAATAGCCCCAATAACATATATTTTTTTGTCAACACGACAGTGCCTCGCTCCATCTGAGCCTTGAATGACTGGAAGTGCATGTTATGTTCAAGTGACGTCAACATAATCAGAAAAACAATTTCTCAGTAAGGAAAATCAAGAATACCCCCTCATGCCAGAAAACAACTTGTTTACTCTGTCATAATTTTGGTAGTTGCTGACTTTAATTGATATTTGCAGTATTTTCCCACATGTTACACATACAAAATAGAAAAAAATAGATAAGGCTGAAAGAAAGACTAGCAAATGAGGGAACGGAGGAATTTACGTTACAGCTTGAATGCAGCATTGCGGCACAGTGCACTGATAGAAAAAAAAAGATGGTGGCGATTGTATGGAACTTTGTTTAAGTTTGAGAAGGAGATATTTCGCTGGTTATTTGTGACAAATGCTCCAATTGAAGGAGGAAAAATACCACAAGCTTTAATACGTCAAACCTGATAAGCCACCTGAAACATAACCATCGCTTCCATGGAGTTTTGAAATCGCGCTAATGTGAGCTAACGTGAGCAAGCCCGCTGCCAGTCTCCTCTCCTCTCCTCTCCTCTCCTCTCCTCTCCTCTCCTCTCCTCTCCTCTCCTCTCCTCTCCTCTCCTCTCCTCTCCTCTCCTCCCCTCCATCATCTCTCTCATCTAAAGCTTCCATGAGATAAAAAAAAAAAACCAAAACTACCGAACCTCATTTACTTTAATTAAAGGCATTCATTTGAATGGAACCACAAGCAAAAATCCTATAAACGTAATTTTCTGTTATTATGGAGCGCACTTTTTACACAAACAAGTCTAACTTGTGTCAGTACATTATGCACTGTGCATTATTTTTTATTGTCATTGAGGAATGCATTTTTTCAGTTAGTAATTCTGATGCATGTATTTCAATCAGTTCAAGGAGCGTTTATTTTTTTTAAATCAGTCAGTAATGCAGCTTATTTAAGTTGATATGAGATATCAAATAGGTTTGTTTGATAGCTTTACGAAAATGTTTGAGAGGGTTGTCAATAGTTTTTCATTGGAAAAAATAAATATCTGTTAATTTAAAGAGTCAAAACTGCTTTTGGTTTTGTTCATAGTATTGATGTAATGATGTAATGTAATCTTAGGTATATGTAAGTGTTATCGGTTATCGGTACCGGCCTTTAGGAGCGGAAAGTTATTGGTTATTGGTATTGGCCTTTAGGAGCTGAAAGTTATTGGTTATTGGTATCAGTTTTAAAAAACAGTTACCATGCATCCCTATTCTAAACCCTTTGTATTTGCAATCAAAATGACTTTTGATTGCAGATTTTGACAATAATACGCCAACCTACCTCCAGAGTATTCTTGATTTCTGATTCTGTGATCATCTACTTTAGTTGCGCTCCATGATCTTCAAGATCTCTTCATACTGATGAGCTCACCAAGATTTTTTACCATCTCTCTAATAGATTGATTTTTTTTTTTTTTCAACCTAATGTGGCTTCTTCACTGAGATCTCCTCAGACTTCATACTGGTACCTCCAGTCAAACAGCTGCCAGTTGCCAACTTAATATTGATATTAACTTCAGACCTTTTATGTGTTTCACTGGTTTTGAAATAAAGAGGGAATGAAACATAGTGAGCCAACAAACCCCTTTTCGGTCAATTATTGGAATACGGTAGAAATTGGAGGTGCTTTGATCAACATGGCTGTAATTCCAACAATCTTACAGTTTTTCCTTGGGAAAGTGGCTGGTTTGTGGTTTCAATTTGAGCATAAAGTTTAATTTTGGTTTAGTTGGGTTTTTTTGGCTGTAAAATAAATCAACCAATGCAGGATTTAATCAAACTTTCGTTATTTGGAAGACATAAAACATGTAAAAAGTAACCTTCAAAGTAATGTATTCATCATTGTTCACTCCCATTGACTGTTAAACCCTGACATTGGACCTGATCAGAATTTTTTTTTCATTAACAAATTTATTGTGGCTAATTTCATGTTTCCTTTGGAAATCTCATTCCCTGTCCAGGGTTTTTGGGCTTGACTGCTGTATGTTTGTTGAGTGAAAGCTGCAATATTCTTTCAAGACAAAACAAGGGGACAAAACGAGTGTTCAAGACAGTAAGCTGCTGTTAAAAACTCTTTTCTGCTGAGTTGATTGTTGCGTTCTACTTGTTTTTTTATATATATTATAAGGGCATTCAAATATACAGTGGTACTTCTACTTACAAAATTAATTGGTTCTGGAAGTAGTTTCATAACCTGAAAATTCCGTAAGTAGAGATGCGTTTTCCATGTAAATGTCCTAATCTGTTCCAAACCCCCCAAAATTCGGACATAGTTTTTTTTAAAAATCATAAAAATGTATCAAAACATGTAGAAAATACATGTTACAATTAAATTACTGCACAATAAACATAAAATGAGAGTTGTACATAATAAAAAATAAAGAATAAAGTATAGAAAATAAAAATTATGTTCATTTACCTTTTAACTGCTATCGTCGTCACCTTTTGCCTTCTTAGGTTCATGTTCTCTCTCAGCAGTGGTTTTTGGCTGACGATTTGTAAAGAACCGATCCAAGGACGTTTGCTTTTGTCGGCTTTTAACAATCCTTCGAAAATGTGCAAGGCAAACATCCTCATAGTGAGTGATAGCCCGACTAGTGAACACTTTTTCTGGTGGTTCTTTTCAACAAATTCCGAGATTCAGAAAATTCAGAGAGAGATGCCAGGAAGATGCTAGCCGATAGCCAATGGCAGAGCAGCCACAAGTATGTTTATGTTCAGTAAACTCTGGGAGCAGCAAGTAGCAGCGCCTACTGTATTTTTACCTTTCGTATCCTGAAATTTCTTTCGTAACAAGAGGCAATATTTTCCCGTTGAGGTGTTTCGTAACCTGAAAATTGCATATGTAAAGACGTTTGTAAGTAGAGGTACCACTGTATATAAAATTGGGCTATCCGAATGCGGGTGGCCGCACCAGTTGAAATCGGTTGTAACTGCTGTATTGGGGCTTTTGTGAAGAGATGAAAACTTTTGGTTTTGAATGCAACAATTCAAAACTCTCACAGATTTAGAAAGCACTGATTTTACACGAGAGTAAGGACAAAACAGGTTATAATGCTGATGTGCTGAACCTCACAAGAAATACCGGGCCATGTTCCCGTCACTTCGGCAAGCAAAAGATCATCGCTGGTGGTGACGTGCGTGGTCTGGAATTACTGGAGGGAGCCATAACGAAGAAAGGCACAGGTTGGTAAAGCCTTGGAAGAGTGTAAATTCTGCCTCCTTACACATCATATTCCCTGATACTCAGGTAGCCCCTATTGTAATTTAAAAAATGAAAGAAATAAAAGTCATCAAGGAGCCTCATCTGCCATTCTCACCGTGCTGCAAAAGAAACGCATTGATTTCAGTATCATATATTTTGTATCATATTCTGCCTCCTGGATGCTCTATAGAGATGATCCCCCACCACTCCACGCCTCTCCCTCCTCACTTTTCACATCGTGAGATCTCCAGGAAAAAAAACCTCCTGCTGTGCAGTACACGTTTGAACAGTAAATACAGAATAAGTCCGAACCAAATTGTCTTCACATTCTCTTGAATAATTCAGGTATTCATGTGTGAAAATAGCTTAAGACAGCAGAGACAGAAGAGTAGTCTTCAGGGGTGGGGGAAACTATATGGTGGAACCAAATGAAGGGAGACTGACAAAAATATTCTGAAAATCATGTATGGTGAAAAGAGGGTAAAAAAAAATACCGACACACAACAGAAGATGAGGTATAAAGGCAGTCAGAAGAACGATTTGACGATTAGAAAATATGAGGCAGGTCGAGCATACTCACTGATGGACAGTTCAAACATATGAGAAATGTGAACTTCATAGTTAGGTGGTTTAAAATCCCAGCAAAATATGAAGTAAACTCCAATCTGATAAAAGCAAGACTGATAAGACCAGAACCCTGTCACAATCCTTCTTATGATTGAAAAAAAGAGCAAAGAAATGACTTTAAGAGATTCATAGAAAGATAAAACGATAGGGGAGGCCTCACAGAGTAGTAAGAAACTTGAACAAAATGTGGATGCAAGAAGAGAAGACAAACATGCAAAGGTAAAGAGACAAAGTCCAACAATTTGCAAGACAAAGTGTGTGCTAAATGTGTCTAGGCATCATTATATAACACAGATGTAATCAAGAAATAAATAATAATTACCCTAAAAATGATGTACTCTAAGCTTCCTGCATGAAATCAAAGATCCACTCAGCCTGGGAAGCTTATGGCAGATCCCAGCACTCTATTCTTCATCTTTTCCATTTCATAATCAGGTTTCTATTGACTAAACACAGAAAGGAATCAGGTCTGGGTATTTAATGACAGAAGCCATTTTCTATGAGAAAACACATAGCAGGCAGTGCTCCTGAGAACCAGAGGCCAGCTGAAGGTGAAACGAGACATCATCAAGGGAGAAAAACAAACAAAAAAAAAAGAGGAGAGTGGAACATTTCTTTTCATTTAGCAATCACCAAAGAACAAATCTAATTTAGCGCATTGTAATCCAGACCACAGCGTAACAGACACACTATCCTGTTTGGCAGCTTAAAGCTCTGAGATTTCTTGCTGCAGGACAGGAGGAAGAAAAAAGAAAGAAAGAAAGAAAGAGAAAAAAAAAAGAAAGAAAAAAAAGAAAGAAAGAAAGAAAGAAAGAAGTGTCCATATGATGGAATATTGGTGTGTGGTGCAGCACTGCAGACTGAGTTGTAAAAGGGGAAACCCAAGTAGCGAGAAAATGGTATCCACTGAGGGGCGGCACCGGTCGAAACTGCTCGTTAATGCTGCATTTTTTTTTTTGTGTGTGTCATGTAAAATTCAGGTTTTGAAGAGAGTATGTGAACCCTCACTTGCTTGGAAGGTGCCAGTTTATTGCGAGGGTAAGGTCAAAATGGGGAAGAATATCAATGTGCTGAACCTCACAAGTAATTCCAGGCTATGTTCCAGTCATTTCAGCAAGGAACAGATCAACACTGAGACGAGTGCCCACTTCTACTGGAATAATTGGAGGACGCCACAGGAGAAAAACACGCATGTTTGCAAAGCCCCGGATGAAGGAGTCCTGCTCCCTTGCACGTAATATTCCACCGATAGTCAGTTGCCCCTATTAAGAAGAACAATATCTTTTCCCTCCTCCAACTGTGAGCAAGGGAATCTGAAATATCTGTTCTGTTCAAAAACAGTATAATCATGTGTCATTTTCTGCTGACTCTGTGATTTAGTCAAATGCAGGGAACCATGGTAAAGCTTCAGCTCGTCGATGGTGGCCAGGATAGTTAAAATTTATACGCTGCTGGCTTGACTTCCACACCTGCAGATCACTCACAGACTCTCAAACAACATCACTGATTTAAAAAAATAAATAAAAAAAATTCTCTCTCTACCTTACCTCTCAATTATGTCAGAAATGGCACAGGCAAACATCTGCAGGCCTTCTGGAAGCTGCAGAGCGACTGGAGAGAGAGGGAAAAACAAGTTACACACTTTTCTCAGAGTGAGCATGTTTAATTTTGCCTTGAAATTGCTGTTTTTTTTCAGCCGCTGACAGATTGTTGAAAAGTCCAAAACAATTACCACAGCTCCATCTCTGTACCTTACAGCCTGCCACTAACATTATGCAGAATACTCTCACCCAAAGCGCCCTAAAGTCAAGCCACCAATTAACTTTCAGAAGGCTTGCGGATGCTGTTGTCGCTGACGACAGGAGACCAATTGATCTACTGATGTGTGACCTGAGAAACCCAATGGAAAACCTCATGTAGAGCAGTGCTTTATAAGTGGTTCGTGCCTTTTTCAGACTCACTGTGCATCAAGAGACAGGGATGTTTTATGATTTATTTTTTTTATATATATTTATAAAACAAGCAGAAGGGCCTGGAAGCACTTTGCCTATCATCTCAACTCCACCCTGCCTGCAATCAGGGACTCTTTCCTTTATGCATATTCAGAAAAGAAAAGTGAATAGAAAAGTGAATGCTGTGGATGTAAACACAGGGACCAATGCACAAAACACTTTCCAAAACCTTTCCAAAAAAAAAAAAAAAGAAGCCTATTCAAGGAAATCTGAAATGGGTGAGAAAATTCAACATGTCAATGAAACTCTCAATAAGAAGGTCAGAGTCAGCTCACTACACCCAGGAGACCTAAGTTATATTTTCTCAAAAAGGTGTGAGGGCCTTCATAAAAAAAAAAAAAAAAGTTATGAGAAGCAGAAAAGAAAAACACACACACACAAAAAAAAATAAAAATCTACTATTTTGCCTTCTTCCAGAAAATATCCAGCCAATGATAACCTTTCTATGCAAGCCAATTGATAAAATCAACCTTCAGCAAAATAACACTTTCATACCACTGCACTAACAGGTTTTTTTTTCCTTCCATGTTGAACATGCTGTATAACAATCAGTTTACTGGCAAACGGAACCTAGTTGGACAACTCATGGCTGATCATGACTAAACTCATCTCCATGTCCACACGCGTGTCTTAGCTGCAGCTATGCTCTGAAAACAGTCGCGCACAAGTGGAAAGATAGTGTTGATTACTTGTCACAACAATACATTGTAGGAGCCACATTGTTTGTGGTTCACGTGACCATAGGGGTAATTATAGAGGCGTTCAGTCACCTGCACTCAGGTGGGAAGTCCGAGGAGAAGCTGGGTAGCTGCTATTTTTGTTCACCGGACATCCACTCCTTGTAATTTTGACACAACTTTATATGACGAACTATTACTGAAGCTGCCATATAGCATATCGTTATCTGCAATAAATCCTTACAAACACGCATCAGGACTCAGCGTGCATCTTCGGGGCAGCGAGTCATACAAATAGACAGGATCCATCTCAATCAGCATCTGGCGACTTCAGGCAGACACTGGAAGTCGCTGCTACAAAACGTTGTGTTCAAACTTATGCAATCTCTTCCTTGGAAATATTTCATTCAAGTTAGAATTTAATAGTTTAAAAAGGAAAGTGAGCAGCACGGTGGCTTGGTGGTCAGCACTGTTGCCTCACAGCAAGAAGGTTCCTGGTTCGAACCTCGGCAGGGGCCTTTGTGTGGAGTTTACATGTTGTCCCCATCCATGGTGACCTGTCCAGGGTGGACCCCTGCCTTTCACCCGAAGAGAGCTGGGATAGGCTTCAGCAGATCCCCGTGACCCCACAGATGATTAAGCGGGCATAGATAATGGATGGACAAAGGAAATTTTCAGTTGTCATGTTTTTTTTAACCATGATACCAAGTAGGTCTTATTACCAGCCACTCCAGTTACACGGCAGGTTAAAAACATAAATAAAATACTATTGTGTCTGACTGCAGTGCATTTCAGATGTGAAATTCATTAATCCATAGACATGTTTTCCAGTCTCTGCAACCTTATTCATTGCTTGGACAAAAAAGAAAAGAAAAAAAATTAATGTGATTCATTTCAATTTATTTGTAAGTTAAATTTAGCATTGATTACGACACACATCATTGATTATGACACATATCTGTCATCACATTAGTTCCAATAAGCTTACACAATATCAGATTTATTTAGTTGCCTCCGGAAATGAATACTTTTTTCACCAAGACCTTGTATTGATGATGGGCTGCAGTGGAAAATCTTTTTACTCACTGTGGTTCCTTTCTGAACTCTTTAGTGACTAATCAATATGTGGGAGAAAAAAAAAAAGACTCATCCTCCCTGAACCACTGTTTCACAATTTGAAGCTGATGAATTGTGGCACTGTCATCTTGGAATATGGCTGTGCCATCAAGGGAAGAAAAAAAAAAACCTGGTTGTTCAGTATATTCAGGTAGTCAGCTGACATACGTTCATGTAAAGATGCTGAACTTGCACCTGATCATGGCAATGCCTTCATAAAAGACTGCGGCAGCACAGAACAGTTGTTTAAGGCCAACAACTGACTTCTGTTCACACTGTGATGTGCAAGTAAGCAACTAAACACTGCAGTGACTTCAACTGTTGCTTTTTGATAAACAGATTTCACCAAACATTTAAAGGATGTTTCCATTTTTTCCTTGAAAATGTTGCTTCAGCATTATTCATCAAGATTATAATAATTTTGCAGTTTCAGCAGTCTCTTTAGTTGTTTTTGCTTTCCTGATGGTGATCTGATTTGACCATTGACCCCAGACTAACATCATTTTCCTGGTTGTGTCTTCTGACATAATTGTCTATGGGAGAGCTGGATTTAACTTATTTGCCAAGTTAAATCCATATGATTCTTTTTTTTCCCTCTCTCTTCTTGGCCAGGCACTGCAGTGCCTGATTGCTGCTTGAACAATAACCTACAGAAACCCAAAGTGTCTTTGACTTGTAGGACAGTCTGTTAGGCAAAGGATCCTCATAGTTTAGTTCAGACATACAACAGGGTCAAACAAATCTAACTATAATATGTCATATTTCCATATTGGGATAAAAACAGCCTAACAAGCATACACGTTGTTAAGGCTTGTTGAAAGCTATGATTTTCTTTTATTATTCAGGGAACAGCAAAAAAGCACTAATTTAGACACATTACATACATGCTTGGTTTCTTTCAGATAGAAAGACTTCTTTCAGAGAAGTGATACTGGAAAAAACATCCTCAGGTTTCTTTGGAATTCAAAGTGGACCTACGAGGAATTAAATAAGCCCTTTGGGAAGTTATTGAGATATATGTGTTTAATTTATTTATTTATTTCCTAAATACATTATGTAATTTATGATTCCAGTAATGTTTTAGTTTACATTAATCCTTCCCTGTCATCATCGAATAAACATCATTTATTTAACGCTGACTTCATCAATATCTTAATTGTGTCTGTTAAGTGTAACCCTGAATAGAATAAAAGAAAAAGAACCAGAGCATAATGTGGAGAAAATTAAAAAAGCCAGAAAAAAAAAATATAGGACTGTGTTGGCATACCTCTTACAAAAATAAGATATTATAATGTGTTCTATATAATACTGTGTTCTACAATATGAAAAAAAAGCTCTTGCTTTCTCACGTGTGCGCATATATACATATGGAATATATATATATATATAGATATACCTATATATATATATATATATATATATATATTAATAATATATATACACACACATATATATTATATATATATATATATATATATACACACACATTATATTATATATATATAGATATATATATACCACACATTATAATATTATATATATATACTATATATATTCACATATATATATTATATGATATATATATATATATATATATACATCATATATATATATATATATATATATATATATATATATATATATATATATATATATGGTCTGGGCAACGATTACAATTTTTAATCACATGTTTTCCCTGATTAATCAGGATTAATTGCATTGTATACAGAAAATCAAATAATGAATTCAAAAGTAGTGTAAAAATAAAGGAGTTTGAGAGTCTTTTTTCAGACAGAATTGTTAATATTGCTACCTGAGTTGCTATCCGAACTGTAAAGTACACAGATTTTTACCACTCTCCATGTCCGCATGTTTACCAGCCAATTATCTTCCGGCTCAGCAGCAGCCAGAAACAGACTTCTCAAAACAAAAGCATGTGAGCGACATGCGTTAACGCGCGATAAAAATAAATGTCGGCGTTAATAAATTAATGCGTTAACGCGATAATAACGGGTTAACTTGCCCAGCCCTAACATATATAAAAAATATAGAAAATAGAAAATTTAAGCTCTCAAATATAATTTCCTGAAAGCCCTGTTTTGTTTGTTTTTTAATGCGAGGCTCTGAGCTAAATGTATTAATCATGTATTTAGTGATCAAAATCTGAAAGAAAATGTGGATCTTCCCAAGTAACAAGGATTTTTTTAAATTTTTTTTTACATCATGGTCAGAGTTCAAATTAATTCCTTTGCTTGAAGACAAATCTATGTTTAGTGTTGAACACTGATGAATAGATTAAAGTGTAAAATCCAAAATATTGGAAAATATTTTTTTCTTTGATGGGATTGGATTAACATACACTCTTGGTGCACGAAATATATCCTATCAGTAGATCTCTTTTTATTTTGGAACTTTAACTTACAAACACATAGTACAGGTATCGGTTTCCCACTGTTCATCGTTAGATATCTGTCAACCCGTGTGCACAGAGTGAGCACCTGGAGATAAAGGTTTTGTTTCAATCAACCATGGCATTTTCTTCATGTCAAACTCTGTCACACCTTTCTTCAATAAATCCATCCATGTCTCAGTCAACACATTCTTCGAGGCCACTGAATACAACACACAAACATTTTCACATGACTAGGCAAGAAACAATTTGAAGACTTCAGGGCCAGACGACATTAAACAATAAAATCTGGGACAGACAAAAAAGCCAAAGAGGTCAAAAGAAGATGAGCATGAGATGGAGTGATGGGTGGAGCAATGGTAGTAATGGTAGAAGGAGCGAGAAGACTTCTTACTGATGAAAGGTTACTGGATCACCCAGCACTCACGCAGACAGAGACAAGTCATTACTTGGAAAAGGGCAAGTTTATTAACAGAGAAAGGTTTCAGAGAACACCTCTGCCAAAGCTGACAGAAGCAAAGAGCTTTCTCCGCCTGCTGCTCCCTGTAAAAGGTGAGTCAGATGCTCGGGGATGGGCCTGGCTTTTGGAGTTCATGTTTGAGTTTGCACACACCCATGATGGCTGATTTTGTCTTCATAGATGCATTCCAGCTCAAATAACAGCTACAGTGGACATCAACGCAGAGGGGACGAAGAGACCCAGGAAAGTAATGACAGAATAAGAAAGAAACAGAGAATGGGACTGGTGAACGAGCCACAGGGTGAATAAAACTAAATCTCAGTGTCAGAGGTTCAGTCAAAAGTGACTGAATCTCTGCATCTACTGGAGGTCACTCTGAGCTAAAAATGGCAAAGGTTCCTTTCTGTAGCTTTAAAAGAGATGAAATTAATTGATTTCATGATTTAGTTTGATCTACTGTTCATTCTTTACACGAAAAACTCATAGAAAAAAAAAAAGCAAAAGTTTTCCTCTTCAAACAACATTAAACTCAATGTGGACAATTGTGGTGCAACCTTTTAAACGCGCATGAAGGAAAGCTTTGGTTTACACACCACTCATCCGGCTTTGCTGACACATCTAGAGATGTCACACTAACAGCAGCAGAAAACAGCTGCAAAATGGATTATGTTAAAAATCAATGTTAATTTAGCTTATAATGACTCAAGCCATCTATATAGTTTCGCTGCTCCAGGCCAAGGCTGGTGGGGGAACTTTTCCTGACCACTTTCTCCTTACTCAGGAGGAGTGTGTGTGTATACATATATATGCATGCCCAATTAGTGTCATCTTTAACTTTGTCTTCTTGTTTTGTTTTTTTCCTTTTTCTCATAGCAGGTTTCCCTGACCTTGTGTATGTTTGTGTCTTAGTTCTGTCCTCTCACTCTGCAGCAGATGGCCACCGTCCCTGAGTCGAGTCCTGCTGAAGGTCTCTTCCTGTTAAGAGGGAATTCTGACTCTCCCTCATCAATTTGTGCATTGAATAGAAATGAAGATTTCATGCAATCTGTTGATTTCTTTTATTAGCTTTTTACAAACGGGTAATTTAGAAATATAATCTCACTGAAACTGAATGTGTTGAATTTAATTCTAATTGATTTCAAATTGCTGTATTTAAGTGGATAATTGGATTGAAACTGACTTAATTTTATTGAACTGGACTGCATTTTAACTGTAGTTGTTTCTAAGTTGTTAATTTTCTTTATAGTGCCCTGAGATAAGCATGAACTGGCATTATACAATTAAAATAAATAAATAAATTGGAAAGAATTGCTGGAAAGACTAATTTATTGGTGAACAGCAGACTGAACGTACAAAGCCAAGGTATTACTCAGACTTGGGGTTTATGGCTGGAAAGAAGAAAAATAAGGCTGCAGGCAATCATTGTTCCACAGCAATATATGAACTGTAAAATACTAAAGAAAGCTGTAATTCAAACAGCTACAAAAGAAACAGAATGCAGTCTGTAATAAATCTTTGATTTATCTGTCCAGAGTGTTTACAAATTATTTTCTGATTCTTAAATCACCAAGTCATACATCAGATGTAAAATCACGCATGCAGTGATGTTAAAAAAAAAAAAAAACTCAAAGCCTCTCAGTAGATTTTCACTTAGTAAAATAAAAATGTGTGGATGTATGGAGTAAGATCGCTGTCAAAAAGATGTGTCCATGTTATAAGCATTCGTATTTGTAATGATAAACATTTGTGTGTAAATAAAAAGGTTGTACCCAAAATTCTGCTGTCACACACGAGTCTGATAGATTATTAGGGTTAGGATTGGTTTTATGTGAGTATGAATCTAAAAGCTGTGAGTGCAAAGTCTTGTGAATACAACTCTAATTTCTACGACTACGAGTCTTCACTGTGAACACGAATTCAAGTTTGTGGGTACGAGTCGAAAAACTGTTGAAATGACGTCACAGGCAGGTCACAGGCAGGTCACAGGGGAAAGCAATCGAACCCCGAAAAATACGCCAAAGGACAGCTGAAAACATGGACACCGTCGGGGAAGCATCATCATCATCATCATCATCATCATCATCATCATCATCATCATCATCATCATCATCATCACAGGTAAAGTAAATAACACATCCAACATGTATTTATTTTTATTTAGTTGTTTATTTCATAAAATTGTACTGTTTTAAATAATATGAAGTTTATGGACAGTACTGGAGGCAGCCGTCACAATGAATGTTTCTTGATTTACAATGCATTGTAAATAGTCCAAATTTAAGTGTGGTTGATTCAACACATCTGTAATCCTTGATTTCAGACGTTCCAATAACCGAGCAGCTACTGGTCCCTGTAAACAACAAGTTTGATGCATTAGGCTAAATGCCACTGTTAACATAGTCATTTACCAACATACAGTACTCTATTCCACATAGGCTGGACAGACATAAAAAATAATTTTGTATTTTTAGCAAAATAATGTATGCCAATCAATAGCATGCAAGTTAATACAACAAATATCAATTATTAAATTATTAATTAATATTACTAGTCTGGACCCATGCAAACCACACGTGTGTCTGATCTCAGATATACACGTTTATAATAAATAAATTCTGGATTGATAGTAAACTGCTGTCAGGACTCTGACTAATTCTATTGTTTGGTTACACAAGCAGTAACTGACATGTGGTTAGCTTATAAGCTAAAGCAGAATGTCTTAACGTCCATAAACTTCATATTATTTAAAACAGTACAATTTCATGAAATAAACAACTAAATAAAAATAAATAAATGTTGGATGTGTTATTTACTTTACCTGTGATGATGATGATGATGCTTCCCCGACGGTGTCCATGTTTTCAGCTGTCCTTCGGTGCATTTTTCGGGGTTCGATTGCTTTCCCCTGTGACCTGCCTGTGACCTGCCTGTGACGTCATTTCAACAGTTTTTCGACTCGTACCCACAAACTTGAATTCGTGTTCACAGTGAAGACTCGTAGTCGTAGAAATTAGAGTTGTATTCACAAGACTTTGCACTCACAGCTTTTAGATTCATACTCACATAAAACCAATCCTAACCCTAATAATCTATCAGACTCGTGTGTGACAGCAGAATTTTGGGTACAACTTTTTTATTTACACACAAATGTTTATCATTACAAATACGAATGCTTATAACATGGACACATCTTTTTGACAGCGATCTTACTCCATATGGATGCAGCTTATGGTGCTTGGCCAAAGAGCACAAACCTCACAAAGACCCCAACAGCAAAACCTGTATCCACAGGCAAAATACAGTGGTTCATCATTCTCACTTTTTTTTTCTTGCATAAATGAACTCTATATTGAGATGAAATTGATTTTAAAAAATGGTATTTAAAAAAAAGAGACTTGGTTAGATCAGATCCGGTTATTTCTGGCTGCTTTTACAGTAACATACGGTATATTTTCTTTCTTTTAGCTCATAATGTTTCATGTTTAGGACGTTATATTTATAAGATAACTCACACACATCTATATAGACCAGGAGGAAATTAAAAAACAACTTATACACGCAAACACAGCTCCTTGGGGAATACCATCCACTTAACTTAAGTTAAAAAATGGCTTTCACATCCTACTCAGACTCAAAAACAAGCACACAAGTCAAAGGGAAAAAAAAAAAACGCATGCACTCTGGTTTTAAGAAGAGACTTTGCAAAATCCCCATTATCCACATCTAAACTTAATTTAAGATTTATTCAAACTGGAAAATCCTGAATTAGAAATGACCTTCATGTGTCAGCCAGTTGTGCAATCTGGAAGCCTATAAATATATTCACCTATAGCTATATCCATTTCTGTCCACTTGCGTGTGGACATGGATATTCTTATATCGATTATGAATACTGAAAGATTGAATTACACCAAGTTTCTCAGCATTTTTTTTTTTTTGAACATCAGAATCTTTTTTTTTGACTGTTTCTAACAAGGAGAAAGGGAACCTGGTTGTCTGGAGGACCTGAGGAGGACACTAGGCGCCAGTCGCCATCAGCTCACTGTGTTCAGTTTAATTATTCTTGGTTTAGTTTTATGTGGTTCACTAAGTGGGCAACACAGAGCCCCCAGGACTACTCTGTCTGTAATAAACATTTCTGGAAAGAGCACTGAGCCTGTTGCTGTATATCTGCACTGGTTGCAAGAACACCTTCGAGCAAGAGCATCGCTTCACTCTCAATTCCTAAAGAGTTACAACTGCTGCTGTATCACTTACAATCTGAAACACCTTCCTCTCCGTTAAGCCTGAATACAAGGGGGGGGTCTACAAAGTGAATCAAGAATTAGCAGAACTCACCTCTCTTAGCGTTTGCCTGTCTCACTCGCCAAACTGTCTTAGGGATTTCAAAGTTGTAATTTGAAGGCAGGGCTTTCATTGCTTCCTGTAGCTCAGAGTCTTGGAGGATTTCATCAGGGATTTGATTGGCGACCCGCCGTGGGCCTCGGACTGGAGAATAAAATTAGATTATTGAGCAGTAAGCAAGGCAGTAAACATGTTTAAGCATATCAAATAGAACCAACTTGAAAGTTAGATTCCAAACTCTATATATCTAGAACCGTGATTCACTTTATGGGAGGTGCACAGTGAGCAGCTGGAGAGCACCAAACATCTGCCCTCGCACCATCATCTCAGACTCTTATAAATGGAATTATCATCATCTCATATACACAGCACACAATTCTATCAATCCATTTAAAAACTAGATTTGGTTTTAATTGTATTATTCTTCAGTCTACAAAACTGAGAATGTAAAACTATTTGTGACCTGGATCAGGTTTTTAGTTTTTACAGCATTGTTCAAGTAACTTGCACATTTAAATGATTGAAGGCATATTCTGGAGTGAAAACAACTCTCAGTCTATTATTAGATGGCAACAAGTGTAAACTTTCATTAGGGACCAAAATGATGTGATTTGAAGCAGTTCTGAATTAGAACAGAATATGTGTTTGTGGCAAAATGGCAATTAGTGTTTACCCTTAAGACAAGCGACTTACATCAAACTAAACTTTTTTTTCAAGCCTCTCACAGGACTCAGAAATATGTCATTCGATCTTACTTATGGGATCTTGCTGTAGAAATAGTAATAAAACATTTTTACACTTAAAGTGAATGACAAATAAACGTTTATATATATATTAAAGGCTAGTTACTACTACATATATTATTAAAAGTAACAACTCAAGGTCTTTCCAAAATTAAAAGTTGAATTTGGGAAATTATTTTGTAAATGTCAGTAACAGCTATAAAGGCAGATCAAATTATTCCATATAAACATTTTTTGTCTGTTTGTTTACAATCTGAATTATTAGAATTAAGTTATTCGTTAAATAGATCGCGTTTGCTCAAAAGTTACAGAGATGATCTGATTTCCTTCATGACAAATGTCTACACAGCAGCCCATAAAACCAAATGCACTTACGTGCAACTATATCGAGACAAACACTGATTTCATTTTGTGCGTCTTCAGAAAAAAATGTTATTATATGGACTGTATGTGCATATAATAACAACGTGCATTTGACTCTCAAAGAAACAAACCCAGAAGACTGGTGGTCCTCTGTATAACTTGGAAATTACGGTCATGACAACATGACAGAGGATTCTGCGGTAACAGCTGGTGAAAAGCAAATATAGTGTGACTAAATATATTACAAAAAACCCAGCTGGCTGTAGAGTAAAACTCTCAGTAGATGAAGTTACTCTTTTTCTTGATTGCGTCACCGAGCCTGCTAAGTCGCTGTAATAGAAACAAGTTGATGCAATTCATTTCTTCCAAGTGCTCATAAAGAGTTCTCTGAAGCCCTACTTCGTCTGAAATAATGACCTCGTAGGTAATGATAATATTTACCTGTGGGCTTTTTGGCTGGAACTATCTGGACCTCAGTGGAAGGCGCAGCCATGTTTCCTCTTACAAACATGAAACACGTGAAAAACAGAAAGGCTTCACTAAATGATCGACGAGCGCAGGCAGCAAAAGCCGAACACCGATGTAGTCGATGTTACTGACAAGGGGAAACGGTAAAAAAAAAAAAAAAATCTATATGTGTTTTATTCAGCTATAATAATAAAATAATAAATGTGTTAGGTTTATTTAAAAAATATATATTTTATACAAAAAGGTAATTGAGGGAGCAACCGAAATGGAGGTTACTGCTGCCAACATGTACATTGAAGTTCTTCAGCAGTCACCAGGCCGAGCACCTTCCATCACCCCACATAGAGATTTGAGAAGGACAGGTACTTCAAACACATGTTTTCCTCAGTCAGAGACGTTTCATCATAGGAATAAAATCCAGCTCATCTTTTGGTTCCAGAACCTGTACTTTTGAACTTAGCTATACACTCTCGTCTTGCAGGTATTTTTCAGCTACCCGCACAAATCTGGGCTCGCGAGGGATCAGACAAGACCCCAGACCCAGACCAACAGCTCAGTGTACACAGAAGCAGACGTTTGTGTCACTGCAAATGTTGGGTCCATAGGATGGTGGACCCATAGAGATGCTCAGGCTTTGGTGAATCTACCATGGTGAATCTTGCATCCATACAAGGTTTTTGGGTGATTTGATTAGCCTATTTTATCATTGAGATTTTTGAATTACACTTTGTTCCTGGGAAAAACCAGTTCCCCTTTGGAGACCCCGACAAGACTGAACTGCCACAAACAATATGGGATCACATAGATAATTCACAGGGGAAGTAAAACATAACTAGTAATTTATATATATATATATATATATATATATATTAGGGCTGTCAGTTGATCAAATTTTTTAATTGTGATTAATTAAAAGATTTTCATAGTTAACTTGCGATAAATTGCATATTAATCACATTTTTTTAATCTTCTGTTTATCCATTCATCCATCATCTATACCCATTTTTTCCTATACAGGGTCACCTGTATAGGAAAAAACCTTTATCCTTTAGTTCATCATGCTTCGTTGGTATTTTGTTCGGGCTGCTGCTTGACAGCAGTAATTTGCTGACGGCTCCTAAAGCAGCAGCAAGGTACTCAGAAGGACATTCAGTGCCTGTTCCTTAGAGTTTTTGCCACACTCACTGAACTTGAAGGGTTGATGACACTTGAGAAATGTCTGGCATACTTATATCTACAAAATGATACCAACCTGGATGAAATCGGTGCCTGTTTTCATGATGCTATTACAGTTTAAAGAGAAAAAAAAAAAAACAAGTAAATGTTGGATGTGAATCTAACTTTACCAACCTACGGTGGTAACTGAATTCACAGCTACAAAAAATACAAATAACCTTTTTTCTTCGCAACAGACCCATCTGGAAGCACCTTGAAACTAAACTTGCCGTTCATAAGACCCTTTTCTGTCGCCATGTCTGTCCCACACTGTAAATACACTTATTGGCCAAGGGTCATATTAACAGAAACGTGTGTGTGTTAATCTCGCATTAAAAATAGTGGCGTTAAACAGAAGTTAACACGTGTTAACGTGTTTATATATATATATATATATATATATATTAGGGCTGTCAAAGTTAACGCATTCATTTATTAACACGCCGACATTTATTTTATCGCGCGTTAATGCATGTTGCTCACATGCTTTTGTTTTGAAAAGTCTGTTACTGGCTGCTGCGGAACCGGATAAGAATTGGCAGGTAAACGTGCGGTAAAATCTGTCTACTTTACAGTTCGGGTTGCAACTCAGGTAGCAATATTAACAATTCTATCTGAAAAAAAAAAATCTTAAAACTTTTAAACCTTTTTATTCAAGACAATTGCGTCATTCCTCCATTTTACATCAGATCTGCTCCATGTGTTCACTGTCGTGCTGTTCTCTTAATGGTTACTTCAGTCGTGGCTCCATCTAGTGGCACAGATATGTAATGACAACAGAAAGTCTTGTCCTCAACTATAAAACGACCCCCATTTTTAAGAATATTACTTCTATATTAATAAAATATCATCCTATATTTGGGCCAATACGGTAGTTTGATCAATGATTTATTCAACAGCAGATTAGTGTCCTGCAATGCTCGGAAATGAGAATCAAAAGATTCTGTGCTCATCAGGATCTGAGGACAAAAAGACTTATGTCAGACGTTGGAGACAACTTTGGTTCATCTATATATGAGCTGAGTTTTCTTTCAGATTTCCACAATATTGCAAATATTGTAGTATGTGATTCCAGCGCCGCCATGCTACGTGATCTGCTGCACAAAGCCATTTCAGGGTCACGTAAACCAAACAATTAAATACTAAGAACAAATTCAGTCCTGTGGCCTGTTTTTTCATTTTGTATATTTGATCCAAATTGAAATATTAAAAAAAACAAGGATTTTTTTGGTGTTAGATTAAAAAATGAAAAACCAAATAAAATGTCACTTTTTTTTTTGATTGACAATTGAAAATGGAAAAAATGAATGATACATAGATTGATAAAGTTACAGAACTTTTACATGGACATTTTCATTTTAAAATCCTCCTTCTGTCAGGTTGTGAGGCAGAATGGAGGACCCTAGGCGCAGGAGTGCAACAAAAGTAAAGTATTTATTCAACAAAAAACAAAAGTCCAAGAAAACTACAAAAAAAAAAAAAAAATCCACAGAGGAAGGGAAAACACAAAGTCCAAAACAAAACCAAAAATTCCGCAGCAGTGTACTTACAGGACGCGAGACAACGGACGAGCACAGACAGGGGTGATGACAAGACTTAAATACTCAGGGAACCCTAACGAGAGGCAGGTGCAGACAATCAGGATAACAAGAGGGAAAGAAGCAAAACTGAAAACAACAGGGAGACAAGACAGACCTTCAAAGTAAAACAGGAAACAGGTGACACAAAAGACAGGGATTGAATGCCAACTTAACACAGAACATAAAAGAACCCAAAATGGCTGTCATGGCTGCCGCAGACCATGACAGTACCTCTCCCTCAAAAGGACCGGCTCCCAGATGCTCCTAACAAAAAAGACAAAAAAACAAAACAAACAAAGACAAACCTAGACAGGGGAGCAGACCAGGGAGGGCGGAGGGGGCCGGAAGGCAGGGAACCAAAAAAAAAAAAAAAAAAAAAAAAAACCTGACACAGGTCCAGGAGCAAAAGTCCAGGCAGAAGGCCTCGGCGCCGGGCAGACGGCAGAAGACAGTTCAGGTGCGGGCGGCCACGGCGCCAGGCAGATGGCAGAGACAGTTCAGGTGGGCGGTCACGGCGCCGGGCGGAAGTCAGAGACAGTTCAGGTGGGCGGCCTCGGCAGACTAGAACCAGGAGCTGACGAGGTGGACGGCCGCGGCGGTGGCGGACTCAAAACAGGAACTGACAAGGCAGAGGGCCGCGGCGGCGGACTGGAACCAGGAACTGACGAGGTGGACGGCCACGGCGGGCTGGAACCAGGAGCTGGCAAGGCGGACGGCCACGGCGGGCTGGAACCAGGAGCTGGCAAGGCAGAAGAGTCATGGCCACCTGCAGCTCCTGCTGCAGGGGCCCAGGAGGAGTAACGGCCGCCTACAGCTCCTGCTGCAGGGGCTCGGGCAGGTTCTCGGCCGCCTGCAGCTCCTGCTGCAGGGGCCCAGGAGGAGTCATGGCCGCCTGCAGCTCCAGCTGCAGGGGCTAGGGCAGGTTCTTGGACTTAAATACACAGGGAACCCAACGAGAGGCAGGTGCATACAATCAGGATAACAAGAGGGAAAGAAGCAAAACTGAAAACAACGGGAGACAAAACAGACCTTCAAAGTAAAACAGGAAACAGGTGACACAAAAGACAGGGATTGACGCCAACTTAACACAGAACATAAAAGAACCCAAAATGGCTGTCATGGCCGCCCCAGACCATGACACCGTCTCCCAGATGGAGGATTTGACAGAAACAAGGTTAAACTCTTCGTTAAAAGCTTCTGCGGTTACCTCAGAAATTGACTGTTTTCATGTTCTGATTGTGGCTCAGGATTTTGTTGGTAGACTTTTTTTTTATTTTTCATTAAAAAAAAAAACAGGATGACATTAATGCCCTGGCAGTGGCAATAAGCTTTATTTTATTTGACATTTTTTTAAGATGAGATTTACACTAAATATGTGTAGTGGGTGTACCCCTGCCTTTCGCCTGAAGAGAGCTCTGATAGGCTCCAGCAGATCCCCGTGACCCTGCAGAGGATTTAACGGGCATTGATAATGGATGGATGAATGTGTTACTGACAAGTGCTGATGTTAAAAGTGTTTGAACAACAAATGTTATGGTACTTTAGTTCATGTGGCAGCAGAACATTTAAATAAAAGTGCCTTTTACACTACTTTCATTCATTATTTGATTTTGTGTATACAATGTGATTAATTAGGAAAATCATGCAATTAATCACGATTATATATAGATATATATATATATATATATATATATATATATATATATATATATATATATATATATATATATATATATATATAAACACTCCTAAAGTTAATACACACTTATATTGTCAATTAAAATGTGTGAAATAGAATCAAAGTAAAGAACACAAGATGAAATAATAATTAAAATAATCAACATGTAAAAAAAAATCAGTGACATATATGTTTTATGAGGACCTGTGGTGACAGGGAGCCGCGTGCCTCTCAGACAGCAGCAGAGGTGGAGGTAGAGAGGGATGGAGCAGCACGCTGCCCGGCTGACGCGCCATCACACTTTCTTCCTCCCCTGAGCGCACCAGCTTTCTGGGAGAAAAGCAGGGAGAGATCTTCACACGTACAAATTATGAGTGGACAGAAGCGCTGAGAGGGGGGTGGATTTTAAGGAAAGCGACGACATCAAATATTACATTATTCAGGAGGATTTTGAAGAGTCTGCAGACATTATCCGACAGCAGAAGCGGAATGTGTTTCCAAATAACTTATGTTAAATTAGAGATTTTGGCGAATATGATACGATTTGAACGACTCTGAAGCAGCGAGAGAGGAATCTGGTTATGGCCACTTGAATTTGAAGGTTTTTTTTTTGGAGCCGTCTGCGTCCACTGTCGACCTGCAGCCAGAACTGCTTTGAAGCCTGTATGGTCATTTAGATCTGAAAGGAGTTGGCCGCCAAGGGTTCGTGTCGGACTGCTGTGCGTTTGTGCCCAGCGCGCACTGGAGTTTTTTTCTCCCCTCTCCTTTTTTCTTTTCTTTCCTTCTTTTTTTTTAGGGGGGGAGAATATAACTGAGTGGATAATTCCAGTTGCTCCGTTTCGCAGTGACTGTCGCCTCATTTTTAAGGTTTGACTGAGGTCTGCAAGAGTTTTATGACAAAGGAGATTATTGTTTGTCTGCCGGTGTTAATTGAACTGAAGACACATTTCAGACGCATTTCAGCTCAGTTTGGTGGAGCGCAGAGAAAATCAAGAGGAGTGACAGCTGACGACAGAACGACGAGACGCAAAAGCTCCGGATCAACTTCAAAAGAGAAGCGCACAAGTTGTAAGGCTGGAATATAAGAATAGATGAAGACGAAAGACACCTAGACCAACAAAATGTTCAAAAGGGGTGAGTTAAGTCTCAAGTTTTGCCCCTGATTGGGCTAACTCTTCTTCTTATTTGACTGTGTGGCATAAAGCGGTCTTTCAATTTGTCCACTGCTTGTACTTCCCAAGGGTTTAAACAGATGTTTGAACATGGCACATTCACAATGCACCATGCTGCCCTGCAGATGTGTTGTTACAGACGATCCCCTCCCGTTCCAGGCGCATCTTTAATTTGCACAACGCGCACTCAAGGTCTCTGAGAATTAAATATTCATCTGTGCAAGGATACATGGGGACGACTGTGTGACATTAATACAGCTGATGCCGCACTGCAGTTTATGAGATGTCCACGGGTCACAAGGCTATCTCTACAAGAGCTGCGCCGTGCTGGAGCACTGTTGTTTGCTGTGTGTCAGCACACTGGGATGTGATGGAGCAAAGTGTAATTGACACTGTTTTTTCTCCGCTGGGTACACACTGAATGAGTTGACCCCATGTAGAAAGAACACTCACCAAACTTTTAATATCAGTATGCCCCAAATTAAACTACACTCTTACTGGATGGCTTTATCCCGAGAACCGTTCTTTTCATAGGCTTTAATTAGCCATAGAGCCGAATAACTGTCACCATGAGGGAGAGTGAAACCTCTAGAGAGATGAATCACAATGGTCCCACTGTGCTATTATTGAGGGACTTAAATAATAGTGAAATGTAACTGCTTCTCATTTTGCTTTGGTCCCCTGAGGCCTCTTAGAGACTTGCAGAGTCTGCTTTAGAAATCATGGCATCTGGCTTTAAGTGCTCCTAACTTCCTCATAAGAGAGACATAATTTGTTCCATCCCCTTTATGTGAATTATTTTATATATTCAAAGTGGACTAAAGCTGAGAAGGACAAGCTTTCAATAAGCCACACACACACACACACACACACTAGTGGAGGTCACATTAAAAACACCCACCACTTGTGTAGTGACTGTAATTACTTGCAAAAAAAAAAAAAAAAAAACATCTCCTAACAGTGTGTTTGTTTTTGCTACATTTGCTAGGACAGATAAAAACATATTTTTCCCGTTGCCATCAGATTGATTATGGCTTTTCTCACAGTTAAAAAAAAACACACCCTACTAATGATTGCTTAAAGCAATAACAGCTTTAAGGGAAGGTTCCGTGTCTACACCTCCATCCTGGCAGCTTCTCATACACACAAGGACCAGTTCATTCAAGGACTCTTTTTAATGTAGCGAAGCGATACACATCTAGATTATTATCCTTATTATCTTTTAGGAGAACTAATGTTAATTTCACAGAGTCCAGTGTTCAATTTCTTTTGAACTAAAGGGTGAGCAAATTTGTCTGTCTCTGTCGTGCTTCAACCTAAAGCTGCTAAACTCAGCTGCCGGCTCACTGTCCATTTCTGTTGCGGGTTTAACAGACAACTGAAAGATGCAGAGATGATTTGCATCCAAGGAGTTTGCGCTCAGAACATGGCCCAATCCCTACTCTGGCACAGATATTTTTGTATGTGAATCAGCTGTCTTGCCGCTCCACAGTGCCGGACAGAAAATCACTTAATTCAAGACGAATTACTTCAAAGCAGATATTTTGCCTGCCTGCCAAAAGTGCCCAGTAGGCCAACATGTCTGAGGCAACAATAGTGAAGCAGAGATGCGTCAGCTTTGGCAGGAACAGGGCCCAAGTTCTCTGGTGAATTCACATTTTTTTCACACCTAAACTAACACTTCAGGGAGCCTTGCTGATGCATTAGGCTCAGCATTCACTGTGACAGAGTCACCATTCATAAATCCATGGAAGAAATGTATCACGTTGCAGTTGTTTCTAGTTGTTCCTGGTTATCATTTTTAATGAAGTGGGCATGTAGGTTTCATTCACACTTTGTTCCTATTAATCAGATTGATTGTTGTTGTGACAGATACGTTCACGTTCAACAATCCACAAATATGTCTGCACAACGTTAGTTGTTGTGCCCTTGTTATTTTGCTTGAACAGTCAGAATGTTGTATGTGAATCTGCCTGTGTGCATATTTCTTTTCAGTGACTTATAGAGAAGGTTTCCATTTAGGTGCAGGGGTACATTAATGGAGGAAGCACAAATGTCACTCTATCTCTGTCTTTACCTCTGTCCTTGTCTCTCCACTTTGCCTTTACCATCTCCCATTTTCTCAAAAACCAGTCAGCCACTGAATAGGCACGAGAAATTATCTGTCAGAAGATGTCTTAGACAGAAAGGACAAGATGTCCACACAGAATTGATTATGCAGCATGTTGCAATTGCTGCTACGTGCAGTTCAGAATTAATGGAAAATGCTCAACTGAGGCTTTCTCAAACATAAATAGTTCAGGTGAACTAGACATGTAGCTGACTCAAATAGTTACAAAAATAATAATAAGAAGAAAAATGTTGCACTGCTTTGTTAAACTGAATGTGAATAATTTCTGTAGCGCTAATGGGAAGGTTTCTGTTCATTTCAGGACAGCATACAAATCAATTTTGCAAAGACTTAAATCATGCTTGACAATATCTCAGTCAACATGAAACCACCACTATTTTTTTTTAAATCCTTAAAATTACAGCTCCAGTGTGATGCTATTGCAGATAAAAACGTTTATATACTTATTTTGATGGTACTTTAACAGAAATGTCTCCAGAGAACATAAAAAGGTTATTTTAGTCTTTCAGGCATAAAATCATCCATCAGTCAGGATGCTTGGTAGTGCGTTTGTTCTCAGCCTGTTTCACAAGTTGCTGTCTTTAGATCGAGCTGATCCTGGCTTCTGTGGAAGTGGAGCTACAAAAAAGAAATAAGCAGCCTGAAAGAGGAGTCTGGAACCTGCAAAGCTTTGCAGGCAGGCAGCCCAGGAAAAAAAAAAAAAAAATCAATACAATCTGCTACATATGTTATGGGTGAATGACATTTGATATTTATCAGCTTTCAAAACTATTACATGCAAAAAAAAAAAAACAAAAACCTGACATTAACTGCAAATTCTTATGACAGTGTACCAAAAATGTAAACAATTAAATGTGCAGTGTCTCAAGTAAGGTATCATCGGTTCAAGTCTATATCTGTACTGTTTTGTTGTCACTTGAAACTGATGTGTGGTCAAAATAAAAGAAATGACACACACGACTAATGCCATTCTCAGAAACTGCTATGCTTTAGCTGTAATGCAACATATCCTGTAAATATTTAAGACTGGCTTTAAACCCATATATAAACAGTTTTTAACTTCAGTACGTTGTGTGTTACTTCAGCCCTCATGGCGGAACTTTAAACTAATCCATCATGAACCACAAAGTGCTTAGTACAAAATAGAGCGCTGACAGTCTTTAAAAAAGGATGGTGGTGCACACACACATTTGCACACACATGCACACATGGTAAAGTTTGCTTTTTGTAAGTGTCAGGCTTGCAAGATGAGATTAATTAAGAAATGCATTTGCAGAGAATTCATTTAATGTGGTGAGCATTTTTAGTGGAGTTTAGCTCAAAGGGAACAAAGAGAATTGTAATAACGCTACAGATTATGCAAGCCTTATGTTTGTGCACACATGCATACACATCAGCAAATGTATGAATACCAATTAGTTATAATTCTGAACATTCAGATTATAAATGTATTATCTAAATTATACAATTAAAAAAAGCCTGTTCCTTAACATTCCTGCCTCTGAGACTGACAGTCAGGACGAGACAATAACTTGTACAGATAATGACACGTTTGAAAAGAGGCTGCAAATAGAAGCCTTAACTGTAAAGCAGCACATTGCTCATGTTGTCCTTCTGTACTTGCAGACAGGGTTGGAGGCTTTGCCATAAATAATTTTAGCACAACAAATACAGCACAAAGGAAACACCTGTGGCCTCTGCTTTTCAGCTTTCCAGCTCTGCTCACTTATGCAGGCTGTATCTCATGGACATGTGTCATCGGCACCAGAGCAGCTCTTCAGCCACCCGCTCTAGTTCAGCTCTCTGTTATATCAAATAACCACAGATGACAAGGGGCTCCTCTCAGGGAGATGTGTCTTTTTTTTTTCTCTGTAACCAAAGGATGCTAAGGCTCATAACCAACAAAGCTGTGCTGATGATTACTGGCGTTATTAAAACCAAACTTGGTCTCTTGTAAGAAACTGACACAGATGTCTCCAAATCAAGAGCCACAAATGGTGTTTTAAGCAAACCTCATGACTGCCAACAAAAAAGAGAGATACTTTTTTTGAAAAAAAGAAGAAATACAAACACATCTGTCACTGTATTGCAAATGTTCAGCCATCTTCAAGGTCCAGAGAGAGACTTGTGTTCAAACGAGAACAGCTTCCTCACTCATACTATCACCGTCCTCATGCTCTCAGTGTGTCGGCCTTGTGCTATCACTCTTTGTCAGCGCTTCATTGTTGTACTTTTGTGCGTGACTTGTGTTTCGGCGCTGGTGAGAGACAGTGTGGACTGATGAGCTCGGAGGAGAGAAGGCCTGGAAAAAAAAAAAAAGACAGGGGGATAATGCAGAGGGCAGCAAAAAATATAAACCTCAAACTGATCTTCCAAATCTTTCTCAGCTGCTTGAAAGCAAAACAAGGCAAACTTGAATGGAGTATGATGTTTTCACTCAAATCTGGCATTTGATTAAAATGGTAGAATCGTCGACACTGAAGACACTGAGATGAAATGCATCAGCAAATAATATGTTTTTTTTTTTTTTTTGTATAGCTTATTGTTGTGGAATAAGGCAAAAGATTACAAAAAGAATTTAAAAAAATCCTAAAACCTGAACAAACTGACAGATTGGTATTCTGTAGATCTATCCTGGGAAAGATAATTGACAGAGAAACATTACCAATTATTGGATAGCTGAATCACATTTATTAGACTGCCAGACTGCACCTCAGGCTCTGTCAGTGAATTCCAAATGCCTGATTTGGCCAAAGGAGACTCTTGAAACCCCAAAGCCACTTATTTTAGTGCAGAAAGAAATATTTCCTTCAAGGACTCTGGCACCGTTTGATCACATGAGGACAAATAATTAGCAAGTGTGAATAGATGTGTATGGAGAAACTACCACTGAGTGACATGTATGTCCCATCTTTACCATAAATGGCTAATTGTTTTGTTTTCTTGCTTTTTCGTGGGAGCCATTTCACACTTCCCTGTCAACCATTTCATGATGAATTGGGTCATGAGGGCTCGGAGTTCAGAAGAAGATGCTGCTCTCATATGCAGCAGAGAGCTGCCTTATTAATGCAGTCTGAGGAGACATCTGAATGATTAAATGAGCAGACCATTTGGACTTGTGATAGGAGTCAAAGGTGAAAATTGCAGAACGTGTACAGAAAAACCTGTCCATCTCTGTCACACACACAAACTATATATAGTTTGTATATGTGTATATATATATATATATATATATATATATATATATATATATATATATAAACAAAAACTGGATTTTATACAACCAACGTTTCCTCTGTCTTTGTTGTGGAAATGAGATGCAAGGATGGTCATTAGTGGATGATAATGAGGTGAAAGAGACAAGCAACCTAAGCCCTGTTGGTTTTTCTAATATTAATAATTAATTTGTGATCAAGTGGCTAATGGGAGTTTAAAGGTCAATGTCATCTGAAATGCCACGAATCGTATGAGACAGGAGGAAGGAAGGGGAGCGGCAGGCCGAGAGACTGTTGACAATAATCCCAGGTGCTGTCCTGTTTCTGTGACAGCTCTCCCCCTCTTTGAGCTCTCCTCCCCTGGTGACATTGCCTTTGTGTGCTGAGAACAGCAATTCAGTTGCAAGAGCACCTGGGCATCTGCCCTTTTGGCATTGAGAGTATAAAGTGGCGTATCATCCAGACAAAGCAGAGGCTAAACACAGGGAGATGGGGACGCCTATCACACGTGGAATTGTTCTTGTTATGTGATAATTAAAGGAACCACAGTGTGGTTGGGGATCCACGTGACCTCAAAAGCACATGCACTACACTGGGTAGGTACTCAACAGCATGCCTATTCTCCTGACTCTTGGCATTGATTCATCTCACTTATTATGCCTTAGATTATTCTTACACTTCATCCACATCGCAGCCAGAGCTCATTTATTTCAAGATGTTTCACGTGAAAACAATGGCTAATTCAGTCTCTGGAGTTTTCAGGTTTAAAGACTCTTCCAAATAGAAGCTTCTGCTCAGGCTTTGGGGCAGGTTTAAGATGCCCAGCAGGGAGGGAATGGGATGAAGAAAGGAACAACAATCATATCTCAATTTCTAAGGCCCCTGCCTCTGTGGCTCCACTCACCTCCAGCTTCACAGCTCCACCAGATTTGGCCTTGTCATCTCTGGCGTTAATGAGACAAGCTACTGTGACAGTCACATTTGAGCTTCGGTTCTTGTAATATCTGCCACGTCTGTGTTCTTGCTAATGTTATCTGTGCTTAAGCGTCTGTCATGGCTCCAGCTGACTTTTAGGAACAGTCAGGCTGCCGGTAATTGCTGCGACCTGTTGGAATTAATTCTCTCCTGCGATATGTGCACTGCAGTCTGCAGCACTGAAACTACAGAGATACTAAAAAAGGTAATTGAGCTTATTTTGGTCTGCAACAAATTTGTCTTGGATTTTTCTTTCCATTAATCTGGGGTAGTGTGTGTAATGAGTGAAGCCTTGAAGTGCCAAAGCAGCCTTAAAATTTATACTTCAGTGATGGATCGATGAAGATGAAGGCTGTTACCGTATGATTGCATAAGGAAGATTCTTCATAGAATCCTAAAGACAGATGAAGAATGGAATGGATGTAAAAGGGCCGACGGATGGAGTTGTAGGAGGATAATTACTGTAAATAGGTCAAGGTCTTCCACAATCACTCATCTTTTTAAATTCAAATCCATGACAATTGCCTTAAAATGATCTTAATTTCAGTCATTTACAACCTCAAACCCATATTTTGACCTTATTACAGTTTATATAATTAAGATGATATAAGGACTTGTTCCAGTTTCAATTTACCCTGTTTTTTTTTTTTCCATGTCTCCCAAACAATGCCAAACATGTCTCGGTGAGTTTGTGTCCTTCAGCTGAAATTGAAATCTATTTGTGGAACAGAAAGGAACTCTTAGGCTCTGTCCCCTTATGTATCTAATAGCTTTATATTTCTCAGAATGTTCCTGTTTTCTAACAAACCCTGCTGATCCAGTTTTAGCCGCCATTCATCGAAACTCTTAAGAACTCGCATAAAAAAAAAAAAAAAGGCATCAAACTTTCAATAGAGGTGCAAGGTGTTGTTTTTTGTAGCAGAAAAAAAGCAGTGAAGAGCAGTGATCCCTGGGTGTTTTCAGATGAGGTGGATTGTGAGACATGGTGCATGTTTAAGAAAAAAATCTGAGCATTGTGCTGCATTGCATCTGAATCCTCCTTCGCTGAAGTTGCATGGCTTTTTTCGCTTCTCTTTTTGGGGGAAAAAAAAAGGCGTGGCTGGGAAGATTCCACCTTTGGATGGAGGATTAGAAACAGTGGTGAAGGACTAATGAAATCTCGAGCAGGTTGTTTTAAATTCCAATCACCTTGATCCTGCAGGATTTCGGTTGTGCATTCTAATGCAGCGCTTTCATTTGCGCGTTGCTCAGGTTAAAAAAATCCACTTACTGTTTGGAAACAAACTGTTCTTTGATCAAAGCAGTTGGCTTGAATGCTCAATCAGATATCATATTTCTTCTCCTTGCAGTGCAGCAAGTTTCCTTTTTTTTTCCCCTTTTTTTTTTTTTTAAATGGTAAGCAAAAGGGGAAAGCTTAGAGCTGTTTTTATGAGGTTTCCTTCCATCTGCTGTGCTTGGCAAGGGACCTTGGAAGAGAAAGCTGCATCCTGCCTTGCCTGCAGTAAAAAATAAGAGAAAAGGAGCAAGAAAAAAAAAAAAAACTTGTCAGGCAAATAGATAATCACAACTATGTATGCTTTGTCTCATAGATGCTGCTCCCAGTCAAAGCCTCAGTCACACACTGCTCAGTTCCCATGGGAGGCCGAGGAACAGAGATGCTTCAGTCTGACAGGGAACACTGCCAAGCCTCTGCCCAAACACCCCAGTATAAGATCCCTGTCTAAACCATATGTACACCTTTGACAGCTCTAGCTCTTACTTTAACTACACGTTTCTTTATTCCTTGGCTGGCCAGGGAACAAGGTACAACTTGCCCTCAGCAATCGTGCTAATATGTCTCCCGTCCCAACGCAGAGAGCCGCTTGACGTGAAAGTGTATTTTATAAATGAATGCAATCGAGAGGGTAAATATAGCAGATGTCACCTGCCGCCAGCTCTCCAGTGAAACAATAAACAGAATGCTGGCGCAATACTGGGTTATTTTATCACTGAGGTGAGGTTACATAAGATTTATGAACTGTCATGGCGGTAACAATTGTATGTTGAGGGGGATTGATAGTGTTTGCTACAAAAATTCTTCTGACTGAGACAGTAACTCAGCAAATTTGTCCCTGTCTTCACTAGTAAAGCCTTGTCAATTATTTAAAAGGGAAAAACAACTGCCCAGAAAAGACGGCTCTCGGAGTGTGAAGCTCATTTACACATCTTTATTCCCGGAGTGTTCTCATGTGTTTAGGCCATAATAAGAGCTGGTCTTTCATCCCCCGTGTGTTTGCCTGCTAATTCTCACCTTCAACAATGTGAATCCCCTCATTCCTCAAAGAAGAGAGCATCAAGGGAAAACAAAGAGGCTTGAGGAGAGAGTTACAAAACTGAAAAGTATTATTAAGGACATTTTTAGTCGCTCACTTTGCAGGAACAAACGGAGGCAGAAGACTTCATTATTGTAATTGAGAAATACAGGGCCACAGAGAGACGGAGCAAGTGCAAGGACAGGAATTAGGTTCTGTCGGGGCTTTAATGAAGGAAGTAGGTTTTCTGTGTCATGGCCTCCCTCCTGTGATGGATGGGGAGGTTAACAGCCTCGATGAGTTAGGTGGCCAGATTCACAGCAACTTACGGAGCCACTTTCCAGACAAAGCTCTTTTATGGCTAACCTTGTAGCAAATTAAAACTGATGTTTGTCGCTTTTCTTCTTTTCTTTTCCTGTCTAGCAATGCATTTCAACATTATAAGTGGAGATACTATTTAAATCAGCGCAAGACAATTTATTTGAAATTAAAAACGTAGATTTCCTTGGACTTAGAATTTTGAGGCACTTCTAATTAACTTAAATTTATTTTAAGTTACGTTACATTTAATTTTTAGCTGGTTAAACTTGAAGATTGTTATGTGCTTCATTGAATATGACACAGGACTAACAGTTGCCGCCAACATTTTTGGCTTCTAACATCTTGCAGAAAGATGTGTGTAGTTGTAAACAGATTTTTGTGAGTTAAAAGCTTCACCAGATCTTGACTTTACCATCAAAACATCTGATGGCCTTTGTTAATTTTGAAATAATCAAAATATTAGACATTTATGTTTCAGTCTCCATGTATATATAATTTCATAGATTACAATACCGAATATATCAGTCAGAAGAACCAAACCAGTTTTTATTTCAATTCTTTCACTATATTTTGCTGTTTTTTTTTTTTTTAAATTAAATCCAATTCTTTACACAGGGATTTTACTTGCACATTACTCTACTGACACTTTTAAAGGATCTGGATACGTTATTTACCTTTTTTTTGAGTGTATACATCAAGTAAACATTTGCAAGTATGACAGTGGTAATTAAACTTGATTTCTCATTAAATTGGATTTCCAAAAGCTGTGGAGGGGAAAAAAAAAAGGAAAATGGTAGATTAAATGACAATGTCAATAAAATTAAAACAAATGGATATAGTGAGTTGTGGAAATGGAGGGGAAGTAAATAGAAAAAAAATGAAAGAAGCTGAAGGAGCATAGAAAGTAGGCAATAGGAGATGGGTTGCAGTAATGTTCAGGTTTTAGTTTAGCCTACATCTACTCTATGACATTAAAATCCCATTAACTCCTATTAGAGATGCCCATTTCCATAAAACAGAGCATTAGGGACTATATAGCAGATGGCTACAGTATCATTATACCTATATACATTGAATGTACAAACTCTGAGGACATCACACATTCAGTGTTGCACATTTTAAAACATGCAGCCTGCTCAATATCAGTGGCCTTGTGACGATGGCATTAAAGTCACATCCTCATAAGACAGGATGCTGAGAGCGATGGATGATGGTTGATGCTGGAAAGACGGATATGGTCTGCTCTTTCCAGGCTGCAGTACTCTTATGACTGACCTCTTTGTTGGTATACTCTCTGTTACAAGACTTATTGTCCCACGTTTGTTGCAGTGAGCGTGTTAATGATTTGCTATGTGATATTTGGCAATCAAAGAGGCTTTGTGTGTCACAGTGAATATTAATCTATCCATTCTGTACTTCATTGTGTTCAGCATTATGGGGGGAGCTGGAGCCTATCCCAGTTGTCAACAGGAGATAGGTGAGGTCATCGTTCCGTCACAGGGTCACATGGAGATGAGAACACCCATGTGCACTCACACTCACTGCAGCTGACAATTTAGAATCACAAATCAATCTTACATGTACTTCCTTCAACTACTGGAAGAGGCTGGAGTACTTGGAGAACACTTCTTGCCGTGCCCTGGTATCAGGGATAAACTTCCAAAAACAAAACTGAAAAACAAGCATTCTTGTTTTCTTTTATCAAAAGAAACATGGATGAGAGCAGCTAAAAATATAGTGCTGATTTGTCTTTGAGTTGTGGGCTCAATTAAGTTTGTATTTTCAATTGTTTCCCTCTGGTTGCTCTGGCTTGTGATGGACTGGCCACCTGTCCAGGGTGTACACCTGCCTTTCACCCGAAGAGAGCTGGGATAGGACTCCAGCAGATCCCCCTGACCCTAGATAGCATTAAGTGGGCGTAGATAATGGATGGATGGATGGATGGTTGCTCTGGCATCTTTCCACAGCCTTTTAGATGCTCCTTTGGTTGACTAGGGAGTTTAAACTCATAGTTGGTACAGTGAGTTTGACTGGGCACAGATGTCTGTCTCTCTGTGGTAGCAGTGATTGACAGGGTGTTAGTCCAGGGTGTGTTCAGTTTCTGTCAGATGGTATAGCCTCCAGGATCTCTGTGAACCTGAACAGGAGAAAACAGGTAGAGAAACCAGATGGATGGGAAAAAAAAGGACGCCCCTTGCAGCACAAGCATATATGTATATATATATATATATATATATATATATATATATATATATATATATATATTATATATATATATATATATATATATATATATATATCTATATATATATATATATATATATATTAACAATACTTGCTGGCACAGGTCTGACCTCTCTTTAAAGAATTAAAGAATCCTAAAAATGTAAAAAGGTCTGTTCCTACTTCTACAATTTTTCCACAGTGCATAATATTATGTAGAGGGAGGAACGTGCACAGTATCATTAAATGATTCAAGGAACCTGGAGGAATTTCACTCTGCAAAGAGCAAGATATAAACCTGTGATTCTTGATCCCTCACACGACTTCATCCAGAACTTCATTCAGCAATAGCGTATATATCCGCATGCATCAGAGACTGCAAAGAACAGACAGTTAGAGTCACATTATTAAGTTTAATAAATCCTAAGCTTTACTTTCGCTACATTCCAAGAGCTCAATTTCAATTTTTAGAGACTAACATAATGTCACATTTATCGATTCTTCATTTCCCAGAGTCTGCATGGAACTCAATTTACATGATTTTAGATCCACATTCTGCATGTGGCAATCAGCGCCCACATCCCAATCCGTCAGGCCCCTCACAGCAGGCCCCCTCCACAAGCACACACACACTCACACACACGCACACACTGCACAAGTCTGCAACTGTCCATTAGAACGGATACATTTAGTCAGCTTCTCAACTCACGGAGTTCCTCTGCTTATGAAACCATGTGATGATGGCACTATTATCCTGCTGATCAGAATAGCTCTTGGTGCTGTGTGGGAGCAGCTAGGGTGATCTGTCTGCAGGTGTACACACACTCACACACACACACACACACGGACTGAAGCACACACTATTTGTTTCTCTCTCTCTCTGTTGGAGACTCACGTTATTGTTGTTCCACCCGTGCATGTATGAGCGCTCTTCAGCCTCCCACCAGCAGGTGTGAGCACTTCTATAGAACAAAAAAGCTTCAGTTCTCATTCCCCAAACGCTACTCAGCTACTCATCATGGCCCACATAGTCCTCCTGATGAATGCGATATCAGCATGCATGTGGAAAACTAAACAGCTTGTACAATAAAGTTTAGTTCTGTTACCGCTCACAACTGCAGCATCAGAAATTCTCTTCCAACTGAAAAAGCACGTCCTTCGGCACTGATTTGGTTCATTTGAGATGAGTAATATTTCTGTTTGCACTGATCGTCAACTGTTGGCCCAACAGTTGAACTTAAAAAGTGGTACAACTTTTTGTTTTATTTATTTATTCATCCATTTTGCACACCTTGACAGCACAAGGTGCCCCCTCCCCTCCACAACCTGCCATGTCCTCGAAATTTGTTTCACACCAGACAATGAGCATCTTTGGAGGAAACTGTCAGGATCTTTGATACTAGCATGATCTGGTCTAGAAGAAGTGGTGCCATTCTGGTCTTCTGTTCTCAAAAAAAGACCAAAGAAAAAAAACAAAGACAAGTTAGTTCTCACTACATGGTAGCTGACAGGTAAACATGGGAGCTACCGAAACACATGGATGATCGGTTTCTTGATTGTAAGCGGGAGAAGAAATCAAAAGTGTTCTCGAATCTTTCAGGATCAACTTTCTCTTGCCTTCATGTTTTTCAAGTGTTTTATTAATATTAGAAAATGTTTCACATTTTTATATTTTAGATTTGAAGTTTTATGTAAAAAGTAACTTTTTGTTGAGGTTTATTTCCAAAGTTCAGGCTCCAGAAAATATACCTGAGTCACATGTTGAAAATTTATTTTTAATTTTGGTTATGTTCCTTAAAATTATAGGAAGGTATTCATATATTTCTTCTAAGTGCATAATATTATGTATACAAAGAAATACATTATCATTAAACGATTAAAGGGGTCTGGAGGAATGTCAGCTCATAAAGCCTTAGTTGAACTCCAGTGTGTCATGTGACATTGCATCAGGAACCCTCATTGAGCTTGACATAACCGCATGAAGTGAAACCTTTGTCAAACTACAATACAGAGCTATATTTACAAATAGCAGTTACAAGTGTATGTTAACCTTGGCAAGAGATAGCATTGCTTTCTCTGAGCAGTGAGGCTTCTGGGATGGATCATCACTCAGTGGAAATGTGTAATGTTGTCTAAAGAGTCTGTATTTAAACACAAAAAAACCCCATCTGTAACCAATTCTACTATTGAATATAGAATATTCTAAAAAGGTTAAACATTTTCTTCTACCTTTCTAAATCTACTTGTCAGCAGCCTCAGTCAACTTTTTTTTAAACGTGTTGTTGGCATCAAATTTCAGATTTGGTATCAAGACGATTTTCAAACTTCACACCCTGTTAATTTTAATTCCAACAGTCTGCGGTACTTTTTAAGCAGTTCGGAGTTCCGTTTCTGTTTGTGGAAATCAATTTTCTGCTTTGCAACGTCTGCCTGGGTTTGACATGACTCACTGGCAGGTCAGCTCCATCCCGCTGTGGGAAATCTCACCATCTTCCTTGGCCATGATTAATAAGACGCATCCGAGAAGCGTGTTTGTGTTAGCATTTGTGTGGAGATGCTGTGGGCAAAGAAAGCGACGTTCCCAGAAGAGAGTGTCTGAACACAGAGGGCTTGACCCCTCAGCAACTGTCCTGTGAAACCCCCCCCAACCACCACATCTCTGCATGCTCAATCCCTGCAGCTCTGGAAAATACCCAAAGAGCTCCTGCTTATCGACAGTCACAAGAAACAAGCATTGTCCAAAGAAGATAGAAATGGAAACAGCAAGGCAAGTTTTTTTCTGTCTGATTCACTGCCGTTTCCTAGTTGTCTGGCAATTCTCTCATTTTCAACGCTGACGTAAATAGACTAAAAATAATGGGTATCATAGAAATGCATTACCCCAGCAGCAGTTGGCATATGCAGACATTTCACAGACAGACGAGACTAGTTTGCACACACCGCCCGGACTGAACTGAATTAACAGAATAAATTGTGCTTTGTTATGGTACAGGATACAAAATATTTTTTTCATGACATTACAACATAAAGACTACAGACCACTTGGAATGGGACACATCAGCTCAAATTATTGGATCTCACCACAGCAGGTCCTCGCTACCTCTGGCAGGAATGTGCGATGGCTTCAAAATGAATAATTAATGTACACTTGAAATGTTAGCAAGAACAGCAAAATCACAAGGGCTCAAACTAATTTTTTTTTTTTTTTTCCTTTTTCTCCCTCCTTTTCACCCTTTATCTTATTGCCAGTGGTAAGAAATTAAGAATAGTGGGAACATAATGAGATGTAGTTTGGGCCAGGGTTGGGGGGGAAGCAGAACAAGAAAATGGACTGATTCAATTGAGACAAAATTCAATTAGAATTTAACTCTTCACCTAAAGAAAAGTCTTGACTGAGAAACCGTACAGGTGCCTTGACAAATTGATAAAAACGAACCATGATAATTGTACAAACTCTCAATCCCTTTAGTATGTGAAATGTGTTTTAAGGTTTAGATGAAGTCCACCACCCACAAAGAGAAACTCATTATAGATATGTGAAATTGATAGATAATTTTACTTTTTGATTTGACGAGTTAATCTAAGAATTCTGTCATTGTTTTTTTTGTATAAAAATACAGACTTTGTGGGGAAGTGGACCAATAGTAGTGAATATGTAAGTGAACCAAGGTGATAGATGCTAAAATAATTCTCTGCACCATAACTTCATTGTCTTGCACACATGCATTTATACCCAGAGATTTTCTAGAGTGTTGTTCAATTTTTCCCCTCTCTGTCATTTCCTTGGCCTTCTTGCGCACTGAATTTTTTTTCCCCTCTATTCATCCTGAATTATTAAAAAGTGTTTTGATTCCCAGTATGATTGTGAATCTAGGGCTGCAGCTCTCAACTGTGTAGTCACATTTGCTTGTTTTTCTCTCTCCTCACAATGTTTTCCCTGTCTTTCCTACTCGGTTCACAAGCTGGAGCATGATGCTGCAGTTGTTGTTCCCCAAATTTCACCTTGAAGGGGCAAAAGGGGAGGTTTTTAAATGATCAATATAAAAAAAAAAATAGTGTCATGTCTGCCCTCATTTACAGGGCAAGTGTTATTCATCTGAATCTGTATTCAGGTCATTCTATGTTCGCTTGAGGAGGGGGGTGGGGGGGCTGGGTGGGATATTTTTCTTTCCCATCATGCACCAGCAGCAGGATCCAAATTGGCACAGAGGGTTGGGCAGTTTCTCCAGGGATAAGCATCCTGCATCCCTGCCTGACACTCTCTTAGGGAAGCTTGCCAGGGACATCTTTTTACCACAACACGCATACACAAAACAAACATATCTAAAGACCCAAGGGATCCACATGTTCCTCCCCCGTTAGCTGACCTGCTGCCATGTCCACTAACACCGCCTCTTTTGTGCTCTTTCAAATTCCAGCCAGTGCCAAACTTGAAGTGCCAATGACTCTTTGGCATTACAGAAATCGGAGAAAAGGTTATGAAACAGATGCTGACAGATGAAAAATTCATACAGTGTTACCATATATTCATGCCTTATCCTGTTCTTCTGTCTCTATTATTGTCTCTGTCTCTCTTTATGGATGATGCACAGAAGACACACTAGTCAGAACAACACATGGGTTTTCAGTTCTCTTGTCTCTGATCTGCGGGAGAATATTAATGTAGTGTGTGCTGTCTGAGATGGAGCAAACTATTCAGCAGAAAGAGGGATCTTTATCCAAGTCCACAAGCACTGGGTTGTAGGGATTTTAATGTGGCACCGGCTGGATGTACACTCTAATAGGCCAGTGCTGAAAACATGAGAGCGATCCTTAGAGAGCATGACAGAGGAAGACATAGAGTGATATGGATGGCTAAATAAGCTCTTTCTACAGCCGAAAGCACTTCCAGCTATAGCTGAGCTACTGTGTTTGCTGCTGCATTTCTTCAGAGTCTAACTTCCCCATGCACACGTATCTCTTGAAAAATCTCTTAAATTCTTCAAAGTCAGACTTGCAGTATGCTCAGTGTTCACCATTTAATGAGATCAATAACTTGTATCTAGGCAGAACTTTCAGTTGAAGTGCATTGCTAAAAATAGCTTTGTGACACTTTGTGTTACAGTTTCAGAATCAAATGTACTGCTTTATGAAAATACCCAGTGAGCAAGGATGGGATTTAAAGATTCTGTAAACTGCCAAACCATCATGGTGCAGTAATGATGCTCTTCAAGGAGATGTTTGAATCTCACTGCGCTTCTTCAGTAGAATCTGAGTCCTTGGAAATAAGTATTGCATTGAAAATAAAGAAGATAAAGATGAAAGCTACACTTCTAAAATACAGGTTAATTCACAAATCATTTATGTGTGTAAGTTTTGATTATTTAACCAAAGGTGTTTTTATTTATTTTCTAATCCCTCTAGTTTTTATTTTGATTTACAGATTTGTGATGAGATTAAGGTTGGACCATTTATTTCATCTAAATGTATCTGGTAACTTTCTTGACAATTTTGACTTTATGTTTGTAATTACTGTTGGAGAGTAGACCTGCAATGCTGGTGATTATTTTCAGAAATACTAATGTTTTAAAATAGTCCCCCTTTCTTAAGATGGGTCTGAGAATTGCCTTTAAGGATTTTCACTACACTGTCACTGTCACTACATCGTTGCATGTCAAACTAAATGTCTTATCTTTTGTCTTATGTCTCGTTGTTGATTTGCTATGTAGATAGTCAGCGCTCAGCGGCACTGATAATGGAACTGATACATTTAGAGATGTACAGTTCCAGTTCTTCATGAGATCTGGAACCTTGTTCTGAGGTGAAACCGATTTTTTTTATTCTGACCTCAAGTCTCCTCTCCAGCTGAGGTTGAGGTTTTTACGGTGAGCTTCTGTGTCTGTTCCCATGAGTCATCCAAGCCTCATGGGAACAAACACAGAAGCTCACCGCTAAGTGACACAAAAGTTTAGCAAATGTGACAGAAGCTTTCTTTTGGTGAAAAAAGGAAGAAAGTCAGAACACCATCCTAATGCCTGGGTGTAGAGGCATAAAGTGATGGGTATGAAAAGGGCTTTGTTTTAAAATACAAACAAACAGAAAAACACAACAGGACCAGTCATTAAAGCATCTCCTCCAAGATGTCACTGCCCCGTGGAGAAAGCATGGCAGAAACCGCTGAAATACAGGAGGCTGTGACAACATATCAGAGTTCAGAGCTCACACAGAAAGCAAATAAGGGAGCGGATGGATTAACCCGATATAATTCTGAAATATTAAAGTGCAATCTTTATTCCTGTTTGATTACAGTTCAGGCCAGGATGCTTCAGGAATGAGGAATAAAAACACACAAGCTGTGTACGTTCTGTTTGTTTTAGTTTTGAATAGTATAAGTGCTCTGAAAAAGGGAGAGGGAGTTCCTGCACAAGGAAAATACTGGCACAATTCATTGTTACAGAAAAATTTAACTCCTATTTCTTTAACATTTGATATTGCTCTAAGAAAAGATTTAAGGTTGTAAACAGGGACAGGATTTTGAAAAAAGCTGGAACATATTAAAATGATGGAAGCGTAGGTCTTCAGTGTTCAATCGGATAATAAGCCTTCTCATCAGCATCAGAGCGTTGTGATGTAATTTCAGTACAACAGGCATGTGCTACACTTAGGCTGTGCTCAAAGAAAACCTTTATCTACTGTTCACGTAATAGAAATCAATTTTGATTTCACTGTCAACCTGCTCAGTGGTCAGTAATAGGAGATATGACAAAAAAAAGAAAAGAAAAAAAAACAGAGTGGACAACTTTGACATTAAAGGCCACGGGGATTATGAACAGGGGATTAATGAGGCAGTAAGTGGACGTCGTGGGACTGTGCAGCCCGGACCGAATCAAAGCTCAGTCCTTTATTCTGATCAATGCACAATAATGAGGCTGAAACAAATTGTCTAAGTGAAGGACTGGAAAATGAATATTGAGTTACAGCCTGTAAAGCTGCCACAAAAAGGAACAGGCAACATAATGGACATAACTGCAAAAGAGTGAAGCTCATCAAATGTATCCACCTGTGTTATAATGTTGTATAACAGTAGGTTACGGAGTGGTTTGATGAAGATTGCTGTTTTTAGTTCTGACCCATTATTAAAACACCTCATTCTTGCGCTGGTCGCCTGTGGCTTAACTTCTCTTCTTGATAATTACCAGGTACCTTAGACACAGACGTACATTTCTTCAGGTCCTTCCTCACTAATTCTCGGCAGTAGCTATGCAGACTGGCTGCCGACAGCATGTTAATGCTAATACACTCTACCTGTGTTCAGGTAATCACACCTGAATAACAGCGAGACAACTGAGCTAAATTCATAGAGGGCCAGCTAAATCAGAGATCTTCGATAAAATCCAGAGTGTCTTCTCCCTGAAGCATGCCTCCAGGGCTGGTTGTGTCTACACTGAAGTTTGTGGATCAGCTTTCATTCAGAGCAGACTATTGTGCAGTCTAATGTGTAAGTGGGGGGAAATTATTGGTGGATGTTGCATTAGAAGGGTTTCAAAAAAAAAGTTAATAGCAGAAATGCAGGGGTTGGCCCTCAGCTGTCAGTACTTGAAAGTATTTGTATTATACTAAACTGGCACATCATAATGTTTGACTCTTATCTCTATGTTTGATTATGTTTCAAGCTTTTCTTCAGTCTAGGCTCAGCTTATCTCCCTTTTTTTCATTTCCCCACCCTCCCCTCCTTCCTTCATGTTTGTTCCCGACACTATCACCCACTGTGTCTTGCAGAGTGGAGAAAACACTTGTTTTGACAGCTTGATAACTGACTAAATGTCATATGACTGAAAGTGAAGGATCCGCGTTGCATGGGAATTCATTGCACTCCGTTTCTTTCACTTTTTCTCTCCTCCTCTCTGATTTTGTGTGTTTATGCGAGTGAGACATCAAGTGATGCTGCATTGGCTGGATGCGTGTATATTTTTCCATTAATGTTTTCTCAGGCTGGGATGAATGCATGAACAGCAACGTGTATGTTTGAATTTGGAGTTATGTGTGTGCACGTGGAGCACGAGCACAAACTGCATCTTGTTGAGAATGACAAATTAGGTCTCCATGCTGGGATGCACCTGTGCCATTGCTGCATGTTTACTTCCTCTGCAAACACAAGCTTCCCAATGATATAACTCAATGAAAATCCCATTACTGTGAGTGACATGAGCACAGGCTTTATGTATGGTAAATATCACATTTTAAGTTTCTTTGATGCCCTGTGAGGGACAGCTATGATACAAAAAGGGAAATGTAATGGACAGTATTCCACTTATCTTGAATTGCTTATTATAATCATGTGCTGTCATTTCCATAGAGGATATATTCATATAAGACTAGTTGCTGCAGCACCTTCAGACTGACCACTTGAATGAAATATTTTAAAAATCAATAAGTGGCTGTTTTGGTTGGAAGAAAGAAAAGACCCACACTTCCCAACGTGAAATGCTTATTGTTTAAATGGTAAAACTATTGAATCTGATGAATATACACATATATGTACACACACACTGTGCATATATATATATATATATATATATATATATATATATATATATATATATATATATAAAGGATGCAACGGTACTCGGTAAAATACTGAACCGTTCGGTACGACCTGCTCAGGACACAGGACGCTTTTATGTCCCGCGGTATTTATGTTCCAATAACTTTGCATTGGACTTGCACGTGAGCGTGCGTGCCTTTTAGGCAACAGGCCGCCACTGCATGTCAATGTCCACTCGCCTCCACTCACTCACAGTGACCAGCCGATCACACTTTGGCCGGTTGGCTAAAGGTCACAGATGCAGAAATAAAACAAAAACAAGCAGGCATGGCCAGCGGTAGCGGAGAAATTGGGAAAACCTTTTTTTAACCACCGGTGTGGGAGCATTTTGGTTTTGCTGTTGAATACACCGACGAGGGAGTGAAAACAGTTAACAGAACACAATCTTCCACCTCCCTAAACCCGCGATCTTACCTGCGTAAAGTCCAGTTGATACCAGTTGAGCGACTTGGCGCAGCTGATGTGCTTTTTAAAATACTGCAGAACGAATCATTGGATGTGCATTTAAAGTAGGGATGTCCCGATCACGTTTTTTGGGTCCCGATCCGATTCCGATCTTTTAATTTTGATGATCGGCCGATTTCCGATTTTTCCCGATCCGATTTCACTTTTTTTGAGTGGGCAAACAGAGTTTAATTTCCTATGCATTTTATTTCCTGTGTACATTAATAAATAGGCCTGCATCCAAGCTGAGATTAATAGCTTTTATCATCTCATAAAATAAACAATAACTTATTTTAACACTCTTCTTTCTTTCTTTTTTGTTTGGGAGAATTATTATAAAACACATTTAGTTACAGAACAGTGACTGTTCAACAGTCTCAGTACTAAAGAACAAAGCACTTCATTTAAATAGCAGCAGGTGAACTTGGCTAGCAGTTTAAGGCAATGAAAACACTAGCAGAAGTCTTTGCAATCAATGAAATCATAATAAAAATAACATAAAATATTAACTTAACTTCTTTCAAGACCCGCTGCACATGTTCGCGCACCTTTGTGTCCTTTGTCGTTCATGTAATGACGGGAACGAGGCTCGAGGTAATTAATGAGCCGGTTAAATGCCTTGTATTCCACAAACTCCGTGTCCTCGGTAATACATTCCGCGATTAGCTCGGTGATTTTTCGGTGTCCTTTAGCTCGGTTTAGCTCGGTGTCCTTTCTTTTAAAAGTTTCACAGAACGTTTGCTGCCGAAGCTGCTGCCGGCCGTCACCTGACAGAAGGCTGCGGTGATCGGTGCTGCGTGCTTTGTTTAGTGTCTGATTAAATTGGTGGTGTTGTAAACTCTCTTCTTACTTACCCATCATGATATATCAGCCTTACACATGTTTCAAGTCACAGTCGAAGCGTCGGTCTTTGTAATTTTATAGTGTTGCCACACTGCTGACATTTTTGCTAAAGTTTATCCTGACGCCGCCGGTCTTAAAACTTTTAAGGTGGATACAAGACAGCGCTGCTGAGAAACTTCATTTCAGTGCAAATTATTAAATGTATATAGTTAAAAAAATATTTTTGTTTGTGTAATATGATTACTTTATTAATTTGTGTTAATCAGTCGAGGAAAAAAATTATGAAAAAAAGATCGGCGTGTTATAATAATGTTGATCGGCCGATCCGATCCACCTTAAATTTTTAAGATCGAAGGCCGATCCGATCAGGGGATCGGGATCGGGACATCCCTAATTTAAAGATCACGAACAATTAATGTTCCTGTCCCTCCTCGACCACCAACAGTTTTAGACATATCGGAAATAAATTCCCACATCCAACCTTTTCCAGCTTGACACCAGAGACAAAGATCTCCTTGGTTTCCTCCACAGCAGACATCTGAATGAGATCATGCCACAGCTGTACAGTCTGACGTGTCTGGCCGTGACTATTCCCACATCCACCACAACTGCTGACCAGACATCCTCTGACCTCAAAAAAATAAAAACGTCTGCAAGTATTACGGTATCTTGCGATCGCGGGTTTATGGTAGCGGGTGGTCTGAAACTGTACCGAATCCGTACTGAAACCGTGACACAAAAACCGCGGTACGCCCGTACCGTGAGCCACCTGTACCGTTGCACCCCTAATATATATATATATATATATATATATATATATATATATATATATATATATATATATATATATATATATATGGCATGTGTATAGATAATTGCTATATATGGCCTGTATATTGGAACCACAGAAACTGAATGAATGTTTTCCATTATTAAACTTTGATAAGGCATGTAAAAAAAAAGCCTCTGATTATTGCTCCTGATGACTTTTTGTGCTGGCTCACGAGGTTAGAGAACATGTAAGGATGACGTAGTGCTGTGCTACAAATTGACATCTGAAAGAACTCCCCTGAGGTGTGTTTAATGGCATCCCGGTGATCATAGATGCTGAAAATAGATTCATTCAGTACAACACTCATTGCAGCTTAAAGTTTTGTTTTGATCCATTTAAACATGCTGATAGCATTTTATGGCTATTAATTTAAGACCACATAATGATCTTGCATCCAGGGATGATGGTGAAAATGAGCAAACAAACAAACAAAAAAAAAAGCCACTGTAATTATCAGATTTAATTGTACTTCACCCATTTAATTCACTGTGAGATTATCCCCAAGACACATGAAGTATACTGGGGCCTTCCCTTTGTGTATGCTGCATCATTTTGACTACAACCTCTTTAAATGTTTAATGTGGATTTTAGTACCTAATTGAGAGGTGAGACTAGGAGTACCATTTTTTGACAAATTTATCTTTTATCCATACAAATTTAAATGCACCAATGCAGGTGAGTCTCATTAGTGTGACTGACATAAATGTGATATATTTAAAAAAGCATTTTAATAGGAATTAGGAAGAAATCAGAAATCACTTCTGTTTTTAAAACTGGCAACCCCTGTTTTTAAATAGTGCCTTTTCGGGAAAGAACATGAAAAGAGAGGCGCTGGGAAATCAGGCGATGGGGAGAGGGAAGGATAACTATCATTTTTGGTGCAGCAGTAGGTAGGGATATTAAAAACATTTAAAATGAGATGGGAATCTATCTTCACTGCACTGCACAGCTTGATGCCACAGGAATAAAGCTTTCAGCACATTTCATAACTCACTCGGGGTCAAGATTGAAGCAGCTTATTTGTGTCAAGTCTGAAAAAAAATTGGTTGATCCCAGGAAGCATTTTTCATTTTAAAATATGTTTAAAAATTTTTCATTTTCACCGGCAACTGTATGTTAAAAACTGGGTTACAAGTCAAAGTATTTCACCTATTCTTGAAGAAGCCCATTTTTCACCAGGATTTTCGGTAGAAAATATACAGAACATATTTTCTTTCCAAACAGGCATCAAGCTTATGAGCTTCCTACTTGTAATATGTTGCTTAATCTGCTGATCTATAACAGTACAAAAACAGATAAAGTCACAATTAATGTTGTGACTTTATCTGGCTCAAAAGGAGGGGAAGAAGATGTTTTAGACACCCAGACCATAAATGACCACATTTTCAGCAGAAAATTAGCATTGATCTCTTACTTGGTGCCAGCTGGAATTAAAGGACTTATCTGTTTTCCTGAACTCAGAATCTGACTCATGAGTTGATTTCCCAGCTGCTATCTCTCTGCCACGTTGACGACGGCTGTAAAACAGAGACGGCGACCTTGATGAGCAACCCAAGACTGTGGGTAGTTTATGAGAACAGCTCGGATGAAGAATTTGGCTGAGTCTTTAAGGAAATGTTCTGCTTAGCTGCCTTGGTTGTGGGATATGAGAGATCAAGTGCCCCCTAACAGAATAAGATCTGACACTGGGGAACTTTAGAAAAGCAAAAATGAGGCTGTCTGATGAATGAATGAGGTCTGGCACTGGCCTGTTACCATGACGACTATCATAAAGGGCAGTGTCAGTTGCCTGTCTGTGAAGTGAAATTCCTTAACCTTCTGGTTTGGGATCTTCAAGACATGTAGTAGACCGTGTATGTGGTAGTCAGCTTGGGGACTATGTTCTTTGTGTGTAATACAGACATTGGCCTTGTAATTCTATAAATAAAAATCTCATCTTAAAATGTTTGTGTGTTATCTGGCAGTAGCTTTCATTCTAATCAGTATCCAACTTTTTTTTGTGTCAAATAAAGCACATTTTATGAGTCTCAATTGAATGCAGCCTTCTAAAAGTAGGGACACAAAAAAATTATGCCACTTTTTTTGTATTTTTTATTTTATGTTTGGCATGTAATTGATTAGAATTTCTGTTTCTGAAACTTCTAAAGACAAGATCAGGAGGTGAACTGATTTCCTACAGACATACAATTAAATATGAAACGATGAAACAATTAAATAGGAAAGGAGCATCACATAAAGTTAGTTATCTGGCTCTTTATCACTTGTTGTCATGGCAGAACAGGTGCAGGAAACTTCAAAGCTTTAATAAAACTGTGACTACTCAAAATCTTTTTTTCAACAGTCTGCACCCATGGGCTCCACTGGCTGCTTAGACACCTAACAACCAAAAAAAGCTACCACAGATTTCAGCGGCTGTGGGATTTTAAACAGCTGATGCCCACAAAACAGGCCGTGAACTTTAGAAGATAATCTATATCCATGCACTAAAGTTTGATTTCTTTCTGCAAAGAAGCCTTTGGTATCCACATTTTGTGGCAGGTTTTATCAGTGCTAGTTTTTCAGAGATTCTCATAAAAGGGCTGTCTACAAGGAAAATGTCCCCAGAAGACCCTTTTCAGTCCAATAGTAAATTAGTCATTTATCTTTGCGCCATGTGTTTTGAATGTGGAAGAAGCAACTCCCTCAGGGGGTTCCACAGATCAGCAGTCGATGTGTTGTGTTATAATTTAACAGTCTGTTAATAATATGTCGTCTTCACTTGTACTGAAGCATTTTGTTAGCTTCCGACTTCCTGGTCACCCAGAGTGGAAGCTCAAGTATGCGTAAATGTTTCTCCATGAATCAAATATGCTTTATGCTCATGGTTCTACAATTACATGAGCTATGTGTGTCATAAATACAACAAATGTTTTAACCTTTTGAGATACTTATGATCTAGTACTAACACCCAGCAGTAGATATAACAAGCAAGGAAAATACAAATATCTTTCCGCCAGCTTATACCGCTTGTCTCTACTTGATAACCTGATTGACTCAGACGAGGTCACCACTCTGTGGGATGAATGAAGCAGACTGCATTTGTGGTTGGCAGGTCTGCGTCTGGCTGTGTGTGCTGAGGATATGGTGGAGGACAAACAGGAAGTGTCCTAATGCAGGCATGTCCAGACGTCTCAAGGGAGAGGGGATGTGAAGTATCTGTGAAGTGTGGTAACTGTTCTAACAAACAGGGATATTATGATTTAATGTAATAAAGTGATATGTAGGGACTGAAGCCGACAAGACAAGAAGGTGTGCTACTAAAATTATGCCTATCCCTTATGCACAACCTGGGGGTCACTTTTGGAGGACAAAGATAGACATGAGGTGACACATACAGGCCATTGCTATGTTTAGTGCTGTTACAGTACTGTCTGGGGACATGGTTATAGATTTTCTTGTGGAGAGCTTCAGTTGGCTGCAACAGCTAAGAAGTGAATGTATTCCATTGACAATGTTCAAACTAGAGATTGCTTGAATAAACTAATACCATTTATTATGATACAGATTCTATTATTATGTTTATGTTGCTGAAAATAAGTAAGGAAATACCTCAAAAGTAGATTAATTTTTCCTCTGAGGGATTTCTGTTTAATTACTGTAAGTATTCCTAAAGTCTGTCTCACTCGGGGAAAGGAATATAGAATAGTGGGAAATAGTGCGTGCAAATCCTATGCATACATTTAGGAAACTAGCATGGCTCGGGCAATGACATCTTTCCACAAATTATACGTATTTACCTTCCTATCACAGAGTTTACAAGTTTTATTTATGATAGTGTAATTTTTCCTGTAGCATCATCCACTCTGTTGTTTGGAGTATTTGATCCCAATCACTGCCATTTAATGTTGGCATTTCATGTTTCTGCAACCCATTGCTATACGCTGTATAATCTCTTCTGAACCAAAAGGCCTAATTTAACTCCCAACTCGTCTGATGCAGGCTTTTTCCAGGACCATTTGACCTCAGGCTGTAATGCACTGGGAAGCAATTTTCATATTTCCTAAAGCACTGAGGATGCGAAAGTCTGCATCTTAAGAAACCAGTTATTTAAAGTTGAGAGAAAAACTGAAGAATGTTGGTCCAGGCCTGTAGGACTAACTGCAACTTATTTTCACTGACAACACTCCTAAGACCTTGTTGCTGGTTGATGAAGCATTCGCTCAAGTCGACAGAGCAGCAGCAGCAGATTCATTACGTTACTGACCCCCAATAACAGCTTGTGTGAATCTCAGATATTCTGAAATGTCATCACTTGCAAAATTGTGAAATGTCATTTTGCTGTAAAGCAGTACTACATGAACAGTGATACAGAAAACATTGTTTTCACACGAAGACGTTAGTTTATGTGCTATCTAATAAGGACTGCTGTAGATATTGCAGAAACAGAGAATTTTGCTGGTCACAGTTCAAAATGCCGAAATGTCCTGAAACCTCCACGTAAGTAAACAGAGAACAGATACGGATGGGGCTGCACCTGACTACACCTGAGCTGTGCCGCAGCAGGATACCTGTGGCCGGTCTGCAATGCCTGCTTCCATAAAAGCAGTTTTATTTTGGGAGTCAATAAATATTTATAATTAGTTACTTGCTGTCCCTGCACTGCGGACTGTGTGACAGTACAATTTGTTATTGATACAGAATGAGGAATGAGGAGGAGCTGAAACATGAAACCAGAATGTGCTGTTGTTCTCTTGTCTAATCAGCCACGCGTATCTGCAAACACACATCAAACACTGCTTCTTGGCGTCCTCTCCTCCCAGCTTGACTCTTCGTTGCTACATGACGCTACGGAAAGGAGAGAAAAGCTGAGAAAGCCCCGAGTTGTTTACCTTTCTGTCCTTGAGGACACTCCCGCAGACTCCTTGCATCCTAGTCATTTGGTCGAGAAATATTGCCGCTACTCATGAAAGAAGTGTTTGTGATATAAAAACCACAACAGCTTGTGTGAAAGGACCATGACAGTCAGGGTGATACATTACAGCTTCATATATTTTCTCTCCCTCCTGGTGTTTGGTTGCATGTGTCTGGGATTATGTGCGAGCCTCTGCATCTGCACTATATGAGTCGAGGAAGCAGAATTGGAGGAAAAGCGTGCCTCTTGTGACTATGGGCTGACTAATAGGTTTGGAAGTAGAAACATGGTAAGGTTGTGAGCTGTTATGAGTGGTGGGCCGTTAGGGCATAGATTGTTGAAAGGAAAAAGCAATCATGACTGACGTTAATAAGAAGTGGCAGCAGTGCAACAACAACAACAAAATAAAGCAAGAACTGCAGCAAACGTGTATGAGGTGAGCCGGAGTAAGGAAAATAGAAACAATAAATGAAAAAAAAAATGTTTGTCAGAACTACAGCAGTGAGAAACAGAACCCTGGAAGCTGCGTCAGTTTCAGCCCTATGCTTTAAAAGGGCTGATATTATTTCAGTAGTTGGAAATATATTTTTATGCAATTGTTTACAGGAAAACTGTAGTATGTAATTTGCGTCTCTGATCTAAAATTGTGCTTTTTTTCACTCCCAGGTTTTCAACGTGTGTTTCAACATACAATTTCAAGATGAAGCGATATGACAGACATGTAGTGAGGCACGTTTTGTGATGCTGTGGCCTTTTCACTGTAATTTCCCTGCAATTTTCTTGAACAAGCAAGGTGGAGTGCACGCAAAACCTCACCGTCATTGCTGTACTTGATCCAAAGTCCAACATTACAATTTTTAAATGTCCTTCTTTTCCACATATCCTGTGAAATTTGACATTTTTGACATTTGACAAATTTGAAATTTGAGTGAAAAAGTGTAAGCTATTTCTCTGAACCCAGGCTCTCAAAGGGTATACTTCAATTCTGAAGCCTTGCTCAGAATTGTTTGCATTTTGAATTATTACATTAGATTGTGGCTATCTTCTTTCAAAGTGCATCATGTCATTTTATTTCCCATCTGCAGGAAGCCCTGGGCTTTCTTTGTTGCCTTTTCTAACTCTGTGCTTGGTTATGTTTTGTCTGTCAACGTGGACTGAACATGACTCTTGAATGGAGTGCTTCAAAAATCAAGGCTTTCAAAAAAAATGCTTCCAACAGTTATATTCGATGTGCATGTTGTGGTTATTCACAACTGGGAACGCAGAATTTCTGACCTCGGTTAAGATTCATGAGCGTCGACTTGCAATTGACATCATGTCATACACCTTGGAAAGCCTCCCAGTCCATCACAGGGCCACTCAGAGACAAACCACCATGTATGCTCCCCCATGTTATGGACAGATTAGAATTTTCAGAATGATGGACACATCTGGAGAACCCAGAGAGAGCCCATGCAAGAACAAGTCCTCAGCCTGAATTCCATGAAGTCCTTATTGAGACAGTGCTAACCAATGAGCCACTGGTACAACTGCCGAGCATTATTCTGGAGTTTCTATTTGTGAATAAATGAAAATACTTGAGTATAATGCCTGGTTTAAACAGCTAGGTTTTTTCATGTCCTCATTGTTTTGTTGCCTTTTCAATTCTTTATTTGAATTTGGTTTCAGTCTGTCTTTGATTGTGGACCAAAACTACTTGTGCTTCGACATTACATCTGCTTGGTAAGGTCTTAGAAAGAATAGTTTCATTTAAAAATAAAATGCTTGAAAATGGAACGTGGAAACATTTCTCTGCACATCCTGTTGAACACCGTTAAACCATTTTGTGATTTAAGGGAGACCCTGACAAAACAGCAGTGAATGAAGACTTCTGTTAGGAACCAGGTCAAACCAGGTCAATCTCTTAGGTGATCAGGATTAAAAGTATTCATAATAATGCGCAATTAATCAATCAATCAATCAATCAATCAATAAACTTTTATTTGTAGAGCCCTTTACAACACACAAGGTGACCAAAGTGCTTTCCATTAAAATCCACATTAAAACAAAACAATTTAAATTCGACATAACAATTAAAATTAAATTGAAAATATCTGACATCATGACTGTGTATTAAAAGCCAGCCTAAATGAACAAGTTTTAAGCCTGGATTTAAAAAGCCCAAAAATTAACAGATAACAATCATGTGAACAATCAAGACAGTTCACAGATCAAATGGAGAAAAATACCATAAACAATAATAAAGCCACTAATAATAAATGACTCATGGACAGAATTTAAAACGCTGTCCTGTTGCCAGGGGTTTAGCATGCAAGGGGTTGGCTTCTTACGTCTTATGCAAGGCATTTATATATATGTGCACGCACCAAAACAAGTTTACAGTGTACTATAATCAAAGGCTTTGTCGAAATTTACATTTGATTGCTATTGAATTATGATAGATGCACCACTCAGTAGTGCCTGCAGTGCTGCAATGCTGTGATCACTAGCTCAGAAAAAGGGCCCTATATTCCTATGGGGTTTGTTTTTTTTTTTCAGCAGTGGAACAATTTTTTTTTTTTTTTTTTTTTGTCCCCAGATACATCATTGTTCTCTTCCAGCCTTGTGCCCCTCATGACACTAAGTGGAAGAATAATGAACCCCTTGGCCGCTTGCTTGCCCTTCACAGTCACTCCTCAGTAGCCACTTATTTGCGTGTTTTATTTTTTTTTTTTTTTTCTAAAAGAAATGGGAAAGGAAACCAATTAATTTCAGGGGGAGTAATGCAGACTTTCACGTTGTCGGTTTGTGTCCAAGTAAATGAATGAGCCTGTTCCCCAGCTGAGCCGACCTTTCTCCTCTCTGCTCCCTCCCATGTCTACTCCTCACAATGACATGTGGTCTTTACTCCCTTAATGGTTTCCATTCATTTTGACATAAAAACCAAACAAAATAAAGATTACTTAAAAAAAGACAAAGCAAAAAGCCTAACAATAAAAGAAATATGTGTTGATGCCAGTTAACTCTTAGTTTACGGAATGTTAAATGTTTTCTTCTTGAAGGCTGGTGACGAAATGTGTCACATTTATTTACTCCTATTGGTCTTCATGAGGATTATATAACTGAAAAGCAGACAAATAAGCTTCATAGCTTGAATTTTAAACAAGAGCAATATGAGCTGTTGCTGTTAGTGAATCACAGTGTCCAGAGGGAATGCCTGGATTTTAAACCCCTTTGTGCACATTGTTAAACCCACACAGGTTCATTAAAATAGGAGTGCCATGGTACAGACAGCCTTTAGGGGTTGAGGGTGTGGGATGAAGCTTAGCTCTTTGTAATAATGGGATCTGGGGCATGTAGACTGTTGATGACTGCCTGCGCTGCAACAGGCATCCATGTCTGTGCCTCAGAAATGGAGTCATCTGGTACAAGCAATTCATGTCTTGTTTTCTCGCTCAGTTTTTTTTCGTCTTTGCCACTTTCCCTCTCAGCTTCTTTTTCTCTTCTTATGTTGCTATTCTACAGTATTAATAGCAGATTCAGCCTTTAGAAGACATAAACTTGGGAGGGGGTGAGACTGAAAAAAAAAGGGGGAAGCTTCTAAGGGTGGGAAAATGAAGGAGATGGAGAGTACAGTGCAAAGAGAGAACTGAGAGAAGAAAAATATTTTATGCAGAGAAAACACAAAAAAATGAGTTTGAGTGAAGTTAAACAGTTGGATAAAGAGGTGGCATTTAAAACTCTGAATCCATTTCCAGGCATTTTCTGACAGACAAGACAGTCTCCAGTGTTTGCTGCTGAAACCATCATGTTTTATACGCCTGTATGTTTGATGTCATCACAGCTGTAGTGTCAAAATCATTCAAAGTACATTTTACAGTTGAGAGGGTTTAAATGAAAATGTTTAAAAATGAAATATGGACTAGTATTTTTCCATCAACTCCTCAAACTGAAAAGTTTTTTTTTTTTTAATAAAATTAAACTAATTTCAAAATTGACTGAAACATATCCGTAAGCTCTCCTGCTTTAAGTATTATTATTTGGGAGTTTGAATTTTCAGTGGCGATGTTATGGGTCCATTTTCTAAATGACCAGCCATAAGCACATCAGTAAGCTATTTTCAACCTCTTTCAATTTCATGGCATTCAAGCACTTGGGTCCGCAGGTAATTGAAAACAGCCTGTTATTTAACAAACTATAAAACCATTCACAGTTGTTACCTAGTCGGTGAAAAGCCTGCTCTCCCAATTAGGCTGCCAATAATAAAATCACCTGGAAGCTAAGATGTCTCTGTGGTTCAGAGGAAAGCAGGCCAGCCCCGAGTGAAGGCAGTTATTGTACTCTGACCCTGAGGACCTTACTTTCCTCCAGGGCCACATCGCCTGCTGAGACATAATTACAGCCGTCCACAACCTTCAAACGCAGTCTTATCTGATTCTAGATTAAACTATTTTGACACACCTAATTGAAATGACAATTTTCTCTGAAACTAAGCCTGGCTGAGCCTGCTTCGAAGGAAATGGCATCACCAGAATTTCACAATGGACGTGTGCACCCAAGTGGAGATGATGGACCTGATAGGATACTTACTCTGGCTGCCATGTACTTTAACCGAATACCTGCTAAATGCAGGATAGTTCACAGCAGGATAACCTGTGGAGTCACAGTTCGAGCTTATGGGTATAAATAACCCGAGGGTGGGGTGGAAGAGATTATTATCCCATTTTCTCTGTTGAAACACACAGATGTGTGGGCACATCTGTGGCTAGTTTGGAGTGTTGTTCACCACGGGGACATCACCAAAGTTATTGCACTGCTTTCAGCCTATTCTGGCTCACTCAACTCCCCCAAATTTGTCCCCTATGTGTGCGTTTTTGATTGACGGCTTCCTCCATCTCCAACCTTTTATTCCACAGCAGTGAGACGTGACTCAGATGTGTCACAGTCAGATCAGCTGAAGAGATCCTGCATTGAATAAAACAAGACAGAGAATGTCAGCGTGTGATCAGCTCCTGATTGCTTTACTACTGTTGTGTTTGCTCTGCCACAGGTGCCATGTGATAAACATGTTTCCCGTCGAGGTTATTGTGAGCTTCAATTCACTCCTGCACGCAATTCCCTAAATTTCGACAAAAAACTTGTGGCGAGAGCAGTCTCATCTGCATTCATCTGTTTTGGTAGCAGCATCAGAGCCAGTGACTTGAAAAAAAATTGAAATGAATTGAATTATCCAGTTATCTACAGTGTGCTGCACACAGTAGATACACATGTATTACGTTTATTATTTTTATTATTTTGAGGGCATAAGTGCAACAGATGGCTATTATTGCGCTGTTACAGCATTCTAAAAGTTAAGGTAGAAATTGAACATTCATAGTATGGTTAGACACTCTTGAAATAATTAACCAATATAAAAAAAAGCAAACACTTTAACCTCATTAGTTTTAGCCATGTCAGTCTTAGCTACTACTCACATGTGTAAGTTTTAATGATGTTTGAACATGCTCCCAAATTCATGACATACATGCATACACCTGAGTGTATGCATGTATGTTAGACTGACTGGCGACTCTAAATTGCCTATAGGAGTGGTTGTTTGGTGGCTGTTTGTCATTTTGCGACCTTGTGACGAACTGGCAACCTGTCCAGGGAGAAGCCTGTCCTTTTGTCCAAAAAGAGCTCAGATAAGCTCCAACAGATCTGTGTGACCCTGAATTAGGAAGAAGCAGTTATAGGTGATGGATCGAAACGGCAGATTGTCTTGCGGTAAAATGGAAAAAATAATCCTTGTATCAGTAATGACTTCACCTGGGTAAATAAAAGCAAAACAGACTGTAGCAGTCAATGTTTCCCATTAAGGCTGGGGATCGATTAAAGAGTGAGTTTTTGATTGAACTGCCCAACTGTTTTCTACGTGTATCTGAAAAACTAAAAACGATTCTAATTTTGCTGTCGGATGACGGTTTGAGAAGTAAGGGATGAAGGGATCAAATGAAGAAGAAGCAAGGGGTGCAAGAGATGAGCCCGGTTAGGCTAAGATTGCAATCCATGAAACAAGCACCCACAAAAAAAAAAATAACAAAACAAAACAAACAAAAAACAAACAGTAAGGCAAATGAAATCATCACTGCTCAAACTAATACAGTTTTACAATGATTTATCTATTTTAGGTTGGAAATGGTTGGCCTGCTCCTGCATTAACTGAGGTCAGGACTGAGACTGTACTAATCACTGACGTTCACGTTGCTGCTGCTGATACAGGACAACCAAGTCTGGAGTTGGAATTAAGATTGGAAATGAGAACAAGGACCCATCTTTACCTTTTCATTTCTTCAACACAATCTGCAATTTTGCCCGGTTGCTAACAGAGTAATTGAACAGCTGAGACTGTCTCATTTGAATTGGGAGAGCAGGTAGAAAGGAGTTGTAGCTAGACTACTACAAGACCTAAATGTTAGATAGCAGCAAGTTATGCAGCTCAGCAACTGAGCAATGGTTTGGTCAGATAGAAAGTACATTTTTACCTCCACTCTTTGCATATATTTAAAAGCTGCACTGTTTCCATTTCCATACAAAAAGCCAACAACAGATGTAATGTGTGGATGCCAGCAGCTCTTCTCAGTTGTCCTTGTGTTTTCAACAAATACTATGTTGGAAATATATATTGGGCTGAAAACTGCATATTAGGATCTCTGGGGACTCGAAATTGACCGTAGATGTAAGTGTGACAATGCATGTGTCACACTTGCATCATTCACTGTGTAGCTCTGTGATGGATTGGCAGCATGTCTGGGATATACCATGCTTCCTGCCCAGCGACAGCTTGGACAGACTCCTGAGAATTAACTAATTTATACAGGCAGGATATATGGAAAAAAAGAACATACTGTCAGCACTGTCCGTCCCTCAATGATAACCTTATACCTTTTTTTTTTCCATGGGTCATAAGCAGGGCTTTGAATTTTTTACTTCAGCTTGGAGTGAGATTTCTCAGCGTACATTTTTGAATATGTGATATGTAAAGTAAAAATCAGAAAATTTCCACCGAAGCTGCTCTCCAACCCTGAGATTGTGACCGCAAAGAGCCCCATTAAAACTATGTGCTGACTAGCAGTTGCTCTCAAAGCCACTGTGGTTCTTCTCTGATAGAATCTTGATTTTAAAACCATCCATCACCATCCAAATAAGTTATAGTAAGCAGATAAACTTAGAAGCAACAGCATATCATAAAATGTTTCCTCACACAGTCCACATTCTCATAACATGCTGCTGCCTGTGGCAGAGCACAGTTGTAGAGTTTGTGCTGAAAGTCACAACATTTGTCACTAGATGCTGTTTTGGAAAGATATAGCTGAGGGAGCCTGAAATTACCTCAAATTGGGAAGTTAGCAACACCGACAATGCAACTCTCCTCTTTTAAACGACATTGAGTCATCAGCTGTGATTTTGTTTTTCCCCACTTTGTGAGAAAATAGAATGTATGTAAAGTGGGAATTTCATTTGTTTTCACATTTCACTGTGTGATATATTTGTAATAATGGTTTTGAGGGATGACTTTGGCATGAGATTTAACAGTTTTTATTTTTAAAAAAATCATTGTTTTGACCTACCAAGTTGAATTCATATCCATCCATCCATCCAGGATGAATTCCTGTACAGTGTCTGCTTTTTGTTCTCTCTTTTTTCCCTCTCTCTCTTTATTTTTTTTTCACTTTATATGCCTGTGTGCCAACCTTCTAACTCACTGGGCATTCTGCCTGAACAAGCAAAGCCAAATGCCAAAATGTACTTTTGTTCAAGAATTCAGGATGTTTCCTTGTAGGAACTTCAGCCTACACATTGTTCGCTGCATCGCTCTTCTTGTTCAGCTCTGCATTATGTTGTGAAAATGAGTTAAATGGATAGATGACAAATATGACTGCACCATAAAGTCATGCTTATTTTTCTTGTGTGTGCGTGTAAGCATTTGAATTTTCTTCTTTATTACAATTAACAGAAAACATCTGTACAACTGCAGCCCCTGTAGACCCTGTAGACATGGTGAAAATGGACAACACTCCCATAATAAAATCCATTTTCTTTATGGAGAAGGGCGACATGGAGCACTGATGCCAATAAAACAATGAGTGTGGACAAAGGAGGCAAAGAAGAGTGAGCAAGCACAACACTGGATCGTGGAGGGAGAGAGAAAGGCAGAGCGGGATAACAAGGAGGGAGAATTCAGACAGAGGAAGCCCTTTCATCTCTCTCTGACGTCTTCCAAAGACAATGAGCCCCACCCATAACTCTTTGTGTTGGATTAATAAATGCTCACACAAACACACACTAGCATCTGAAAGCACACATGCACAGAGCAGACGCACATCTCTCCTCTCTCCTTATAAACTTTCCTTCCACGTGTCCTTTACGCACATGAAAATGACTGAGGACACCATTAATAGCATAAACAGTATTCACACTATTGCTCCATCCTTCAAGCACATGAGCACATATTTGTCATCCGTGCCAGAGTCTGTCTTCCTTTCTCTGTCACTCCACAGTTGTGAAGACACATCAAAAGAGGAAATGTTTTAAAACATACATTCGATGTGAGAGCCAATCACAAAAATCCCACTTGAGGATCACAGGGCAGGAAAGGATTCTTATGTTATAATGTTGTTTTTGTTGATTTCATTAACACTAAAACACCGCCATGATAGATATCTGACATTATTGACAAAGGCAGCTAAACAAAGTTGATGAAATTATGCAAAATAAATTAGTCACAAACTTGAATCTTAGAGCCATTTAATCCAGCTGGGATTAGAGTGTGCATATATCCTTTAATGATTTTTTAAAATTTTTTTTTTTTTTTAAATTGTGCTTGGAGGAATTTATATTGGATTAGAAAAAATAAAATAAAAATAAGAAGTCCCCAGTTATTTTTGTTTTTATTTTGAGTAAAACCTTTTCATGCTTACTTGAGATTTTGTATTTTTGCCTGATAATACATAACAAAAAGATGAAAACAACTTTTCCACATCTCTTGTTGACCTGATGATTATTTAATTTACTGTGCCAATTTTGCACTAGACAGTTATTTACTGTACAGCAGAAACTGAAACCATCTGAAAGAAAGTGTTAAAATCCATAAAATAACTTTGGTCTTTAACCACTCTGAAGTGAATATGGTTTCATTTGTTTTTGTGCAGTGAATATTAGCTCCTCTGTGGACATGATTCTGTGCAGCAGTTAAGCCTAATTCCCCATCAAAGTTCCTCCGTGATGCTTCAAACTGAGTGCACTTTGACCACCGTCTGCTGCAGGTTAGATGAAGATCACTCATGAGAACTCCACATGCCTCAACTTGAAAAAAATAAAATAGTACAATCTCCTTTTAAGGAGACTGTGGTGATCATGGGCTCATGCTTTTATTTTGAAGACCTATTGCCGGAGTTCCCTTTCCTCTTTGCATTGCTTACCTTTCCCCAGAGGCGGCTCCCCTCCCCCACCCTGGCACTGAGGCTGATCGCACTCACCTGTTGATAATCAGCATCTCTAGGCCTATAAAACTGCTGCAGACTTCAGCTTCCGTGCCGGAGTATTGTCATCTATGCAGCGCGTCTTCCTCTGTGCGTCACACCAGCCCACAGATCAGCTCTCTCCCTCGTTTGTCCCCTGGACTCTGGATTTCCTTCCGTTCCATGCACTGTTCCTTTAAATAAACCCTGTTAAACCGTTTCCCCGTCTGGCTGCTTTTGGCTTCAGTTCCTCCATCTTGTCACATGACCATTACAATAGACAATGAATTTCTGACTTAATTAAGATAAAAGCGTAAAGTTGGGTGTAAAAAACAAACAATATGCAGAAAGACCAAAAACATGACATAATTGCATTAGTTTAAATTCACCAAACCAGAACTTCATGTAGGTAGTAGATATGGGTTAAACCTGGATGAAGAACCTGTAGGAATGGATCTTGAGATGCCAGTTCCCCTGTGATCCACAATCACAGTTTGAGCTCATTGTTGTGAATTCGCAGCATGAAATGACAGATTCCCATCCAGCTCCTAGGAGACAACCCTGCTGCACACAGATAAATTAGAGGAGCTCAGTTCCCGAGATAAGGAGAGAAATCCATCACATAATTTACTATCTTTGTTGTAAATCTAGATAAATTCTTTTACATACATGCTGTATTTAGTCAGTTGCTATGTTACATCCACACTAAAAAATGCGCATATCTTCGAACGCACAAGTGGAATTGTTCACAGACCCTTTTTTTTTTTATTATTTTGTGGCTGTACATGTGTATGTAGAAGTTCATTTTGTGTTTATCTATGCTCAAGGCTCTGTGCAGTTAACAGTGCTTTATGCTTGTTATTGTGAGCAAAACGACTTCTAGCTATGTATCTCCCTCTCTTTCTGCCTCTGTCTACACCGCTGTGAATCTGCTGATAAAGATGCTGCAGGGCTCTGGGTTGGTTGGCATTTCTTGTCCATGTTTATAACTATGCATATTGCTTTATGGCTAGGTGGATGTTTTGCTTTCTTTTTCTTTTTTCCTTTTTTTTTAATAAAAACGGGTCTAGGGTGTTGTCATGACAAGAGGGTACTGAATGAGTTCAGTCGGATAGAATCTTAAAAAGAGCAAAGATAACATTTGTCAACAAACCCTCCATTGGCAAGTTTTTGCCTTGCTCTTTTTTTTTTCCTATAGTAATGATACAGAATAATTGCTTTGGGATGGGATGCTTTTTTGATTTGTGGTCACAGGCAAAATGGATTAAATTGCTCTCCCTCTCTCTCTCTCCCTCTCTCTTTCTATTTTTTTTACAAAAACAAACATTTTTCTGCAATGACAATCACAGCTAATACTGCAATTGAATTATTGTACAGGTATGAGCATTTAAACTTTTGATAGTATGATGTAAAGGAGTATTGCAACCAGCCTGGTGGTTGGTAGGCTCAAGGACAAATCTCTCTGTATAATGTCTAAATACAACAAAAGATAGAAAAGGTTGTTTCTCTCAGAGGGTATCTTAACATGCAAAAAGAAAATAATTCACATAAAAAAGGTCACAAGATGGGCTCCAGCAATAATGTGTTTTCATTATTAATGTACTAACCTTTAGATGATCCAAGCATTACATTAACTTTTCCATTCCCTTTGTCTTGGCTACTATGAAACCTGTTTCTCCAGATGCATTTGAACATACCAAAAAAGCTTGTTTAGAAATATACTGTGTGAAATGGGTCTAAAGCTGAATTATAATTGGGGTTAGAGCGGCGTGCAGCCCCCATTTGTATCTTAGTCACTTGTGTGTGTGTTGACCAGTCTGTATGAGCCTTCCCAGCGGCACTCAGATGTGCCCAGGGCTTTTGAGCACACGCCAGCTCTTTTCCCTGTCAGTTAGCTATGTGACTGGTGTGTGAGTTGGAGGTAACAAGGTGACAGCAATGGTACCTGGGTGAGCAATGAGCAGTGAGGCGCATTCAGGCCATCTGTGGTGGATACTGCGTTTCTGCTCAGAGGTCAAAAGCAGAGAGGGATGCAAAGCACAGAGCTACTTTTATTCCTTTGGCCTAAGTGACCCACGGTACATCCTCTCATACAAGTTTTCATTTGCTTCTGAGTGTTGGACCATTTGTCCATGTGATCCTGCATCTAATCGGCACCTCTGGATCCATGGAGACTAAATTCAGCTGTGCAAAATGGACTCAGCGAGAGTCTCGACTTACATGCGGTGCATTCAGGGAGGGTAAGCTCAGAAACAAATATGGTATAGCTTTCCGAGGTGCAATGGAAATCAGTCATCCTTTTCCACATAGAAAAACTGCAGTACCCTTTTCTAGGTGGGAAATGTTTGTGTATTTCACACAAGGAGAATTGAAATGGGCTCGTATTCAAATTAATTTACAAGAAACAATATTTAGATCGTGATACTGACACACAGGCACTCAAGATGGTGTGAAAAATCCCCGTCAAAACCAGGAACCAGTGATTCTCCAATTTCCCCATCAACAGTCTGAAACCAACACTGTTTCTTTTTTTTTTCCTCCGGTGTTTTTCAGTATAACAGTTTCATATATATGTAATTGCTGATGGTAACGGACAGTGATGCACGAGACCAGATCGGTACAAACTGCAACAAATGTGGTACGTAGCAGGAGCTGTGACATTTAAGAGAGCAGCAGGTAATATTCCAGGGGCAGTTAGAGGTGGTGATTATTTCCTCTACAGCAGGCGGTGTCAAACTCCAGTCCTCCAGGGCTGCTGTCCTGCACGTCTTTGATGTTTCCCTGCTTCAACGCACCCAATTCAAATGAACGGCTCACCATCAGCTTGTCACCAAGGTCTTCACAAGTCTGTTAACGACCCATTCATTTGAATCGGGTGTGCTGTGGCAGGGAGACATCTAAGACTTGCAGGCCCTGGAGGACCGGAGTGTGACACCCCTGCTCTACAGGAATGCCAAGAGGTCAGCAGGAAGGGGCAGATGCTGAATATAGGGCGCCACCATCAAAGCAGAGATCTGTGGCTGATGTTGCCACAAGCAGGGAACTAAAACCTTTCATCTGTCCATGCTCACTCATGATCACCTACATGTACCTTGCCCCTGATTAAGTCTATTTGCCTACTCAATCCATTTGTGCAAGCTAAGCCAGACAAGAAGGACTTAAAAGGTAAGAAGGCAAACACACGTTTAGTCCACGGAAGTCCTACATGTATCCAGTAACCTTGCACTGAACATGTATGTTCAGGAAATCAGACTCAAATAGCAAGCAGTGCTCCACAGCAACAGATTATGATCAATTTACATCAGCCACTGGCACAACAAGGGCCTTGTCTGATGGGATATTCAGGTTGATTGCAACCTTCGGTCCTTTGTCTTGGTAGCTGAGAGTGTGACATTGACTATATTTCCTTTTTCCACTTTGAATCCTGTAATTACTTTCAGAACCCTCTGAGGGGCTGGTACAGACCTGTGTGCACACAGCAGGCAGCCCCAGCAGCCATCCTCATCTACACTTTCCCTCCTGTCTGCCCTCAGTGGCATGCAACATTGTTCATATCCCATGGAGACATACAGTATCAGAGCGCTCGATGATTGTTAATCTTTGGAAGCCAAAACCTGGCCTCTCAGTCTCAGTGGTTTGGGAAAAGAAAAAAAAAATCTCATTAGAAAATATTTCAATGAGAACTCAGGTAGTTTTTAGACAGCTATTTAAAAAGCTGCTAGTATGAAATGTTTGTTTCTGGAAACAACACCACGGGGTGGGTGCAAGCATACTTGGTGCCAATTAACATCACAGGTTGTAATTTAAACATCATCTCTGCTGTTTCCAAACACCTACCTTAATTTCTATACATCAGCCCTGTCAATGCTGTGTGAAGAAGCCAACACTCAATGTTTCACATCCAAATCCATGTCCTAAACGTAATCTTCTACTCTATAGGTTTATTTTAAGGAGGATAGACAGAGTTAAAATCCTTAAAAAGCAGTAAATATCTTATGATCTTCTGCTTTAGCAGCAGATAACAGCATAGATACTGCAGTGGTCCAACAGGTTATAGTTAGGCATTAGACTCCATATGGCTGCGTTTGAAATCTAGTTTGTCCTGGAGGAGGGTAAACAGAGCGGAACTGACCCCAAAATGGACTCATCATAGGTGTGATGGCAACAGATGAGGGATTTAAGACCACATGGTCTCCCTTTGCTCATTAAATGGGCCGGCACCTGTGTTCCTGCTGCACAGCGCATCTGCCAGTCGTCCTCTGGCTCCTCTTTGCGCTTCTCTCATGGGACGATGCTCTCCATTCATGAATATTGACATACAATCAGGCAATATATCACACATTAAATCCTCTTCATAAGATGCGTTGTGTATCAGCTTCTTATCAGCAATGATTCAAAATAAGCTTCAGGATTTAGAGTTTCTGTTTTTCTATTTCCACATACATGTAGGCGACCGTCTTCTTTGGCTACTTTTGCTCCAGTGTTTTGGCGTAATTTTTTTTTTTTTTTCTAGCACTGGTTCAGCTCGAATGAAACTATTGCAAAAGGGCTACTGGAAAAGAAAAAAGAAAAAATTAAAATATTGCTAATAGAGTGAGAAAAAATCCAGAATCCAAGTATGTGGATAATATTGTGCAAGCTGCTGCAGACGTTTGGCAGCAGGCAAAATCATTAATCTTTAATCAGTGCACGTCTTATGAATACAGTCTCTCGCTTTTCTTTTTTTAAACTTTGTCTGTTTCCATAGTTATTGCTTATGTACAAAGTACCAGCTTTCAGTTTCGGTGGGGGGGATTCTGATACAGAGTTGATTCTGTTATAAGCATGAACTTGTTTTCGGTTCCCACAATTATGGTAATTTTACGTGCAGCGGTGACATTTCCCGCTCTGTTTGAGGTGTCTGATCAGGAGCTCTGAATGAAAACAAGAAAACTGCCTGCATTCTGTCATTCTGTGCCTCCCAAACATGAACTGATTTTATTTATAGTGCTTGATGAGCACGCATATCACGTTTTATTGTATAATGACAACCTCATTGAAAGTGTCATTAGTTGAACAACGAGGACGCACCCCTATTTGGACATATTCCATCTCTCTTAAATGTAATGTCTCTTCAACAAATCACTTGAGTGTCAAGTGAACAGACACTTCCACACGTACCCATCCTTCAGCAAGCTGTTCCTACAACTATGTTCTTCCATTTCTCTCTTTCTCTCTCTCTCTTTCCCTCCTTCTCCCTATCATCTCTTAACTTAGCCTTTTTACTCCCGGAAGAAAGCCATGCTGAGCGTCAGAGCTTAAATTAAATCCATGTCCAATTTCTTTTTTTTTTTCCCAAAGAATGGCACAGCAGTAGCCCAATAACATATTCACATTAACTTTTGCTTTGCAGACATGAAAGCCAGTGCTGTCTGCACCATCCATATCCTTGCTGAACGCTAAAAGAAAAGTTACTTTTTTTTTCCCTTTTTTGCACTGATCCTTCATTTCATCTTTTACTTCTCTCTTTTTCTTTGGAGGAAACCTCACATGCTGTAATCACATAAAACCGTAACCATCTGATCTGCCTTGTCATTTTACCGGCACTGTAAAGAGTATCGGTGCAGACGAAATCCTTTGTTTTGTTGTCTGTTTTTAAAAAGTCTGGATCATGGTTTTTCCAGCCAAAACATATATCATTTTTCAAATCCGTGCATGTTTTCCACCAGATCTACAGATAGAACCTACATTTCATCAGCGTTAGTCTTAAGCTCAGTGGCATTTGTCATGTCCCATCAGTACTCCACAGGACAGAGCTTTATAGACCCAGAAGTGATCTGTTGGCCAATCCGTTCTGTAAGGCTGCCAGCTAACAGCAGCTTACCGTTTACCTTTGGGTGTTATAGGTGTTTTACTATGCAGAGATGCAACAGCATTGCTGATTTACTAGTCAGGAGTGTGGTGTGTTGAAAAGCTGAACACTGCAGAGACTAAAAACACACAATCCCACCGATTTACATTTCTTTGAGTTTTTAAATCATACCACAGTATTTTAAGGGGAACCATTTTCCTTCCTTTTCAGCATTTTGAAAATGATTTTGTGTGTATACGAGTTTCTCTAATAATGCTAATGGAGGTAGCATCTGTAAAGGTATTTATATGAAAATCAAAGCCATGGAAGTAAGAGAATATTGAATACGCAACACACAATAATAAAAAAAAAAAACAACAAAAATTGTAAAAACATGCAGAACAAAGCTGCAAAACATTTCCTTGGATTTAACTGATATAAAATGTACTTTTATCAGCCTCAAGGACAAAGCTTGATTCTGTATTGTAATGTTGTTAAAAATAAAAAGCTGACATATTGTGTAAAATAAAACAAGTTTCTAACATGGTTAGGTGTGGAAAAACTTGCCAGTGAGTCATTTGAAGAAAAGATGGTCAAGAGTTTTCCCATTCCACAACACGACATGGCGTAATCGCTCAATAAACGGAAAGTCACCATAAAACCCCTACAAAAATGTTTGATGAATATATAATTGACCACACGTATTAAAACCACTGCATTATATTTTTTGATGCATTTTACACAGGATTACAGCCCTTTGGAAACTGTCTGAATTTGGTGTACAGGCAACTGTAGGAGTCTATGAGACAGGAACAATATTAACAATACTATTTATTTGACAAGTCCCCCCCCAAAAAATAAATAAATAAATAAATAAATAAAAAAATAAAATATTCAAACATTTAAAAAATGTCAAAAAGCAGAAACCTTGGAGCAAAGTAACCGTGAGGGGCCTTACAGCTGTTAAAGAGTCGTAGTTGAACTTTATATAAAAAGGTAAATATCATGTAAATATCATATTGTTCAGACACCACAATTGCAATAAAGAAAAGAAGTACAACTTAGTGTAACAATTAGGCTAATCTTAGAAAAGAGTTTTGAAAGGATGTCAACTTAGTATTAATGTGCCTGAGCATTGTTACGTGCACTTAGTCCTGTTGACATTTCCTAATAGCAATAAAATATGTGTTAAGGAAATGGAGAAAGAAGGAAAAGTGCTTGAACATCGAGATAATGTGGTGTACACAGCTGCCTGGACTCCATTAAAGCTGAAGGTAACCTCATGATGCTTTTCTGGGCCTTTCTTCCTCATCTTTCCCCTCATTTAATACACAAAGTGACCTTTTAACTTGATGCAGTCAGGGCATTGTTATTTTAGGTTTCTCTATCTATCTATCTATCTATCTATCTATCTATCTATCTATCTATCTATCTATCTATCTATCTATCTATCTATCTATCTATCTATCTATCTATCTATCTATCTATCTATCTATCTATCTATCTCTTTTCCAAAACTGGCTATATATGCACTGATATATAGATTTCTTAATCAGAATTAATGTATTTCCTGAAGGATTCAAAAATCTCTTTCTTTTCCATTCATTGTTTAATGCCCTGCAGCCATCGGTATGACATGTGTCCATTTGACATGTGTGGTCCAAGAAGGTTGCTTATGCAGTCACTCGGGTGGTGAAAAAAGAAATGGCAGCACCCTGATCTCTTATGTTCTTCTTTCTGTCTCCTCCAGTAGTTGTCACTGTTAGGACTGTCAGAGCTTGACAACTGAGTTTGCACAACACCCCCCAACACTTAACATTCTGACAGGAAGTCAATTGGCTAACAAGATTGCTTTGCAAGTAAACATTTTACAGCAAGAATAGCAAGCGAGCATCAAACACCGGTTCATAGACAAGATAAGAAGACAAATGTTATCACATGCGCATATCACATGGAACACAGGCTTAGCCTTCAAATGAATGGACTTGAGAGAGGAAGTCAATGATATTCAACCGATCCAAGACAAGAAAAGCTGGTTTGACAAAAAAAAAAAAAAGATCAAACTATGAGAGACTGCATTTTGTACTTTTTTACTGAGTGAACAAGAAGCCAGTGACATACTTCCTACATCTTCCCGTTTCATTCCCTCACGGACTGGAGTTATAGATGCATGATTTATTGTATTGAAAAACTAGAGTTGTGGTTCCTGCATGAGAAAGATCACACAGCAACAGAAAGCTTCCAAAAATCCTACTTTTCTCAGTATGGTATTTCCAAGCATCCCCTAGAAGCTCGTCTCTGTACAATCCATATGCATAGCTGAACTACCTAAAACAAGTTTCGCTGCAGCACAGCAAGAATAAGAATAGCGTGTTCCTGGTGCAATGTACTGTGGAGTGAGGAATAAAGAAAAGAGCTTCCAGTCTTACAGGCACACCTTACAGAGACTGAAAGCTTGAAACCCTGACCATTTATGACGGCCAACATGGGAAGCAGAGTGTTTATCACAGCAAAGAATTAGAAAAAAAAAAAATGGAAAAAAGCATGAATGACAGAGGAATGAATGTCAAGGAATTTCTTTCAGAGATATTAGGAAGGAATGCAATCATGCAGTAAGGAAATGTCAGGGAGGTGAGTACTGAAGGAGATGAACAGCGGTCTGGTGGGAAAAGTACTACATGAGCAGTAAGTCTTGACTGGATGCATTCTTATATTACTATTGCACTGTACCTCCCAGTGATTTTACTGTTTCAACAGCTGTCACTGCTAACACGAGCTAGCGGGTAAAGCCAGTGTCAGGGCAGCCCTAACATGCCTAACAGAAATATCTAGCTGTTAAATGGTAAAACAGATATTACATTGTCAAGATTGCAAAGAGAAGTTGTTGTTTTTGTTCTTTGAAAATAGGTAGTATTTCTTAAAATGTATGAACTACACTGAACAGGAAGTCAGCACCTGTAATTCTTGTCATCGTGAAGACCATCACCAGCTCACATCAGAGTAAGCGAGATTTCATGACTGGTGCCCCTCATGTAACAGAGTCCAGCCATGCATCCTGTGGAAAAACACGAGGGTGCACAGAGAAGGGGAGAAACCTGTCGCAGGTCCCAGGCGGTTGATTCTCAGACGGATATAGGCACTGCTATTCTAGAGTCGTTGGGTGGAGGCAACAGGGACGAGAGATGCAGTGGTGGTTTGGTGCAGAGTGATGATGAAGTGACCCCCGGTGCAGAGTACTGCTTCTTCTACTCTTTGCCCCTTTGCCACCTGCTGAAGCCAGAATTGATGAGCAGCAACTGACGATGAGACACTGGGCTAGATTACAAACGTACCACTTTGTCTTCACTGTTCACTTTTACTGGTTGCAGTTCCTCCAGCACTGTTCTCTCTGCACAGCCTCTACATGCTCAATGTATATGTAAGACAGGGGAAAAAATAGAGGGTGCTAGAGTTGCTTGAGTGTACTTACGTATTTTATCATGTTTTCAGTGCTGGTCATGTGTGCATGTGCCTTATGCAACTGCAGACTTTCCATGCCTGGATTCACTGTTTTTGTTTATGTGGTAGTTCCTTCTTTAAGTCAGCCCAGGCACATAAAGGACTGAAAACAGCATTTTATTTTCAGAAGCACTTGTGTTTGATAAGACCTTCCTTCCATTGTTGTTGGAAGGACAACGGCTTCACTTCAAACTATTGGAATTACTCCAAAGATTGGACCTATTCTCAGCAAATGAGGATGAATAGGACAGAAAGATTACAGGAAAGGTGCTGCCTCAGATTTTAATAATTCTCCCCTAAGAGCAGCAGGTGCAGTTCAGGCACAGGTGCACAGTTTTATTAGATCTCAGTGTTGTATCCTAGCAACCTGGCTGTGGGAATAGTTGTGTGCCCCGCCCATGCCCCAGGGGCTGCTGGGATTGAGAATTTGATTCAGGCTTTAGGCCAGTGATGGGGATTGCAAATCATCAGTGCAGCTCTTAAGAGATGTGAGAACCTGGCAGCCCTGAGGGTGCGAATCCAACTCCAGCAACAACGTGAGAGAAACCTTGATGACTCAGCAGGCTGTGTCCTCAGTGCTTCATATTCTGATGATCATGCTCCCCGAGGAGGATTCACATACATGGTAGAAATAATTCATTGATACTTCAGCATAATTTACATAGAGGGGTTGTTTAATTGTCAATGTGTCTGCTGAAAGCATTTGTGCAGCAGACTTTGCATTTGAGTGTATTCCAGCGTGCAAGTGTGAAGCTATGCATACATAAGTGTGCTTACCCTCTTAGCACTGTGCATTTATGATGATTCCTGAATCACAGAGGATGGCTAATGCTAATGAAGATCGTGGTTGCAGCAAACAAGTTTTGGTTTTTTTTGTTTTTAAAGAGAAAAGAAAACTAGAAATGCAGCAGTTGATAGTGGACGGCCAGGGGAGGGTCAGGAGAAGAAAGGAGTTTGTGGGGAGAGACGTGCCTGCATTAAGAGTAGGAAAGGGGAGGTTGAAATATGTAACGAGACCGTTGTCAGACAGTCATTGTAAGTTAAAGGGATGCATGATGAGGAGGTGAGATAGTGACTGAGGGATGAAGCAAGGGAGGGAGGATGATAATATGCTGACCCACTTTGCAGTAACCATGCTGGGATCCTAACCAGTGCTGCAATAAATAACACACAGCAGGCCAGCAGAGCTTAACAGCTGCTTGGTGGCAGTCAGAACGGCCTCATCCCCGCCATGGCTTCCCCTACAGCTTCCACCCAGTAACCCCATAACTCTACTCATCTCTCTCACCATGTATCTGTTGATAAACCCCATCTACTAGGTGGTCTTTGCTTATTTGGTTTTTCACAATGCATTCATCAAAGTGGATGCATGTTAAGCAGTGTCTAGGACTGACCTGTAAAATGTGCAGGTTTGGTGGAAGACAGTCATAAAGGCAGAACGTTTTTACGGGCAACAAAGAGGGAGTGATGAAGAAAAAAATGAACCAAAGTTGCAGTAAGCACTTGTAATATAAAAGAATAAATGTAACACAAAGGCACAAAGAATAATTAAAAAAAAAAAAACTATATTAACATTCTGACAAGTGTTAACTGTCACATAGCCCTTTTTTTTTTTTTTTTTTTCCGCAGAGGCTAAAAGTCTCAAAGAAAGACAAGCAAAATACTGCTGTAAGGTCAACATTGTTGCTTTTGGGAACAATTGATTTGTAAAGTTCTTTTTTTCCCCTGAGTCATGTCCCAAGTGGACAGAAAGGCTCATTCATCAGTGTATATGACAGAAGAGCACTTGCTGGCCAGGGCAGGTGTTTTAGTCGTATTTGTTTTGACCTACATATATCTGTATACAAACCCCAATGTAAAATAATACCAGGCACAGTACAGAACCTGACAAAGGAAATACATAAATAAGATTCTTTAATTTTCATTTTTTATTTCGTTGTTGTATTTTAGGCCTGCAATACATTCCACAGAAAAAAAATTTTTTTTTTCACTTTGTAATGTTAGTATTCCTTTTCACAGCCCCAACAAGATGCCCGTGAATTGAGGATATTAAATTCAGGGATTATTTTTGTCCCATCATTAGTGCAAACATGTCTTAAGACTGTTTCAAAGTCTTAATATACTCCATAGAGTGGAGTATATACTCCAGATATAATCCATATCTGCCATAAACGCTGACATCACATCACTCTGGTCCAGAGCATCAGGCATCCAGTACTTCTAAATTCTGATCTTGATTCCAGCTGTCGTCTCTGCCATATACGTTATCTCTGTGTGATGGTCCATGGCAGATCACTCTGAGCCCAGAGATGATGCTGCTGCTTCTTGACTTTAAGTCATATTTGCAAATGCTATGGTGCTTGACAAAAGTTTCCCAAAGCAATCCCTTCCTCATGTGGTTGAGGTTCTTCATGCAGTGCTGTCTGAGGAAGCAGAAATCACAGGTACGAGGATCAGGTTTGTGCCACTGGCTTGTAGGCACTCAAGTCCTCCATATTCTATGAATTATTTAATTATATTTTCACAGCTGAAGGAAAAATATCCAAATATCTTTCAATCTTTCTTTGAGAAAATAAAATTGTTGACATTGATTGATTTTCTCATGTGCTCTTTTTCTACATTATGTTAACAAACCTGAGCCAATTACTCTCCTGTCCAAAAACATGATTACAAAATTTTTAGCTTATTATGGCCCGAAACTGCGTCCTTCCCGTCGTAGATGTCAAATCCAAAAATTTACCTATTTTGATGAAATAACTGAAGTTAAAAGAGGAAAAAAAAAGTAAAATAGCTTTATGTTTTCTGTCTGAAATATGTTTTGTATTTCACTATCAGCTTTTTCTTTTTAAATATGGAGCTGTGTAAAACAAATTTGAAAAAAGGTTGTTTAAGAATAAGAATATTTATAAAATATGAGATAACGACACCGACCTCCAAGTGAGTCCAGTATCCTCGATTCAGCTGGGGGATGAACACACCACCATCATAAACATGTAGTTTTAGTGTTAGTATTAACAGTCTTGTTGGCTCCAGCAGATTCCCATGATCCTGGATAAGCAGGTATGCAAAATGGATGGATGGATGAATGGAATAGATTATTGTGAAACTGTGAGAGAAAATTAGAAAAAAAAAAGAAGAAAATTACAGTATCAATATGATAATTAAAATAATAAAATATCATATGGTCGGCCAATATCTGCAACCTATTTTTGTGGGTAAATGACACAGAAATAAAATTATAATTATAATTATATAATTATGTTTAGAAATGTAAAATTGCAGCAGTATGATCTTTTCTTGCCGGCTGTGTAGTTGTGTAGTGCAGCTACTCAACTGGCTCATTCTGATTGCTGCATTTAAGCTTTCCGTTAAACGACACATTAAAAGCAGCGTTAGCGCTGGCTTTGGCAAACCATTTTTCATTTTATATGGAGACTTGAGTCTGCAGCTGCTCTAGCTCAGAATTTGTCACCAAACACAAAGCCAAGCAATGATGTACTTTAGAGACCTGTTCAAAGCAGGAGCTGGGGGCACTTGTGTCTGTGTGCACTCGCGTTTAGGTGCTCGGTGGGCAAGTAAAGGCACTTGTCCTTGGAAGGGGGTTATTAGCTGGGCTCTGGCAATCAATCAATAAGTAATGTTGTGTGAAGGGGTCATGGTGACATGGCCATGTGCCTCCCCTTTCGCAAAAATTAAGCTGCTTTTTTTTTTTCCCACTCAAACTCAAAAAGGTGATTCTGCAATCCACTGAGAGTGTATTCTGCTTCTCTCTGAGTATTTCACAGCATTAAAAACCTTGGGCCCTACATGCCATAAGATCTGCCACAAACAAAACCAACTTCATTATTTCTTAATGCTGCATGCTAAAGAAATCTTCATGATGCCAGTCACTCAGGAACCCTCTTTATTACAATACAGCAGCGTGGTTTGATGAGAAGCACGGATGACGGCACACAAGAACATACCTCCACGCTTTTGCAGTCATGTGTGCACAGTTGATGTATGCCAGTGCACTCTCTGTCTTGGAGAGGAATAACATGCTGTCTCCCTTCTGGTATCAGCAGGTAGAAAGTGCATCACTCCCTTTATTACCCCCCAAAACTCCACACATATTATGCAGCAACTCTTAATAATAAATGACAAAATAATAGTCCCACAAAACGGAGGCAAGTGTCTTCCAGTTGAGTGGATGTTTTAGGAAAATTCTCAGTTCTCTGTAATAAAAGAAGATACAGGCAATTTGTCAAATGAACATAAGCTTTCCACTTGTATGTAATTAATCCTTCAAAATAAAATGCCACACTGAGAACAACTGAGCATCTTAAAAATACAAGACGCATTTAGGCCTATCAAATATATACATTTTTTTTTTTCTGAAGCCTTTTATTTTGAAGTACTTTTTCTGTTACACTGCATTTGCATCATGCCACTGAACTGCTGAAAATTTTGATTGTCTGTTCATCAGTGTGTCATGAACATTAATTTGTCACAAGCCTCGGATGTGCCATATAAACCGTTTATAAGGACAGCTGAGGCTTTGTGTGTGATCTCAAATGACTGAGTGTCTGAGAGGATTTCCTAACAAGAGACACTGCCATCCATTTACCCTGTAAGTTAATCACCACTCTTTGTCATACAATAGCACAATGCACGGGAATACAGTGGGCGATTTAAGATGTCGTAATGCTGAACAAAAGAGGTGAATAATACAATCTGTGCGTTATGAGAAACTATATTCATGGATGGGAAAAAAGAATTGAACACAGGGGCATACTTGGCTGTGATTTTTAGGAAGAGAAGAGAGGAACGCTGGAGTGATGTGTCTGTGAAATGTCAAGCATGAAACAGCTCGATGAGTGCAAGCCTTTAATTAATTGGCCTCACAAGTAGAAGTGCGGACACTGTCCCACACACAGATGCATCATCAAGCACATATACACTCCACTTAACTGATTACTATCTTATTAATGCGGCTTTAAAGTAGTGGTGTTTGTTAATTTACTTCAAACTTTGAGCGCTCCCATAAAACTGTAACTGGGTTACGTCTATACAGCTTAAACTTGATTCCTGCTCAGCTGTCGCCCCTGCCATGATCATATCAGATGCTGTGTTGTCTCCGTCGATTGGTCCCCTGTTGGCAGCAGCAACAACATCCAAAAATTGGTTTTATCCAAACAGCTGAGACGTCACCTCTAAATGGCTCTATAATAATAAATGAGAGAAAAAAAAATCCTCCACACATTTTGTGAAGCACACCATGTGGATTCTTCAAAGGGAGGAGAAAGAAATGAGAAAGTGCTGTTGTATTCTTGTCAGCAGAGTGTGCAGAAGACATAAATCACATGATGTATCTACATCTTTTTGATGAATGACCACAGGAACATAAGTGGGTCTGCATCATTTGTGATTGGTAGTGTCACACTGAATCTTGGAAGGCATATATAGACAAGAGCTTTTTATAGTTTCATCCCTCCTGTTGTTGTTAACTGTAAGAGATGCAGGTCACCTGTCGGCTGAGCATGCAGTGTTACACTGATGCGCAGGATCAGGGCTGGATAAAGAAAGTGATGTCAGACAATTCTAAGTCATCAGAAGGCCACGAGTTCATGGTGATAAATGACACCATGTCAACTGTGTAATGCACCATAGTTATTTTTGGAGAGCTCTCTTTTGAGATACACTCTGTCTCATGTATGCCTTAAATGGCATTTTGCATCTTTCATCACTGTCATGAGGGTGTTCACTGAGGACAAAATGCATGCAACACCTGCTGACATTGTACAAGGTGGCCCTCTGTGTTGAGAAATGTGCAGCAGAGGGGGAAGAAAAGCAGAGTGAGACGTGGGACTTGGACACATTTATTGTTTATTCCGAACAGCATGAACAATCAGAAAGAGAGAGTCTCATCCTGTGATGCGTGAAATGTGAAAAGTTGACCTTTTTTATCAAACCCATCAGACCAATCAGTGTGTTTCTTTCTAAAAATGCCAAAAAACACACCATCTACATCATTCCCGCTGCGTTTTATCAATAGTAAACAAATGCTAAGTATGTTATGCATCATATTTTTTTCATATTTCAGGACTGTTTCTTACTGTTGAGAGTAATTTTTTCAAATAGTTGTGAGGTTTCTTCCTTTTTTTGTGAATACTTGTTTGCTATTTTATAATGGAAGTGATTTTATCTAATTTTTATTTTTGCTGTTGTTGTTGTATAGTGATTTCAAAGATGAGAGCTTGACAGATGTAGCACATATGAAAACGTATTGATCTCAATTAATAATCTGAAGATAGAACTGATTATGATAATGGAACAATAATTTATTTTACAGTTACCACCTTATCCACCTGAAGATAAGTTTCTCTTGTGAATCTTTTCAGCTCCCACAGCGCTCGTTTCAGATGTCATTTTGCTGGCAACATCTGAAATGAGGATGGACTGACAGATTTGATCAGAACAAACTTAAGGTTATAATGGTTATCATCATAGGTCAGCATGAGCTAAAGCAAATTAAAATAGCTAGTCTGCAGTGAGTTTAGGTGGGCATGATCCAACTGTTTGGTGGGCTTGTTTGCTCCTCCCATTTGCTCATTTTTGGGTTGAACAGAATCTCTGCCTGCAAAGATGGTGTCACCCAGGGCCCCTGACAAAACCAGCTTCAGATGCACTCTTCAGAGAGGATGATGCAGAGGGGAAACCAGAGCTGTTTAGTTGTTAAAGACCACATAATAGACACATGCATATTGCCTCAGGTGGCTTTCCCTCCTCTCACTGACTTTAGAAACTACTTCTGATGGATCAGTGTGGGTGGAAATTTATGCAAAACAACAGAATTCCCATTTCAGAATTGAATGCCACTTTCATTTCATGTTATAAATCACTTATATAAACACAAATGAAAACATGAGCATCAAAATTATATTTTGCACTTTATTTATCTCACTCGGTCTTGTGATGTAGATATGTGACTTAGCAGGGAAATCTATCAATCAAATAATGCAAAAAAAACAACAAAAACTTGAGCCTTTTTACTATCATAAGTCTGCAAATAAAATAATTTAGTGTCTCTAAGTCACTTCCAAATAACCCATACTACGGGTTGTAGAAACTAAAAATTAACTGAGGTAAACAATGACAACTACAAGAAAGCCAGTCTCCAGTTTTTGACACATGTGCAGATGTTGCTCAGCGTGCTCTATGCAACTATTAATAACATAAATACTCTAATGGATTTTACAGAATCAAAACCACCGTCAGATCCCCTCCACATATTCCTTTTACCTACCAATGTTACTGAATTCTGCTCTTGTCAAAAATCCACTAAGATCTGTGCCGCCCTGCTGCCTGAACTAATGTCATCTGTCAGTTTGAAAACACGTATTTCTTGCATGACTCTGAGATCAGAAATATTGCACCTGTGTGGAAACCGATTCTGCTCTGCTTCAAATGAGCTTCAGTCCAAACATGTTTAAACATGACATATGGTAATGAACAGCAATCTAGAAATGCAGTGTTTGTCCGCAAGGTGTTTCTGTGTCATTTTTAACAATAATGGAGACTTGTGACTGCCATGTGGAACAGAATGCAGCTTGACATTTTCATAAGAAAAAATAAATGCGAGGCAAAAACAAAAACATGTTTTTTTAATCCTGGTTGACATTAAATATTTTTGTCACCAACAATCCACATATCTTAAACTTTAATACCCTCAAAGTGCTAGTCTACAGTCACAAGATAAAACCTGAGGGTCCGTCTTTTAACATCTTTACACAAGTGCTGGCGCACTCCGATGTTAGTGGGTTCTGAAGATCTTGAAAATTTAAAGTTCTCCTCCATGCGCTAGATGGGAAGCCGTTGGAATCTGCAAGAGCCTTCTCCTTCTGCAATGGACTTGTGAAAGCTCTGCAAAACGCCGCAGAGAGGCTCTTCATAGACCCCTTCTGGCCATTCAACCCCTGAGACCACTCTTTGATTTCCATGTCGTGTTTTAGTTTGGACAATGTGCAGAAGTTAATGTAGCGAAAGGTGGCCCGAGAACTAATTCAGAATGCATGATACGATATGATGCATAGTTATAAGATGGGGATAAGGGATAGAAAGCAGTGCCATCAGCATGTAAGAGGAAGCAGTGAGAAAAAAAGACACTGAAGAAAGATGGGCTCTTTCCATAGCCATTAAAACTCTCCGCTGTTTTGTCTGCATGCTAATCGTAAGTCTGGGGAAAAGAGATAGATAACGAGATATGGATTCATATCTCAGGTGACCCTCAGGTGCCTAAAATAACAAAAAGTAAAAGTTGTTTATATGTAAATCAAAAAAGATCAGCTCACATGTTGCCACCTCTAACTGAGGTATGAGGTGGCCGAGCAGTCACAGAGTTGCTAATAAAGACTAATAAAAGACCAAAGGTGGTAAAGAAATTAAATACATTGCTCTCTGCCATAGGAATTACTTATATATGTGATAAACAGTGTAGCAGTAATTGCCTGAAAGTGGCACTGGGATTACTAGCATGGACCTGTCCTCAAACCATGCAGGTCCCAGGTGTGAATATGTTTAGCTCAAAACTGCTTAGCAGGGAAGTGGAGGGAGGAGAGAGCCTGCTCTGTCAGCTCTCTCTGGGCAAATGAATGTTGAAAAATGTCTATTAGAGGCAGAACATTGTGGAAATGGAATGCATCAGCCTGAAATAAGATGCAAACTTACAAAGTAGTAAAACAATATTCAGAAATTAACAATTAACATTCACATATAGTTACTGAAACACCCAGTAGTCCTTCATATTCCTAAACCTAACAGTTGCAGTAAAGACAGTAAAGGCTTGAAAGGAGAGTGAATATAAGAATTTTTTTTTTTTTTTGCTCTGTACTATTTTACATGTTCATCATTTCTGCTATAGCTTTGTTGGATTTTTAAAAACTGAAGAGCTTTCTGTTTGAACAAAAAAAAGAGACAAGGTCCTTGCAGTAAATTAGGAAATTATAGTTCATGAACAGCCATATTTGAAACACAGTTGATATCACAGGGGCTTTAAAATCCATTAGTTTATGGTTAAATCTCTTGACGTGATAGCTTTGCAAATCTACGTGGATCACTAAAACTCTCAATTAACAGAACTGCCAACAGTTGGACCGGAGATTTGTTTGTTTTTTGCACCTTTAAATGACTATGGATTTCATTGACCATATATGATTCAGGTGTTCAGTGCTTCCCTGTTTAGAACTGACATTGAAAAATAAAATATTAAAATCAAGTGACCTTAAGACACTGGTTATGAGAATAAGCCCGAGCAGACCAGTGCATCTAAATGTAAATATTCCTATATCATTTCCATGTGTTCATATATTTATGAATCTATTCAAGGTCAATTGAAGGGACAGCTAAAGCTGTCTGACTGAGCAAAGGATTCTGACAGCAGTATTTTGTAGCTCTAAGTAATTTCAGCTCCACTGTCATGCTTAAAAACCTTTTCCATGTACAGCACCTTCCCATCATTCTGGAAACACTTCAGAGGGAAGAACAGAGAATCATAGATGGAATCCACTCAAACTCATTTCTTTTTTTTTCTTCTCAGTCCACTAACCCGATATGTAATATAATACAGACTTTCCCTCTTCTTTGACTGTACAAGTGTAAAAATAATGAGCATTTGCTGACATGCATTTTAATGTGGCCTCCTGCCTACTCAGCCCCATTTCAAGATTTGCCTTTGTGTAGTTCTATTCTAAAAAAAAAAAAAATCTATAATTAGGTCATCGTTGTACAGTGAATGATGGAAAATGAAAGATCTCAATTATATCCCACAGTGTATTTCAGTTTTCAGATTTCTAGGCTGGCAGTTTGTTCACTTTAGGTGCTAGTCATGCAATGACCTTCTACAACATTAAAAACCAGCTTTCTAGAGTTGTGTGAGAGTACCCTTGTGCTGCCAAATCAACACTGATCTGGCAAAGCATGGAGGTGTCATGAGGTATGTGGTTATTTACATCAAAATACTGGCAGCTAGCATGAGCGAGCATTAGTCTTGGATGACTGGATGGCATCATGTCTGTCGATATTTTTAAACATCAACATAATGTGGAGAGCTAGCTCCTTCCGTCTCTATTCTCCCAGTGCTCCTTGAGAAACTCTCCCGAGCCTCCTTCCCTCTCTCGTGTTCATACCCATGCTCAAATCCTTCTCCTGTTGGTGACCGGCTGGAGCAATGCTTGCTATGGTTTCAGCGGCAGGCTTCCCCTTCTTTCCAGTTCATTGTCCTGCTGAAAGAGGCCACAACATCGGGGTACACCGATCCTGCAAAGGGTATTAACTGTTCTATAGTATTACTTAAACAGGGGGTACATGTCATTTCAAATTCACGATTGCCAGGATCCAATCTTTTCAGGGACGTAATAGAAGGACCCAGACAGGAGACTGGGAGGTGGGACTGGCAAAGCAAAGCTCTTTATTAAAAAAAAAAAAATTGCTTCCAAAGCAGATTTACTGAAGAAAGGAAATTCAATAAATCCTGTTGAAATCCAACAGGAAGTCCAACTGCACCTGCTGTATTTTCTTTCCCTGAGTAAACAACACTCTGGCAATTCGATTCATCAGATTGTACCACCTTCTTTTGACACACATCGGCCTCTCAAAAACTGTGTAGCCATGAATACATCTCATATGTAAACTCCACAGCTAAAGAAACTTGATGTGAAACATCATGTGATGAAGTGATGGTTTATATGAAATGTACAGGTTATGTAAGTGCTTTATTAAAGTCAGTTCTCTAATGTAAAATGCAGGACAAATCCAAGGACCGAGGACCTCAAAATCCTTGGACTGTTGCTAAATATGTATCAGCTCAAAATGTCTCCCTCAGCCAAATAGCAAGAGCTCTTCTGTTCTAATTACTCATCAATCAGAACTACTCATTGCATCCTGTAACCATTCAGCTTCTGGCGAGATTCATTTTTCTGTCCTTGCTCTCACTCAGAAGCAGTTGGCATGGTGACCATCCGTCTTTATCACCTCACCATCAAATGAGACCCCCTGCAGGCCCAGGCCCTTAGTAGCTCTTTGCCAGGCACCATGCTTGTTTTAGGAGCCCTTATAGCTAAGTGGCGTTGCTCAAGCTGGACATTCATCTTGCCACCCCCTGGGCAGCCGGTGGGTCTGAACCACTGTTATGAGCCTGTGGATGTTGATACAGATTCTCAATCTGATCATAATCACTGTAGCTGTCAGTTGACACTCAAAATCACATAATTATTACCTTGGCCAAAAACAGCTTGCATTTATGAAATGCACAAATATTACTGTTATTATTCCTTTGCCCCCCTTCCCCATTAGTTGGTGCAACAGATTTGCATAAATATTGTTAGCTTGCATTTTTGTTGCTCTGTGACCTCTGTCTCTCCTCGCATTTAACATGCACATATGCAGAGAAAACAGCCAAAACACTATGCCAGGGAGGTGCTGAATTAATGATGCAAGAAACTCTGGCTCAATCTACAAGGCACAACACAGTGGACACTGACTGTCACATGTAGACCCAGCCGCCGAATCCATCTGGCTCAACAAACGCTGTCATATTTCATACCTCAGCCATGAAGCCTTATGGCTTATCTGGCAATGCAGACTTTTCATTTTATTAAATTAATTCCTTTATTTGCCTTTGTTTTGCAGTGGGCTCACATATTAATTTATTCTCAGTGGAATGTGTATCTTGGTAAGCGGATGCCTCATCATTGTCATTCAGCTGCAGACGAAGCACATGCTTAACAAGCAAAAGCTAGTTAGATTAATTTTGTCTCCATTTTTTCAAGCATGCCACTGTCTCCTCAACCATTTGTGAAATATGAATAGTACAAAGTGACTCTGTGATACACTATATCATGGCTTCTGAGCTGACACCATTTCGCCAATAATAATGGTATTACACTAAAGATTAGCAGGTTGAGCCATTTGTTGTGCCACTGTGGAGCTCTCACTTTGAGCAAATCAAATATTTGTTTCTGTAACACCTTTTACTGCTTATTACTGCTTGTGTAGCTGTTATCAAGTAAACTGAGATTAGTGAACCAGTATAGACGCCTCAGTATTTCCCTCTTTTGTTCACATGATCGTAGATGATCAATGCTTAGTGTCATAGTTAGAGCTTGTGGCCTTCGCTTTTTTTCATTTCTATATCCCAGTATAACACCTGCAGCAAGCGCAGCTGACACTCACCATTAATCCCATGATCCTTCTTAGTGTCACACATGAGCAAGACTTTGAAGACGTATTATTCCTTCTCACATGGACAGAGAAACTGCAGAACCTGATCACACACATCACATTTAGCTGCTGAATACATGAGTCGACACAGATCAGTCACAATATTAAATCTACTCCCAGGTGAAGTGTATAAAAGCAATCTTCTCATTATAATGGACTGTGCTGGTTGGAAATCTTGGACCCTGCCTTTCCTTTGGATCTTACTTTGATGAATACCTCCCATCTACTGTTTCCTTCTCCTACCAGGCACGAGCTCCTCAAAATCTGTTCAAGTATTGTTCAAGGAACACATTAAAGAGCCCCTAGTTAGTGCTTAAGCTTTTAAAAAAGTACCAACACTTCTCATCTTGGCCACTCACTTTCTACACACTTCTTATCTGTTCAGTAGGTAGAATATCTCAAACCTGCAGTCTCATCACCAGTTCCACCATGTTTATCTTTACTCATGAGCAAGACACAGTGACATTTACTCATTTGTGGTTTTTATACAGACATGCATACCGTCACCCATTCCTGCGGGGCAAGGCCAAAGCTCTGAAAGATAATATGTCGTTTGCAGAGTTTGTTTCCCTGTACTCCTAAAGCATGAGATTTTCTCACTCCATGCTGATAATAATTGCAGGTTCACCTATGTGCTTGTTTGAAATATAGCTATGTTCTTGAATATAGTCGAGGTGGCAAGATTTCCCACACAGAAGGAGGAGATATGAGGCGGATACTGATGTACCCTGTAATTGAAATTAACAGTCTCATACACAGGGACCCTCAGAATCACAGCCTAATTGCCTCCCTCATTAAAAAACATGTGTTGCGTCTTTCCAATCTGCAGCAAGTTTTATATTAAAGTGGATTATTACCGCTGCCGCATACAATATAGTATATCATTCTTCGCTGTCAAGTCATTTTGAAACTACATGGTGAAAGCATGGTATCACTGTTTGGTGCTTCAAATTAATATATTTCATTATAAATGTCACGCTTCTCTGAACTTCAATACCACTCATTGTCCAATCCCCTTTGTTAAAGGCCTTCATCATGAAAAAAAAAAATACTGCTGCTGAAGAACCTTTAATCGAATGGATTCCACATAGAAGGGAGGACGTTTTATTTGAAAGATGGGTGTTTCCAGGAAATTATCAGGCCACTTATTGACCTCTGCTGCGCCACACCATGTGTTAATACAAGGAGAGGCCAAACACAATATGTAAAGCCTGGCGTATGGTTTGAGACAAATAAACCAAGAAGTGAATCACATTCCCCAGCAGGTTTTGCAGAGTTTATGATTTTACAGCCAGGTGTAAAAGTGATGTCACTGGCCTCTCATTGGACATGGACCCAGAAATCCAACAGGGGTCCCCGCTGGCACGCAGCTCCACTGGACAAATAACAGCGGCTCCCACACATCTCTCTCTCTCTCTCTCTCTCTCTCTCTCTCTCTCTCTCACCCTATCACACGAAGGCAACATCTGTCCCAATCCTGTTAGCTGCAAAGAGCCAAAAAAGCCCAAATCAGCGGTGGTTGCTTGGAAACGGTCACCACACCTCTAATCCAGCCAAACCACACCGATAGTGACCTGCTGACTCACCAACGTGCAGAAAATGTTTCGTTTAGTCAATGATTGTTTTGTTACTTTTCCTTTTATTCCTTTTACCACGCCCATTCAGAGCGGACCGGCGGGTCCATCATATTGTCCATCAGCATATTTATTAATTGCAAGTTATGTCTCTGTATTGTTGTGTGGACATGTTTTTTCATCACCAAGGCAGGTGGTGCCTCTTACCCTTGTTTCCCAGGTAAACGATCAGGGTGTGTGTTGAAGCGGGTTTCACACTCCCTAAACTAGTTAAAACTGCTGGAGGTGGGAAATAATCAGCTCTGAGGTTTCCAGTCTATGTGAGTCTCTGGCCTCAGATTTCTTTTGTTCTTTTTTGTTGCTGAGCTGCTCTAGGTGTGACGCAGTCCCACCCACCATTTTTGTAGTCCATCAAACCCGGTGGGTCAGAAGCCATCTTGTTACTCACATAAAATGCAGCTGTCAATTGATAAATGAATATGCTAATATAGAATTATGAGCACCAGGATAAAGTAGTCACACACACACACGTACACACACACACCTTAATTCTCTCTGACACATATGTATATATGTTTATAATTTTATTTCATGTTATGTTTTCTTATGTTTAGCTTAGTTGGCATCTTGTTTAGCATAGCATATTTTATTGAGAGAAGTTGTTTGAGGATATATTGAATGTTTGTAACATTTGATAGTTTAAAAGGTCTGTGCATGGACTCCTTTTCTGCTGCTCTATAGCGCCCCACCTGGTCACAGGCTGGCATGCATAGAACAACAGCCATTCTGAGACTGGTTGTCTGTGTTAGTCTTTGTTTCCCCATTATCAGGTGGTGCCCCACATTTCTTTTGTTATAAATAATTGTCTTAGGACACTTGTTAATAACCCCTTAATAACTAAACAAACAAGTTATAGCCTCAACACCTCAATTTAGACAAGATTTCAACAAAAATTCAACATCAAAGGAGTATTTAATTCAACCATCATGTGGCATTACATTACCACACATAAGAAACTCAACCAAGCCTATACTTAAAATATTTTTTTTTTCCCAAGTCAAATGACTATTTGAATGGGCTGAAATATGAACCTTCAAACCAGGTTTCATTATCTCTATTTCATGAATATAGATAATTTAACCTGTGCCTGCAGTAGACTGGCCATGGATTTCTTTCCGTGTCAGATACAAATGAGAGTCCAAGTTCAGTTTTCATACTTTTATTAACTTTTTTCTTATATAAACATCACACACAAATGTGTAAAAGCACCCACAGGTTCTGGAAGTGAAAGACAAATGGTATAAATAATACATTTTCTGTACTGAAGTGCTGAAATGGGTGTCAATAGAAAATTGGTGTTTGAAGGTTCAAATGTGTTGATGGATTATCTGACTTTGAAGAGTGCTATTCTCATTCCCAGTTTGACAGTTCCATGTGAATACCGCTCAATATTTGATGAAGTCACCTTAGATCTTAGTCTGCATACATTGGGCAAAGCTGCGAAATCTGTGTGCGATTTCTCTTTGCCATGGAAATTATGAGTTGAACTGATTTGTGTTCAGGCTTTTCAACTGCTCTCACGTCATAATGCACTTTTTCTTTTTTTTTTTTTTTTTTTTGTGTGTATTTGAAGAATTAAAACCTTTTGAAAATATGTCAGATTAACTCAAATTTATCAATTTTGGAATCCTCTTCTGAAAATTAGCCATAGGTTGACTCATCAGCAGACTTGGATATCCACATAGTGGCACACATCAAAGGAATGCCATTCTAAGAACTTAGAAGAAGAAAAAAAATTAAGTGCTGCAAAACATCAAGCCATGCTTGAAAATGATGAAGCTGAGACACGTAATCCGTTTCTCCCTGAAATATCCTGAAATATCGTGAAATATCCAGTTCCGTTTCATACTCACTCCAAAGTTACAGCACTACACAGATGAATGCAAATGAATTAACAAACTTGATACTTTAGAACAGAAAAGGTCGTCGCTTATCTAAAGAGAGGAAAGAAAAATGTTCCAAAAGGCTCAGGCTATTTGATTGAGTTGTCCGGTTCCCTGTCACTTTTATCAGTTTGAAGCTATTGACTTTCAGAGGTGCTTCAGTATAAATGTGTTGAAAATCACATCTCAGGAAAAGGTGAAACCATCTTAAAAATACATCATATTGTCCTGTAAATCTGGAAGAACTGCAAGGACCAAGAACTCAAAAATAATTAAAACAGTTTCCAGGAAGTTATGGTGTACAATAAACAATTTTATAATCTGAACTTTGTTTGGTCAGCAATCTATTTAAGCAACTGTGCAGTGCTGGATATGATGCCATTTTAAAAAGGCTACTCCTTTCAGTTACATCACTTCTTGTCAAGATGTCCAGCATCTCGTCAAGTCAAGTCCAGATGTCCAGGTGAATCAGGTGGGTTTGATCATTAGGGATGTTTTTGAGTGAATCAAGCCATTAATGTGTCTTAAATATGACTCTGCCTCAAGTTTCCAGTGAAACAGTGTAGCTTTGAGACACTGTATCAGGAAGATTGTCGATCTAAGGAGGAGATGTTGTCTCACATCAGTCATGTCTAAACTGAATTTCTGTAACAATACTCTGGTTTGCTTGTGTCCAAAGTAAAAACATGTGGACAAACCCTATGCCCTGTTTTAATTCTAAGGTTTTACTTATTAGGGAATAAAAGGACAGAAAAAGAGAAGCCTCCAACTCCCATATGGTGCTACGAGTCTCTCACATTTGTGTGGAGGAATTTGGGCTCACTCTTCTGTACAATGTCACTTTAATTCATTGAGATTTACAAGCATATATTAATACTAAAATCTCTAAAGGTCCCACCGATGTCTGGACTTTGACCTGGCCATTGCAGCGCTTTCATTCATCTTTTTTTCAGGCATTGTGTTGTCGATTTGCTGGTGTGCATGAGGTAACGGTCCTGCTGGATGACCCAGTTTGAGTCAACCTTTCGCTGTGGGACAGATGGCCTTGCTGGCACTGTGAAAACACACACCGGAATGCTCCAGACCAGCAAACTGCCAAAACTTACTGATGCTCAATTAATCAAGTGTATTTCATACTAGCACATGACTGCCACTAACCTCCATTTATTTATTTTACACACTGCTTCTGAATTTTGGCTGAGATGTATTTCAATACCCTGCGATGGACTGGTGACCTGTCCAGGGTGGAACCCCTGCCTTTCACCCAGAGAGAGCTGGGATAGGCTCCAGCAGATCCCCATGACCCTGCAGAGGACTGAATGGGTAGGGATAATGGATGGATGTATTTCAATAAAAAACTGTGTTCATGTGAGGTTGTATTTATCTAGAGTAAAGTTAGAACCTGCCTAAGGACCAAAGGATTTTTTTTTTTTTTTAATTGTGTCTTTATACGTTGAACCTTGAGAGGTGGGGTGTGCTCTCTTTTTACATGACTACAATTGGGAACCGTGTAAATCTAAAATTCCACTTCAGTGAGCATACCTCAGGCAGTAAGAGGTTCATTGTCTTGTCCAAGGACTCTTTTTAGAAGATGGCTTCACCATCATTTGAATAAAAGGTTGATCTCAAACTTTTGAAGCTAACTGAATGAGTTCATGGTATCAGTCATGCTGAAGGATACCTTAAAACCTTCATCACAGCAACTGTGGCCTTGCACTTTCAAATGTCTAAACACAACCTTAACCTTACAGTTTCCACATGTCAACTACATTTTCAAAAATACTTGGCAGTGAATGCTGGGAACCTCAGGAGAAATTGTTATCCTTTAAGCCAGCTTGTCACTCAGAAAGGAGCATCAGTAGCACAGAGTATCAAGGTCCTTTCCTTGTCAATAGCTCAACAGGGTGGGAAGCCACTGCTTGCAGCATCTCCCCCAAACAAACTCTTTTGCCTGCAGTCGGATAGAGAGTTTGCTTAGTTGTGTTTGCCTTCCATCTTGCAGCGTGAGCTCATATTTACCTGGTAGCTCTCCTCCATGTTTGGACACAGGTTAGTATTATGGCACATTCCTATCTCTGCTTTTTATTCTTGCTACCCTTGGCATCCTGCCATTGAGATTCTGCTCACACTGGACTTGCCTAATTAGAGTGAGGCAGAGAAAAAGAAAAACAAAGGCTTCTCTCTATTTTGCTTCCCTCCACATGTCCTCTCCTTCCTCCTGCTTCCACTTTTCCTTCCCCCCTCCATCAGTCCTGCAGTCAGCTGGATCACAGAGATAGTGCTGATTGATTTGTTAAAAGCTATTTTCTCATGGTATTTAAAGGATTTTTCTGTATTAAAAGGGTGTGAAAAAAAAGTTTTGTTTTGTTGAAAAAAAAATGAAACATTGAATATGCAAGTCTTCCATATTTGGAGGGCTATAAATTTGATTAATTGATGAGATATATTTCAGAGCCTCACTTTTTGTATCATTAATCTTTTTGGGTTGACTAAAACGGCAACAACACTTTCAAGACTGCAGGACTGTGATTTAATCCTGCTAGTTTTTAACAATGCCATTTTTTTGTATTTTACTGAAATATATTATGCACTACGTATTGATATTCTAGCAAATTATCAGTGTAAGGTTCAACGTTTAGATAAAAACACATTTATGTAATGTTGTGTCCCCCCCTCCCCCCTTCACATCAGCATTACTTTGTGTCATCTGTCTACCTTTGTGTCTGCCTGTAGATTCTTCCTCTGCTGTGGAGGATGATCAATATTTCAATGAAGTGTCATTTCAGCTCTGGGCTTGTTTATTTCCCACTGCCTACTTCAAGGATTTGTGATGAGCTTCCCCTGGTGCTTCCACCCTCGCAGACACATGTGCATACATTCTCAAATGTGGTCGCATGTTTGGACACACGGTCTGTCATGCAGCCAACACCAGTTGTACCACCTCAGCTAACTCAGCTGTATACCAACAAACTGCTCCCCACAGCTCTCCAGCTTTCTGGCCCAGCTGCCCCATTGAACCACGTCCATTTATACACCAGAACTGTCCACAAACACACTCACAAATTCCACTCCGCAGGAAAGCATGCATTCCTCCATATGTGTGTCTGTTGTGATGCGACATCCCAGCGTTGTGGCTGTGTCTCAGCTGGGCTGATTTGATTTCTTAAGACTGCCACCTGGTACCACAAACCCATCCTGATCAGTCACTGGTAATAGGAAAATTCAATCACCACCTCATCACAGTTCTCGCTATCTATACAAAGGGTTTAATTAAACAGCAAAAGAAGGAGTAGGCAATAGATAAGACCATAACAACAAACAATGTAACGTTGTCAGCCTGCAGTTAAAAATATATTGTTGATCTCGTATCTATTCCCTTGACTGTCACAGATATGCAGTCAGCACTGCAGATAAGAACATTTTCTTGTTTTGTCTTGAGTCATCTTTTCATGCTTGCCTTGTTTTGGTTGTACAGGGGCTTCTGCCTAATGATCTGCATCAGATTAGAAAGATAAATCATTAAACACAGCGGTTTGTTGCCATCCTCAAATTGACCTTCTTACTCATGAAATGGATTGTAAACCATGTTTTGAAACAGTCAATTTCAATATTACATTCTTGCTTTAAACCTCTGTCAGTCCTTAACCTTGGGGGTTAGTATCTTCGGTCCCCTCTCTCTCTCTCTCTCTTGCTCTCTCTCTCTCATACACATACAATAATTGATATTGTCATTAGTTCATTAGTGCCATTTTACACTAGCCAAAAAAAAAAAGAAAAAAAAATCACATTCATTTTCTTACAGACTTTAATCAGAAATAATTTAAATTTTTATGTAACCCGATAAAAATGATTTTCACCTTGTGATTTGCATCTAATCATTTTATCCAAATTCTGACACTAAACCTCTCACCAAGTTGGTGAAAGATGGGTTGGAAAAAGAACTTCAACTGATGTAGGGCTCATCAGGTAAGAAGATGGGGCAGGGATTGTTCTTTTTATTGTAAGAACACCTGTCATAGTAATTACCACCACAGACAGGAAATGCAACACATAAGATTAGTTTATATGCAGATGACATTCTTTTATACCTTCAAAACCCATCGACATCCCTCCCCCAAACTATCACTCTAATAAATTCCTTCTCCAAGATCTCAGATTACACTGTTAACTGGTCTAAATCCACAATCCTACCACTAAACCTCAGTAGTTGGGATGTGGCTGCCAAAACAGTACTTCTATCATTTAAAACAGACAATATTAAATATCTAGGATTAAATATTTCCCCTAAATTGTTAGAATTAGTTGGCCTTAACTATAATCCTCTATTAAAAACAGTAGAAGGAAACCTTAAACATTGGATGAATCTACCAATAAATCTAATAGGCAGAATTGCACAGTTTAAATGATCATCCCTCCTATGATTAATTATCTTTTCTTAATGATCCCAATTAAACCTCCAAGCTCTTGGTTCAAATCTCTAGTCTCTATAGTCCCGCAATATTATTGGAAAAACAAGAAGGCTCGAATTAAATTATCCACACTACAGAAATCCAAATCTACAGGTGGAGGCTCCAAACTTCTCTTATTATTTCCTTGCAAACAAAATCCAATATATCTATAAATGGATAAATCCTAAGAAGCGTGACTCTTCTTGGATGGACTTAGAACAATCATTTTGCAAAGAAATCAATATTTTCAATTTGCCTTTCATACGTCGCTCAATTACTTGCCATTCCTGTTTTAAAAACCCAATCATAGCTACAACCTTGACAGCCTGGTGGGATTTTCACCAGATAGCTAATACCAGCATCTCACCAAGTAAATACACACCTATCTGGAATAATCCTGACTTCCAAATAAACCGGAAACCCTTAAATTTCATATCATGGATTAACAAGGGCATTACTCATCTCAATCATATCTATGAAAAATAATTCTATGGTCACATTTGCTCATCTTGTCCAGAAATACAACATTGAACAAAAGCAATTCTTAGAATATCTTCAGGTTAAAACTGCCGTACAGGCTAAAATGAATAAAACATCTAACCTCAGTCTTCCACCATTGATCCTAGAATTCACTAGAATCTCCAGTCACCAAAAAAATCTTGTCTAAAATTTATAAATTAATTTCAACAATTGACTGTACAATCTCAGTCCCTACAATTAAATGGGAGCAGGACTTAGAACTCACCACCAATGAAGAATTCTGGCCCCAAATTTGCAAAAGTATATTGTATTCAGCTGCTAATGCAAATCTACAACTCATACAGTATAAAATTATCCACAGAGTGCCCTTTACTGGGAAAAAATGTTTAAAATGGGCTTTAAAGACAAAAAAATATGCTCACATTGTACACAGAAAGCAGTTGACTCCTACTTTCATGCCATGTGGGAATGTACACCAGTTAAAACATTCTGGCTCAATATTATCAAAACTCTCTCCCAACTTCTGGACTGTAACATCCCAGTATCACCTTCCCTCTGTTTACTGGGAGATTCCTCCATGACCACTCTGGATGATAACTCCAAGAAAATTCTCTTTATCGCCTTCATCAATGCAAAAAAAACAATCCTTGGAAATTAGAAAACAAAAAACTCAATTAATATTACTCTCTCAAATTTGGGACAAAATGAGTCGATCTTTACATCTATAACACAGATCATCCCTAAAGGATCTGTGACTGAGCATTATGTAACTCCTTGACTGTGGGAGGATAAAATAAACACACAACTTAAAGATTTCTTAAATCTACACCCACCATAACTGCCCACAGTTAGCTTGATCTCCTTCAGCCTGAGAATCCGTTGATATAAACTTATTGATCCTGGGGAAGGATAAAACTGGGCATCGTTTTTTACGATGGATTACTGTCGTCATTGTTATCAAACCACATGTGCATTTCCCTTAGTAATATAACGTTATCTCACCTTCCCGTGGGTGTGGGCCGCCGGCTCCCAATCTCTCTGGGTCAGGGTTCATGCGTCGTTGCAAACTGGGGTTCTTGCCCCAGTTTGTGCTGTGTCTCTGGTGGTGGGGGCTGGGGTGGGCCCTGGTGGCAGGGACTGTGGCGGGGTGACCTCCTCCCTGGTCTCCTTGCCTGTTTTGGCCTTGGCTGCAGTGGTGGGGCTGCTTGGATCTGCTGTCCTGGTGGTGCGGTCTACCTGTGCTGCCGGATGGTGGTGGGGCTTGCCCCTGTTGACCGCTGGTGGCGGGGTGGGGTCAGGGCTGGGGTGGGGGCTGGGGTTGCGGGTTTTCCCTGGGAGGACGGGGGCAGTCGCTGCCTCCTGTGTGCTGTCTCCCCGCAGGGCAGCAGTGGTGGTGGACGACAGGGTGGTGTGTGTGTGTGTGTGTGGGGGGGGGGGGGGGCCTGGGGGGGGGGGGGGTGCAGGGGGGGGTGTCTCCCCTTGCCGTGGTGCATCCGTTCTGTGGCAGCCGGCCCATCTCTCTGCCTTGGGGCTTCTCCTGGGGTCGCGGTGGGTGTCCGATTCCCCGGCTGGGGCATGCTTGGGCCCCGGGTGGGCGTTGGGGGTCCTCGGTGTGTGCGGTGTGTTGGCTTGCTGCGGGCTGGTGCGTGGTGGTGTGGGGGGGGGTGCTGTGCGGCCATGCTGGCATGGCCCTCTGGTGCGGGCTGCTTCCCCTTGTTGTCACCGCTGCTGTGCTGCAGGTAGTGGCTGTCTCTGCTGGCCTGGGGTGGGTCGCGTCCCCCTGGTTTCCCTCTCCTTCCCTCTTTCTGTCCCGCCCGTCTCCCCCTTCCCCCTCCCTGCCGGCGGACCCGCGAAATGGACCCGTATCGGGGTCCACTTGCACTCAGTGCTGGATCCGCTTTGGAGCCGGATCGCGCACCTGTTGACTTCCACGCTGTGTCCGGTCCGCATCTGCGATTATAACCTTACCTCTGCGGCGGGTCCACTCAGAACCCTGAAATCCGCTGGGGAACCGACAAACTGACTGGACAAACTGATAAATCCGAGTGTGTCCAGGTAGCTACAATGTTCACCTGGATTAATCAGTTTTTCCAATAAAAAATAGGTATTGATGCTCACAAAATTAATGTAGAGTAGCATAGCCAACATAGACTACTTAACAAAAACAGAATAGCTTTTAACTACTTGGTTTGGTTTTGGTTTTTGCACTTCCTGTTAGAGCGCCCCCTGAGGGATGAAGAAAAATTCATAGAAAAGCCGCATCTCTGTATAAACCTCATGGTTTAAAGCGTGGGACAAAAGTAGCAGCTTATACTCTGGAAAATACAGTATTCTTTACACCCCTCCCCCAACACTCCCCCTCTACTGTCAACACAATCAATCAATAATGTTTACATCAATTCTCCATATACAGGTCTATAGCTTGGTAGAAGGTGTTCATCCAGTTTTCTTGTTAGTAGTTTCTGCTTCTTACATATCATCATCTGAGTTTGTTCGCTGTCACAACACAATCCACGACACAACACCCCTCACACTTCACAACCCAGCACACACCACACCCTCACTGTCGTGTCTTTTTAACTGCCTTGTCTTTAAATGTTTCACTGCTGGTGTTTTTTGGTCCTCTCTGACGAAATCAGGATTTAAGATGATAATAAAGACGTTAGAATTTACTGCCAGAGAGGACTGGTGAAGGACACATTCACCCTTCACAGTCCCACAAAACAAAAGTCTGCTATAAGATTAAGTTGCATATACATACTAGATGGTTTTGCTAGACATTGGCACTAACCATGAATGTAAATGCAGACACAAAAAAAGAGAAAAAAAATAGAAATTACCACCACTTTGTGAGATACTTTGAGGTCATTCTGCAGGACAGCATTTACAGGAGACAAATATGTTTTAGCAAATGACCACACAAAAGCCTGTGAATGCCCCTCTGTTGATTAATTTGGGTTTTTATTGTAAGCCTTTTCTCTTTGTCAGAGCGTGGGCAAGCTCTTCTAACACAAGATAAATGAACCACTTTAAGAAGACTCCCCTCTCAAATTTCACACAGCGAGCTCTGGTTAGAATATTAAATGGGTCTCAAAATGAACAAAAAACTTTGCATTCCCAGAGTCACTTAAATGCTTTAATGTTTTAGAGGTAAATTAAGGGGCAAAAGTAAATCAGTGTAAGCAAAGAAATCATAATAGACTTCTAACAATCAATGTGGCTCTTGGTGAAGATGACTCGTACACTAAGAGGAAATGGCTTTGAGTGGCTGCCTGTTGTCACTGAGCTCCTTTACAGAACGCAGTGATTTGCTTTTCACAAGTCAGCGTTTAGCTCAGGCACTAAAAAGGCACTGAGATGGCTAATTTAGCTGAAGTTGTGGCCTTACTGAGTCTACTGCAGTTGACAGGATGCAATGTTCTTGTCATAGTAAGTGCTCTCGTGATGTTATAGAGCTTTGCAGACCGATAATAGTAGTTTGGAGCTCCTCACTTGTCCAAGAGATCAATTCAGTAGAAAATAATTCAAGATAATTTAAGAGCCATGAAGAAGTGGACATAACAACTCCAGGACTCATAGATGATTCACAGAAGAAGACAAAAACACTTATCAGCATACTTTATGTAGCTGTAATGTCCTCCTTGACATTCTTACTAATAAAATTGGATTTATTACATTAAAACTTAAACAGTATAATAACTTTCAACAGTATAATTTTCTTCAAGCTCCAATGTTGGTTTTTGAAAACAATACAATAAACAATACATTTGTTCACTTTTTCTTTAATGCAGTCCTGTCAAATACAGTCCAAGTCAGTCAATGGTAATCCAGTTAAAGGCAAATGAATCCCAGTTTGTTATGATCCAGTTTAATTCAATCCAGTTCAAATGTAAATAATTTTTTTTAAAAAATCTAGCGAAGGAACCCAGCAGATTCCATTTCATATTAATTTCTGTTCAGTCCCCCTTCCTCAGTAGGTATGAAATGACTGCAGAAAGGAATGACTCCTTATTAACAGATAGAAACCTCCAACAGCTCAATAAGGGTGGCCATCTGCTTCACACGGTTGGGGATTGAGAGGAATGAAAGAGACATCAACAAAGACATTAGTCTGGAAATATTTGCTCTGACAAAACAAAATGAAAAATAAGAGTACAAGAGAGACAGAAACAGACAAACACAAAATGATCAGCAGTAGTATTGACATATAGTACTAAGGTTAATATTTTTAGCCCCATGATGTAAAGTGGATAGTGAAAATTGAAATCAAAATCATTGGTCAAAATGAATGCCTTCAAACCCATCTGAACAATCAGTTAGCTTTCAATCCTCAACTGATCAATCAATGATGTGTACCTTATTTAAAGGACTCCATGAGAGAGGCTTGTGTGACTTCAACTCTTGATTGTGAAGAAGTGATATCACCATGATAAAAAAATAAAGAAATCAGTTTTAAAACTTAGGGTTAAGATGATGAAAGGTCATCAGAAGTAGTTAGGCGATGCTGCCGTTTCCAAGCATTTTCACAGTGTCCAGAACAGCTGTATGTTGCATCATTGCAAAGTTAAAAAAAAAACTAAACTTGGGTGAAAGAAACTTTGAGAGAAAAATGGTAAGAGATGTCAACAAGAATCCCTGATTGTTGCTGAACTGGCTTTTTCCTGGACTTGATGTTTGATGAAAGACTGTTGTGGCAGCTCCTCAAAGTCCAGGAAGAACTCCACTGCCAGATCAGCATCATATCAAAGGCAGGCTAAAGTTTGCCCGTGAATGTTTGTGACATGGGGATGAATTTTGGAACAATCCAACCATTTTTGGCCTGATGATGTACATAGATGCTGCTTTGGTTTGACGAAGGAGAGAAAGGTCTTCATCCAAAAAAGAAAAAAACTAAACAAAAGAAAAAAAATGCTATTCCCACAGTGAAATGTAGCGCGAGCTTCAGAACGTTGTGCTGTGTATACAGTATTGATAGTCGGAAAAAGTTAACTCACAGTACATTTAACACTGCTAAACAATTAATGATATCAATTAACTGGGACTGACACATTAAGTTCTAGTCATTTTGGGGCTTTTGACATTTTGACTATCCCACTGGTCATGACACGGACTTGCATCACTTTTCACTTGAAGCGTATGCTGTTTTATACTGTAAATCCAGTCCTAATGAGATAGATTAAGGACTCCAACAAACAAACACATGAGGTGAATTAGTTGTTTGTGGGGCAAAGTCAAGTGCATCTGCCAGACAATAATTATTGGACTGACTGTGGATTTCAACGGCTCTTCCAGCGCAGTCATTTAAAAGGTTAATTGAAGTCACTCTGAAATGCAAAGGCTTAATAGCGTTCCAAGATCCTATCCCTATTTAACTTAGCAAAAAACAACAAATTAATTCAGAAAATGTTATTATCAGGATGAATAATAAGTAATGATGGTTTCCAGAACAGGCTATTTCTAGTCACGTGTCGCTGTTTTTTTGTTAAAATCTCTATATGAGCATGTAGTAAGTTGAGCTCTTGTTCTGCACAAGTTGGAAATTAGCTCTCTGTGACATATTTGAAAAAATACTATTATTGGACACAACCAACAAATAAACAGTCAGATAGTTTATTTGTGTGATTTGCCCGCAATATTTTGACAGCGTTCCAGAGACACTTAGCTCCATCAAACAGGAGAAACAAACAGAATATACAACAAAGTATCTGCTCCTGCTGTGCAGAAGAGTATGCCAATAGCTAGTTGGGCTGAAGATTTGATATTGGCGCCTGTGTGCGTGTGTGTGAGGTTAGATGTGATGAATGAGAACTGATGCTAATTAGTTTTTCCTGACAGTAACATTGTTGGGTTGAACCTGTATCATATTTCTGACAGAAAATACAATTTTGGTTTTTGTGGGATGACCGGCTTTGAAGAAGAAAAGACAGCTCTCAGTCATAGTGTCTTCTCTGACAGTTGATAGACAGCCTGAAAAAGACTCCATGTTTGTGTGAACTGGGTTATGTGAATTTAAAAAAAGAAGGAAAAAAAAAAACAGATCAAAGCACTGTGTGGTTTCAGTTCCAAAAAAAAAAAAAAGAGACACACTTTTACCAGCATGCCTTCCACGCTTCCTGTCGTTGCTGGAGCGTCCAGCTCACGTGCACGTATTGACTGGGACCAACATATTGGCGCTGACTAAACAGTGCCGGTCTGTTTTGTTCTTGTGCAGACAGACAAACGGGCTAAACTCCTCTGGTGGCCATCCACCAGACCAGAGCAAACCAACCAAGCCCAGCCAGCTGCTGCAGCCTGTCAGCGCTTGTTTGGATCAGCTCAGAATCTGGCTGTCCTACATCTGGCACTGACTCAGCTCCAAAGCCACCTTCCATTCACAGGCAAATATCCTGAAAGATTGATGAGAGGCCTGAGTGGGCAGCACGCTTGCAGATGCAGGGAACAGCTAATGGAGCTTCTCGATATGCAATGACTGGACCTGTCTTTTGCCAGATACAGATCTGATATTGTTCTGGCTTTCAATTATTCCTGTGGGTCGAATGTTGAATGTGAGCTTGTCAGCTTCATAACAGATATTCTAACCTTGATCTGCAGTTTCTGTGGTCTTCTTTGTGGATTTGGAACAACCTAAACTTTTGTTAACCCGATTCAACTAGAGAGGGTTTTTATTTATTTATTTAGCCTTTGTTTATACAGGTAAAAACACATTCAGATCGAGATCTCATTTTCAAGTGTGACCTGTTCAATAATAAATCACAATGAAATACATATAATGAGTCATTGCAGAACCAGTGGATAATGTCAGTAAGATAGAATAAATGTATTTAATAAATTTTTTTAGTGAGCTTGTCAACTTAATTGAGGACACTGAAAAAAAACAAACAAAAAACCAAACAAACAAAAAAAAAAAACAAGGTTGAAAGGTCAATTTGTTAGCCTCACGTGTGTCTTTTGTTTGCTGCTGATCTGGTTACAGTGCAATGTTCTTTAAGGAAAAACTACGTCCTGTCACTCACACAGTTGTTATTTTGATGCTTGCCATCGACTTAAACATTTGTGCAGACAGGTCACGCCTTTATGTAACAGCGTTCTCCTACAGTAACAACCCACTCCAGCAGCACAACCTCACAAAACAGATTAGAAAGGGCTAAAAGAAAGCACAATAAAGATGCAGAGGTGTTAATCCAGCGTTAAAACTCCCTGGGTACCAAACTGATGGGAAATAAGTTGCCTTCTCAAAGACCCATAACACAACCCACAGAAGCCAAAAGATCTAACACACTAGTCAGTACATGACGCCCTCAGATGTATTTGTCCATATCTTGACTTGTCAAGGCTCTTTAACAGTATCAGGGGTTTTACAAAATATTAGAGGTCACAGATGTTATAGCTGAGTGGCATATTGTGTCTTTTTTGCTGGTGAGTATTATTAAAAACGATCCTGTCATTGTCTGAATAACAACAAATACCAGTAAGGTTGCAGGATCTTCTAGAATCCAATAGCTGACCCCCTATGCAGAAGATAATTCTGAACATGTAGTCAACATCTGTAGTCGACATTGTACCTGATTAGCTATGATATCACAAAGGTGGTAATATTTTAATACATTTTCTCTTTTAATACATTTTTTAGGGTCCACAAAAAAAATTTAAAGCAAGGCTACCTGGGAAAATTGGAAAGAAAATATGTCACATTACACTCTGCTCCTAACTCACAGAGGAAAGACTGATGCAGGTCAGTTTTTATGAGGCTTCATTGTGTGGAAGCATCCATCCATGCAGAGCAGAGTGCAGTGTGTATGCAAAGCTTACTTCAGTGAATTTCAATTTGCAATCCTGTTCCTCCAACAATCCACCCACCTTTAAAAATGAACCCCAAATGGTTAAAGGAAATGCTACACTGAAAAATCAAATAGCTGCCAAGTACACCAGTGATTTTGATGAATTTCCTCATCAAAGGCTTGTCATGCCATATGGCAGATCTCTATTTTGCAAGTGACCTTCTCCCATTAAGTACCTTTTTTTCAAAGCAGCAAGCTAAGCAGATAATAGCCTTCAGTAACTCCGCGGGGACACGAAAGTTCTCTTAAACTGCTGTCAAATGATTTCCTAAATGCACGACAAAGCATACAAAAAAGGCAGACCAGAACTTTAAATAACCACTGGGAAGAATTTTGTGGGAGATTGCAGTCAGCTGAAATCACCAGTGTTGCTATGGACTGGTACCCTGTCCAGAGTCCTCTGCCTTTCACCCAAAGAGAGCTGGGAAAGACTCCAGCAGATCTCCGTGAGCCTACACAGGATTAAGTGCCTATAGATAATGGATGAACCAGTGTTTGGACTGTCCAACAGACAGAAGTCAATTGCACATCTTAGGCTTTATGAAAACAAAGATTTGTAGTTACAGAAAATATAAATTTGGATAGAACATTTAATTTCAGTCTTACATCTTCCCTGATCATTTAAAGTAAAAGAACAATGATTTTCTTTGACCACATCTTTAATTTTACTTTTTTCTATCCTACTAATGTTCAGTGGCGTTAGCTATTAACAACTGCAGCGGCAATTGATGTGATACACACGCCGGAAAAAAGATGCCTAGTCACACGGATATAGGAGCAAGTTATTAAAAGCTTCATCAGGTAATCTTTAAATTGTCTCAGGGCTTTATCCTGGTCTCATGTGTTGATCAGCTCTGTACTCCCTGAATTCAAGATGTAATCTTCCTCCCTCATAGTAAATTATCCCCAGAAGACATTTAGATGGGGGGAGTTAATTTTCCCAAATTAAATCTGAGAATCACCCTACCTGTTTTTAAATGATAGCCCGTTCAGGAACATTTCACCGGTAGCTTTGCTCATCTTTCCAGCTAATAGCTTGCCTCAGACTTTTGAGCATCTAATTGCAGTCATTATGCTTTTTAACATATATAGTCTTTTTTATCAAGAGTGGTTAATGTGCAGGCCACCCGGTGGTGAAGTGGTTAGGGCAGGCGGCCCGGAGTGCAGAGGCTGTGGTCTTCACCGCGGAGTTTGACTCCCAGCCTGTATGACTCTTAGCTGAATGTTAGAGGTAAGCAATACTGGGAATTTTGGTATCGATCCGATACTAAGTAAATGCAGGGCCAGTATTGCCGATACCAATACTGATACTTTTTCATATTAAGCTTGATCTATTATGAAACTGCTGACCTTTTGGTGTTTTTATGATTTTTGTCTTGGGATTATTTTATTAAAACCTAGGATAGAATTTCAGCAAACCTTCGGCAAAAGGAATATTTACACAAAAATGTTAACTGTGATAATAAAGTATTTTGCTGTCACCTATAAACATTTTTGTGTAAATATTGTTTGGAGTTGAATTGTTCTGTTCATAATGTTTTTTTCTAGTCCAACTATTATATCATATATTTCAATATTTGTGTAATTTCATTTGCACTGTGTGCCCTTTCCTGTTGCTTTAACTCTATAAATTTCTCCATTGTGGGATAAATAAAGGATTATCTATGTTATTTTATCTTAGATAACACCTTTCAATGGGATACATGACATATACTGGGTTATTTTAAGGTCTTAATTGGATGTTTTTGAGTTGGCTTTAGTAACATATGACTTCAGTAACATATACTTTGAAAGTTAATATGAATTGATGCTGAAGACGATCACTATGATCTACTTGGATACCCTCTAATGGACTGAAAGTCGTCTGAAAGGCAACAAGGGGCACAGCGACATCATGTAACACACAGACTTCAATGAATTCACACTCAGTCAGTGTTTGTGGGAGAGAAAAAAGTTTGAGTATCGATCTTTTTACACAAGTATCATTTGACATCAATACCAGCGTGGGTATCAATATTATCAATATTTGGATTGATCCGCTCACCTCTACTGAATGTCTTTCCCGTTCTCTCCGTCACCTTTCTATCTATCTATCTCTCTCTACAAATAAAGTGCCAAAATAAATAAAAGAGTAGTTAATGTGGCACATTAGTACATAGAGTACACAGGTGTGGTCTACCTGAACAAAACAATTCAACGGATAAATAACTGATGCTGGGAGGTGCAAAAAGATCTTACCCTCTCAGTTCTTAATGAGAAGTAGTAGTGTCATATTTTTGATATTACATCAGCCACCTCAATGACTTGTGGTGGGTACCACAGTTGGACAGGCCTGGTGTGCATGGGTGGCTTTGGAGGAGTGGTGTTTACCAGAGTGGGCTTTAAGAACAGGGATTAGTGCTCTTCCACTTAAGCAATGGGCAGTGGGTTCCGGCTTTGCTGCTGGTATATCCAGCACACCACTCAGCCAGATAAGGCAAGCAGAAATGGCTCCCGAAGAAGCTCAAAGCATATGCAAACACACACACACACACATAAACATACAAGCAAAGAAATAGTCGGTGTGCTACGTATGTACATACAGAACTGTACCCCCCCTCCCTTTTTACTAACAAAATGATTTGTTCTCACAAATGATAAGTCTTGTTGTTTTCTATCACAATTTAATAGATAATGCAAACAAAAACTCATAAGCGTGAATTAACTGGCTTACTTGTGGGTGGGATCTGAGACAACAAGAGGAGCTTTAAATGAAGTATGGATAAACAGATAAGGAAAGACAAAGAAAAGGAGAGTAGAGGCGCCAGACATGCAGAGGAGGCAGAAACGGGTTCCCACAGTAATAGCAAAAGAGGTTGTAGGAGGAATGATGCAAGGGATTGGATCTTTCAAACGGTAATCGCTTAGCTACCCAAAGGGGACAACTCCCTCTTTCCTGCTCTCTCACTGCTCAATCCCCTGTCAGGGTGAGGAGGAACAGGCAGTGGATTGAAATGTAAAAGAGGCAGAGGATCAGAGACAGGTGGAAAATGAGAGGAGCAAAGGGCAGAGTGGGGGAGAGATGAGGCAAAAATGGTGCTGGTCCCTGCTTCAGACCAAGGTAGCGGCAGAGTGTTTGTGCACATGCGCTTGTGTGTTTCCATTCTTGTTTATAGGCACATCTCAAGAGACACAGTGTGGGAGATTATAGTAAGAGCGGATGTATGCTATCGGATCACATTCCCCCTCAGGAATTACCACTCGTGAGAACATCTCCAAGGAAACAGGAAAAAAGTAGAATGAATAAAAAGAATGATATCAATCAGTGGTGTAAACAGCTGGAGGTAATGCTAGGACGAGGAAATGTTCATTGCTCTGAATCCCATGACGGTCTGCTGGGAGTAGCTCAGCTATGTTGCTCTGAATGTTGTCTGTACACCACAACATGGGACCAGAGATTATGAGACAAGCAGTTAAGAGCAAATAGATTGTTGCTTCAGTCTTTTCAAGGGTAGGTGAAATAATGATTGACCTAAAACCAGCAGAAATGGTGATAGGAAATTAGGGTTTGGATAGGCATTTCTGATGGTGGGATAGTTCTATTATTTCTTACAGAAATTGCTGGCCATCTTTGTCTGACCCCACATAAAAGGAAAGCTGCTAGTCCTGACAATCAGCAATCATTACATCTTTTCATTATTCTATTGTGGGGCAAATTGGCCCAAAGGATGCACTCTGTGCTTGATGCATGCATCATGTGCAAGCATACATTTTCAAATACCAACAAAATGAATTATTCATTGAACCAATTACAGCCATGACTCATTAACGTACATGTGGATCATGTGCATGATGATATTCAAAGAAAGAATCTCTATGAATCATAGATCACCCACTGTGAACACACATCAATCAGCTATGCCTTGTTCAATAAACAAAAAGTAATTGGGCCCAAAGAAAGTTAGTTATTTGTTGGCAGACCTTATTACACTTAGGAAAAAGGCCCTAGTTAGTCCCCAACTGGAAACACTGCTTTAAATAGGACCGTATCAGTGGTTTTGGCCTAAAAACAAACATTTTTTTTTTGAAGCCTGTGCTTTATGATGACTTCTCACCACCCAGTCAAGCCACTTGTTGCAGCTCTTCAGACTTTCTATCACAGTAAGTGTGAAGTCCTTATGTCTATGCGTGCAAGAAGAGTAGATTTTTCTGATGTCTTCTGATGTGATATAAATTTGGTATGCAGCCTCATCAGAATGTGTTACAGCTAAACTGGTTCACAGCTCATAATTTCAACACAATTAAGCATGCACTGTTATATGAGAAGTGCCAGAAAATAGAGACTGATACCTCCACAATTGCCTGGATTATTGACTTCCTGACAGACAGATCAGTTTTCTGAAAGATTGTTCAGCTCTACATAACCACTGCAGGGGACTGTAACTCCACTGTTTCTCTTCTTTCTGTACACCTCAGACTTCCAGTGCAACTCAGAGTCCTGTCGTCTGCTGAAATACTCAGATGACTGCAGTTGTGACAGAGAACTGTGGGCTGCTTTGTGACGTAGTTTGGCAACAATCATCTCATGTTGCATGCATACAAGATAAATAAGACATTTGCGTATTTTGCATATCCTCTAAAACTATGGTGAAGAGTGAAGTTTAGTTTCACCTGTTGATGCAGCAGCATCTGAGCTGGGAACTCAAAAGTGATTAAAATTATAAAGAAAGCAAGACAAGTTTATTTATATACCACATTTCATGTACAAGACTATTCAATGTGCTTTACATACATTACAGACAGTGCAAGCATTACATACATTAGAAGCATTAAACAAACTAATCCACGTAGGTTCTCAAGTACAACAACTAATCCACGTAAGATTTTCTAATATGGCGGCTAATTCACATGGGTTCTCTAGTACGACAGCTAATCCACGCATCAGTTGGTGTAACATTTCAGGAGGAGTTGAGATAACTGGTCCTCCAAGGCCAGCAAAGGGGAACCAATTCAGATAATAGCAATTGTTTGGGTCAGGCTGACTCCAATAGTTTAATGTCTGCCTTGAGAGTCTCTCTGGTTTCATCTCAGTTCCTGCCGAGCTGAGCTTGCAACTTCTCCAAATTATTATCCATCCTGCCAGTGAGTTCGAGAACCACAGCTAGCCTGCGATTCAGTTCAGGAATTGCATCCCGTTTGCGGTTTAGCTCACTAAGCATTGCAGTCTGAGACTTCAAAGCCCGACTCACTCCTTCACACATGACAGGCAGCCTTACAATGGTCAGGATAGCTGCTGACGTTTTCAGAGTTTTTCAATACAGCAGGTAACCGCCAACTCCAAACAGCAGCTATTCTGGCTTCAGAGATCTGAATATGTACATGTCCTCTATATCCTCTGTGTACAAAGTAGCCAGACACGTGATCATCCATTTACTCCAGGAATCGATCACATATCTGCCTCCTAGTGTCCCATCAAGGCAAGAGGGCTCTCCTTTGCCCTGTCTTCTCTTCAAGAAAACTTGATCAATTGCGTTGAAAGACCAGATGACCAGATTCATGGTTTAAAAGTTAGAAGATTAAACAAAGTAAGGCTCCAAAAACTAAAAACAAAAAAAAAAAAAAAAGAGCACAGGACAGGAGCAGCAGTGGGACAGATATGGGAGGGAGCAGGAGAGAGAAAAGAAATGTCCGCCTTCACCGAGAGCAGGAAGAAGAGGGCTGCTCTGGTGCAACGGGAGATGATTGTGCAAAGAATTTTCTATAAACTGTTAACCATAATGGACAACAGTGTAACCCTCTGAACAACACACTGAGAGAGCAACATATTCAGCATCTTCAGTCTGAGACTATATTCATTTTAATTCACACCCTAGTAAATATTTCTTTATTTATTAAACAAACATTTTCTGCTCCTTCAACTGTTTATTAAGAGAAAATTCATCAGTGTAATGATGTTCTGAGCCCAGAATGAATGGTAGATGGATTTTATTTATAACTTATATAGCTTGTTTCTTGTTGACCACGCATGTGGCTTGAACGCTACGAGCCACATTCACCCATCCACTCAGCACTCTTTGACTACAGTCTACAGACTAGGCAGTGTTTTTTCTTTTCTTTTTTTTTTTTTTTTTATATGACAAATGCCAGATCACTGCTCTACCCTCTGGGTCATAGCCACCCGGCAAAAACTGACTGGTGAGAAGATTCAATCTGATGAGCAGTGAGGTGACATGTAAGTCACTGAACCTCCAATCCCTCCTGTAGGGTGTCAGAGTCTTATGTCCACTGTCATTTACCTGATTTTGGTCAAATAATTCGAGATGTGAATGGCTGTGAGACCATCTGGGTAGGAGATTGGACTGCATATATGACAGCGTTCTGTTTCTGCTCGGGTGTCTGGTCCGTAGGGTGAAACAGTTTTTGTCTGAGAGTGCTGTTCTGTTTGAAGGGGCTGCTTTGCTGTGTTTGGAGAAGATCCTTCTGCGTTTCTCAGGCACTCCTGCCACGTCTGGAATGACAACAATTTTGTGCCTCTTTTTCTTTTCATCTCTTTTAAGTGTTTTTCATTTCTTTTTCTTTTTTTTTTTTGACAAAGCCTTCTGGATTGAAGGTGAATCATCTTTAAGAACAAAGTAAAAGAAGTTCAATTGTCTTGATTCAACCCTCTGAGGTGCACTTGAAAGACTGAATGTTTACACCTGTATTTTTCCTACATGGAAAAAAAAAAAATAACGGTCATGTGACTTGGGCATAATAATCATCTCATAAATTCAGAACTACTCTGGAGAAACAAAGATGAGTTGTGCTGCATGTAGCGCTTTTCTTAAGAAACATAAATGTGTGCTGCATGCAGTTTTTCTATGAGACTGTGTTCCTGCATGATAGCCTTTCTGCAACCCTTTCCCAAAGTAATACACACTTTTTTAAAATGTGTTTTTTCAGTGACAGAATTAAGGACAACAGAGACTGGGTTTGCTCAAGCAGAAAGGCTTTGTTTAAATAATTATAGTTCAAGAAAAGCTTGGGTACAATGACTGTCAGTAAGAAATGAAAAAGAAATGAAAAGCAATTGCAGTCCAACTTGGGAATGGCTTATCCATCTATCCCAACTTCTTTTTCTGCTCTCTTAGTTTTATAATACCACCACACTATCTCCAATTTCATTCTTTGCATAACTACATAACTATCATCATTGTGAGTGAATCCAGATGGCTTTGTTGTTAAAATGTTATTTAGATTGGCTTGATGCATTTCCTGAAACATTTCCAGTTCAAACTGAGCACAACTTCTGACGGTTATCCTGTCACACAACGTTGCTTTTGTTACCATCGTGGATGGCTAAAGATGTGGCTATTTCAAAATTTAATTTGTGTCCGCTGGATTAAAAAGCACACTCAAATAAACCAAATTGTTTCCTAGAAGGTATAAAATATTTAAAGAACTCAAAGTGTAATTTGAAAGTTAATGTGAAAACCCCTTCAGTGCATTATTTGAAAGTTTTAGGAGAGGCAGTTACCAGTAATGGGTGATCCACTCTTCATCTCTTTATCGCCATAGCTACAGTCGTACACATCTGGTGAGCAGAGAGAGACCTCCTCCCTCAGGCTCATCTTTAGTACCAAGTTCTGGGAGTGGCTCATTTGATCAGGTTTTATCTTTCCATACTACATATGTTCTCGGCCATCTCTTACGCAGTACATCAGCAGTCTGGCCAGCCAGAAATGTCTGAAGGTAATCAGAAATAATGACAGGAACATTTAGAAGCACATAGAAGGAGGAGGGTAAATGCTTTGGAGTTGCCTCAGGGGAGATGACATAACCCCATCATCGGTATTATGCTGTACACAATGAGGAAATGTGCAAATGGCAATGAAAGGGTTGAGTGTTGTTGAATGATTATGGGACAGGTGCAGGTTCTGGAGAATCGAGTGTTTTCTAATGAGCAGCTTTATTTTCTTTGTAGGGATGGTGTGCTTGTGCATGTCGAGCATGTGTTCTGTTAATACTTGCTAACATTTATTGATCCACATCCTCGGACTTCATGACCCCTTTTAGCACCGTTGGTCATGCGGCTTATTTTCAACCAGAAGCCTCCTCGGTGCCAATTAAATGCCAGCGTTGGGGTTGTGCAGCACAGCAGTTCTGCTTGACTTACCAGGGTAGCATATCTTGGAAATATCTCATATTTTTAATTTCCTGCCTGTGTTATACACACCAGTTCTGCACCGTTAAGAAGGGAAAACACTTCAGCACAGCTGTTCCAAACCGCCACCATGCTCTGTAAAACAGAAATAAAAGAATAAAAACAGAAAAAAATTGATAAAAAAAAAAAAACAGAACAAATTGGAAAAGAAAATTGTTAAAGTGACCTTATTGTTTGCCTGGATGTAGCGATGAGTCCCCTGGCACATTATTCTTTCTAAGGCCCAGCCTCACCAGTATGAGTTTACCTGGGAAACTGGCGTCTCAGATTAAAATATATTGGCCTCTGCTCTGTGTAATAGTTGCCTTCTGCGTAGTGTTCGAGCTTAACTGATTTATGGCGACTGTCAGCAAATAAAACTGTCACTATTTTAGTGGCTCCCAGTCTTGTTCATTTAATTGGACTTAATTCTTGGGAGCCATATTTCCCACTGCTCACAAGTGGCAAGCCCATATGTTGAAAAATAATTTTATTGCTAAGTTGCCATGAGGCTTCAGTTCCAGGACAGCTCATTTATATCCATCAGTGAAAACATGCATTTGTCATCTTCGTGAAACTATTAAGTTGAAGAGAATGGCATAGCTCCTAAGGTGTACTTCCAACCTGAATCAATGTCAGTGTTTCGTTAACTGAGAAAATCATTTGAGGTTCATTGTTCAGTATAACATGGACTTGCAGCTATGACAACTTTTGTATACACTCTTTAAAGTCATTTATCCAATTTTGATACCTGGTAGATTTTTCTGAGGTAGTTACCTACTTTGTGTCTTCCCTACGGTGAAATTGCTTCCAAACTGAAGCAAGTTTTGCTGCTCCATAAACTCCAGCAGCAACTGCAACAACCCATTTAGTAGTCAAAGCTGTGTTTTCCCCTGTCTGAGTCTTCAAGGTACAAACAAGCTTATCAGCACAGTTGAGATTACAGTGAAAAAGTAATTACGTTCTGCTATATTGATGCAACTCTGTTCTGTCAGCAGCCACTTAAAGGTAAAATATCTTAGCGGCTCGTCTGCAGCAGCCACATTTCTCACCTTTAAACTGCGACTACAAGGATAACTTGACAAAGAGGGAAATGAGAGGCAAAGATAGGTATAAGATAGTTGTCTGTTATGAAAAAAATTGCAGAAATGACATGAAACTGGTTATCAGTTCAGCTTTACTCTGTGTGCTGCACGTCCCTGTGTGACTTTGTTTTGACAGGGAGACCAAAGACCTGCCCCTTTGGAGCCTTTTTGTGGTTTGTTCAGCTCTAAGTGAAAGTCTCTGTGGTCTTTATCACCTGTCTCTCTCTGATTCAGGTCTGCTTCACACCTCCCACTCCATCAAAACCACTAATGAACTTTATTCCCTTGTGAACTTTCTAAGAAAGCTCTTTTTCTTCTTCAAATAGACTTTAACTTAGGCAATATAGATCAGCCAAACAGACATTTTGGTTTCAAATTACGGGGAAGCAAGAAGCACCAGGGTGCTTATGAGATCCTGGGTTTTTCATTCCTGCATGGATGCATTAGTAGACATGTAACCATGTCATTTTTGAAGCAACGATTTTGATGCTGAACATCACATTGTCTCTTTGTGCACCTCTTTGGATGGTGCTCCATAGGTGTTTATTGAATCAGTTATAGATTTTATTAGATTAAGTTTATTGCTATTTGTAGTCGTAAAGCAGCTCAAGCTCAAGTGCACAACCAGCATTTAACAGACAGCCATGAGAACTGGGGTTAAGACGCAGAAGATACTGTTTGAAACATCTGTGATACATTGCCACATAACAATAAAAACAGTATCAAATCCAGTAATAACAAATAACCAATAAAAGACTGACATTAAAGTGGATGTTTGAGGTGCTTCAAAGTGCATTACAGTGATCTCTTATTTTTCGCGGTTAATGGGGACCGGCACCCCCCCACGAAAATCAAAATCCGCGAAACTGGAGCCGGAGCCCCCCGAGCCTAAATAATGTGTTTAAAATATGTTTAAAAACCGCAAAAAAGTAGCGAGACACTGCAGTGAAACAAGACAAAGACTCAACTGTGGTCTTTCTGTTACCTTCACAGCCTCTGGTCTCTGAACCATAGTAAAGAAACCACTGGTATTGTGTTATTTTTGGCTCGTAATTAGCGGCTAACATGCTAACAACAACAAAAGAAACAGTCCGGTTTTCTCTGCATGGAACGGACACTTTATTCTGGCACTGCAGGAACTTGTAATATCACACAGGTTGTATTGTTGGGCTCCTGTCGGTTAACAGAGAATGTAAATCTATACACGCTGGGCTGCTGTTGATGCTCACTACACTTTTTCATCTAACCCGAATTTTTGTTCTGCCATCTCACGACACACACACTACATTACCCATAAGTTGTTGTTGTGTCTAAAATTGACAACTATCTCATCAGTTATTTGAAATGTTCAGTGGTAAAATGTTTTCCTCGCTCCAAGTGACTACATTTTGTACTTACGATGTGATGAGATTCATCATTTTAGTTAATAAGACCATTTATAAGTAATATCATCTGCATTCTTGATAAATAGATTGTTATGAGACGATGCAAAAAAAAAAGCAAAGGACTCGAGATGCAGTCTTTTTATCTGAGATCCCTCAGGGATCTTTCTAATAGCGCAGACCTTTCAGATTTAAATCTGCTCGGAAAAGCATGGATATTAGAGTGTCTCAGTGGCTGTGAACCTCAGTGGTAAAGAGGACTGTCCATGATTAACCAAGCTTGTCTTATATCCAAGGAATTCATAGAAAATACAAAGACAAACACATGCATTACCACGTTTCCACAGTTTTAAAGGACCTCATTAACATACATTATGACTTGACAGTTATTTCTTAATTTCTTGGAGACTATAAACATACTGCTCTCACAGCCTACCCTTAACCTGAACACATCCTTACCCAAGCATTACAACATTCCTTCACCTCAAAACCAATGTTTTCTGTCATGGGCTCCTCCTTTTTGTCTCCATCAGGAAGAAAAGATCCCTTGAAGTGACAGTGTAATCAGATTTAGGTCTTCACAACATGAGTAATGCCCACCCACACGTAGCCACTGTGTAAACAGTATGCTGTTAGTTTAGCCCCCAGCACTGTGACATGCTGACCAGTTTCACTGCAGAAACACAGGAAAACAGCAAAGATTTAGTCCCCTGAATTTTCACCGTGGACAGGATTGTAAATTGTTTTATATTGGGAGCAAACGGGGGCGATTCTGCCTATGGGACTCTGATTGTGTTGTCTGTTATAGCTTTGACAGCATCCACTTCTAGACCATCGGCGCTAACACTGAGTCTGGTTATAAAGTGCCCCCCCCAGTAATTTTGGGCATTATAAAATGCTAAACCAGCAAGGGTTCCAGTCTCTATTTCCACCCATAGCAAGGATGCAAACTTGTGCCACCTGACCAGGCTGAGTGAATTAATGGGATGACTGTACTTATGAATCATTCTGTTCACCATCACACAGAGACACAGAGAGTGTTGTGTTGTGTTATTTTTTTTAAAGGTGGCCTTTAAAAATCAGGAACTACCTTGATAAATATAATTAGACCATTGGCGCCTAAATGGAGCAACAGAGGATTCAAACAGAACATGAAGGCAATTAGACCTATTAGCGAGACTTTCCCGGGGGAGAACCAATGAAGTCATTTATGGATGCGTTAAAAGCCTGCATCAGCACAAACAGGAATACATACATTTAAGATTAGCGTCCAGCTTTGGTTACCCTAGACATGCTTCTGAAGTCACTCTGGTGTGTTCTTACCCTTCTTTGACCAAACCGAGGAAGATGACAGCCTTGAAATTGTTTGTAGACATGTTTATTGTTTTGGTTTTTAAAGAAAATGTGACTGAATGACAGAAGATCTGTTTCCTCTCATCAAAGTGACTGCAGCAATGAGCGATTACTGTAAAGAGTTTCATTTACCGAGTTATTGGAGGGCTGTTCATCAGAACCTATCACGCGCTATTACATTTTCAGCATTTCACAGATGGTTTAACTTAGGTTTTCATTTGTCGCTTGTTTATTTGCGAGTTTAATGCAATTCCATTTCCCTCCTTGCTCTCCCAAAAGTGCTTTTATATAGCAGTAGAAATGTTTTGTTTGTAGAAAGGCCACATCTGTTTCTCACTCAAATATGCACAACCAGAGAGTAAATGTCACTGAATACAAGTTTCTGCTCAGATTGCCTGTTCAGTATTGATCTTAGTTTAGCGACAAATAGCCCGGTGCCAAGGACTTGGTAGACTGCACATTTGTCACAATAACAAATTTCAGTTTCTGTACATAAAGCAGCAGATTGACATGGTGTTGAAAGGCAGCGAATGACTCCGTGATGTCAAGCTTTTCCAGTTTTCAATATAGACCTGAGAATGACCCTCTGTTACTTCATATGAAACCAGTCAAGCAGTACTAACTGGTAAGGATGGTTTCATTTCAATATCACAATTTAAGTATTGGCTTCTGCCCTTGCACTTGGTGACTTCTGAGAGGCGATGAAGTGAACTGCGTGGAAAAGTCTAACATTTCCATGCTGAGACAGGCCGAAATGCCAGGTTTGTTTTCAAAAGCTGGGTTTTGAATGGTGAAAGCACATGGCTCTGAATGCAGTCAACCCACTGACCAGAGAGAGGAACAAAGGTTTGGATTAGAAGGCTCTCCAGTACCTGACCCGGCTCTGTGAGCAATTGGGGAGGTGGCAGGGACTCCCAGCAAAGATGAAGAAAAAGCCCCTGTCAAATCCTTAGATAAAGGCTCAGCTTGCACCAAGTGGAAAGGCAGGGAATGATGAATGTTTTAGAACCCAGTGCTCTAGGAACTGGGATTTTACAGGAGATCAGCACAGGGTTGAATTGGACCAGACAGTCGCCAGGGAGACACTGATCTCTGGAGGAGGAAATCTAGGCTACGCGCATAACAAGAGATGCAAGGCTCTGCTTGCACAACAGTTGGCTGGCCAATCTCAAGTGGTTTCTCAAAGCAGAGAGGAAAGGCAGTTATTAATTATAGCTCTTTTTTTCCTCGCTTGGAAGCAGAACTGAGAAAATTGTGTTCATATAAAATGCAATAGTGGAGAGCATCGAAGGTAACTTTTCCTGAATTAGACAGTTTTGCTCTCAGTTTTCTCGACCGTAATCTACTTATGGAATACCTGATGCTAAAAACATCTCTGAAAAATGTAATTTACACAAGAACCAGAAGGGAAAACATATTTAAGCATTCACATAAAGTCTGAGTTATTTCCTGCTTAACTGCTATAGAGTGCAGGTTATGTTTAAATGATTGTTTTCCTCATATAATATCCAAGACATGATACAGCAAATTACATGACAGTGAACTAAAGAGAATCAGTGCTGTTGTTTCACTGTGATGGTCTTATAAATATCGATAACATAGCTCATGTAGAAATCCCCATGACCTCCTTTGCAGCCCATGTAAATGTGTGTGCCATCTATCTGTGATTCATGGCTAAATGATGGAGAGGAGCTTTGCTCTAAAAAAATAGAAAGGTGTCAAAAAAAGAGGAAAAGAAAAGACCTTGAGCAGCTCCTTGGTCTTGGATGAGTTTTCTCTCCCCTGGTGAAGTTGCTCCACTATATATCCTTAAATTTTTCAACAACTACAAGATTATTAGAAGAAACATGCACTGAGTGCAACAGTGCTCAGAATATCAGAATCTCTCTTTTTTTTTTAAATAATTTCTTACATTATTTTTTTCACGCAGTCTCTTAGTCCTTCATGCACAAAAAACATGTCATAGTTCCTGAAACAGTTACTCACACATACTCATTTTCTTTGTTGATAAAATACATAGATGTTTCTGTTTTATTTAATTGCTTACTCTCCAATCAGATTGAAATAAACTAGGGCTTGGCAAGTTAACGCGTTATTATTGTGTTAACGCAATAATTCATTAACGCCGACATTTATTTTATTGCACGTTAACACGTGTTGCTCACATGCTTTTGTTTTGAAAAGTCTGTTACTGGCTGCTGCGGAACCGGAAAACAGTAAACATAAGGTAAAGCTAAAACAGACATGGAGAACGGAAAAAATACGTGAACTTTACAGTTCGGGTAGAAACTCAGGTAGCAATATTAACAATTCTGTCTAAAAATAAAATTTCTGGACTGCAACAAAACTGCAACATGTTACATCAGATCTGCTCCATGTGTTCACTGTCGTGCTGTTCTCTTACTGGTCACTTCAGTGCGGCTCCATCTAGTGGCACAGATGTGTAATGACAACAGAAAGTCCAGTCCTCGATTATAAAACAAATTCAGTTCTGTGGCCCGTTTTTTTAATTTTGTATTTTTGATCAGAGTCTAAAATTGAAATATTAAAAAAAAGGCTTTTTTTGTTTTGTTTTTTTGTGTTAGATTAAAAAACAAAAAATGTAATAAAATGCCACGTTTTATTTATTTATTTATTTTTTTGATTGACAATTGAAAATGGAAAGATTGAATGATACACAGATTGGTAAAGTTACTGAACTTTAACATGGACATTTTCATTTTAAAGTTCTCCCAGACGGAGGATTTGACAGAAATAAGTTTATTTGTAACAACTGCCAAGTTGAACTCCTCGTTAAAAGTTTCTGCTGTTACCTCAGAAATTGCCTGTTTTAATGTTCTGATTGTGCTGAGACACAATCATTTTGTTGGATTTTGTTTGTAGACTTTTTTTTTTTTTATTTATAAAAACAGGATGACATTAATGCCCTGGCAGTGGCAATAAGCTTTATTTTATTTTACATTTTTTAAGATGAGATTTAAACTAAATATGTGTTACTGACAAGTGCTGATGTTAAAGGTGTTTGAACAACAAATGTTATGACACTTTAGTTCATATGGCAGCAGAACATTTAAATAAAAGTGCATTTTACACTACTTTTGAATTCATTATTTGATTTTACATATACAATGCGATTAGTCGTGATTAATCAGGGAAATAATGCGATTAATCGCGATTAAAAATTTTAATCGTTGCCCAGCCCTAAAATAAACCTTTGGGGGTAACATAAAAGGGCTGTTGTCTGTCCGGGGTCAGCAATGTTCTACAATACCCGGCAGACACTGGAGAGGCACGGGTTTAGCATTGAGAGTGTTGAGTTAGGATGTCAGTCGCAGCAAGACCATAAGTAATTCATAGGTTGTGTTATAACCAATAGGGAATAACTTGCCCTTCAGATGGCCTGTTTTGTGGAATTCCATGCCACCTGCATTCCACATAAACAATTGTGGCATCACAGCAGGAAATTTTCCATGGCATGCATTGATAAGAAAGCAGGGATGTCTGGAGGGATGACATTCATCCACTGTAGTGTGTGTAGTCTCAGTCAGGGGCTGTGCAATAATCAAATTTTCTTTGTTTGTGTGTTTGCGCAAATGTGTCTCACAGGAAAACAAAACAGCCCAGCTGTGCTGCATGCGATACCCTGGATGATTCATCGATCAGTGGTATAGAAGTCTGCCTCAGCAATGACTGTCTCGACAGCTGAACGTGCTGAGGAGTACAGAGACAGGATCTGAGAGAAAAAAGATATGATTAAAGGTGTAATGAAGGTGCAATAGGCTGACACAGCAAGTGTGATGCTGAGGGGAAGATGAAGGGTCCAGACGCTCCAAATGTACTGTGAATTCAATGCGCATGACAACACTGATAGACTGACACATGACTTCATGATTATTCATAGTCTTCTCAACACCTCGCCTCCGATGATGAGGTCCTTTCTTCAGCACAGCATAACGCTGATCTAGAAAGCTCTTGGGGGCTGACAGGCCATCATCATCTTGTGAGGCAGGTGGATTCTTAAAAACATATTGCAGAATCCATTTTGCCAGGTGTCAGATGACATATTTGCAGACAAAATATAAAAGCATGGATAAATCAGTGTCCTTTATCTGCAGGTTTGGACTAGATTAGATTTGAAGAAAGCCAACAATGATGTGGGTAGCGCTTTGTGAAGCTGATTGGTGAAAGTTCGCTTGTGATTTATAGTGATCGACATATGCAATTCCTGCTCTTTTCCAAACAGAGAACTTCACAGATGTTTCTGTTTATCAAACCATCTGGCAAATCAGTTTAAAGCCATCAGGCATCACATAAGCCATTTGCAGACATGCACAGCAATTCTGACATTTTTCAGAGATGTTCCAGAGGGAACCTGTCTACTGTGTACTATGCCATGACAACTGGGATAGGCTGCAGGCGCGCCGGAAGGAGGCTGCAGTCTTCATGAGTGTGACATTAAACATAAAAACATTTCCAAAACAGAGCATGCTTCATGTGTTATGTGCAGTATACAGCATTTTGTCCAACATCGTGACCCCATACACTGTGATTTTAGAAATAAAAGAAAACTAAAACCTACAAAGAGGTCCAGTTTCCCATTGAAACTGATTCCTTGTTTGACCTCTCATGATCAATCAGCTACAACATTCTTGTGAAATGAATCTCGAGGACTATTCTCTGCTAGGAATTTGAAATTAGAACCATCAGTTATATTCTATTAATGCTGAGCTGTGATGATTTCCAAATCATGCTGGGATTAAGCCCATGGTTGGACTTAACTGTAAAAATGAAAAGAAGCAAAAACTATTTTACATACATCGAAAAAGAAAACATTTTTCCTCAGCTTAATTATTTTTCAGTAAGCCTTCTGATGCTGGCAAAGGTTTGTCTCACTCTTAGATGCTGTTAATGTAGAATTCACTCACATTTTTCAGAATTCGCAAAATGATTTGGATACTTGATATCTCATGCATCAAAATGTGACAAAACCCGTGGACAGGTGACTCCGTAGTGACGCATTCAGAGACAAACTAGACTTTTGCCCCTCTTCTTGGCTACAGATTTTCTGTTTTTAGATTTTTTTTAGAAAGAACTAGTAAAACACGTCTTCAGCCCAGACCAGAAAAAAAAAAAAAATCTTATATAACATGATTCAGGGAGTGCTGTTGATGCTGAAGTGTTTTTCTCTTTCTTTCTCCAGACAACGGCTCAGTTGGATGGAAATAATGATGCATTTATTTATTTGTTTACATATTTATAGATTTTTGTACATTGCACAGGTGTAACGCCATTGCCAAAAGCTGCAGGAAGATATTGGGGAAAACCATGAGTCAATCTGGATATAAGATGTCCCAGGTGGTCTAATCTTATATTCCAAGAGCAAAGCAATTTAAGAATTTGATATGTATGCAAGTGCTGACTGAAATGCTACTAGTCTGAATGCTCTCTGTTTACCTCTTGCAGCTGTATTTGAAAACCGCAGCTGATTCTGGCTTATTTAATCATTGTTTGTGAGTGCATTAATCACCATTATATCATATGTGATGCGTGTTTGTTGTGTGTCAAGAATTTGACAGTGGTGATCCCATTTCAAACACACATAAATGTGTTTATATTAAATGAGTGTCATTCCTGCTGGAGGACCCAAAAGATGATAATAGCCTTCCCTTCTTCACTGCCTCTCACTCTCTAAACACTGGGGGCAAGCCACCAGTTGTGTTATGTAAATCATTTGTGATTTGACACTGCCAGCCATGCATCTTCATTAGAAGGCAGAATAAGAGAAAGGAGCTATTTTCTGATTCTTCCGGGTAGTTTTGTTATGTAGGAGGAAGGCTTTGAAATCCTGGTACAGGCACTTATCTGAACCTGGCAACCATCTAAAGAGTGTTATTGATGGCTTTTACCCTAATTTAAATAAAAGTGCAACCCCATATCTCATTCATTTCTCTCTGAGACATAGATACTCAGAGCTCATTAGCAAACAGTATACAGTAGGCAAATTGTTTCCAAATATTTCTTCGTCCAACTCTCATTATGTAGCATGCTGGGCTTTGGGAGAGCTGTTTTGGGAAGACACCAGATGCATTTGTTTAATTCTTGACATGATAACAAGCTCAGTCAAAGGTCCACTCATTGACTTGAACACAAGTTATTGAAGCTCTCAGGATAAAATGCTGTAAAAAGATAAAATAGGTCAGCTCTATATTTTATTTATTTTCAAAAAGTAAAAAAAGATGCATGCTGTGAAAGGATGTGACATCCATCACTACATATTTTAAAAGTCACAGCACATTAAAAAAAAAAAGTGCGTTAGCCATATATTAAAAGTGTCTAGTCAGTGCTTAAAAATAGGCACTGTGAATCATCCGACTCGCGCTGTTATCCCACCAATCAAGATAGAGCTTGGACTGGATGTGGACATTTTGAAATGCCAGACTATCTTTGTTTCAATCTTGCAGGCTCTTTATCCACTGCACACCAGAGGAAGTCCATTATCGTCTGATGCAGTGCGGGGATCATGTGGATGTGTAACCTATCACAGAAATTATTATAAGGCATTTGTGAGTCGAGAACTGATGATGTATTATGTCAGCACATTTCCTTCATACCGAATATCTGTGAATTCTATCCATCTAAGTTTCACTCTGTCTCACTTGAAACATTTAAAAGTGGAGACACTGCAGAAATAGCGTTGTGCTGAATGATCCTTATCACAAATGGGCGTTTCAGCACATACTCCATAAGGTCATTCTTGAGAGTATTCTGTGCATGTGCAAGAATCTTCTCCTCTCAGTAGCAGATTCGTCTCATCTCTTTTCATTACCATTACACTATTGCACGGCCATCAACAGCAAGCTGAACCTCCGGCTGACATACTTCACACAGAATTACCCTTAACTGTCCTGGCAACTTCCATGTGCTACTTAGGCTCAATCTCCCTGCTTTACTCCCTCCCACATTTCTTTTAAGTGTGACCAATAAGGCCAAACTCACGGAAGGGCTCAGCATCCAATAGGATTAGGGGCCGTTAAGTATCAGCTCAACATTTTTGGCTTTCTTCCTCAACAGCATAAAACTTCAGCCCATCTGCATGCATTTAGGATTGTTTTTAGCAACGTCCTGGTGGGAGTAAGCAATTTCATAATATATAGGTATGAATAAAACCTTCAAGTCATGCAGGTTATACAGTATTTGCTGGTCAGAAGCTACAAAAGTGAAGAGAGAGAATGAGGGTTCAGGGTTCTTTCTCACTTTTCTATTGCTCACTCCCACCAGTGATGCCATGTCAGAGAGGAAGCACATGCTGTTATGTATAATATCAGATTGGGGTTAGATTTCATGAGGCTCCAAAGAGCTGCTTTTGTACAACCAAGTACTGCTCAGTTATCGGTCAATAGGAGCAACTATTCCTGCCGTGCACATAACAGTTTTTAGTCGCACGGTGCAGACTGCTGGCAGAGCAAGGCTTTGGTGGAGAGGTTTCTGACCCCCCCAAGGTATTTTATAGTGTAGAACCTGGTAAAAAGAACACAAGACAAGATGATCTTTCTTTTTTTGAAAAAAGTGGAGAACAAATATGATGAAAGGTTTCATTTTATTCTCAATGTGACTCTGAGCTATAAAATATTTATTATGAAAAAAATAATAAATACAAATAAATAAATATCACAAGAAAGCTCATGAAATAGCCCCTGGTGTAAAAGAAAACAAAGTGCACCTCCAGTGGAACAAAGTAGTATTGCAACAAGTGCTGTGGAAGTCCCCACTCATTACGACAGTATTGTCAGTGGCTCTTTTGTTAACACAGCAGATCTACGTGGTCCAATGTGATCAGAAGTGGTATTAGAGTAGCTTAAGGATCATTAAAAATATTTCAGGGACAAAAAATGTCAAGAAATGCTGGCACTGCAAGAATTTGTGAGCTGTGCTTGGCTTTTACTGTCTTCACTGGCTTAATTTGCCACACCTGTAAAGTATTTAAAAGTGTGAAAATGACTGGTATGCATTATAACATTATTGAAAGAAAAAGATTATAATGTACAACATCTATCAAAAGATTCATCCATTCATTATCTACACCAGCCACTCCTAAACTTCAGAATACCAAGGCCCAATTTGAAAGGTGAAAAATCTCCACGGCCCCCCAGAACCTTTAATCACAACTGTGATCAACATCCAGGTCTAGAAGCTATGTTCTGATATTAGTGTGAGGGGTCAACAAATAAGGTGACACTTGTCATAAGTCAAGACAACAGTAGAATAACACTTAAAGGTGGGGTAGGTGTTCTTCGAAAAAATGGTTCCAGCAATCCAACTCAAGGGAGATTTTGAAAATATACACTCCCTCCCTCCTCCCGAAGGCTCCGCCTCCTCCTCTTCAGCTCATCTCTCGAAACCACGCCTTCACACGATTCACGACTACATGAACCGCAGGGAGGGAGGGAGGGGTGGGTGAGAGTGCATTGATATTTGATGGACGTATTAGGCAGCCAATAAATATAAAGGTGATCAGTACATTGGTTGGTCAGAGTTTTTCTCTGATTATACCCTCTAGACTGGACCAAAACATTTCGTTTTTTTGCAAACATTTTATGTCAGTGGGTGCAATGGGAATGTGAAAAGGTTTTCAGGCAATATTGTAAAAAGTGCTGCAAAAAAAGAACACCCACCCCACCTTTAACTGATTTGTTTTATTACTTCTTAATGTTTTTTTTTTTTTAATCATCTCATGAATATTTATCTCATGAGTAATTAAAAACATTTCAAAAAGATCAAGGATTTAAAACATATTTGTTTAATTTTAATGACCTCTCACGGCCCACCTGCAGTACCACGGCGGCCCACCAGGGGGCCTTGGCCAACACTTTGGGAATTACTGATCTACACCATTCAGGGTATGCTTTTCAGGGTCACAGGGATCTGCTGGAGTCTGTCCCAGCTCTCTTCGGGTGAAAGGCAGGGACACATCCTGGACAGGTCGCCAGTCCATCATAGGGCCGCATGTGTATTGATAACACCAGTGGGAGCCACCTGAGTACCATGAAAATCATATCCACTTGGTGGCAGCACTGGTCAAAACCGCTGCATTTGAGGCTTTTGTGAGATATGTAAACATCCACTTTTGAAAGCGATCATGTGAATGCCAACGGATTTAGAAGGCACTGATTTAAGGCAAGGGTAAGGACAAAATGGGGAATAGTATCGATGTGCTGAACCTCACTAGAGATTCCAGGCTATGTTCCAGTCATATTGGCAAGGAACAGATCACCACTGACTGCAACATGAGTGGTGATCCTACCTATTTTGTCTGGAATAACTGGAAGAAGCCATAGCGGAGAGGGGCGCATGTTAGCAAAGCCCTTACATGTCATAATCCCTGGTACTTGGGTAACCCCTATGCAGCAGAAATCTCTAATCTGAACATAGTCCACTCAACATGTTGCTCTTAATATAACTCATTCTATGTGCAGTATATCATTATTATTTCTTTTTAAAAACAACCATAAAAAGTCAATCAAATAGAAAAAAAAGAAGGAAAAGTAGATTGTTTCCAGAACTAGTTTGGGGTTTCATGTGCTTTTTAGAATTTGCAAACATTTAGTTTTATGGCACTTTGGGCCAAGAAAGTAAAGGATAATTCCCATTCCTGGTGTGACATTTTCAGTTCTTCATTGCTCTCAGTAATGGTGCCAGCTGTCAGTGGCTGATCTGTTGGGGCAGCAAAGACATCTGGGATCTTCAGGGCATGCTGAGTGTGATTATCTCATACATCCTGCGTGTGAAACATAGCAGAAAAATGTAATGAGTGAGAAACAGAACGTTTCATCTTATTTGAGATTCCTGAGTGTATTATCTGGAGACAACGGTGTACAATTGCTCTCAGCACAATTGGTAATTGTTTATTGTTGATATGGAGTCACAGGAGTATTAATACCAGCAGGGACATTTCAAGTCCATCAAGACAACAATGCTAAAAGGTGCTGCAAAGCTAATTTGAGGAAAACCTACAGCTAGCTTTAGTTTTCTTAAAACCAGCAAACTGAGCTTTAAGAGCAAGTAAACACAGAAAGCTGTTTATCTGCAGAGGGCCAAAACTTTCTTTACAGACGGTGCACAAACACACTCTACCAACTGCATCCAAATGAGATCTCTCCATGGGAGCAACTTTAGGGGGAGTGTGGTTTTCAGGGCTCTGTCTCTTCTGCACTGCTGAGTTCATGCATGATTGAGAGTATTTTACTTTCTGACACTGTAGTTTCTATTTTCATTACTTGGAGGAAAAAAAGGAAAAAACACCCAGAGAGTTTTTTTTCTTCTCTCTTTCTTTTTTGGAAGAAATTTAACCCAGTTTATAGTAATCACTTTAGTTTACTCAAGAAACTCTTTAAATTACGGTGATAGGCATATTGATTTAAGAGCACGTACCTTCCACTGTCATCTTGCTGGAGTCTTTGTTAGATGAATGCAAATATTGAAGAACTATTTGACTTAGTTTTAATATTTAGATTAGACGGTCATTTCCTGCATGAATCCTCTTCTACGGTGGGTTCATACTTCAGCTCACAGAGGTCTGTTTACCCCACACAAAATAGACCATTCTGATATGTGCAAGATTGCTTTTTAATGAATAGCTTTTCCATCCCAGTGACTTACACAAGCACCATTTTGGGCAAAGGGTAATATGAACTGATGACAATGAACAATCCATTACAGGTCAACAAGTGGGAAATGAGGTAATAATAATGACCTGATTCAAATATGGCTCTGTTGTTAATGGACTAGTCAAGCTGTACAATGTATTTTATTGACATTGTGTTCATTGTTTATCTATTTGTTTAGAAGGTTTAGTGTCCAAGAATCATCATCTTAACACTGAAATGTAACTCTTGGGTTCCATCTTCAATATAAATGTATCATAACTCATTGAAATACACATGCAGTCCTCTTAAAGGCTCATCCAGAATACTGAGAGAAAATGCAATTAAACAAAGAAGGCATTAACATAGTTTAAACTGCAGCGTATTCTGCAGGCCATTGATGTCAGTTACAGTCAGCATTTACTATGTATTATACATCCTCGCTGGCACATTATATTGTTTTAAAATGGCTGGACTGATGTGTGACTGAAACAGCTGCAGGGACTTCTTTTTATTTTATTTTATTTATTTTTTATTTTTTGAAGATGCCTGCAGAAATTTTGAATATTTCCTTGGACTTATTCTTCCTCACGTCAGAATAGCGCTTATTTTTGCAACATGTGCTGGTAAGAAAGCCTGTCCACCTGACCTGCTTCATGGTGTGACATTTTCTTGATACTTGGCCTCCATATCGTGCAACCTGAAAGTGACTGCCAGTGTCTCAGATCAAAAAGGGCAGCTTTAGGATTATCCTTGAGTTGTTATGCTGTGAAGCCAGGAATTAATGGGTTTCATGAGATTCCCACGTCTCACATCTCATATCATCTGATTAATGTGATGTTCTGATGCAGCCCACAGACTTCAGCAACACTCTGTTTTACATGGACATGAAGGAGCTGGATAATGTGCATTACTTGTCAGGCCCTTAATTATTATTTGTCTGTGTCACTGCATTTTAATTTCATGTATAGTATAGTTTAACAAGAAAAGAGATTAAACTTGACATTGCACATGTGCCAAAGGTTACGAGAAAATTTGCTCAGATTTGACGAAAGCAGAAGAAAGAAAAAAAAATCCAATAAAGCTTAGCCGTGCCCTAGAAAGAGAAGATGTTAAACCAAGGCTGGTTTTTCATTTAGACTCTACCCCTTTCTCTCCCGCCCTTTTTCCATGTTTCCTTATTACCCTGCAGCTCAGAAAAGAATGGAAATGATTTGGGATGAACCAGCGCCGTAGTGAGGACAGACTGACTGAGCCCTTTAGCAGGGGGGGGTTTCTGTGTTTGAGAATGAGCTGGAACAGGGAAACCTGAAATTGACAAAAATAATATTGTAGTCATGATTCAATTCAAGAGTTCCTGTAGCCTAGAATTAAACCGCAGCATCACAAAATAGTTTTCTTATTTTTCCTCAGCAGCATCCCCATCAGGATGCTGCTGTGTACCTGTGAGCGAGCGTCTGAGTGTGTGCGGCCTCACGTCTGCACACGGCTGTGGATGGTTGCAAAAGTCCCATCCCTTGTGGGTGAAGCGAGCGCTGTTTCCAGATGGCTGCCAGTAAAAGTCAGTCTTAATAGTGGCCCACACTTGTGCTCTCAGGGGTAATGAGCGCAGGTCACTTTACTATACCACAATTTGATGTTTCCCCCCGCTATCCTGCACACCTCTGTCCCCTGTCACTCTTAGGTCTTCTCATCCCTCAGTGGTGCAAGTGGCAGTTTTATTCCTTTTTTTTTGGTCACACAACGTGATAACAACATCCCCATGGATGGCTCTTTTTCCCTGCTATCACAGGACAAAAATATCTATTAATCAGCCCTGATACTGGACTGCATGTGTGTTTCTTTCTCTTCCATCTCAATTGTGTGAGTGAAAATGTCACACCTCTAAACAGGCGTCGGCACAAACAGAAAATGTAAAAAGGGTTCATAGTCTCCATGAGTTTCTAAAAAGTGGTCACAAAAAGGAGTCATTTCTGAAGAAATCAAGATTTAAGTGTGTAGAAAAATGATCGAAGTGTCAATGCTATCCATATAAATCATTTTTTTGCACCTTTCTTTTATTTGTATTTTTTTTCATACACAGCCTTTCATAATATCTCTCTGGTATTTTCAGTCAGTGAAAAATAACTGGAAGTATTAAAAACACTCTTGATTTATGTAGAAGCTGTTTTGGGAACGTATCATGTCCCAGGAATGTCTGGAAGCCTTTTGTAATGTCACTGAAGGCTAATTCACAAAAGGCTGCTTAAGTTGTGTTTTTCGGTGCTCTTTGCCCTGAGCAGATCTCCCGATAGTCTCTGACACACTTTTGCAAAAAAAGGGGGTCGGTTCAGAACCACAGTTTGAAGCTTGTGTGTTTGGTTTGAAATGGATTTAAAATGAAGAGTAAAACAGCAGCTTTGCCTACAAACTAACACTGCCAATGCATTTTCAAAATCCTGCTCACTTCCATAAAAGCTAAAATAAAGGAACTGTGAAAACATTATGGTAATTTGGTACAGAGATAATTATTTTGTAATGCAGAGCAGGTCCCAGAAATGAGGGAAAGCTGAAGAATTGAGTAAAAACACAGAAGAAGGCAATTGGAAATTGAAATGTGACTGTATTATTAGTTTGTTATGATTTTATTTTATTTATTTTTTACTTTTAATTTTAGGGAAAGCAGATAATGTAAAAGTTTTAAATGGGTAATTTGCATTTTTTTTTTCAAATCATTCATTTACTATGTAGTCAGTTCATTGTTTTTAATTTGTGTTGTTGGGATTGCACACGTTTCTCCTAAAACTGCCTCTTGTTAAGCTGCTTAACTGTAATACAAACCATAAGATGCTGTTGGATTGATTTATTTTCAGGGCACATGCTTTTCATGTAAATCATATTTTTACAAACAAGACAATGGCTTCTGACAAGCCGATGTGCCCAAAACCTTATTGAATTGCTTCAGTTTAAAGTCAATTTAATCAGCTGTTCCCTGTGACCGTGAGCATTTTCCACCGTTATTTCTGCCGCATTTATATTTAGCAAGCAGGTTTTCATCAGAATCACAGAGAAACCCTCCCCCCGCATGCAACCGTATCATCTGCCTGGGGAAGTGAGCAGTAAACAATTATCCTTGGAGGATCCAAGTCTATGTTAAACCAATTCTGACATGTCTTTCAGTCGTGGTGCGCATCAAGGTGGTTAATACCTTTACTATAATGACTGATTTCTCTCCAAATGGGTTCTAAATGAGCTGCTGCTACTGGCATTTCTGCCAAGGAGAATAGAGATGGCTCATGGCTAATAAGAAAGGTAACTCTTGGGATGAGGAGACCGGCGGTGAAACTTTTCAACTAGAGTGGTCCTCTGGGGCACTGCATGAATTACTGAGCACTACTGTGACCTTTAAGATCACTGTGAAATGGAGTTAACCAGTTCTGTGAATAAAAATGCATTCAGTGTTTGCCTCTAGATTCCAGAATAACTCCTCTGGATTTGTTTCAGCATTGCCTGCAGGGCAAAACAGAGAGAAGCAAAGTGTAAAGAAAAGTTTACAAAGCCCTTATCTACATTTTTTTTTTTTTTTTTTTTACATTGAGTTTGTATCTGGCCCAAACAATCTAACTGGACTTCACCTCATTGAGCAAGCGGTGTTTGATAGCATTAATAAGCCAAGAGTGAAATGCCATCTGTAAAGTAGCCATTAGTGAGAGTGCCAGCTCCAGTCCAGTGGGCGTGTGCCAGCTACAGTTTAAATGTCATCCGTTGGCTGTACACACAGCCAGTACACACTGAATAAAACTTCTGGCAGTCCAATAAGGGGATGATATAATGTGGCTTCTGACTCTGTAATCAATAGTCCCTGTCTGTGGAGGGAATACCATCTCCCTCTCGGGGCTTGGGTGGGACAAGTAGCGCTGTAACCAGAAACCCAGTGTCAGGCAGTGTGGCTTACGAAAAAACAGGTTGAAAAGGAGGCATAACAGAAGCTGAGACCAGACTTAGTCACAGCTTTGTGAAAGAGCGTGGCCAGATACGGCCTGTCTAGCATCCAATCCCTCTCTCTGCAGGCAGTACACCCATAACAGTGACACATCTGTGTAAGGACCCCCGGGCGTAATCTACCCTGCCTTCTGCAGCGCTTCAGCACTCTCTCTTCGGGTGTCAACCCACTGCACCTACCTAGAAACAAACAACACAAATGTGCAACCACACAAACACATGCATGCCCATGCTCATACTATCGTTCTAACTCTTTTAAAACTGCTTTAATCGCCCTTTTGTGTTTTTCACCAACATCCCTGCTCAATATCTGTCAACCCAGCTGGGACCCATCCATCCAACTATCCCTCCCATCCGTCTCACCCTTTGAGTATGAGCCAGAAGGGACAAGCTGCCTGGTACGAGGATTCATAACCTCTTCAATGCACTCTTTATTTTCCCTCGCTGCCTTGTTCCAGAGAGGCCCTCTAAAGTTTTTGTCACAACTGCATAGCTAAAGTTCAGCTAGACTCAAAGGGCTGTCAGTTAGGACTTCTACGCCTCTTCCTTCAAACTCACCAAAAAAAAAAAAAAAACATAGAAAGACAGACATGGAGACAGTTCCCCTTGATAGATTGCTCCTGAGAGACAGAAAAAGCACAGGGACTCTCTGACAGCACAGAAACATCCACACATTAAAGACTGAAGGTGGGGGTGACAGAAAATGGCATCGAAAGGGGCAGAGAGGAGCAAGAGGGCAACTGCAGTGGAGGATAAGAGACAGGATGGAGATGGATGGAGACGAGGCCTAGTAAACATACAGAGGCAGATGAGCATGTGATGATAAATGATAAACAGCAAGATGCAAGGGAGTGGTTACCCTGTACTAACCCGCCTGTGCCCTGTCTGAGAGGGTTAATGTAAGCTGCAGCCCTGCACTTTAATAATATACCAGCCATGGAGTTAAAATGGATAAACATATAAAAGATTAATCAACCTGTCATAGAAGAAGACTATGCTCTGTGTGTGTGTGAGAGAGAGAGAGTGTATGAGCGAGTACAACCTTGTGCAGTGAACCACTATGTGTTTTCTATGGTGTTAAACATTTTAAAGATTACAGTGTGGATATATCAGTGTTACAGTAGTGCTATAAAAAGGGGTTCCTGTCAGAAAACTCAGCTTGACATATGAGGAAAATAAAGTCAGCTTTGGAGAGAAGCTGATAAATAGCAAATGTAACGTAACATTGACTAAAGCTAAAGCTGTCAATGATGATGTATTGGGACCACTGCTCAGACCGTCAAAAACAATTCACAGCAACAAAAGAAAATCTCAATCAAAAAAAGTCTCTTATTGCAAACACAGACATGTTCATGCTCCAGCAACAATCTTAACATCACGCAGAGCCATTAATAAAGGCAGAAATGTAAAAAACATGCAACTGGGATACTCAATCTCAAGCACAAATGTATTCAAACATAAAAAAAACATGCCTTACATGAAACCAGCACTCCAATCTACTTCCTTTGAAAGCTTCAGTGTTCTTGCTGTTCAATTAGTGGAGCTAAATCCATTTCTTTTTAAATCTCAGTAGGCCTGTCAATCTCACAGTCAGGACCTGTCACTGCCCTGCTTTCAGCCTGACAAGCCAGCGCACATACATGCACTTACACTCATCAAACATGTGGGTCACACACTCATATACACAGCACATCTGCAGCACGGCTCAAGTCCTTCTCTGCTCTCACACCAGTCAAACATCCACATGAACTAGCTTTGTACTTTTCTGAAAGATCACACTTATTAAGAAGGAACATTATTTCAAAAGCAGATGTAATGTGAGAGCGAGGGATGAATGAAAAGTAATCAAAAAGGGGATGAAACCTCCATGTATTAACAGATAGATAAATGAGGATGTGTCAAGCGGCTGAAGGTGTCAAACCAAGTGACCCTCGTGTTGAAGGTGTAATTTGATGAGACCTTCATGTTGATCTTGTAATGAAAGAAAGAGAATAAGATGACACAGAAAAGTTGACTTTCAGAAAAACTCTAAAAAGGAAGAAGGTTAAACACTTTACTCACTTTTACAGTTTAGATTTGATGGTAAAGACTATCATTTCACCTAATCTTGGAAGTTTGTCAGATCAAAATTTAGTTAGACCTCTTAAGTCAATTTGTAAGGACTTAAGATGGCAACTGACTGAAAGAAATGTCAGGTAATTCAAACAGTTCTTTTTAAGGCACTTTCTGGACACTCGCAAAGCTGGAATGAACTCGGTTTGTCTGTAGGGATCCCAACCTCACAACACTTAATTGGAATGACATTTTTGTGTCTTGTTAGAAGCTGAAAATAGCTATTTACCTGATGTTGTTTGGTTTAGATGTGGAGCTGGGAGCGCAAATTCAATTAAAATCAATTCCAGGATGAAATGTTAAAAATGTAATCATAAAAAGATAAACCAGATAAAAAAAGAGATGTTTTAGAATAATGATACTAAGTACACTTCAAGTATCCAAACAGGAACATCAGAAGAGTTATTTGAACCGAAACAAGAACGAGAAAGAAGAAAGAGGTTTTGCGTCGACAAAAGCCACTATAAGGTCTGACACTTGCAAAAATGGAGCATTACTAAGTACTGGCCATTTAGGGTGTTCAAACACTTGTTTACTCTCTTTGTTGTTGTTGTTGTTGTTTTTGTTTTTAAAACATAGAAAATGGTTTAAAAAAAATGGCGTAGCTATTCATACATCTGTACCAGAATATTGGCACGAGTCTTCCCAACCATTTTTTTTATTTTCACCCTTTTTTTAAGACCAACAATTAAAAGAATAAAGAAAGGAAACTCTGGGAAGAGTTCAGAAGTCCACATCTGAAAATGAGTAAACTGGGGGGAGGCTGTAAATGTTATTGTCCTTTTAAACAAAGCTGCTGATCACGTGTTCATCACACATTTGTGAATTCCCTCCGGTGACATAAGTCTCTGGGTCAGACTCTGAATAAACAGCACACATAAGTATGTGTACTGACTCCCATCTTTTTTAAAAGGGGGGCCATTTGGGCCCGTGAGCTTTAATGTAGGCAGAGTAATGCATCTGTAATTTCATGCTGGCTTTGCTGTGTTTTCAGCACAACGGAGGCATCATGTAAAAAATTAATAGACTTCTGTGTCATCAAGGATTTGTCTGGCATTGTGTACTTAGAGGCTATTCAGGGGGATTGTGTTTAACAATGCTGCACAAGGCCTCTGACATTTTTACCAGAGAAAGGACATGCCAGAAAAATCCATCAAGGGAAGGATGACTACAAATAAATATTTACGCTGAGCAACAATCTCCCCACGTCAAAAACACTTAAAACTCCAGAAGGAGATCATACCAGCCATTATTTATTCCTAAATCACTTTTCAAATCTCACAGACAGCTAAATTGTTAAGTAAACACTGGCTGTTGTCATCTTTCTGGTTGATGTGATGCTTGGTTTTGATATTTCCTGTCCTATTATGGGGACGAAGCAAATTGGGGAGAGCTTGCAAAGTGTGAAGATGAATTGCTTCTACCGTGTATAAAAGAAATAAGCAACTGACAAACAATTTGGCTTCAAGTTATGTCACAGTGGTTATCACATCATGTTAGCTTGCTTCAGCGGTTTATGCAGGGAAGTTCTGTGCAGAGTTTTTTCTGAAGTACTCTCTCCTTCAGGGATAGACCGAAAACAACAGAGATTCATCAGAGAGAAGGAGTGTCAAGTGAAAAGCTAGAAGAAAAATGCTAATTAATACGATGTTGAAGGAAATCACTTTTTTTTTCAGAAGGAGCAAAGAGCAAACAGCTTAATATGTCATGAATTTTCTGATGAAAGCAGCAAAATGGTACATGCTTGCATCAGTTCCAACAAACTTGACCAAGCTCCATTCAGTTCTTGTCCTTTTCCATTCTGCAATCATTCAGTTGCTACCAGCTATTGGTTTTCTATCTGCCTTGGAATTGTCTGCCATCCTGTTTAAACACCATGTTATTTTACCTTTATTGTTCCAGTATGCAACAAACAAAAAAATCAGATATTGATCAGACACAATGACAATCTACCTGCCTCAATAGTAATACAAAAACCCTATACGCCGCACAGCTCTCTAGTAAAATAGGTTCACCTGCAAGAGGCAGACGTGCACACGCACTTGTATATAAGCACACTTTCATTGCTTTTATAAGGAGGAAAACAAAAACACAAAACAAAGCACCACAGTACAAAGTTAAAAAACTTTCAAGGTCTGACTAATCAACTCTCATCAGAGTTTCAATTCACTTGTATCTCAGCATCAGTATCAGTGATAGGATGTTCACAATTATCCATCCATTCCTGAATGCAACATCGTGTTTGCGTAACAGTACTGCTTTTATTTGCATAGTCATTTATGTTAGTACCTTAACAGCAGAGGAACATGTGACTGCCGGGCCGGGGGGGCGGGGGGGCACATGACCGGGCCCTTTAAACCTAATAAAGCTTTTGATTACATCATTTTACAACATACAAATGCCCGCAATCAAACCTGTGGTATTATGGAATAATATATATTGTCTAGAATGTATTCGGCGGTATGCAGTTGTGACGTCACGCGGGAGACGCACCACTGTTGACGCGCTACATTGTTGTAGTTGCTACCATCATTCATTCATTCATTCTGCTCGGTACCAAGTGCCGATTTCGCCCGATGTGTTTCCATTACTGTTAATAAATACCAACTCCAAGCACGTGGTTGTACGAGCCTTTTTCGCAAGATTAACCCGACAAAACCGACATAAAGTCTAACAAACCATGAGAACAAAAAAAAAAAACATTAGGCTACATGGCCCCTAATAACAACGTTAGGCGGTCGAGGCTACTCCGATAACAACCACATCAACAGTTTACAACTAACTCACATGTTGTTTTCAGTGTCAGTGATTGTGAGAAATTGTACCTCTGGCTCCCTGACTGTGGTGCCAGTTTTAGTGGGCTTGACTCGCTGCCAACAATGTCAGGTTCATCTCCAGGAGGATTGGGACGAACAAAATATGTGTCCAGCTTTTTTAGTTTAGTCTTTTCCTGTGCTCTTTTTTCCTTTTCTTTTTTGGGTTATTTTGCTCCACTTTTATGCTTGTATAACTGTCACTCATGATTAGATTAGTCCGTGATCCACCTACCCTGCACCACGTAGACTCAGTTGACTAGTGACTGATGATGACCCTGATGGACGGCTGTTGATGATGATTTTACCCACAATACATTTGTAGACATTACCAGCAATCTACTTGTAAATTTGCACATTGTAAAGTTAACTGTCAGAGTGAACATGAAGCCAGCCATGCAGCACAACATTTAATTCACTGTTTTGAATAAAACCTACATGACCAAAGTCAGTCTTACCATTTTTTTTTTTGGCCAACCATCACTCATCCTGGCTGGGGCAACCAATATATAACCTCATTCGTAAAGCACGCTACGCACATACATGATATTATAGCCATCAGCGCACTAGGCATAACGGACTGTCCTGACTCAGACCTGGAAAGAATCCTACTTCTTCGTCCTTACCGGGCCCTTCTTGGCCTGGGCCGAGGCAGTATTATCCCCCCAGCCCCCCCTGAAGTTCCACCCCTGTACCTTAACCAGGTTAAAAAAATATTTATGTACCATATCACAATCGGTCAGAAGAAAGAATGTATGAAGGTCGTAATTGCTTTCCCACACCTTTGATGTTCTGCATAGTCTTCTCTGCGTTTAATATGGTTGCAGACTTATAAAGCACACATTCTTTATTGCAGTTGATCTAACTGAAATGCCCTGTTGTAGTTCAGAATTTTCATCCTTTACTTGATGTCATCACCACAAAACATATTTGCATCATACCTGTGTAGAATCTTGTTTAGTCTGCTTCTAAAAGTAAAAAATGAGGAGCTGTTTTTCTCTCTATCAGCTCACTTGTCAAAGCAGATTTGTTTTATTGTGACGAGGACTTCAAAGAGGCAGGAGAGAGATCTGCAATGTAGAATATGAAAATAATAATGTTTTCTTTTGGACATTAAAATGTAAATTTATTTTGGTAAACACTAATGTTTAAGATTTGACCTCAGTTTCAGTAGAAATGAGTGAAGTACGATCTGCTTTTCCATTTTAGAGTTTTATTGGAGGCTGTCAGCGTAAACGGCATGAGCACTTAAACTGTAATAGACACTGCCAGAATGCCATTCTAGTTTTTCTAGGGGACGTGAATGCCTGCATTACTACCTTTCACTCTTTCTGACCTCAGCTCACAAATAATTGGACCAGTCGATGCAGTCTGCACTGATGCCCATCCAGCCTCAGTTTTACCCCCTTTTCTCTCCTCATGCATGTCCCTTCCCCATTATCTCCTCAAGCCACCTCAACTTCATATTGTGCTCCACGTATCCACAAAGAGTGAGCAATTTCAGCAAACTGCACAGAGCTGCATTTCAGCTCCCCATTTACAAATATTAGCATTAATATCTTAGGAATAGAAATGTGGAGATGAAGGTGAGTGTGTTGCTGTTCCTGCTTCTAGTTAAACGATCTCTACAGTTCGTCATGTTGAAGGCAAAGGGTGAGTACGGAGAATTTCTATGAGGCGGCGTAATCAGGGAACAAGAATCTGCCACGTAAGGACTGTTAAATTGATGAGTAAAATAACCCTGAAATAACCATTAAATTGCTCTGTTGGTGCAAGACATATCCCACGGAGTATTAGTGATGAAGATGAGTTACACAAAGATGTATTCACACCAGAATCTTCATGTGTCTTAAAGTTGTTACGGAGAAATCTAATCAACAATATTACCAGTAAATTCCTTAAATTAATGATCAGGCAAAATGTTTTTCCTTGCCTTTGGAGCACAGGGATTACACATTTAATCCATATTTATCTCCTGCTTATATCAGTGACAATCTTATTACGGGACAAGGATGCCTCGCTTACTTGCAACCAGTTTTCCTAAAAACCAGTGTCTGACTGTCGGCTCAATAATATCTCAATAATAAATGCTGATGAATCAGTTCAGATAAGTGCATCCAGCCACTGCACAAATCCCTTAGACAGAAAAATTTAAGACGCAGTTAGAATAGGCTTAGAGAAAAAAAAAAAAAAAAAAAACAGAAGAAAATACTCTCAAGTTTAAAATATATGATACAATTCTCCTTTACCTTGGGTTAAAACTTTAAGTTTCTGGATGTAAAATTAAACATGCTGCGATTGGAAAAAAAAAAATTAACATTCTGTGCGTGAGACTTTTTTGTTTAGATGTTATGGGCCATCTGTACAGATATCATATCATTTAGAATTACACAACAGTGTAATGATTTCTGCCTCTGGCTTAGGGGTAGAATAGCAAGACCAAGCTTTCTAATGGAAAAAAAAAAATCATTCAAGCATGGCCACAAAAAGATGTAAAACGATATATCCTGTCTCCCAAACCCATGAGGAAATCTATTAATGCTTGGTGACCTTTTTTTTTTTTTTTTTTTTTTTTTTTTTTGCCATTGTTCACCATTTTAGAGCAAAAACAACACAGCACATCACGAAAAGTATTTTACACCCACTTTGAAGCGATGGAGAGTGATGGAAACATCAAGCTTTAAGGCAGCTTCTTTCCAAAACCTAAGAGAGCCTAACAGAAGATGAACATAAACCCAACGCCAACCATACACGTTTTGAGACCAGCAGTTCCAAGTCAGAGCATTTGTATGTTTCTGAGACAATGAAAAATAAAAAATGAAAAAGTTTGGGTTTTTTTGTTTGTTTTTTTAATGCATGTAAACATAAGTCTGGTCCCAGGACACAAAACAATGCGTTTAAATTAAATGTAAAAAAAAGAATACTAGAATTTCTCATAAAGAAAAAGACAAACCACCAGAGCTCATAGCAAATGAAAGGTGTTTAATTTGTGGAGTTTGATTAAAACTATTTTCCAGTCTCATGTGTATTTAATTAAAATGTTCCTTTGACTCTCTCTGTGAGACTTCCTTGTACTTTGTAGAGTTTTCAGAAAAGTCCTCCTGAGTTTTCTGCTTGCGGCTGTGATGGAGCAAACCTCCAGAAGGGGCATGAATATGATTCATGCACAGTCTCTGAATCCTGCATCACACAATAGTTTTATCATCAGCATGGGCTCCTGGGGGGGGGGACTGGAGGGACAGGGTTGGTACAAAAAAATGCACATTTTTAGAAGAAGAGTAAATGTTGATTTTGTTTATAAATACCCATGCGGCTTTTTTATTCCTGTATCTGGTTACTTTAAATTCTCTTACTGAATCTCAGCAAAGTGTTTGTTTTTGTTGTGGTTGCTGTTTTTTTTTTTTTTTTTAATTGTCCTGAATGCATTTGCGGTTTCGAGTTACTTTGGTGAAATTAACATTTTCAGCCTTCAGTTTAAGTCTGCATATGGATATTTATGCCCTCTGGGACACAATCCAAGACATAAGATCTTTCAACTGAACGATATATAAACATCATTGAGTTCAGGATCACAATAAGAGCAGACATAATGAGTTCTGGGGGTAAAGCTATTGTCGTCTTCTTTTTTAGGTGTCCTATATCCATTGCGACATTGTCAGAATTATATCTTTTTTTTTTTCTTTTCATTTGAAACCTCATCAAAGTGTTGAGAGTAGTGGAGATTAAAGGGGAGGAAAAATGCTCTGAGGAAGCAATATTGGTTCTATGAAGTTGGGATTTAAGCAACTGAGAAATGTGGTAAATACTTGTCAAGGAAAGAAGACACGACAAATCAGCCTGGTAGCGGTAGAGTTCTGCAGTGTCTGAACACTCACTCCTTTCTTTGGTGTGGATGTGTGCATTTTATTTCAGTTTATATGAACATTTAATGTCTGCAAGTAATGACCTTTGCTTTTAAGGTCAAGACAGGAAATTGGCTGCAGCACACAGTAAAAGTGAGTCCTGGATAGACATTCTAAGGTTATAGTGGGCAATTCTTTTTTTTTTTTTTTTTATAAAATATCTAGTGAACTCCAGTCCATTTTCAATTAAAATGGCACTAAAAATTCCTGAACAATTGCATTTCTGTCGATCTTCTTCTTTTTTTTTTTTTTTTACCCACAATGTGTCTGGGTATCAAGGTCACAGGATTCAGTTGTTCTATGTGATGCAGCCCACATTTTTACTAATCTGCAGATCACACGTGGCCCATTCATTAGTCATCCAGTTGTAGAGTCGACAAAGGTGGCACCTGAACGTACAGCGCCTAAATTTTTAATGTTGAAATCCCTTGATGTAAATATTCTTTCTACCGTGATACAACCCAGCAAACCTATGATCTATGGTAAATAGTAATAAAAACAGAATTAGGTGATCTGAAAAATCAAATAACTTAAAGTAGAATAATTATAGATTCTGAGTTTGTCACATAATAGAAAAATGTGTTTTTCACCATCCAGCTAAACCAGCCAAACATGAATGATTAAAACAATGGGCAGGTAGGCATAAGATCAGGTTTCGGAGTCATGAAAAAATAAGCAGTGCTCTCTGCTCTGAAGCCCAGGGGGCAGCTTTGCTGAGAATGCTGACTGACAGATTTCAGATCGGCTCAAATGAACAACACGCAGCAAACAAACAGAATGGTTTGATTTAACCAAACAAAACTGCTTAGATGTGAAATCATAAGCACACAGGAGCTATAAAATTGTTTCCCAGCTGTGGAGTAAGATAACAACATTGTTAGACTGGGTTACTTACACTTTGATGTTGTAAGCATCTCCTGCCAAGGTGTTGTCACAGTGGGAGAGGACGTGTGTCAGTCTGGCTATGATAAACTGTGGCTTTGGTGTATGATTAATCTCAAGCTCTCTCGAGTTAAAGTTTTTGAACTAGCTGAAATGTTACAAAAATGACTCGTCATGGTATTGACTTAGTTTTTATCTTCCGCTCTCCATCAGGGTGGCAGAATAAATCCAACAGGCTTTCAGTTCATCCTGTGACATGGCTTCTCTCAGTAGGTGTGTAGTCCTCTAATCGCTTATCTTGTGATGCATAGCTGTCAATCTTAACATGTTTCAAGAAACAACAGTGTTTCAAATGCCAATCTGTGAATTTGCCTTACTTAGACCCTGAACTCTATATAATCACAGAATAATATAAAGAAAGAGAATGGCCTTGTTAAGTAGAAAATCACTGCATTGGTACTTTTTTTTAATTCAAATTTATTTTTTTAATTTTAATTTTTTTAATCATTGGAGGGATTGGCTTTTGGGCCAAAGAAGAGAGGAAAAGATCAGCTGTGATGGAATAGGAACAATCCACACAGGACTTGGAGAACATATGCTGCTATCTTTTTTCTCTCTCTTCTCTCAAGAATAGCACCCTTGCTTACTTCAGCAGTACAGTTCCAAACCACTTGCTTCACTTATTGTAGCAGAATGGAAAGGAAAAAAAAAGAGCTCTGTGCTAAAAAGGCCTTCAGACAGTCTGGCACTGTTGCCTCAAAGCAAGAGAAGTCCAAGGTTCGTATCCCAGCTGGGGCCTTTCTGTGTCATGTTTGCATGTTCTCCCTGTGTTCAGGTGCGGTTCTTTTCCCAGGTGCTCCAGCTTCCTCCCACAGTCCAGAGACTTGCATGTCAGGTCAATTCTAAACTGCCAGTGGGAATGAGTGTGAGTGAGTGTGGTTCTTTGTCTACATGTGGCCCTGCGATGGCCTGGCGACCTGTCGCAGGTATACCCCTGAGCTGGGATGAGCTCCAAGATGATCCCTGTCATTCTGCGCAGGAATCAGTTGTAGATGATGGATGGATAAATCCATTATTATTAAAATCTTAGATGGCATATTAACTTTATTTTATTTTTTTTATGTGGTTGTAACTAACCTACTTCTAGTATATTTTAGTGCAGTCCTTTTCATAATACCGCTACACTCTATTACCGTATACTCTAATTATACTTTAATTTTATTTTTTTAGCTTATATTGTGCTCTTATTTCAAAATACACTTGCTTAATCAAATCAGCCACAAATTTGTTGACATGCAGAAAACCTGCAGAGTCATATATTTTTCATCCTCTGATTGCTGGTGAATTCCTAGGACTCTTTGTAAAAGGTCATGAAGTAGCCACGTGTTGTCTTTGGCGCACATGCTGTTGTGGTCTGCTTGGGCCTGACATTAAATATTTCTCCCAGAGCACCTTAATAATTCAGCCTTGCCTGTGTGTAATAGCAAACTACACAGCCTAAGAACCATATGCTTAGTTGCTACAAAATTACTCATTATTTGCAAACTGCTGACATGATATTAGTTTGATGCATTTGCATCACACAGCTCTTCTCGGCCATCTGACATTTTTGGCAGAACAATTATCTTTCACCTATTTCAGCTCACAACTAGTCTGCAACTTTAGCGCAGAGGGACTAAGGTGCCTGATGCTGAGGAAACGGTGTGCTCCAGTGGAAAAGCTCTTGACTTTTTGCCTTTCTTTCATGTCCGTGTAGAACGCGACACGGAACACTGGCAGGTAGAGACACTGCTGTGAAATGTGGTGTAAAAGCTGCAGCTAAGCCATGTCAGCTATATTACATATTATAGAAAGAAACAGTTGAGATAACGGAATTCTAATCAGATTTTCAAAGAGAGTCTGGAAGGAAGAAATTGTACTTTCACATTTACAACAGTGTTTTGATCAAATAAATGCTGGATTTTTATATCACTGCTCACCACAGCACTTTCTTATGTTGTTAAACACAAATAGCTGCCGTCCTTCTTGTCTCTTAGGAATGTTAATTGGAGAGAATTTGATTTGAATGAATGAATGAGTGAATGAGATTCTGTTTGATAAAACTGATTTTGGAAATACTTCTACCACATGTGAAAGCCAAACTTCATATGAGCGGTATATAGAATCCGGATGGATAGATGGAAATCCCAGTATGCCTAGCATCAGCTCTGTGGGGCCACACAAGTTCATGCGTCTGTGTTGCTGTGTATTTCTCTGTGTGAGAGTGTATGTCCTGCTCCAGGAGTCCAGCTCTCAGCTGTCAGGAAGTGCAGCCTGCAGTCAGTCAAGGAGAACAGGTCTGTGTAAGCTGCCAGTCAGTCCCAGCACTGCAACTGCTGTCCCTACAGTAATGATGCTGAGGAGTGTATCTCCCTTACAGGAGCTCATTAAGACAAGGTAATTGGAGTTTGTTTAAAAAAAAAAAAAAAAAAAAAAAAAAAAAAAACTCAGCCTTCCCTTCAGGCTTTTGGCGACAAGTGCTCCGTGATTTGCCAAGAAACAGGATACCATCCAACATTTCTACTTCCTGATGGAGGGATGGATGGATGTATGGATGGATGTATGGATGAATGGATGGATATGCACAAATAAGTATAACCATTCTCCAGTGCAGCTGTCATTCAGCCGCCCCACCCAGTTTCCAACCCCTCATCTTCTGTCAGGAGCAGTAAAAAGAGGAAATACTGCCTCTCATTCACACAATGAATGCCTCCTCTGCTGCCATGCTTTTATCCAACACTGACAATCATCCTAATTATAGCTGTTCTCGCAAATAAGTGAGATTTGGGAAGCATTTAATGGTGCAAGCTAAAATTAAGCACAACACATGTAAACACTGGCACAGAAAGAGAAATTACGCAATTATCAGTAGTGATTGCAAAGGATTTTGCCACAGCCAAGTCAGCGAACCTCCAGGGCTGAGGTGGAAATTGCAGTTTGCCAAAGCATAGATCAAATAACATTTTTTTTTTTTTTTTTCACTGTAGCAAAGCCAGCAAGTTAATGTTTTATATATAAATATGTGGCTCAGAGTTTCTGATTTAAAACTCTCTGGATCATTATGAAGTATTCATCTGCTATATGACAAATCTGCCCATAAAGAACATGAAAGAAATACATTTGATTACATAAAATGACACCAAATTTTAGTCCCATGAAGATGCTATTAAACTGGCATGAACTACCCTAATCCTCTTTGATGTCTGAGAGAGGAGATTGCATGTCGTGTGGTGATTATGATGCATGCTTCCGTGTTTCACATGTTTCTTGCTGAGCAGGAGATCCTCAGGATGACTGACTCAACTGTTAGAAGCACACTTTAAATTTTACCTTGAGCCAGAAGAGGATTAAGAAGACCAACCTTCTTTTTCACATCATTCACAGTTCTGACAGGTAAAATTAACTTAGTCAGCCGATGATGTTCATGAATCAGGATTTCAGCTACAGATGTTTTATGGAGTTTTAATGGCTCAGAGGTGCTAAACACAACAACATTAGAAAAGGAAGCGGTGACAAAACTAGTAAAAAAAAATAAATATATTGAGAATTTGCAGCAATGAAAAAATACTGGCAAAATTAAAGCAAAATGGAAATTCAGAAATTGATATACATTTCAGGAAAAAAGACATTAAAGTTAACATAATTTTAAAAAAGCTAAAATGGTAGCATGCTAAAATGTTAAAGTTTAAAAGAGTTCAGTTTGAAAATTACTGAAAATCGATAGCTTTGATAGAAATGCCAAATTCTGATTTTTTTTTATTATTAATTTGAACTAAATTTTTAATTGTTTTGTGGTTATATATATATATATATATATATATATTATATATATATATATATATATATATATACACACACACACACGCACACACACCTACACACACACACAAGGGCCATTTTCACTGTCGATTAGCCTTTGGCTAATGTAGCTGCACCTTGATTCTTAAACCATAACATTTAGGGTGTAACCCACAGCTGGAAGGGTTAAACTTTGACACTGAACATGACTGCAGTGTCACACCAAGCACGGGTTCCAATAACTTGCAGTTATACAGGCTGGAAACTGGAAATACACACAAGAGAGAAACTGGTTTCCAGTACATAGCTTCTGAATCAGACGTTTCGGAGGCCAACTACTGGGTTGTGAAATAGGTTACAATTTTGATGTTTATCCTTTGGACTCAGTACAGCTAACAGGAAATTAATTGCTTTATTTTCATTTGTATTTTACAGATTTTCTGAACACATGGGCCTAAATGAGACTACATATTTCAACTTGAAAAATTGCATTTCCTGCAAAAATGCAGGTGTGAATGCATTGAACTAAATTTATTACCTGAACTCTGCTGAACATTGCCTGAACTCTGCTCAAAATCTTTTTGAAGAACATAAATTTGGAAAGGAATCTGAACAACTGAATAGTCTTTGAACTAGGCATAATTTAGCAAAATGTCTCAGCAGAATGCATTGAAAAGATAAAACATGACAACCGCAACAAAGGAAGTAACATGCTGAATGATGCTAAGGTAGGAAAATGGAAAATACACTAAAACTGGCAAAACACTAATGAAAAAATTCCAAAAATGTATTAAAGTAAACCATAATATTCAAAAGCATAAAGATTTTTTTAAAAGCAGAAGTCAAAGCATAAATCTTCAGAATGTTGAACATTTTGATTGAAGAACTGTTGAAATCGCAAAAAGAATGAGGAAGTCCTTATAACTTGTAAAATGTACAGAACATGTCAGAAAAATAATTGCAATGAGTTGAATGTAGATTTGAACATTTGAAGAATCATAAAACTGAGCAAGATTTTTCTGAAAGTTTTAGAGGAATGTTTGAAACCTTAAAGGTGAACTGAAATGTAAACATCCCATCACTGAAAATACATTGGAAGATCTGAAAAGATGAAAAAGAGGTAAAACTTAAACTGTGATAATTCTAAAACTAAAAATAGATTTTTAAAAACGGAGACATAAAAGAATAGTCTAATCTTTTGTAAACTTTTTAAAGTTTGAATGGTCTTCCTCGGTGATAGTATGCTGAAGTAGTAAGCTCTCACAGAGCACAAAGTTTTAACAGGATTTGAAGAGCTTCCTATTCATTTTCAATGGCACAAAAATGTTAATAAAAGTAAAATATTTTAGAATATAAATGTTTTAAACACAAAAAGATATAGCAGGAGTCTCTAGAACAAGCTGAACATTTGGTACAGGAAGGTTGAAATAGCACAAAGTATGAGGGACTATGAGGAAAAAGTATAAATAAAGAGAAACAGGAACACAATAGGTGTGAATGCCTAATGCAGTGATTCCCAAAGTGTGGGCCGCTGCCCCCTGGTGGGCCGTCATGGTACTGCAGGTGGGCCGTGAGAGGACATTTAAAAATAAATCCTTGATTTTTTTAAATATGTTTCTAATTACTGTAGAATATTTATTACATGATTTGAAAATATTTAGAAATAATAAATAAATCAATTGAGTTTCATTCTACTGTCATCTAAAGTTATTATGACAGTGTCACTTTATTTGTTGACTCCTTACACTAATATTGCAATGTAGCTTTTAGTCTTATATATTGATCAAAGTGGTGTTAACAGGTTTGCATGGGTCGCTGAGATTTTTCGCATTTCGAATTGGGCCTTGGTATTCTGAAGTTTGGGAATGGCTGGCCTAATGCATTCACAACAAGTTAAGTTTTAGGATGAAGTCCAGTACATGTCTCATTTTGTTAAGGGAATTGCCTCTTAAAACTTACCTTTAGGCTATAAGGCAGTGGTCCTCAACCCCCGGGCCGCTGACCGGTACCACGCCAGAAAAAAATTAGCTACTTAATTTTTATTTATTATATGAGTCGGAACAAGCTTTTATTTTGAAAAATCTTTTATTTTTAAAAATGACCAGATTCTCTCAGTTACATCTCAGTCACTTCAGTGCCAACATTTAACCCAGCTAGCAAAATGAGAAAAAAGAGAGATCTGGTGCTTGAAGTGATATTTTTTTAGAAACACAACAACTGACATCAAGTTATCTTCAACTTGCAGGTTAGAGCTCAGGTGCTAATAACAGTGCGACAGATTTTAAAAGGTCATTTGAATTTAAAATCACCACATCGGGCTTTAATACCAGGTTCAACTCCAATCCTCAGCTAAGCTAGCAAAAGTGCAATGGGTCCATAAAATTTTTATTGCTTGCTTTAGTTTTATTCACCCAAAGCTTTGAGATACTTTCTTATCTGTATAATTATGGCAGATTAGAGCAGACATGATGTATACACCATCAGATTGGTATTAAAGGGTTTCCATTAACATAGTTGAGTGATCACATAAATTCAAAGATGACCTGGGAATGATGGTGGCTGGACTTACTGTGCCGGTGTAGCCCAGCAGGGCCACTGGCACTTTCTCAGCTTGGAAAGCATATTTCATAAAAAGAAAAGAAATACATTATAATGGTGTGCACAGTGAGAATGAGGATGAAGAAAATTATTAAGAACGTTCCTTTTTGTGAAAAGTTATATATAGAATTGCTTATAACATCTGCAGATTTTTTTTTCATTTGAGTGTTACAGTTGAGTCACTTCTGTAATGCTGAAGAGACATGTTTCGTGCCAGTCTTGCATTTTGCTTCTTTCAACCTATTGCCATGAACAAATTGTCATCCTTGTCCTGACAACACGACTCTCCATGTAGAAATACTGGAACAGTAATGCAGACGATGAGTCAAGAAAAAATAACTTGCTTTATGGCAGAGACCAAAACAGCACAGCTATTCTGCTGTTAAGCATTGGAAGCAGCAAATGGAGCTTATGTCATAATGAAGTGCTTATTTTAACAAGCCACAAAGTCCTCATAGGGAAGGAAGGCGTGTGGGTGGATGTTGCCCCTTTCAGCTATGCTTTAAACTGTGGGATTCAAGTTCCATCACAACTGCTTGGTTAGGAAACATTGTTTTGGCATTCTTTCATAATTCTATTGCTTACATCAAAGCACCCAATTCTAATGGAGGCTGATGTCTCCGTGAAAGATTTCACATGCATTTGTTAACACTACAAGTTGCATGTGTATGTGTGTGTATATATATATATATATATATATTATATATATATATATATATATATATATATATATATATATATATATATATATATATCAGGGACGGTATATATACGGTACTAAAATACGGTACGGTCCGGTACGACCTGCACGGGACACGGGACGCTTTTATATCCCGCGGTATTTATGTTCCAATAACTTTGCATTGGACTTGCATGTGAGCGTGCGTGCCTTTTAGGCAACAGGCCGCCACTGCATGTCAATGTCCACTCACCTCCGCTCACTCACAGTGACCAGCCGATCACACTTTGGCCGGTTGGCTGCAGCTCATAAATGCAGAAAAAGAAAAAAAAAAACAAGCAGGCATGGCCAGCGGTAGCGGAGAAATTTGGAAAAACTTTTTTTAATCACCAGTGTGGGAGTATTTTGGTTTTGCTGTTGAATACACCGACGAGGGAGTGAAAACAGTTAACAGTTAACAGAACACAATCTTCCACCTCCCTAAACCCGCGATCTTACCTGTGTAAGATCCAGTTGTTACCAGTTGTGTGTCTTGGCGCTGCTTAGGTGCTTTTTAAAATACTGCATGTTCCTGTCCCTCCTCAACCACAGACAGTTTCATACATGCGGACAGGACTGACTCAAAGCACACACCTTTTTTCATATATATATATATATATATATATATATATATATATATATATATATATATATATATATATATATATGTGGTATATATATATATATAATATATATATATATATATATATATATATATATATACCCTAATGGTCATAACAGACACTGTTATGACCCTGTTAATGTATGTGCAGTAAAAGAAATTACGTAGTTCCACCTCTGAGGAAGTGGAACACACTAGCGACAGTATATGAATGGCTTGGCCAGCATGAGGGAATTTAACCAAGAGTTATGTAGCACTCAACAAAGTTATAGAAATGGGACAGATGGCAACCTGGTAATAACAGTACAATACAGGAGTAAGCAACTGTAACAATGTTTAGGGATGAATGTTAATTTAGTTGGAATTTCACAACTTTAACCTTTAAAATCACTGAGAAATTACAAGGAAAAAAAGGTGGTTGCTATCTGGCTTTATTTGTGAAGGTTGGACCATGGTGTATGTGATTAAGCTGTCAGTAAATTACCTTTAAATTAATTACCTAGGTGTTGCCACAATTTCGACTGGCGTGTGTAATGCATGCAGTTGCTCAGAGGGATAAAACTTAGCATACAGCATAATTATCTTTAAGCATGAGAGAAACAGGATATTAGCTTTAAAAAGTCAATCACAACATTCAAATGACATCGGGTCTAATTCATGAAATGCAGGCACAATGGATTAATGATGGAAACTGTGAGCAGAGTGACATTTACGCACTTTGGCATTCATGAAGGAAGTTCCAAACTTTTCGTAGCTACTAACAGGATCGACTCCTGCATCCAACCATGTGTAGGGCTTGTGTAAATGAGGAGTGGACACATATGTTGTCATCAGTCTTGAACTTTATAACATTAATACTTACATAGACTGTCACAGTATTCTTTTAAATCAAGTGTTTTAAACATTATAATGCTTTTGAAATATAACATGTTTATCTTACAATAATAATATTAAACCTTGAGATTATGTTTCTTGAAGTGTCAGTAGATTGATGAAATGGACTTAAAGCTGACAGACACCAGCACAGTGATTTGGATCATTACAGAGCAAACCAATGGTGTCATGAAGCTGAGGTGGATTTCTGATACAGGTTTCTCAGAATGTTACAACTGTCTGCAGGAGAGAGATTTTCACTTTTCTTTCCCCTTTTTTTCCATCCAAAATCATATCAAACCTGCTCACTCCTTGAATACTTCTTTTGACAGAAAACATGGCCCTTAAGTATCTGCATCAAGTTTTGGGTTTCACAGAAGAACAGAAGACCCGTGGTCTGCTTCTTTTTTTCTTTTTTTCCCAGACTTCAGGATGTCATCAGGAACATTTCTGAAAGCAGAGCACTTGCAAGCGCTGCATCCTCAGCTGGATTTGTTACGATTACGAGTTTAGCTGAATATTTTGAGATCACGAGTCACCCAGTAGTCTGCACTTTTATACCTCCTTATATGGGGGTCCCTGTGTGGGGTTTATGCTATTTGATGAGCTTCGTACGTACACTCCCCACCTGCAATCATTTGGAATTCACTAACTTACATAGGTTCTTATGAGTTTTCATGAGTTCATGAATCTAGAGCACATTGTTTTGTAAGCAGGTGATTTATGTGAAAAGCACTCAAAGATTTACGAAGATTTCATGAATGACATCTACTGTATGCCTCATGCACCCATGTGCATATTTAGTGACCAATGATTTAAACCTAGACATTCATGGCATTTTTGTTTTTCTTCTTCGTGATTTGCACCAGGGCTTGTTTGGATCTATTTGAGTTCTAGTCTTTTTTTGGCCACAGAGCTCCACACTGCCAAACTGGGAACTGCTTTCACACATTCAACTCAGCATGCTCCGGAGAGGCACCATGTGAGAACACAAATGTCTGCAATATTCGCTCCAGAGTTGTTGTGCACATTACCCAGCCGGTTACAGAGTTTGAATTCAGAAAATTGAGTCACACCACAGCAGATAATCCTCTGGAGCCTTTGCAGCAAGTACATGTGCATGCTAATAACTGTTTCTTCATGCTCTTCTCTGGTGCATGCTGTTTTCCAGTTGCTTGTTTGTAATGTGGATAAGTTCAAATATATGTGGTATTGATAGCAATGCCGAAGTGGTCACCAGGGAGCCTCGTCCACAATTTTTCATGTGGTGCAAACAAAACAACTTGATTTCCCTGTTTGCTTTTTTCATATATTATTCTGCATCCGGTGTGCTGTGCCTACAACATAGTTTTTCCTGTTGTGGGAGCAGATCTCTGGATGAGAGTCTCCAGCATGAAATGCTGCTAAGAAAGTACTTAAACATTTCTGCTAAATTTCCAGCCAGACATTCTCTGTTCCAGTCTCGAGGTAAGTTTTGTGCTACAAAAACAGCACCATAAAGGACTGTTTATGGTTTCAAACATTTTTTTTTCTAAATTGTCACAAAAGGGTTGTTTATTACATTTAAAAGGCAAAAATGTCAAATGTTTTTGACTGGAAAATCCAAATTTTCTTGTCGCAACCAGCATATGTTTACATTAACTTTATTATTAACTTCATATATACTGCATACTTGTGCCTTCAGTCACGTCTTGGTAGGGTTTGGTCAATCAGAAACTATTAGAAACTTCTTGCTTGAGGCTAGAAAAAAAAAAACATTTAGCATTAAACAGTTTGCATTAAAACAAACATTTTAACAACACACCACATCCAAACCTGTTTGCCTTAACCAGTGATGACTCCTACCATCTCTGCAAAACATACAGAATGTGATGGAGACATGAAAAAAGACAAATACAAGAGTCAGTCAGCTTTTGCAATGAGAACTTGAAATGCTTTATTAATGATAAAACAAACTTGAATTTGGCATCCAGACTCTGATCCCCATTTATTAGGATTACATAAAGATATTGGACGTGATGAACTAAATTCCCTCCACTGATTCAGTGCCTATAGGGCAGGATATGAGGAGAAGATGGGATGTTTAGAGCAGCAGCGAGCTCGGAAGGAGAGAGACAAGCATTTCAGAGACAAATACCTCACGCTCCTTCTATAGTTCTATGAATGGAATAGAGTAATCAGAATAAACCATGCAGAGGAATGAAAGCTTGTATAAACACTGCTGGAGATGCTGAGGGCCACCTCATGATTTTGACACCCATACTGGAATACACAAAAAAGAGAATGCATTTATGCAAAAAAAAATAAATAAATAAATGTATTTTGTGACTATTTCACTTTTTTTTTCTGATGTTGATGTGTGAGGAAAACCAAGCATCACATTCTGAGGTTTTTTGTCAGCCTTAGTCAATAAAATATGGGATCACATTTGTCTTATATTATTCGAGAGTAACACATTTAACCTATGTTACTCTCACCAAGAAATGAATCCCTTCTGATTGCAGAATTTGCTCATGAATGGTGCACTATATTTTATTTGTACACACACATGCAGACTGACAAGTTCAGTTTGACAGTGAAGAGCCAATACTTTTGAAGAAATGATTTTTGGCCTGAAACCATCGCCTGTTATATTATTTATCCAATTCTGACAAACATCTGTTTATTCATATTCTTTTTTTTTTTGTATGAGTTTGTATTGAAAGAAAAGTGTTTGCTGCTGACAATCATTTACTGAAGCGTGCAAAAAAGAAAGCTTTTCTATTTTATAATTCCAGGTCTGCAAAATATTCCAGTATTCTGTTTAATCATAAGGGGAACTGAAGGAGAAGTCCCTCTGCTTATCCTGCTTCGAACATGAATAAGCTCATCAGCGTCTTGCACACCACTGCCACGGTCTGGGGGGCAGTTTGACTGTACATCTAAAATGGTCTCAAGAAGTCACACAAACCCCACTTTCCATCACTCAACACATCTGCAGTACTCCTCTCACCCCATAATCCCAGCCCAGTTATTTCTACACGAGAAATGCTCTTCCAATTTCTGCTTTGTCATTTCTAACTGGAGCAATCCCCTGAATGAATTCCCACTGCACCACTGTACGTGTCAGAAAGAGACAGGCAGAGAGAAAGACAGGAAAGATACAAAGCAAATAAATAAATAACAAAAATCTCTTGCACTTAGCAGAAAGTAATTCTTCTTGACTGACAAGCATCTGCTCCATCATGACTATTTCTCAAACTTGTGTCATTAGTCCATGGGAGGAAAGAGAAAATAAAAGGTTTATTTTCTCTTTCCTCCAACTACAGGACGCAATGCATTATGTCTCTGCAGATTTACACTTTCAAACGCAGCTGATTCTCATCAGTGAAGGAGCAGCCTGAGGATAATAATCCCAGAGTGGCAAAGGCAATGAAAGCAATGCCAATTGCTGCTCACTTTCATATTCAATTGATGTCCATGAGCAGCAGCTACCATGACAAAATTAGCTTGCAAACTTCATATTTTCATTTCAGTCAGTGAGTGGCAAAATACTAATTCACACCTAGTTTCACATTGGCATGATATTTTAGCATACATCTTCACAATTAGGGCACAAAATGACTATCACAAGATGTCAGAAACATTAAAAATGTCTGTGCCTCTTTATACTTCTTACTTTAAAATATTTACTTTTCCATGGTCTAGACTATTAACTTCATTTTCCTTCAAATATTTTTATTGTGGGGTATTTACATGTGGGACATCAATGCTTCTTTTAAATACAAAACATAATGTCCCTTAAGTCAACAAAAAATAGGGAATAAAAAAAAATGCATAACAAAAAAATTAGAGACCCTGAAACATGTGAGGTAATACTAATGTGCAATCTTTCCTCCCACTACCCCACCCACCCACCCAACCCACTTGCATCATCTGTTGTGGTTGACCCTGGCCTCTATGGATCTTGTGTTTGGCGCCTGTTTTTGTGCAGCCATGTTTTTCTCTGTGTGTGTGTGTGTGTATATATATATATATATTAATTTCCTCACATGCGATTTCCATCTCCAATGTATTTACAATCTCTCAGGATTTGCATGCGTTCAAAATTTCATTCCCATTCATCTCAATGTCATTGCCCACTAACAGCTTTAATAACCTGTGCTGTCATCTTACATTTGAGACTGTGTTGATGAAAAGCAGTGCATCATCCGCCATGTTTTTGAAAAACCAAGAATTATCAATTTGCAAACATGGAATGCTGCAGGAAAATTTCCTCCATAAAGAAAGTTCATGCGAGTCTTACAATCCGGTTTCATGCCGGGACTACAGCGTAACAGTGAGGAGGAGATTACAAACTATTTCATGCACAAAACTACATGAAAGCATGGCGCTAAAAACTTTTGAGAAAAGGCTTCTAAGTTGAGCCCTTAGGTTTCTGAAAGGTGGAAAATGTAAAAAAACAACAAGTATAGGCATAGTCTGCATGAATAACTGATGCGTTCCAAAAACTACTATAAACAGCATTAAAGAATCAAACATGTTTGATATGCAGCTTGATTTACGACGGCATGCTGGGGTTTGCTAAAGGAGGAGCTCACTATAATATAGATGAAAGCAGCATCTTCGCATGAATATACAGAAACCTACAGCTTTGGTTAGGGTTACAGCATCCCTGAAGAAAAGAGATATCTTGACATTACAGAAGGAATACTATCAAAATGTCTTCTCATGGTTTTTATGCTATATTTACTCCAGCTCTGGAAAATCTGTACACTTCAGAAGAGCACATATTACCAACATCAATGATAGTTATTACAGGTCAAATATAAAAACTGGGATTTTTACTCAACAGCCCATCATCATAAAGTAATTTCCTTTTATATTATTATATAGATAATATATATATTAGATATATTAGAGATATATAGAGAGATATATATATTTATCATATATATATATATATATATATATATATATATATATAGATATATATATATATATATATATATATATATCTATATATATATATATATATATATATATATATATATATATAATTTATTTTTTTTTTTTAAGTGGAAATTTCTGTTTTTGAAACCAAGTTAGTTGTCTTCTGACAAGATGAATAAAGAATAAGCATAAAATCTTTTTTTTTTTAAACCCAAGTATTAGCACCTCACCAGTAACTGTAGACATCATTTATATTCAGTGGGTATGGAAAGTATTCAGACTTTTTTAAATTCTTCACTCTTTGTTTCATTGCAGCTATTTCAGTTTATTTATCATTAATGTACACTTGGCAACCCATCTTGACAGAAAAAAAGAAATGTAGAAATTTTTGCAAATTTATTAGAAAGGAAAAACTGAAATATCACATGGTCGTGATATTTAACTCACATGCTGTCCATTTCTTCTAATCTTCCTTGAGATGGTTCTGCTCCTTCACTGGAGTCCAGCTGTGTGGACTGGATTAGGAAAGGCACACACCTGTCTATTTAAGACCTTACAGCTCACAGTGCATGTCAGAGCAAATGAGAATCATGAGGTCGAAGGAACTTCCCAAGGAGTTCAGAGACAGATTTGTGGCAAGGCACCTGGCCAAGGTTACAAAAGAACTTCTGCAGCACTCAAGGTTCCTAAGGGTACAGTGGCCTCCATGATCCTTAAATGGAAGACGTTTGGGACAACCAGAACTCTTCCTAGACCTGGCCATCCAGACAAACTCAGCAATCGTGGGAGAAGAGCCTTGGTGAGAGAGGTAAAGAAGAACCCAAGATCATTGTGGCTGAGCTCCAGAGATGCCAGAGGGAGATGGGAGAAAGTTCTACAAAGTCAACTGTCGCTGCAGCCCTCCACCAATTGGGGCTTTATAGCAAAGTGACCCAACGGATGCCTCTCCTTAGTGCAAGATATATGAAAGTCGGCATAGAGTTTGCCAAGAAAAACACATGGAGGACTCCCAGACTGTGAGAAATAGGATTCTCTGGTCTAATGAGACCAAGATTGAACTTTTTGACGTTAATTGTGTGGAGAAAAGCTGGCACTGCTTTATCACCTGCCCAACAGTGAAACATGGTAGTGGCACCATCATGCTATGGGGTGTTTTTCAGCTGCAGGGACAGGACGACTGGTTGCAACTGAAGGAAAGATGAATGCAGCCAAGTACAGAGATATCCTGGCAGAAAGTGCTCAGGACCTCAGACCAGGCCAAAGGTTCACCTTCCAACAAGACAATGACCCCAAGCACACAGCTAAAATTACAAAGGAGTGACTTTGGAACAACTCTGTGATTATTCTTGACTGGCCCAGCCAGAGCTCCGACCTAAACCCAATTGAGCATCTCTGGAGAGACTTGAAAATGGCTGTCCACCAAAGTTCACCATTCAATCTGACAGAACTGGAGAGAATCTGTAAGGAACAATGGCAGAGGATCCGCAAATCCAGGTGTGAAAAAATAGTTGCATCATTCCCAAGAAGACTTATAGGTGTGGCACCTCAAGAGGGACTTCCACTCAATACTGAGTACCTTAGGGTACTTAGGGTCTGAATACTTCATGACCATGTGATATTTCAGTTTTTTTTTTTAATACTTGTTACATACATCTCAAGTATACATCTTGTGTACAAGTTGTCACCACAGTATTCTTGGCAGGATGCCATACATGCCATACTGGTATAACCACGCCTTGAATTTGCCTGGGAGACCTAACTTGTCAACTGTTGTCAGCCAGCTCTCCAGTTGTTCATTGGTTGCCCTGATGGAGGCAGCATCCTTTAGAGAGCAGTCAAAGGGTTTTTCTCAGGCTCTTCACGGGTTTCTTTGTGACTGATGGTATGAGGGTACCTCCTAGAGAGAAGTGGAACCGGTCGATCACCTTTCCTCTCTTCAGGACCAGAGACCTGGATTTTCTGGAGGTTCCATCTGCATCCAGGAACTGACGCTGCTGCTACTGTCGGATCATCCATGAATGCCCTGATGGGGGATTGATGGATTCTGGACTTGGTTTTGGGGCCTCTGCATTCCAGCTCGGCAGACTTGGCCAGCATATTCATGGCCAGGGCGAAGAGTATCACTGAAATGGTGCATCCAGTGATGATCCCTTTCTCCAGCCAATGCTCTTCTGATGCAACCATGCCAGAGGTGAACCTCAGACTGAAGCTGTTATAATAATCCACGATAAGGATTATCGTGGATTATTATCACAAATTATAATCATGGATTATGATAATTTTGCAAAAATTTCTACATTTGTTTTTTTTTTTTGTCAAGATGGAGTGCTGAGTGTATATTAATGAGAAATAAAATGAACTTTTTTGATTTTAGCAAATGGACTGCAATGAAACAAAGAGTGAAAAATATAAAGGGGTCTGAATATTTTCCATACCCAGTGTATAAACAAATTAAGTGGGAATTTCAAACAGACTACTTGCCAGCAGGCATCCAAGTATGAGGGTAAATAGGTGTTTAATGAACTGATTATTGTCAGTGTTAAGTGGAGAAAAGAGGAATAAATGAAGGGAGATTGTATTATGACTCTAAGCGAAATACTTATTACATTCATTGCAATGATTAAGGCAAGATGGCAGTATAATGGACTGATATGATGAAGAATTAGAATTATTACCGTGGATAGTATATTAAATGTTGTAAATCATATGTCTCGATGTGCGTACATTGAATTTAATAATTTCGGCTGCACTGGATTAGTGCTCTCTGCATGAATATACAGTGCAGGGGTTTACTGAGAGCAGAAGAGCTCTTTGGTTAAAGCTCATTTCCTCACTTACATCCCTTTCTGCAATTCCAAATTGAAATGCAGAGGTTTGATTGTTTTGGCATGAGTGCTTGAAAATTGACTTTAGGTTAAGCAATATATCATGGAAAAAAAACAACAACCTTAATTTCAAGCCAATTTAATAGTCAAACCCCTGCTATCCACTCTAGAGGTGGGTGCAAGCACCCTCAGCTCCCATGGTCACCAGTACTTTTTATCATTGCCCGTTGGTCTAAGATTTAGCAACTTCTTAAGACCCCTTTTCTCAAAACACACCTTTCAATAAATTTTACTTTTCCTTTTTTTCCCCAAATGGCCAGTAGGTTTCTTAGGTATGAATTTGTGGCAGATGTGAACAATGCAATGTGATGTGATAAATGTATGCGAGTAGAGAGCAGGGAGAAGAAAACGGATGTAAGTGGCTGACACAAGGCAAAATGCAAATACATTGCAGTGACTTCATTGATATGCTAATTATACATGAAGTCATATGAGCAAGCTGGAGCTACTTTTCATTGTCGGTTGGTATTATTTCTGCTGCACAGAAGGGGTGGGGAGTACTTAAAATGGAGAAGGAAACCCTCATTTTGCTTTTAACTTTGATCACTTTATTGAGATTAAGGTATTTTTGACACCGGTTCTGTTTGTTTACAGCTCTACGTTTAGACCACTTCAATGACTTTACAGTGAGCCCCATTTTGTCTCGTTAAGTTCATTTACAGTATTAATATATATGTTATTGTAAAGCTTTTACAGCTACTACTTTACCAATGTTTCCATTTGTTTCAAATGTCTCCAGGTGTTCAACAGCATAAAGCTGGATGAGAACAAAAATGCAGAATATAGAAGTGAAGAGTCTTTAATACAGCAAAAACAATGCATAGACCGCAGGGAGGAAGACTAAATAAGAGGCCAAATATTACGAATAACAGAACAAAAACCAGCCAGTATCTGAGGGACCATGTTAAAACACATGAATGACAAAAAAAACAGAGAGTTTATATACAGAGGAAGGTGATGACGAACGGTAAACAGGTGTGAACAGAGCAGTAAACACAGAGAAATAAAAGGCAAGAGAAATACACACACAAAAAAACTTTAAAAATAAGACAAGAAATGATCTTGTTGAGCTTCCATTCCTAGCCCTGATCATGACATTGTTTTTGCTTGATCTTTTAAGTTCTTGCTTGAACATTATAGTACTAAAGATAATTCAAAAGTAAATGCAAAAGAATTTTAAAAAATGGCTGATATTAAGTCACTTACAGGAGTTGTGAAGGCTGAACAAAAATTCTGGGAAAGGGGAGGTGTAGTATTTCATGTACAGCAGCATGGTGTGTTTTCCCACTTCCAGGCAGTGATTCAGCACATCTTTACCTGCAAAGAGCTGACATGTTTCACTGTTTCAGAACCTGCACTCTTTGCTGTGCAACTGAGACCTCTTTTTTCTTCCTCCTAATTCTGAGCTTCCAGTCTTCAGGACTATTTATATCATACCACATGCTCAAACAAGCTAATCTGCATGACTTTTGCAATTTACTTTGCCTCACAGTCGTTTTGGTCTCAGTAACTATGCAAACTAACTATGCCTTTGAAATTTTGACTGTGTTTACTCACAAAGTAGTGTGATCTTTTAAATTATCTGATTATCTTTTGCATGACAGTACAATGTTAAACAATGCAGGCACATTCAGTTCATTTGCCTAAAATGTACATAATGCAGTAATGTGTCTGTATATTCTCTGTATGTCAGCATCATCATTTAAACTGTAAAAGTGATCAGTTGTTCAAACAGCAGAGGGGAGAAGAAGGTTTTTTTTTTTTTCTTATATCGTTTTTTTTAATTTTTCAATTTCTGAGTCACTGCAAGCAAAAAATAAATAAACCCCAAATCTGACAAATTAATCCATTTGGTTTTCTTTACATTTAATTTCACCTTGCAGTTCCTGTTCCTCTAGAAAAGTTCCAGCAACCTCATGCTGGATATCATTTAGCCCAACTGTCACTGCAGGCAATGCAGAGCAGATCCACACATCTCTAACTCCAGTACCCCTACTCACTCGCCCACGCATCCATTTTTATGGAAAATACTCTGTAAATAATTGCAGGCATTTCCACAAGGGAAGCAGATAGAAGAAAAATTCAAAACCTGCTACAAAAGCTTCAAGTATTGGTTGATTTGCTGCATAACTTTGTATCAAACAGTGTTGTGGGCCTGAGGGGTTTTAATGACTGCACTCTATTTCTTTTATGTCTTACAGTTTAGCTTGATCTTTTTTGTACACCGTATTCACTGTTTAAAAAAAGATCAGAAGTCCACAGTAATAGATAGTAAGTAGATTTTATATGATTATTTTACTTCAAAGAAAATTGATGCAGGGGCATTATATGTCTCCTTTAACTCAGGAAATTCTTTTCATTTCAGTAGATTTTGTTCTCATAATAATGAGAATTCAAAATTCCTTTAAGTGGAACTTGTGGTACATTTGGTTGTATATGATAGCAATCACCTCATAGATTACTGAAGAGTTGTTTTTAGATGTTACAGATCACATTGTAAAGTTTATTGTGTCATTTTTAAAGGTTTACAATACGGGTGAATAATTCATTTATTAGACATTATTAAAAAATTGAGTAAATATCAAATTTGACCTTTTTAAGATGCTAATAAAGCAACCTAGTCTGACTCCTACTGCAGTAAAACCTTTTTTCTTTTTTTAATTATTTCTTTGATATCTCAGCTTAACCATTTGCAGCTAAGTCAGGCCTGCCTGTTCATATCTGTTTATACTTTATTTCAAAAAAATTCTCAAATGTGAAATAGCTCTGATACCCTTCCAACTTACAGCACAGCAAAAGGGCACAGGCCTGCACAGACATTAGTCCCCCTTGTTTTAGTTGGAAGGTTTATATATCAGGACAATCAAAAAAATTACCCAGACCTTACCAGGTTATAAGGATGTAAATACAACCTCAGATGAACGGGACCTTGTCAATACTGGGTATAATGGAGGTCTACTGGAACCACACACCACCTGGAAACAGTTTTCATGAGTTTAATTATTTTTTTTCTTTTCCTCAAGTTGAGTTTGCCATGGTTCTAAATGAGAACAGAAAATAACATTCAGTAATATCACAAGTATCAAAATATTCATTTCAAGTCAACTAAGGTCATATTAGATGAAATTAGTAAAATAATACAGTCCTAGATTAAATAAATCATCAGATCAATACATTGCAGCCTGGTAACTTACATAGTCGTGGTTTCAACAGACACCTGGCATTGGCTTGAAACAAAGGCAAAAAGGGAGAATGCTAACTATGGCCTTTATGGGAAATGTCCCAGGAAGTGGGTGTAGTCCAACTGGAACTGCTGCTGCAGATTTCATGTGCAGCATCACCTTCTGGAGAGGAGGGGAAGTGGAGGCGAAAAAATGGATTTCTGACAGTCAAACTAATACAAAGTACAAGGGAACAAATAAGCGATGCAGCTTTAATAGTTTTGGATAATAGTTTGCACAATACAAGCAACATGATACAGAAATGACATTCACTCATTGTTTTGTGTATTTATCCATTTAAAATCTTTAGCTTGAGCTACCCTCAGCATTGGCAGATGGGCAAGTTATTTTGAGGGATATTCATTAGTTTAAGTCTTCGTCTAATCTGATGAGCATTTTTTATTTTTAACTGATTGTCTCAGCTTAATTTGATCAATGTCAAGACAAGTTTCTTGAGTAAAATTATTAAGTCTGTTATTTGCTTTTTGCTAATTAAATTTTGGTTTGTTTAAAAGGGCTGTTCACACATAAAGTTTGTTCATTTGCTAACAGATTGGGTATAATAATAATTAAAAGAAAAGAAATAATAACTTTGGTAAACTTGGAATATTTGGGTTTAGGCTTTGGCCATTAGTGCTTCCTATGGTTGACTGGGGCCCCACCAGTGAGGTTGCCTGCGGGTAGAGGGGAAACGGTGGGTGTGAGAAGGTGACATGGTGTGGAGGTAACATCAGTGGCGGTGAGGGCAGAGAGGTGTGAAGATAATAGCCCCAATGGGAAGATATGCAAGGCAGGGGTGCTTTATGAGGCTTAGTCAGTCTGCTGTGAAGGAGTCCTGCGTTGCAGAAAAAAAAACTAAAAGAACAATCTTCAATTTATTCCACCTTTTGCTCCTAAATGTTGTTGTTCCTTCTTAATGTGTGGCTCATTTTAACCTGCCTCAACTTCTGAATTTAAGGACCATGACAGGAAGGGTTGCACAAGAACATAATGTGTTCTACTGTTGCTGCTTTACTTTTGTCCCAACATCCTTTAACATCATTTGTATTGTATTGTATTGTCTTGTACATATGTGGATGTTTTGCACATGTTTATCTGCATATACAGTGCATACATTATGATATGAAATTGAATGTAGACTTAAAAGTCAGAACATTCCATCACTTGGCACATGTATGTGTTTTAACCCTTGTGTGGTGTTAGGATTTTCTGCATTCTTAGGGTGTTAAGGGGTCCTTTGGACCCCTTGGGGTTTCATACCATAACTCAGCCCCTGTGCAGGCTAGAGACATTCTGTTTTCACTGGAGGAAACTTGAGGATGTCCTTTAGGTCACTGACCTACCACTAGGTTTCTCCAACCTGAGGGGGCGGAGCCTATTCGAAACACTTTTTTCCACGCCACCAGCCCCACTTCTCAGCCTCTGCGTGGGCTAGAGACATGCTATTTTCACTAGTGGGTTACTGGTGGGTAGCCTTGACATCACTGACCCTCCGTATGATGACCTCGACCTTTGGGGGTGGAGTTTCACCATCATGCACGCCACAACTCCCACTTCTCAGCCTCTGTGTGGGCTAGAGACACGCTGTCTTCACTGGAGGGTTACTGGTGCATTGCTGTGATGTCACTGACCCTCCCTGTACTGACTGTCACCTTGGGGGGTGGAGTTTTGCCATCATGCATGCGACGAATCCCACAACTTAGTCCTTGTGAGGGCCAAAGACACACTGTCTTCACCAGGGTGTTGCTTGTGGGTGGTTTCTGACCAGTCCCCAATCTACATTGGTCCAAGGGGGTGGAGTCAGACCTCCATGCCACTATTGATACTATTATTAGACCATATCAGGTACCATGTACCTTGATCTCTTCTACATTATCTATAAATACATCACATACAGTAAAACAGTTATGATCAATACTGCAGTCAACTTGCTTATAAATAAAGGAAAGCAGGCCTTCAGTACTATTGATATTTATTGCATGGAATTGATTTCACACAGGGGCTTGATTGTGGGATTAGTGTTGCGGGTGGTGTGGTAGCGAAACCCCGCCCCCTTTGATCAAGGGTGGTTGTGGGACAGTAAGGTGCACTCAGGGCTGTCCCTGTTGACCCCTTGGTCCATGCATCATGTCTCTAGCACACACAGGGGCTGGGATGTAGGATTCCTGTTGCATAATGGCATGGTAGCAAAGCCCCGTCCCCTTGGGTCAAGTTTGATTGGGAAAAATATATCCCCCACTCCACCCCCTGTTTAGGTATTCTAGTCTCTGATAGAAGGAAGGCAAGTAAAGGTATGCAACAATCTATATGGTCCTATTCCAATGTTCACACTAAAGCTCTAGAGTAGACTACTGCCCTATTGTTTTACATTGGGGTCCTTTGGACCCAAACACCCTCTGTGTGATGTAAATGTGAAGGGGGGGTGTAGAGTGGGAGCTCCCCCCAAAAAAGTTATCCTCCACGCCCCCCACATAAAATAAGCCAAGGACAATGAGTTTCAAGTTGAAAAAAGTATTACTTGTATGATTTTTATATTAGTAAAGATTGAAAAAGGGTCAAAAAGACCCTAACATCACACAAGGGTTAAGTATAAGTGTTTGTGTGGCTGTTAAACTGGCAGAAGCTCCTACATAATCAAGCCTTTTATTTGTCATATGCATAGTTAACACAGGGTCAAGGATGCAATGAAATGCTTGCTGGGAGAAAGAACCGCTTATGACTCGCCAAGGGAATACTGGTCAAAGAAAAAAATAAGATAATCGTGCAAGACTGGGTCATGTGGTTTCTCTCTGACCCACAGAACCTTTACAGACAACTGGTGTATTCCAGTAACGATGTCACACTGACTATTGAGTACATCTGGGGCAGAACATGTTAACAGACATCATGAATGGTGTGGAGTGCTCAATTTTTTAAGTGCTTGAAAGAGGCTGCACATGAAAATGTGATGCTCTTTTGCTTTTTCTTATTTTAGGAGAAACAAATGTGCCTTTCTCTCTGAGTCGCCCAGTAGCTTGGATAGCTTTGGTCACACATTCAGAGTCAGTCTCAGTTTCTGTTCTCTCATGGTGCACAGATAATCTGCCACTTCACGTCGTCTGATCTGTGCTGAACAGCGTAGGGTACTTCTCAAAGCCTGGTGGTTGATGTTTCTCTATCTTTAGCAATGCTTTCCTTGGCTGAGTTTAAATAAAATCTTTGGTGCTGCTGCCCAGCTCTCTTGGTATCAAGGGATTTTAAAATGCAAAACTAAACCAAAAATCTGTTCTCTGTTGTGATTAGTGGTATAACTGGCTTAATTTTGTCAATTACAACAGCTGATGTTCAGCAAATAAAGTGGAAAGTCAAACATTGTTTTGTCGCCATCAAGCGAAATAAATAATGACATGTCTGTTTTTTACATTTATAAAAAATTGAAATTGCCAGGCCACTGGCATTGATGGGTTTAGAAGATGAAGACTTTACAAAGGTGGTGTTTAATTTAATTGCTCATTTGGATCCCATTCTCAAGCAGATTTTGTTTTAATTCAGCTCAGCACCCATTGTTTGCCTGTCTTTATTTCCTCAGCATCTATTTTATACGGCCTCTTTGTTTCTCCTCCATTTCTTTACCTCTCTCTCCATCTTTGAAATACCACCCTCCCAATTTCGTGTGTAAACAAAACCCTGGTTTTCTCTCTGTCCTTGCCTTTACTTCTCGTTATCCATCTTCAAGGAGAGATGAGGAGGAAAGTGGCTGGAGGGAATCACGTTTCATCATTCGAACATATGAACTGAGACGGAGGCTGATATCTTCTTTTGCTGCTTGTTCTTTGAATATCATTGTTGTTTACGACTCGCTCCAATATTCAGGGGAAGGCTCCCTCTGTGGTCATATACGGAAAGAGTTCAAGGGACCAAGTCATTACATGCAACAAAAATTAGTCTCAGGCCATCACTGTGGAGGGGAAAAAAGTAAACCACTTATCTGTGAAGCGTCTGCAGCAAGGCGCTAGGCTTTATGAGGAGAGAGAGGATTGGGAGCACTCACTTGCGAGCGGTAGTTGCATGCAGACAAGCAGCTGTGAAGGAGGGGGAAAGCACTCACAAAGCTGTGTGGTTTGCCTCCAGAGGGCTCAGGTTTACAATAGAGAGGAGGAAAGCAAAATAGAAACTCCAAATGGCCAAGTTGTGGCATGAGGAGGAGCTCTGGTGACATGGCTGACATGACAGAACAGTGTGTCCCGATAAAATGACCCAGGGACTTTTCATGATGCTCAGATTTTTACATCTGGGTAATGAAATTACAGTTTGTAAACAGGTTGCACGCTTTTAAGGTTTTGCAGATGGGACACTTTTGACGTAAATCTTTGGTTTGATGTTGATGAGCTTTTCCAGGGACTTTCTAAATCCTATAAGCAGCTATAATATCTTCAACAGCCAGACCAGGGTGTCTTTAATCACCACCAGACAGGGGCTTTGTTTTATACAGCAAAGCCTTCTTTTTTTTAGTGTTAGAGCAAAATAAAAACAGAATCAATAAAACAGAAAGGTGGGGCATGGTGTGAGGGAGGAAATTAATAAATAGCTGCAGAGACGGGTCATTAATACAAAGCTTTCAACTACATCTGCAGTACATTTATACTATAGGAATGTAAAGGTAATATTCTCGAACTGTCACAGTTTAGTCTTAGAAATAAAGGGTCTGGACTTCACAAAATCTCTAACATCCAGCCTTAAACGAATGAATGTGCCAGAAGGAGACAACAGTGACTCAAGGGCAACGCTTCCGCACTAAAGAGATTCCAGAGAATAAAATGATGATAAATTATCATCCTTTGCTGGAGTTAGAAATGAACTGCTTTTGGTTATGAAACCAAAAACAGTTTGAATAAAGATAGAGAGAGTGAAAAGGGGAGACGACCGAGAGAAAATGTAATCTAGCAAAATTGATCTAAATTTGATTCAGTGACAGCTGAAGTTACTCTCTTTTTCTGTCTCTTTGTGAAAAAAAGTCACATAAAATGCTGAGTGTGTTTGCTGGGTTGGAGTGCTGAAGGCCTTCAAGGTGATAAGCCCCAGCACATTAATGAATTGACATTACACAAGGATCAATAGCGAAGCTCTCAGTGTCTGAAAAACTGCACTTAATGAAAAGGGATTACTCTCTGAAGATCAAGGTCTTCCACTTCCCCTCTTCCCTCCTGTTCCTTTCATTATACCTTTTTGTATTCTGTTGTGCTTTCATTCCTCACTCCTTAAACCTTTTCTGAAGAAAACACAAAACACATATGCTAATTCTAAAAGTCCAGTCAGCTGACTTGTTGCCAACGTGTGGCTAGAAATGTGCCGCTGCATAACATTTAGTTTTAACCATGTGTCTGTTTCTGGGACTGATTTCCTCAGGTTATGATGCATTTAGGAAAAGGCAGTTATCAGGACTGCTGGAGGTGTGAAAGACCGCTCGCAACATTGCAAGAAAGGAAATCAGCCTTCCACTGAAAAGCATGGGGTTGGACTGATCATGCTTGGGGCTTGTTTCGTAGCGTGTCGCAGGTGACATTTCACTGATAGAGGAACTCAGTAAATACCTGTCTAAACTAGATCGTGATGGGAAGAGCATTGTCTTTGGATTAGGGTCCCAAACACTCATTCAAATCTCCAATTACAAGATTTACCAAATAGAAAATTAAGAAAATTAAAATTAGTCCCACCAGCTAACTGTGAAAGCAGATGTGACTAAGCTGTAAGGATAAAAACAATTTTTTTCACCTTTTTTGATGTTTTAAAATTGCAAATAAAAAGTAAATATAAATTTAAAAAAAAACAAAAAACATATATTTCATTTTTAACTTTGTCTCCTCAGGGGTGTCTGAATATATGCCTGCCACCACATTTTTGTTTCTGACCTTTTTTATACTTTTTATACCTCCTTGGTTATAAATGTGATACTGGGGATATTTTAGTTTGGATCACTGGTATAGAAGCAAAGTTTCCTCAACTCTCAGCCAATGGATACGAACGCCAAAAAATAAAAACTTTAACAGAGTTTCTTGTGCTAAAACATTTGCGCTATAGCTGCCAATTTCATGAGTTTGAATCTTGCACAGCTGCATTCATTAGTTCTTTGTGTGGGGAGATGCACATGTAATATTGCATAAACCTTTTTTTCAAACTCACACGCATGATTGGCGTAATGGTGTCTTTCAGAAATGACTTTCAGCCATCTCTTGGTCATCCTGCTGTCTCTTGACCTAATGAGTCACAATGCATTGCTGTACCCTCACATGCATTTCTGCCTATTTCACATCTCCCCCTTGTTTCCTCGAAGCCATTACCTGAACCCATTGAAACTGTGTGTGTGCATGTTTTTATGAACACGGAGCACCAGACTCTCACCTGCAATGAATAATTGATCGCTTGAATCTAGGGCACATGAGGTTTGTATGCAAAAAGGCAACTGCTGCAGCAGGAAGGAACCTTACAGAGTTCTGCTTAAAGAAGAAGGGATACCAGGAGGTGGAGACCAGTGAGATGGAAAACACTACCTCTTGATGCAGGCGTGGCTGTATACTGACCTAATGCTTTCCAAAGCAGCAAGCTGCCACCTCTAAATTATTACTGAGAGAAAGCAGCAGGTACTGACAGAAAGGCTTGCAATTGTCATATAAATGTATTTTCAATGTTAAAAAAAAAACAGAAATAAAACAAGGCAGGATTGAGACTTTCAGTCAGATTAATTTTGGGTGAAATGTCAGGATAAATTTGAGGTTGTCTCTGTCTAGTACCGTTTGTTTTCTATGAGTATTGTTTTTGTTGATAACCAAGCAATAGTGCAGCAGCAATAATTCAGGGGTTAAAAAAAACCCCAAAGAGAATCAGTGTCTGATAAATAATGTTGAATCATTCATGTTAATGCATAAACATTGTTAAGTGGAGCAGTAAAGTGCTCTCAGGCCATTCAAGGGATTATAGTGTTCAAGCTGACAGGTGTGCGAATAAAGGCCACTGACATAAAATGCATAGATGGAAACAAATTGTAAGGTACGGCACAGTAGATTGAATAGAATGTTAACAATAAAAAGCTTATTTGAGGCTTTTTTGTGTGTGTCGTCATATGAATCCCAAAAGGAAAAATACTTTTTTATTTTTGATTGGAGGCCTGCAATGCCCGTTCCAATCTGCTTTTTTAAGCACTCTGTTAATTTATTAACTCCATAGGGAAATTATAGTGTTTTTGCTTGGTTCCTTGTACAGACGCATCAAAGACCAGGGTCAGTTTAAGAGCACCAGCCCTGCAGCCGGTAATGATTCAATACCTTGCTCAGATTCTTCAATGGGCAAATGCTGGCTGACACAAAGCTTGTAATTTGGTTCTGTGGGTCAGAGAGAAACCACAGCCCTGCAGACATGCTGTATTTTCCCATAGCTACTCTGTTAAAACGCTCTCCCTCAAGTATTAAATAAGGTAGTCAGCTCTGTCTGAGATGTTTCTTTGTCATTGCTGTTTTCCCGTCCTTCTGTCTGCTTGCTGTCACATTGCATTTCTGCTGCTCAGCTGTCACATTGGGAGAGGCACACCATGATTGGCTGTGCTGCTCTCTGTCACTGACATTCACACGCAGGACTGAACAAGACACAGGAGCTGGACAAGCCTGGCAGACTGACAACTGCCCTGTCAGCAGCTTGGCGCTTTAAAATCAGATACAAATACTGCAAGACAGCATAAAGGCAACATTAAGAGTGTGATCGAACAAAGGGCATGTTGAACAAAGGTTTATCTACAAGTTTCATGTGATAGAAAAGTGAGTTTATCTGAATATCACTTACAGATTATTCATATTTAAAGATGAGAAAGATACATTTTAGAACTAACTAAAATTCAGCAAACATACTTGCCAAAAAGAAGTTTTAAAAAGGAGTAAACATCTCTAAATGTTCCAGCTGTATTCCTTAGACTGTTACTGCTTAAAAAGATTAGGAGTTATTTCTAAAATGTTGTTGTTGAAGCCACGGTCTACATAAAAATAAAAACAAAGGTTTTAAATGTTGTTCAGAAGGAACAGAAATGTGATGATTTATTTGCAATTTTAAAAACATATGGAAACTGATGTTAAGTTTATTTTAAAAGACTTTTCTTTTCTTTTTGATTTGTTTTGCTATAAATTGGTTTTTTTAAAGCATCAATTCTGTGGTTTTGATAATCTTATCAGTGGTAGTACTTTGTTCATAAGTTTTTAAAAAAAAAACCTTTAAAAGACACACCTTTTTGCTATGTGTGTGGAAAAAAAAACAAGAACAAATCTCCTTCCAGACAGAAACAAAAAACATAATCCCATTCCATAGTGAGAGATAGCTCCATATTCAAAGGATTTGTGTATTTACAAAGTGCTTCACAGTCCAAAGACATTTGATATCATGCACAATCCCCCTTCATCTGCTAAACAGTAAATTGTGCATCTTTCTTCTTTAAACCACCACAGCGTGCTGATGTGGAGCTCTGTGAAAGAAAAACTATCTATTCTGCAGCCAAAACTTCAGCCACCTTTCTTTTAATACACTTTTGGTAATAATTTGTTGGTCATTTTGAGTCAAACACTTTTAGACGTTTTCCTCTTTCATGCTGTGGGCTTTAAAATATGAGAAATGCTCCCTTCAACAGAGCCAAAAAATGAGTGAATTCATTAAGAAATTAATTAATTAAAACTGCCGTTAGATAACAAAAACATGGAGATGATTGATTGACTAGTATTCACAAATCTGTCCTGATGAAAGCATTTATTGCCTCATTCCCTCTCAGAGGTAATGTTCTTCAACTGCTGCTGCTGTCACTCAAAGCAAATTGCTTTTTGGCTGAAAGTCCAAAAAGTGTTACTCTTGAAGATTTGTTGTAGAAATCTGTGCAGGAGCCTCACACACCTCTGCATTCACGTTTGCTGCGTGTGTAGCAGCCCTCTGATCTGGAAGTAAATGTAACCTGAGCTTTTTATATGATGTAAAAATGAAATAGGGAGATTTTACTGCTGCTGGCCTGAAATCAAATACCCACCTTTAGTGCTCAACAGGCTGTAAAGAATCCTCAACATTTAAAAGGTTAAAGCCCCTAAATGCCTCTGAGAGCAGCAGATCATTCATATGTAAAATAATTATTTGTCTCTTCACTAATGGGAATTGCATTACAAATTATCTCTATCATTGTTATATAACTCTAGCATTTATAAACCACAAATGGATACACTTTGGATAAATTATATAGTCATGGCAGAACTATTATTCTAGTTTGGCCACTGCGGTGCAATATCGCCACAGGGAGTGCAACATATTTGTATCATTTGGCTTTGTGCTTTCACGATAAATGGATGGAGTTGGCGACTGATAGTGTTGCTCCCAGCAGTGGAGATGTGCCTGTATACAAATGTGCATGGATGGTGCGTGAGCTTTATGTACGTGTAGGTGTGCATCTGCATCTGTGTGTGCTCGCGTGGTGTACGACATCTGTCATCGCTCAGAAGAAATGCTCTTCGGGTGTAAAAGAGCAGCAGCTGCAGACACGCCTCTAAATGGGAGTGGAATTTGCAATAAAGTCTGATAATTAAAATGTTGGTGTCAAGCATATGTGTATTGTGTAGCTATCAGCCACTGCCTGGTTTCTCAGCATCCTTAAAAACCATCCATAAATGAAATGAGCTTTATTCGCTTGAGTACTCCACAGTCCCCCCCTCCCAGTTTATGTCGTGCATGCTCAATATGGTGCCATGTTATTTTTAGGCTGTCTGAATTGTCAGCCTGAGAAAAAACAGCTGTCACACATGCCACATCTCCCCAATTCTTGTTTAACTTCCCTCTGCTTGGCTTGTTTGCTTACTGGTATGTGGTCTTGTGTTCTGTAGTACAATATGAGACCCTACTGACCCAACATTGTTTGTCATAATACAAATCATCCATAATGTAATACAAACCAGGATACAAAAATCAATAACTGTGTCATACATACAGAGGCTTAAAATTGCCAGTGCTGTAAACGGTTAAAGTAAAAGAATGAATGAAATGAAATGAATGAATGAAATGAAAAATACTTTATTAATCCCAGAAGGTAAATTCAACATTGTAGTAAGGGTTTTTTTTTTCAACAATAAATAAATGACAGCAATAATAATCAACAGCAATAATAATCAGTTAGGATGTCTTTTTGTGGAGGCTGATGGCTGCTGGCAGGAATGATCTTCTGTATCTTTCCATCTTGCAACGGACCTGAAGAAGCCTCTCACTGAACACACTCTGTTGTTTGATCACTGTGTCGTGGAGAGGGTGTGAAGAGTCCTCCATCATCTTCATCAGCTTGTGCAGCATTCTTTTTTGTACAATCAGCTCCAGCAGCTCCAGAGTTCCACCCAGCACAGATCCAGCTTTCCTGATCAGTTTGTTGATTCTCTTCAGGTCTCTGGTTCTGATGCTGCTGCCCCAGCAGATGGCTGCAAAGCTGATTGCACTTTCCACAACAGACCTATAGAAGATGTGCAACATCTTGGTGCAGACATTAAAAGATCTCAGCTTTCTTAAAAAGTAGAGTCTGCTCTGACCTTTCTTGTAGATGTATTCTGTGTTGCATTTCCACTCTAGTCTGTTGTCAAGCTGAACTCCAAGATACTTGTATTCCTCCACCACGTATTTTCTTAATGTTTCTTAATGTTTCTATAATGTTTGATGTTTGTATTGTATTTTGTGTATTTTGTGTGGACCCCAGGAAGAATAGTTGTTGCTGCGGTAACAGCTAATGGGGATCCTAAATAAACTATAAACTATAAACTATAAACCACCTCCACCTCCTTTCCCAGGATGGAAACACTGCTGTGTTGATTCTTGCTCCTTCTGAAGTTGACAATCATCTCCTTAGTTTTGCTGGTATTTAATACGAGATGATAGTTACCGCACCATTTCACAAACTGACAGATCAGTTCTTTGTACTCTGCTTCTTGTCCGTTGCTGATACACCCAACAACTGCAGAGTCATCAGAGTATTTCTGCAGATGACAGGACTCAGAGTTGTACTGGAAGTCAGAGGTGTAGAGCGTGAAGAGAAATGGTGAGAGAACAGTTCCTTGTGGTGCTCCAATGCTGCTGACCTCCATCTCAGACACACAACCTTTCAGTCTCACAAACTGTGGTCTGTTTGTGAGGTAGTCATAAATCCAGGAGGTTGTGGAGGAATCCACCTGGAACTGATGGAGCTTCTCACATAACAACGCAGGCTGAATTGTATTAAAAGCACTTGAGAAATCAAAGAACATGACCCTCAAAGTGCTGCCTGATTGGTCCAGATCTAAGTGGGCTCTGTGAAGCAGGAAGATGATGGCGTCTTCAACCCCAAGCCCATTACGATATGCAAACTGTAATGGGTCCTGAAAGGTGCTGACCTGCTTGTTGAGGTGGGCCAGTAAAAGCCAGTAAGAGTCTCTCCAGGACTTTCATGATGTGAGATGTCAGGGCAACTGGTCTGTAGTCATTAGGTTCAGCTGGTTGTGGAACAAGGCAGGATGTTTTCCACAGCGCAGGAACTGTTTTCTGTCCCAGACTACTACATCAAAAGATAGTTTGATTTCCAAAAAACATCAAATAAAAGTTGTAAAAACTGGAAACGGTCCAAAGCGATAGTTTCCCTGCGAGATCAGAACTCAGCTGCAATATGTTTGGGAAATATCACAGCTTGTAAACAGTCTTGTGAGAGTTCACCGATTCTTGCTGCCACTTGCTTCATATAAATATGATCCTTTTCCCCTACATCCGTTTACAGGCCAAAACCCAACTGTAACTTGTTCTACCTATTTCTTAAATACATTATTTATATACATTCCTACATACAGAAAAACCTGTTTGTGTGGTCTTCTCCTGATATGCAGGCATTAGTTATTTAAATCTTTATGGTTCTTGGCAGTAGCTTGCAGGACACCATGTCTGCCGATTATTTAGAAGGTTTGAGAAGTAAACGGCCACTAAGGTGGTCACAAAGCAATGTTTTCATAATCCAAAGCAGAGAAGAGTATCCAACAACAACAACAAAAAACCCAAATAATTAAAAAATGGTGACCCCCCCCAATGAGAAAAGCTAAAAGAAGCTGCTTTTATTTTTTAAACATGCTAACCTGCTGTTAGTTTAGACAATTCTTGCTTCTCTTTTTATTAGACTATTTTTTCCTTGTCAAGGATGCAGTCAAAGATATCATGCCTTTCACTGGCTTGAAAAGAAGCCAGACAGACAGAAGAATGATCACATTTCTTATTAATCTACTTGGAGTGGTGACAGTGTCAAAGAGTTGATAGATAACAGTTTCACAGGATCCACTGTGCTGACACACATGGCACAGATCACAAGAATGAAGCATGGGAACAAACAGATGTGAATCAATGGCAAAACGCCTGCTGCTCTGAAAATAACTCTTTATGAGGTTGTCTGATGAGGTGAATTTGTGACTGATCGCTCTCATAAACCACACAGCCATCCAAGGAGAGACTAAATTCATCTGACCAGTCAAATTAGGATTTTTTTTCCTTATTAACTCAAGACTTATTAAATAAGTCTTGACTCATTATGACAAAGATTTCCTTGATATCTTCTATATATATTGGTCGTACTAATTTTTCTATCAGCTCCTTATGATACAGAGTACAACTATGATACATAGTAGCAGGCTAACATGAGACCAGTTATGCTTCTTTCCAGTGTAAACACCGTGCACCTCAGCCTTTGCATCAGAAGTATGTTCAAATGACATATTGTGTGTATTTATATGTGAAATATTTCCATCCTGGTGCATTTCTAGAAGATCTCAGTGTTGCCATTGTTCTCGCTTATTTTCTTTTCATTCACTACGAGAATACTCAGACAACATTAGGAGGCAATATTGCCTGCAGTGGTACCAGGGAATGGCAAATGAGACAATACTGGAAAACATTCTGCTGGCAACTGTGGAAAGAGAGAGAGAGAGAGAGAGAGAAAGCATTCCCGATTAAATATTGCTGGTCACAGCTGTTGGCAGGGGTGTTCATGCGCGAGACTTCCATTCAGCCAGAAAATAATGGCATCCAAAAATGGACAAACTTCCTCCAGTGTGAAGAAAGTTTAGACTTGCAGTTTATTTCATATCAGTATCTACCCCACCCTGCGTTTAAACATCCTTGTCTTAAACCGGTGCCGTGAACTGTTATCAATCTTTTTTTTTTAATGATTATTATTATTATTCTTTTGCACAGTCTACCCACACAATCACATTTTAGCACTGTCTGATTGTTCCTGTTAAGGGCAGTATTTGTTTGGTTGTTGTTGTTGTTTTTTACTATGTATTATGTTTACATGCATATCAAACCCATATATAACAACATTTTGCTCAAATACATGCCGTGTATGGAGCCAAACTACAAGAAAGTAGAGTCTCAATCGGCACTTCCAATAAGTAAAAAGAGAAATTCTTTGAAAATGCTAATGAGAAACACGATATGGAAAAATATAATTTTTGTATTCTTATTACCATTTCCTTCACTCTCTAAGAAAGAAATTGCTTACATTTATATTCTATCCTTGCTAATTAGGATAAATCTGCAATCACTGACCCAGACTTGAATGATCAAGGAGCTGATGTTCTCCTCACACCATTATTCAGCTTGCTGTGAAATCAAATGGCTCATGTAAACATGAACAGAAACATAATTGATGTAAATATTGTCACCAATCCACATGGACTTATTGTTGTCTCAGATGTTGTGTTAATACTATTTGATTCTTTCAGGTCTGTTTAACGTATTTAACGTGTCTATAAGGAATACCAGAAATCAACCCAGGGACATTTACAGAAACAGGCTCAGTTACGTGAATGCAGCACACTGAATTTTTCCTGAGCAACAGTGACTTGGAAGCCACCAACAAGTGTCTACTATTTTTGTTAAATATTTTAGTTTTCTTGGCAGAATTGGTTGAGGTTTGAGCTCTGAGCAATGAACCCTGTGTAAAACATTTCAAATCTTTTCAAAGGGCCAGGAACCTTTAGAAAGCTGGAGCAAAAGATGATTTTAGCTTCTTTTTATGTATTGAACAAGCAGTTCTGTTGTGTGTTTAAAGCGATTGTGCTGTTAAACACCCAGTTATGTTCACATTTTAACTGTAGCTGATAGTTTGATACAGGGTTGAAAAATACTGAGGTTATACCTTCATCTTCATCATACAATCCACTTCGAGCAGCCACCAGTCACAGCAACACAACACGGAGCATGATGCCACCACCATGGTCAGCCGATGGTACCAGGCCTCAGCTTTACATTTATCAGACACAGACTCAGACAAACTTTGTTGTGATTCTGCAAATGTGGCATGCAGTGAAATGAAATGTTGTTAAAATAAAATAAGAATGGTCTGAATGCAGAGAGAGGTAGATACAGATTAAGGTGTAGGCATAGAGTTCATATATTGGGGTAGGTTTGTTCATTACTAAATACATTTCAAGAAGTTCAGTGAATTCACTTCTTGAACTGGATTTAGTATTGCAGAATGTGCAAAAGAGCATAAAAGGTACATGTGCATGTATGCAGTCCATGTGTGTGTGTTCAGGTCTTTTGACAGCGAAGGGAAAGAAGCTACTGCTGAACCTTGCAGGGTTCAAATGCCATGAGACCTCCCGTTTTATGGTAACAGGTTAAACACTCCATGAGAGGGGTGGGAGGGGTCTTTTACGATAGCAGTCTCGTGGGAGAGGACCCAAAGGAGGGGAGTGAACTCCCTATGACCTTTTCAGCTGTCCTCATTATACGTTGAAGGGTCTTGCGTTCTTGTACATGGCAGTTCCCATGGGGATGCAGCTTGTCAGGACACTCTCAAAAGTGCCTCTGTAGAAGGAGGTGAGGATAGGCGGTTGGTTGCTGACCCACTTCAGTTTCTGCAGGAGTTAACAGTGCCATTGTGCCTTCTTGACAACACAGGTGGTGCTAGTGATACAGGTGAGGCTGTCAGAGATGTTGACTCCATGATACTTGGTGGTTTTACTCTCCACATGAGAGCCATTGATGAGCAGTGATCACCAGATCATAAATTGTGCCACTTCCTTTCTTTATGGTGCCTCGTTGCTGTTACTGATTAGGTCAGCAACAGTTGTGTCATCAGCAAATTTGATGATGAAGTGGAATTCGGACTTGGCAGTGCAGTCATGGGTGACCAGTGTGAACAGCAGTGAGCTCAGCATGCATCCTTGGTGTTGGTGCCTGTGCCTCGCATAAGTGGTACCTAATATGCTGCTGCCAGTGCGTACTGGCTGGGGTCTCTCTGTTAGAAAGTCCAAAATCCAATTGCAGGTGTGGGTGTTGAGACCCAGCAGAGGTAGGTTCTTCACCAGCTACCACTAAAGTCAATAAACACCATTCTGACATTAGTGTCCTTAATTTTCAGGTGTGACAGGGCAGCATTCAGTGTGTGAGAGATGGAATCAACAGTCGAGTGGTTGGGAGGGTAGGTGAATTACAGGTCTTCCCTTGAGGGGGGAGGGAGGTGTGGATGTGTCTTTTGACCAGTTGCTTGAAGCACTTCAACAAGATGGGAGTCAGTGTCACCAGGTGAGAGTCACTGAGACATTTTGATTAGGGATGCACATTTTGGATTTTTTTATGACCGTTAACCGACGCCCTTTAACAATTAATAACCGTTAACCGATAAGTCCAGGAGGGTTGGCTGCCGCGATATTGCGCACGTTGTCGTGGATGCATGCGGACACTTCCCCGTGTATACTCTCGAGGCAATATGTCGCTGTCAGCTTGTCGCAGAGATGCCACCATCACTTTTGATTTATACTAGCGCGGTCTCCGCTATGTTATTCCACGCCACAATGCAAGAGCGACAATCACAAACTAGCTAAACTTACTAAACTTATCTCTTGCATTTTTCCACTTCTTCACTGTCTCGGCCATATCCAAACCCACATTCATCGCTATCACCCTCCATGAATTACTTGAATATGTTCTGTCTTTGTAGTGTGGAGAACGAGAATCGTACAGATGTGGGTACTTCCTCATTTTTTCAATGACGCGTGCATTTCTACGCGGATGTAGAATTAACCAATCAGAGGCCTGTTGCACCTTTCGACACGCCCCCATGAGTTGATTGAATTACCTAACTAAAAAAACAAAATTGACCATTAGTATCAATCAGTTAGAGTTACTGTTATCGGTTAACGGTTAAACAGTTAACCATGTGCATCCCTAATTTTGATGCTGACTTTGTTGGCAAAAGAATGATGGTGGTTTTCTTAAAGTTGGGAGGAACCACAGTCTGGCTTAAAGAGGTGTTAAATATGTCCATGAGGACCCCCTGCTAGGTGGTCTCCACAGTCTCTGAGCACTCTCCCCAGAATGTTATCTGGACCGGCAGCTTCTCAGGGATCGACTATGGATATTGTCTTCCTAATGTCGGCTGTGGTCAGACAGAGCACCTGTTCCCCTGGGGTTGGTGTGAATTTCTGTGGCTGTCTATTATTCAGGACTTCAAACTGTGAATGAAAAATGTTCAGCATGTGAGAGAGGTTAGTGTCGTCATTCAGTGGCGTATCTTTGGTGTGCCCTCACAGTCCATGAAAGACTGGGTGCCTCTCCGCATACTCGGGGTCCCTGGTATCATAGAAGAGGTTGTGATCTTTCGTGTATGCTGTTTTGCTTTCCTGATAACCTTGGAAAGGCGAGCTCTGGCTGATCTGAGAGCCTCTCCGTCCCTATAAGCAGCATCTCTGTCTCAAACAGCATGGACCTCTACTATGAGCCATGGCTTTTGGTTGATGCATGTTGGTTACTGCCTTGATGATGGTGGCAACCTTAAACTCTTCTCTATATACTCAGTAACAGAGTCAGTATATTCCTCTATGCATATATTCTTCCTCCTTGAACATACCCCAGTCTGTGCCCTCAAAGCAGTCCCACAGGGCTGAGGTGCCTTCTGGCAGCACACGGATGGTCCTGTGTACAGGCAATGAGTGTTTCAGCAGTATATCTCTAGCCACTGTGGTCAACAACTCAGCCTTTGTCTCATCTGTAAAACCCAACAGGGCTTATTTGTTCAACAGCTTTGTGGTCTGTGGCAATCGAGATTTTACTTTAGATGGTGACAAGCTTTCCAGCATCTTCCACTCTGTGGGAGATAATGTCTTTGATGGTTTGTGGGTTGCTCCTACCTAGATTTCTCCTAGCTGACAGTCTGAGTCTTGTTGAAAATGATGAAAAAGCAGCACCACTTGTCACAAACCTGCAAATAAGTATAGTTGTTTGAACAGATGTTTCTGTGGTTATTTGTGGTTTGTTTGGTTGTTTTTTGTTGGTTGTTTTTTTTTTTTTTTTTACAAATGGCTCCAGCAGGCATTCCTGTCTTGTATGAAAACAGAATCAAAGATTCTCTTTTTCACACTTGCACTGTGTTCTTTTGCCTTTGCTGTTGAACTGTGTGTCCGTCAATCCAACTGTTGCTGTCAAAGAAACCTAATCTTTTTATGTTAGCACAAAGCAGCTAACAGCTGCAGTCAGTCATAATTCACAAGCAGGAAGTCAATGGGACTTGGCCTTAGCAAGTTCAAAAGACAAAAGTTTCACTGAAATAATATGTACTCAATGTTTATTTCAGAAAATCAAATTAAATGAAAACCTTTGCACAGAATTCTTTTTTTTTTATGTATGCCATGCTCTCATTGTGATACAAAAAGGAACAGTTAGAAAGACATTAATGGAAAGGACAGATTTACTGTTGCATTCATGACAATGATGAGTGTATGAAACCTTGACCTGGAATTGTGCGTACAGATGCATAAAAGGCATTAAAAAACAATTTAACAAAGAAAAAACATACCCTGATCATCTCTTTATAAGTTGCTTTGCACACAAATATACAAATAAAAAAATAATTCAGCATTGCAACACACTAGTATAACATAGTGTAGTTATCTACAGGGAAATGAGAATACAGCACACTATATTGTCCATTTGATCAATAATCTTTTATATTCTTCTACCATTAATCAACTGCTATGTGCAAGAGCATGATTGCAAACACCTTCTGAGTGAAAGGAGCCTGGAGTCGACCAGTGGCAGTAGCAAGAACACCAGAGTGCTTATCGGGGTCTTTAGAGAAACACAGGAAATTGAGTTTGTCCAGTCTAATGATAGGCAGTCATGCAGCTTTACAGACGTACCATTTCACTCCTATTAGCAGAGACGTGTTATTCATGAGGGCAAATCTGGTGTGAACTATGTTTCATTGATATTCTACACAGTCACTTCACATTGTCTGTCAGGGGACTCTGTGCCATTTTGGTTTATTAATTTATTTATCCGTTTCTTTTCTACGCATCCAAAAAAAAAAAAAAAAGTGGGAACTTGAAGACAATAGGGTTAAAAGGTCAAATATGGTTCTCCCTGTAAAAGAGCTATAAGTACCTTCTGCCATAAGCAATCAGTGAAGGGAAGAGGTGGATGCCAAACTTCATGTGGAGAGACTTGGAGGTGTGAGACTTGTGACGGAAATGCTAATACACGGGCCAGGCTTTTCCACAAATAGCTGCGCCTTTTCTTTTCCAAAAACACATTATCTTCCTTTCAGAGCTTCTCCATTATTTTGCCAAATTTCAATAGGCACTATTGGCGTATATCCGCACTGTCATGTCCAACGCTATTTATATAATTCATTCTGAGCTGAATAGCTTATTGTATAAGCTCATAATGCTGTTATGAGAGACATTTTTTGTAATTTTTTTTTTAACCTTTTAATTTAAGGACAGCCTTCCCACATAATACTTATTTTTCCATTGTGCTGAAAAGCAGTCCGGGTATTCAAAGCTCTGCAAGCAAGAATCATTCAACCTTTTATGCTGTCACAATTTCACGAGCTGCCTCATTAACTTCTGAACCTGATGCATGTGTTCACACTTTGTGCATACGTAGAAAACATGTCCTAGTGTACATACAGTACAGAAACAATATCTACAATTTATCTGATGTTTTATTGTGTGAATACATGTAAGCATTTATGTTTACATCTCTGTTTAGAAATGCAACTGCATGTGGTGTTGAATCAGTGAGCTGGCAGGTCTAAAAGTCTCAAGGGAAAGGAACGTGATGCCAGCTGCAAAAGACAGCACACATGCTTTGAGGGTGGCTGTAAACAGGGATGGGGATGTTTGGTGCTTCCTCGCCTTTCAATCTGCATGTTAAAAGAACTTCCACATCACATATTCATGCCCTCTAAAGCCTCATCTGGAAAGAAGTTGAAAAAAAAATTGCTCAGAGGGAAGGAATAGAAGAAGGCGTTACACCTAGCATGATTTTTGTTTTCTTTTGGTTTAAATGCGTAAACACTACATAGCAAAGACAGAAAAACAACTGTTTTTTGAAGGAAAAAATTTTAGAAGGGTAAAAAAAAAATCAATTATAACGTCCAGAGCAGAGGCAAGTAAGTGGAGAGGAGGTGTATCCTTATGTGTCCAACATGGTTTGCAGATCACTGATTCATATTGTCACTTTATCTGGCAGCATCTACATTCTCATTCCTTCACTTTCCCTGCACATCACCCTTATCTCTGTCTGTCTCCATCTGCTACCTAATTCTCCTGAAGACATGCATGAAGTAAGGTGCTAATGGAAAAAGTTTAAGGCCTCAAAAATAATTATTGGAGTGACAAAATACATTTCTTTCTTGGGTAAATGTATACTAAGAAAAGTGATTGAAATAAGTCATATAATCCTCAACTACTGTATAAAATGCAGCTCTTTTTTTTAAGATCCTGTGTAAAATTCTATCAATATGAGGGTCAATGGCTCAATAAAATGTGAACCAATATCAAATCAGATGTTTAGGAGGCTGCATCTCAAGTACCTGGTGGATCCTGCTTCGTGCAGTGGCTGAAAAATCTATTGTGTCTTGTCTCATTTGTCAGATAAATAAAGCAAATCTTATTTCCCAAGTGCAAAACAAAAAGATTTCACCAATTTTACCCAGTCAGTGGGTGCCATACCTGATAGATCTTCATGGAAATAGCAAGTAAAGAGAAAGGTTGAGATAAAAATAAACACCTGCAGAGTGACAAACAAGTGAAATTGCTATCTTGTTCAGTCTTTAGGGTGCGAAAAATCTATATGTCACCAGTAACATACTAAAGCGTCAGCGTTCTGATGCAGGTTACAGCAGAAAAATCTAAAGTCTAAATACAGATATGGCCTTAAATTGTTCTCTCATTGCATGTCACGGTTTCCAATTATGTCATTTTCCGTTACAGAGAGTACCGGCACACATGAACAAACACAAACATGCAACCTTTTTGACAGTTTTCAACCATGAAGAATCGCCTCATTTAGTGGGCATATCTCTGCTTTAGGAAGATGCGTGCATTTCCGTTGTTGCCCAGTGGCAGGGCTTAACAAATAGGATTAGATCCGTGCCCGAGAGAGCAAACTCCTGTTCAGGTGACATACGGCTCCATGCCCCTGCTCTGCAACTCGACACAGAGAATTACTGTTAAAGGTCAGTGGAGTCAGATGCTGAATGTCATAGCTTAGCCACAGTTTGGCAGGAAAATACATTCAGATAAATAAGCTTGTCTCTTGAGGGAAGAGTAATTCAGCTCTAAAATTTCCAGTATGAAAGACCTGGGATTACAGGGTGGGTTAAAAGGCAACAGAGGCATATCGATTGGAAACAGTAAATCCAGCCTCCGCTATGCTGTGAATAATAAACTGAGTATGTCAGGGGTCTGTCAGATGGAACTTTCATGATGGGCTGTGAGCTGTGCTCATCTTACAGTCATGGAAAAAATTATTAGACCACCATTTTTTCTTCACTTTCTTGTTCATTTTAATACCTGGTACCACTTTACGTCATCATGTGACTAAAACAGACAGAAAAGAAAACACTGAATGCATAAAAGCAGTGTTTTTGGCAGTACAACGCCATAGCTATTGATGTAAAAACTTAAGTGATTTAGGTTATAATCAAGAAAACCATGGAAAATGGTAAGATATCAGCTCTTAAATAAAACTCTTATGAGCAATCTTTGTGGTTATCGTTATGTTTGTCCAAACAAATGTACCTTTAGTTGTACCAGGCATTAAAATGAACAAGAAACTGAAGAAAACAAGGGTGGTCTAATAATTTTTTCCATGACTGTAGATGAGACTATGGATAAGTCACATCTAACCATCCTGGGGAACCATGTCACTTATCAGAAAGCGCCTCGGAGAAAGTGACAAATTTAAATACGAATTCCACACCCCATTTAGCAACACAAACTGACTGATCATTGAAAAAGAAGTGCCAACAGAGTCAGGAAAGAAATTGGACTCGTAATAGCACATCTTCTGAGCTCATCTCTGGCATAATATTGGAAATGGCAATTTCTTAAATAGCTGCTTATGTGTCATATCAGACAGGAGCAGTGCAGCAAGGATCCTATCAGATATCTTATGACTCACTGCAGCAGGTGTTGTTGTTTGTTCTCTTTTGGTACATTTCTTATTGGGAGCTTAAACACCATCACTGGGTTCAGGCTGTGAAATCTGAGCAAGAAGATCCATTTGTGTAGCACAGTCCATGTTGTGAGCAGAAAGCTTCGTGGAAGACAAAATACAAAATGGATCAGAGCAGAAGCATAACCTTAATTTTGATGGAATCAGAAGATAGATTACTATGGATTCTGCATTCTTGATGGTTTCAGATCAGTGCATTATTCTATATCTAACTACGGTGTTAAATTTTAGCTGCAGTAGCAGTGAGGATATGAAAAACGGTTATGCCAATCTCTTTTTTTCCAACATTTCAGTCTGGACCCAATAGCTGATTCATTGCCATAACATTTTATTCAGGCTTTCATGGTCGTAAAGTTGACATTTTTGGTACAGAGAGAAATATCTTGTTGTTTAATGGACTAATTTCCATTAAATTTCCCATACATATTCAAGGTTCTTTGGGGGATAAATGCTAATGATGTCAGAGAGTCCCTCTCTTTCCTCTTGCACCACCAACAGTTAACTTTTCTTTTGTTGTTTTTGTCTCTCTTTTTTTTTTTACAGTTTTTAACACCTTTGAAATGAAATTTATCATCATTCTGACCTGTAATAGTGCCGGTTATTTAATAATATACAAACTTAAACTAAAAGAGAACTTTGGCATTGTCAGAGTGTGGAAGTGTACTCAGAGTATTTAATTAAATGCTTGAAGTGTTTAAAGTCTTTTTTTTTTTTTTTATCTGTGTGTAACCGACTCTCTCTGAATCTCTTTTTCTGTGCTCTCTGTAGGTTGTGGACTGGAGTTCCTGCTGGTTCTCTGTGGACTTGAGTTTTCCTGGTCCTGCCCCCGTCACTGTATCTGCTACACTGCACCCAGCACCGTCTCCTGTCAAGCCCACAACTTCATGTCAGTTCCTGATGGCATTCCTCCTGACAGCGAACGCATTTTTTTACAGAACAACAAGATCCACCGCTTACTACGAGGCCACTTCAGCTCCAACACTGTCACTCTCTGGATCTACTCCAACAACATAACATACATTGAGCCGTCTACCTTCCATGGCTTCACATTGCTGGAGGAGCTGGACCTTGGAGACAACCGCCACCTGCGCTCCTTGGCTGAAGACACCTTCCACGGGCTGAGCAGGCTCAATGCGCTGCACCTGTACCGCTGCGGCCTCAGTTCCCTTCCAAGCAAAATCTTCCAAGGCCTGAGAAATCTACAGTACCTTTACTTGCAGGTAGATTTTCTCGACAGTTTGTAGTCTGCACAAAGATAAAATTCAGCATGCATTTGCCATGGTATAATTTCAATAAGTTAATGCATATTTATTTATTACCAAGATCATATGTGTGTAAAGTTTTCTGAATAGGGTTAAAGTCTGGACTCTGTGGTGGCCAATCCATGTGTGAAATGATGTCTCACGCTCTCTGAATCACTCTTTCACAGTTTGAGCCTCATGAAACTCGGTATTGTCGTCTTGGAATATCCCTGTGCCATCAGGGAGGAAAAAAAAATCTATTGATTGAAAAATCTGCTCATTCATTGTATTCAGATCTTATTTCATTTTTTTGGAGGGGGGCATAATATTCCTGAAAGTACACCTGACCAGCTACAGCAGCCCCAGATCGTAACATGGCCCCCACAGGCTTGCATTGCTGGCTCTATAGGCATGATGAGAGCATCGCTACTTCCATTGCTTTTCATTTCCCAATGTGCCCATCGCTCTTGAGGAGGATAAATCTGGACTCATTACATCACAAAACATTTTTCCATTGCTCCAGAGTACTATCTATACACTTTCTAGCATGTTAAAGGCTTTTTTTTTTTTTTAAATAAGCCTAACTGGATGAGAGATTTTCCAATGGCTGCACAGCTGTGTAGTTCTTTTCACATTGTTAGTATGCTCTTTCACTGACATGAGTTCTACTGTTAATTTTCATCAACTAGATTTTAGGCAAACCATTTTTTTCCTCAGAGAAGATGGTTCTTCGATAATTACAGGTTGTAATTATGCTTCTGGAGAGTTATTAACCCAGTTTTAGTAAATTCCTTCATTTGTTTGTTTGCTCAATGCAGCCAAGTAATCTTTTCATGTACACATGTCTCTTCAGTCATGGTATTAGAAGGTATACTCTGCATTAGCTGAGGAGGAAGTGCTGAAACATATGAATCACTATCAATCTATGCGCCTATGAAAGATTATAACAAATGAATATCACTTAATATCATTTAAAGAATGTAATCTAATTATCTCCTCAGGATAATCATCTGAAGTACCTACAGGATGACACATTTATGGACCTCCACAACCTGAGTCACCTGTTCCTGCATGGAAACCGTCTGTGGAGCCTTAATCAGAACACTTTCAGAGGTCTGCGAGCCTTGGACCGTTTGCTGCTGCACCAAAACCAGATAGAATGGGTTGACAGTTTAGCCTTCCATGATCTGAAACGTCTAACTACCCTTTACTTGTTCAACAACTCTCTTGTGGAGCTCTCTGGACAGTGTCTGGACATGCTGCCCGCGCTGGAATACCTTCGCCTCAATGACAACCCCTGGTCATGCGACTGTAAGGCCCTATCGCTATGGGAATGGTTGAAACGTTTCAGAGGTTCAACATCTTCAGTAGGTTGCCAAGCGCCTCTTTATATGGTTGGGAAAAACCTCAAAGAACTGAGGAAGGAGGACTTCTCCAGCTGTTCACCAACTGTTTCTAACTCTGAATCCAGATCTCAGACTAACAACTTATCAGGCACAATGATTCCCTCTATGAATCGTGGAGTCGCAGTGGGGTCCGGAGGGCAGACCCACGTAGTGCATCCCTCGAGGCCTGGGCGTACTCGGACCTGTGCAAAACCTCGTAACAGAGCGAGTAAGGAGAAGGGTGACAATGAGGTTCACCACTCAAAAGAGGTCATGGCAGACAAGGAGGATTCCTCCCCAGATTTCACGGAGGGGGGAAAACATGACCATACATCCCCAGATGGCACGATCACAAGGAGGAAGCACAAGTGCAGTCCGCGGACCACTGTTCGTCCCCCTAGTGGGGTTCAGCAAGCCAACAACAAGGCACCCTCATCCAAGTCCTTACTACAGTTTCAAGCCATTGTTGTGGCCTTGATAGCGACAAATACTGAATATATTCTCCGCTGACTACAGAGGAATCAGTAGATGCTAACGAAAAAGCACAGCCCTCAGACCTCTTGCTCCAACATTACAAGGCCTGTGTCTTTAATGTATGTGTATGAGTGTGCATATATGTGTAAATGTTGTTGTAGGGGGCTTTTACTGTTCAAACTGATACACATATTAAACCATCAAGCATCTACGAAGAGGACAAACATCAGCGCGCCTGAGAATGACGAACGGTGAATGCAGACTTAGCTTGCACTGCCACAGCCAATACAATTTCATTGCCATACATCTTGGTGTCTTACATATTTTAGCATTATTTTTCTCTCAACTGGAGCTCAGATTACCAAAATGTGTTGAAATGAGAGAGATATGGTGAAGCATAAGAGGTAGAAGTCGTTAGTTAGATGGCCCTGAAAATATTCAAGTATTTCATTAAACTTTGAATTTGTGCTCAGAGGTCACAAATTGTTTTCAAGGTGCAACTAAAAAGTCAATGAATCTGAAAATGCTCCAGTGTGAGTCTGTCTTGTTCTCATCTTTTATGCCAAATGGATTTTTCTGTTGCAGCTTTTGTTCAAAATAATTGGGTTTGTTTTTTTCATTTACAAAGAAGTGACATGTTAGTACAGTATGCCAACTGACAGTCAGTAACAACCACAGGGATTTTCAGTCACATTACGGACTGAAAAAAGAAAAGAAAATAACAACCTTCAAACACAGATTGTTTATTGGCCTAAAAAGGAAAACAGTTGAACTCGCATACTGTACGAAGTGCAAACAAATGTGGATAAATGCTGTGTAAGCAGTATTCATGCACCTAATTTTCTGACATTTTATGCTACACCACTTCTCTCCCGTGCAACTGAAGATGAAGCTGCTTACTGTTTAAAGATGACAAGGACTGCCATTTGCTTTTTTCCATCTGCTTGGAAACCAATGTGCATCTCTGCCAGATCAAGCTGTGAATACTGAGGAGTCTATATTTTGTGTCAGATGTTGTTCATTTGATTTTTTCTAAGACACACGATGGACCTAGAGATAAATCCCTGCTGCAGGGCCGACAGGAGCTTTAGAGGTCAAGGATCAAACCGGAGTTTCTCAGTTTCCCGGTGAGGTTGTATTGAACTGCTCCCTCCTCCGTGAGGACATCCTCACTGAGAATGTGAGGAACAATTTTTTTTGTGTTTCTTAATGACTTCAAATGACTACAAAAACAGGACTCTTGAGAAGAAAAAAAAAAGTGTGCAAACCTTAAATGACACTTATGATCAATAAACAAAAGAACATTTTTGGAGCATGGCAAAACTGGGATAATGTGGAATTAAGCCTCTTCTTCAAGGGGTTTGACTGTCCCTAACGTTACATGGATGAGGATCCAAGACCATGATAACTGCTTCTCACTTAAATTTAAAAAAAAAAAAAAAGTAAAATTAAAAACTTGCAGACTATTACAGGAATATTTTACTGTACTTCTGGAGCTTTTGTGCCTCCCTCAAATGTACTGATACGATGGTGTTTGTATCAATGATGTGAACTGTACCACTAACGACAAGAGGACATCTTGCAGTGCTGATATTAATCATTTACTGTATTACTATGAGGAAAAAAAAAATCAGTGACATCAGTGATGATAACAGGGTTTTATGCTCCTGCTGCCAGGAGTATTTCAGTCTTTAATTTTCTGGTGATACGTTCATTTTTCATCTTTATTTCTAGAGCCCTCTATTTGTTAACACACATATCCTCATTTCCCTCTTTGTTGTTCATCTTTTCTCCTTTTCCATTATTGAAGTGTTTAGTAAGTTATCGTCAAAGAAGAATAGTACAAAAATGTTTATAAAGATATTAAAATCTATATCTTCTTATGTCTACCGTTTTAGTCTGTGTCTGTTTATTGCTGCATTTAGGTTTATTTAAAGAAACTTTTCATTTGGTTCGTTAAAGGCAGAAATTGATTCTGTCAGCAAATTTAGCTTCTTCCCCACCCTATTTCTCTCTTCATCTTTGCTGTACTTTGCAATCTGTCTCCCCTGATTAGATGCTGCTGGATAAACTATAAATGCCTCCAATAAATTGGGTTCTTCTTCCTGTACAGATAAAGGATTCATTTACGGTAAATAAAGAAATAAATAACACAAAATACTAGCCTATTTTTACCAACCATAACATGAAGTTAATCAAATAACATCCATAGCAACTTATAAAAAAGAGGATAGCATATAGATTGGTGTGGTACATTGCAGTTCAATAAATCATTTTAAAGCACTGAGGTATTAATGAAAGTGTCACAAGGAATCTATAGATATTCTACGCTGTTATCACTATTATTAATGGGTCTTTTAAACATACATTTTATTTCCCCTCTGATTTCCTCTCACTATCATAGGAATTGATCTCCAAGTAAGTGTTCAGTTTCTCTCCTTTTTTTTCTAATTTAAGTTAATGATAAATGAGCAAAGAATCCGAGGAGGTATGCACGGAAGAGAGTTGAGTAAACCGATCTCCGGACATCATGCAATAAGGTCTGTTTGTAATATAAGCACCAAGGATAAAGATTACAGCCAAATCATTCACTACAGTCACCATTAATTTCGTTTTCTTGGTATTGAGGGACAGGTTGTCATCATCTATGTACCCTCACCTTACCCCTGTCCCATCTCTTCCAGTTATAAGGCTGACCACAATGGTATCATCCGCAAACTTAATGATTGTGTTGGAGTAGTGGATGGGAGTGCAGACCTGGGTGTACGGGGCATAGAGAAATGGGCTTTGCACAAACCCCTGAGGAGCCAGTGCCAAGCAGGATGGGCAGTCTTCACATACCATGGGCAGCTTGTGAGGAAGTCCAGAGCCCAGGCACAGGTAGAGCGAGGAAAACCCAGGTGCAGCAGTTTGCCCACGAGTACAATCCCTCACACCTCACACAAAAAATATTCAAAAAAAAAAATTGAAAAAAGTTCCAATGAAGCGCACAAGGCTGAAGGGAAACACATCACATCAAAAACGAGTCTCAGCAAGCAACAAGAGCCGACACGAGATGCCCCATGAACGAACACCCATATTAATAGCTGACAAGGAAGCGTCCTCAGGAGAGCAGTAAAGCACTCCCTCAGCACCTGTGCAGGTATCACATTCCATACTTCACACCTGCACAGGCAATCCAACATCTTTATTACCGTCGATCATCAAGAATCATCGTCATCCTCAAGATCTTCGTCAGCCACGCACAGAGGAGAGATCGTCAAAGTGAGTGTACGTTTTGTAGATTTTGCGTACGCGCGTACATGTATACTGTATGTACATAAACATGTACATCCACATCACAGTTTTCACCATTTGGGGGGGGGGGGGTCACAGCCCCCATTAACCGCGAAGTGTGAGGGATTACTGTATATCTGGTGTGATTGTACTGACTCCCGAACTGTAATCCACAAATAGCATTCTAATGTAGTTTCCAGGCTTATGATAAAAGCTGAGATGGGGGCAGGCTTTGATGCACTGGGCTCCAAGTTTCTCAAATCATTTCATGACAACTGAAGTGAGGCTATAGGCCTGTGGTCACCAAGGATGCCTGTCACACACTGGGTGTGATTTATTTACACCAGCTTTAAACTTCTCCACTGTGCAAAAATAGAGGCAGAACCTTTGTAGCTTAACAAAGTATTTTTGAAGAGTTCTAAAAATTAATAATAATAAAAGCAATAGCCTAAAAACCTAAGAGCAATAATAAAAAGGAAATCCATTAAAATCAAAAGGGTAACACAACACCGAGTCCTGTCACTTCAAACGATCCACAATGTGAAATGGTGTGCAAAATAATCCTGAAGCTGAGATAGAGTACCCGCTGGCCAGGTTTTTATAGTCTTTACATCAGTCTTGGTTGTATTTAGTGGGGTATATGATGAGATTAAGAGCAATGAGACATGGTCTCAGAGGCCCAGATGTGGTCAGAGTACTGTTCTATATGAATGCTTTACATCTGAATATACACGACCCAATGCTTTTGTTCCCCTGTTAGCACAATGTGCTGCACAGCATATAAATTTAAACGCTGAACGGTGTCTATAAGCATGCTTGATTAAAGTCTCCAACAATTATGTGCACTTCCTCCGGATAAGTCTGTTGTTGTTTGTTTATAGCATCAAGCAACAGAGCAAGAGCTATGCTAGTGTTAGCATCTACAGCTATGTACACAACAGTACTGGGCACCGCCAAGGGCTCTCATGGCAGGTAATAAGGACGATAAAATGTAGTCATTGCTTTCAGGTCCAGACAGCAATGGCTGCATATGGTCTTACAGTTAATGCACCAGCCATTGTTTACATACAGGTATAGCCCCCCCCCCTCCATACCAGAGTCTCTGTTCCTGTCAAGGCAATGTGTGGCACACTCTGCTAATGATACTGCTGTTACTGGGATCAGTGGATGTCACCACTGTAATAATTGTCACAACAATCGTAGATAGTAGAATTTCAAATGATGAGTAGATCCAACTTGTCTGCTTAGTGCACAATGAATTCGGGGTTGTTGTTAAATATGCTGCCTACTGCTGACTTGTGTGGTTTCTTCCTCAGTCGAGCGGGGAGGCCTCCCTGGCAGCCTAACTTCTGCCTCCTCTCTCCAGACTACCTGCCTCTCTCACCCTACAACAATCCAAGTAGATCCCAGTGGCCTCATTATGTCCCGTGAGATGTCACGAGCTTGGTGGAAAGTGCTCGTAACATTAATCAAGGCCGATTGACTGTAGGCATTCTCAATTGAAAACACCTCCTTACACACACGACGCACAATCAAAAAACACTAACAGAGAGTCAAAAACCACTGGGTGTACGTGCATTACCATTTTAGCTGCTTTTGGCTAGTTTCTGTCCATACTAGCTCCCATGAAAATGCGCCAAGGTCAGTCTCCTGCCTTACGCTGTCATGTCAGAACCTTTTTCACTTCAAAATTCAAGGCAGAGAGCACCCTGAGACATCAGCTGTTATCTCGGTCACTGAGGTAATAGCTAAAAGGAAATCTCTTGCCTCCTACCATTCAAATGATGGTAGTTTTGGTGTTGTAGCTGTTGGGAACATTACATATAAGAGTCAACCATGACCTTACATTACATCAAAATACATAACTGTTGTTTAGAATCAAATTCATAAATCTGTGACTTAAAATCAGTCTCAATTTTAGCATAAATGCATCCTTTTTCCTGATCTTACTTACTTCTGCCATGAAAGGGGATGAACCGAGCCACTCCCCTTGGATGGTATCAGGCAGACTTAAAAGGTAGGGTAAGGGATTTCTGGACAACGCATGTATTGATATTCAAAACAAAACATCAATTGTCTATTTACCCTGCTATTAAGCAGACAGTCCAAATATAAAAGCTAGTTTCTACCTCCTCTGCCCTCCAGTGCTACTTAAGAAAACATGACTTATCATGCTTTATGTCCACACTGAAATGTATCGCAGCAACAGCAGGCGAGGTGGCTTGAAACATGGACAGTTTCATTTTTCTGAGTGAAAAAGCTCAAATAGAATTTTTTTCTTTGAAGTCATTTGTTTTGTAGTGTTGTAATCATCACTGCAGTTATGTTATGAATGGACTCTGACTCTAATGGATGTATAATGTGGTTTCCAGCAACAGTGTGTCCAAGAGCAGTTTGAAAATAACTAGCAATGAGCTAATCTGAGTGAGATTCTAGACTAAGTGATGTAAGAGGTTTTAAAACATGAAAAATTTAAAGTCCATTCTTTAATAGTGGGTCAAATAAAAATTCTTGGAGAGAATGTAAAAAATAAATAAATAAATAAATTATCTAGGATGAAGAATGCAACTTCCCTCTGGTGATGCTACATTACATGAACACAATCATACATGACTGATTAATTTAAGTCAAAAAAACATAAAGACTATGAGTCCCTCATTACACATTATCACAAAATGACATGGGCCCCAGTGCATTTCCCAATTATGCAAGAGATGATAGTTGCTGATCTATCTGAAGCCTTGATATTATTGTGTCATATTATAACAGTCACTGACTCAAACAAATCTGAAATACCACAAGGGTTCCTTCCTCACAAAAAAAAAAAAAAACATGCAGCCATGGACGATCTGTGCCCATTTCTTTTTAATTGACTTGCTGTCACTGCTGTGTAGCTTTAATTAAAACCATGCAATTAAAAAATTGAAAAAGAGATGAAGAAAGTGGGTGAGCTAGAAAAAGAGATGGCACACTAGGGACATGATGATTAAGAGCCAAAGCGCCACAAAAATGCCACAATACTTGTATCAAGTGTGACTTTCCTTTCCCTCTCCTTCTCTGTGTCCCACTCTCCCTTTTCAATCACAAAGCTAATATCAACTCTTTCTCCATAAAATCCTTTTTCATTGTAGTTCTTTTATTTTGTCTATTTATATAGCTTAAAATCCCCTCAGAGCAGTTGTATGCTCCAATTCTCCAAAGCTGCCAGGCTGCATTCTAAACTAAGAGGACTTGAGCAGCTCAAGGCCATGACAACACCTGCATAGATGAGAGACTTGCTGATCATCTATAGTTCGACCTTAATACAATATATGATGTAAAAATTACTGAAAATCAGACTGTCATGTTTTCCTATAACAATCCTTTTAGGTTAAAGGCTTTTTGCTTGGTCTATAATCAAAGGGGCTGGTTACAGTGGTGAACTCTTACTGCTCACTACCTGGCTTGATTTGATTTAAAAGGAAACTTGAGCCTTCAGAAAAAGTTTACACAACCCCATGTTAGAAATGAATAGTCTTAGTCATGTCTGGAAGTGTTTAAGTGCATCAAAAATCAGCAAATACCATCTCTAGATGTTACATAAACACTGTTAAATGTGTTTTAGCCCAGATCATGATATCTTCATTACCTTGAAGGTGTTCTGATTTCTAAACCTAACAAGTAATTTTAGTGCGTAAAGCTGATGCAACACTGTGGAAGAATTGCATTTTTACTTTTAGAGCTCCATGGAGTTCTGGTGTGGTCCAGCATTGTTGTAAATACAGCATAAATATAGCTGTACAAGTAGATTTGTTTACCATCTGAAGCTCAGCAAAGAAAGTACAGCCTATGGAACTAAGGACTACTGAAGGGGAATTTTTGTTACATCAGCAATGTCAGAGGTTTCAAGCAGAAGGAGGAACAGATAGATGGAAGTCTGGAGAGAGCCAAGAACTGAACAAATTCTACAGTAGGTTCAGAACAGAAACAAGCACAGCTTCCTCCTCTCCTGTTCTCAGCCAAACAGACCTCCCGCCCTCACTTGACGCAGAGCTTCCCTGTCTCATTTCCAGTGTTGGGTGTAACGCGGTACAAAGTAACGCGTTACTGTAACGGGATTACATTCGCCAGTAACGCAGTAATGTACCGCATTACAGTTGTAATTTGTGTAATCACAGTACAGTTACTCTTAGACAGAAAAAAATGCGTTACTTTAGTTACTTTAAACCAGGGGTGTCCAGCTCCAGTCCTCGAGGTCCGCTGTCTGTCTTTGTTTCCCTGCTTCAGCGCACCTGATTCAAATGAATGGGTCATTAACTGACTTGTGCAGACCTGGATGACAAGCTGATTATGATTCATTCATTAGAATCAGGTGTGTTGTGTCAGGAAAACCTCTAAGACATCCAGGACAGCGGCCCTCGAGGACCGAGTTTGGACACCCCTGCTTTAAGATGTTCAGCTATATGCAGAGCAGGAGGACAGAAAAAAAAATCAAATATCCCTTTCATGCACGTTCACGGTCTGCGCAACGCTTGTCTGACCTCAGCAACGTGATTTTACATGACCTAGAGACGGAAGCGCGATTTCATGAAGGTGGAAAAGAAATGATGGCAGAGCCGCTCAGGACGTCTTTTGACGGGTGGAGATACACGCACTACTTCGAATTTGTTGTGATAAAGGGAAAGAATGTGACTGTAAAGTGTAAACTATGCCCTGGCCAGAAGCAACTATCCACTGCCACAAACAGGAGGATCTAGCCCCCTACAACCATGAAACTGAAGTCATTGACTATTTGCAGTCGGGGTCAGAGATGGAGATCCTGCACCGTTTCCCCACAATAAAGACTTTATCACTGAAGTACAACACAGCCACACCCTCTAGTGCACCGGTTGAGAGGCTCTTTAGCCTTGGCAGCCTGGTACTGACTCCAAAGAGGAACAGGTTGTCTGACAAACGGTTTGAGAGACTCCTCCTGCTGAGGTATAACCATTTCTTTGATGAGAATGTCGAGTAGGATAAAGAAAAAATCTACTGTAAAGCTATAGTTCACATAATTACAAATTACATTTCATATGTAGTGTTAAGTTATTTTCCTTTGAAGTCTCATTCATTGTCTGATATTGTGATGAGAGCCATTGTCTTATTTTATTTAATCATATAATTTAAACAAACTTTGTTTGTACTGGGTGGTTGGAAGGACGACTTAAGTTGTGTTGTAAAGAAATTCAGTTTGCTGATGCTTACGTCATGGAAGTATAAACAGACATTTACTGAGTGAATTAAGATTAGAGTGAAAGCTTTAATCCCAATTTTATTTTGAAACATTTTGCATACAGCAAGTCTTGTAGCCTTTTTTGGCAAATGTTCCTGTCATTTTTTCCAGCTTTGTTGCATTAAAGTGCATAAAAGAGAGATCTTGTGTATGTCCTCCTCATTAGAATACACATTTGTGCTGATCTGGGCACTGCAGTAATAAAGTTCTAACTATATGTTGTTCATTGGCAATCAGGTTAGGTGCAGCTCAGGTGATATTGCAGAGTAATCCAAAAGTAGTGTAACTAGTAATGTAACTAGTTACTTTCAGCAGCGAGTAACTAAGTAAAGTAAGGGATTATTTTTTTAAAAAGTAACTAGTAATGTGTAATGGATTACTTTTTTTGAGTAACTACCCCAACACTGCTCATTTCAGATGTCTCATCTTCCACCTCAGTCACGGAGCTTGTTGCTGCTTCATCAATATCTCCAACAACATCAGGAGATCCTGGGCCCCCCTCCCTCTCCTCCTCCCACATGTCTGTCCATAGCAGTCAGGTGAAGAGGCAGCTGGAGAGGCTGAATCAAAATTAGGCTGCATGTCCAAATGGTGTCAGCTCCAGAGTCTTAGAAGCCTGTGCTCTCAGGACTCTGAGACTACTCTAATGCCCTGCTCTCTGCTCTTTCAAAAAAGAGTATCTCTAACCTACAATTACTCCAGAATTCAGCCGTATGTGTGCTGACAAGGACCAGAGGGCAGGAAACTTTTTACACCGATTCTAAAATCCCTGCATTGGCTCCCCGTGTGTTTCAGAACTGATTTTAAGGTTCTTTTATTAATTTATAAATGTCTTAATGGTCTCTAAAGTCTCTCTGAAATTTTATCTTCTTTAACTCCAGTGTTCTCTTCATGGGGGTCTTCCATGTCTGGAGCTACACCTGTTTGGTTTCTGGGGTTGCTGCCATGGGGATTGTCTGTGTTCTGGATGGGCGGGGCCCTACACTGTGGGTCCGGTTGATTCCTGTGGCGACGACTTCTGTGATTGTGGGTGGGGGTGCTCTCAACGTGGACAAATCCCAAAGATATTGTTTTCCTTACCTGGTTCATTGGTGCCAAGATGGATGTTTTAGAGTCTATTTAGAGTGGCGCCAAAGGGGGGCGGGGGGGGCTATGTGTACTGACTGTGCATGTGCGTGAGAGAGAGAGCGAGAGAGAGAGGATGACTGGGTGTCATTTTTTTTTTTTACTGCTGTAACCCTGGTTGTGTGATGGCTTTTAAGTTGTCTTTGTTCTTTCTTGTTGTTGTTGTTGTTTTCATGATTGTTTTTATTATGTAAAGCACTTTGTGTTACTTTTGTGTGGAAGGGGCTTTATAAGTACATTTGGTTTGTGCAGACCAGCTATGTGAGATTCTAGAGCACCTCTTTAACCTCAGCTTGAGTCAAAAGAAGGTTTCAGTGCTATGGAAAGGCATCCTGCCTTGTTCCAGTACCAAAGGCTGTTTTCCCACTGGGGCTGTTTAGGTCGGCCCAAAGGAGCTTTGGTCATGCGTGCAGTTCACTTGGGTAAATGTGAAAACAGCACCCGCACTATGATGCACACCAAAACAACCGTACCAAGACCTCTCTGAACAGGAAGTCTCGTATGTCTATCGGTGAACTCTGGTGCATTTCATTTGTGGTGTGAAAGCTCCATGACCACGGGCCGACCCAACTAGGCGGTGTGCAACACATTTTAGGTAAAGAGGCTTCTGTATTCTGCTGGGCAGCAAATTGTGGGTTGTGAAGGAGCATGTAAACATGACAAAAGAAAATAATGATAGACATTGCAGACAAATGACTTCCAGCCACTTCTTTCACAAGCTGTTTAGCTTGTCTGGAGTGATACAAACAAATAATATAGAAAAAAAATGGCCAACTCTGTGCCAACAACACACAGTTGTTGTGTTGCCATGCTTTTCAGCTCTTCACGTCAGGCTGGTTGTCATGGAAACATGATGTTCTGCTAAGACTGATATTGTCAAATGATAAAACTGAGTGTTATCACAAGACATGGGGTGGGGAATTTGGACTAGAGTTAAAACAACACTTGAACACAAAGCGTACCAACAAAAAAATGACACTATGTAATTTGGTGAGCACAAAGGATTGCGCTGCAGATGCACACCAGCATATGTGAAAATAGCCAAAAACATCTCATCCATATGCTCTTAATGACTATCAACCTGTTGCCATAATATCTGGCATCATGAAAGTCCAGAGAGACTTTTATTCACCCACCTGAATAAGTAAACAAGCACCTTTAAGGTCATGGGGTTGGAGTTGAAGATACTATCATACACCTGCTTCAACAAACCCCCAGTCATCTGAACAAAGCAGGCAGCACTGTGAGGTTCATGTTCTTCAATCTTCTCCAGCGCACCATTCAACCTGTTTTACAAAACCTGTGAAGAAACCCCAGAAGACGCAGGTGGATGCCTGCACAATCACCTGGATTTCTGACTACCTGACAAACAGATCATAGTTTGTGAGACTGAATGGTTGTATGTCTGACCAGGTGGTCACAGCACAGGAGCACCACAGGGGACTGTACTCTCACCACTCCTCTTCACCCTGTACACCTCAGAGTTCCAGTACCAGTCAGAGCCTTTTCATCAGCAGAAACACTCAGATGGCTCTGCAGTTGTTGGTGGAGGAGAACAGTGATGGAATGATGATGATTACAAGAAAGGACAGAGCGGGCTTTACTTCTTAAGGAATTAGTCAGGGCTGATCATTGGCATGTTTGCCACCAATTGACAAAATAGGCAAATACAAAATTACAGAGTGGACACCTCTATTGCCACATAAGAACAAGAAACCACAGTGACAGCACACAGCAAGTCCCATTTCTTCTCATAGCACTTACCACTGAGTAAACGCCAGTCCAAGATTTACCCTTGACTGGTCCCTCTGGCATGATGAATTACTGAGAGTAGTGAGCCGGAGAGCTTGTTAGAGCCAGGTAGAGGTATTGAAGTTGGTGTGTGACAGGTTGCTGTAATGCCACATGCATTCTTGCAAGAGTGATCCAGGGTGGACCAAAAGAATTGCATCGTGCAGTTCCAGGCCAGCTGTGTCAGATACAGAGCACCAACCCTGAAAAAAACTAAATGATCTTTCAAAAGTATTTTGAAGCTATAATCTTTACGCAAAAACATTATGCACTGTTGATTGAAGGTATGAGTGGAAATTAAAGATTCAGGTTGCGAAGACTGAATCTGGTATTAAAAAGTCCAACATGAGGCCAGGTTATGTGATTAAGAGCCTGTGAAAAGAAAACGTTATCGCTGATATTTCAGAGAGGCTCTCATTAGTGATACTTCAGGGCATGGCTCATACATACAGCTGTTTAGGGTGGAGGGTCTCTTAGATTCAGTGCTTCTAAATTTATTTTGTAGAACACTGTTTTTATATCACTACAACAAAAATACAGTTATTTTCAGGGAAATTTGTAATTATGGACCCAGAGAGGAAAATGGCAGAAAAGGCATAGAGCATGTCATGATAAATATAGTCATGATTTATTGAACTATTTCATTTTGATCAAATTATATTTCTGTCATTATCATGTTAAAAAGAACATAAAAAAATATTATTCTAGTGGTTTTCATATCAGTGACACCGCATGGTTTCAGAATCATGATGCTGTTGGCATCATGTTTTAAATTTATCCTGCAAAAAAAAAAAAAGGTTTTTTCCAGGGTAACAACACAGAAACTTTCCGCGAGTCAATGCCCAGACATGTCCCAGTTTTTAATTTGAGTAGCACTCTCCTGATCAACTGGCGAAGTAGCTCTCTGGCTCTCTATACCACTGGATATAAGGAGAATGAAATGCACTCATGTCACAGTGATTTTGTCATTCACCTTGAGGCGAGCCAGTGACAGATCCCAACTCGCTTCATGTTAATGCTCTGTGTCTGTCTAAGTGCAGAGAAGTAGACTGAACCCTCCAGAGCAATCACGGAGCTCCCCCGTGCTTCAGAACTACTGTTTTCATGGATATTGGTTGCAAATATGACAGCTGTGGTGTCTAATTATCATGTTAGAAATTTCACACATTTTGGCTATACTCCAAAAGTCAATACTTTGAAGCTGTGTACTGATTATGCATAGAAATAAAATCAAAGAATGTTTTGTACACTGCAACGCGCACACTTTTTTCAAAAAGTATTACAAAGGAATACTAAAGAATTACAAAAGAATACTCATAGAGAGCTAATATAAATGCATCAAATACCCTCCTAGCTAAGCCGTAGTGCCTCATTTCTATAGGAGAATAAACTGGAAAAGTCCAACTGTTCGTCTCAGAAGGCGTTAATGCAGCTGTTTCTAGATCAAGTTGTCATGTTTTGTCACTCAAACAAAAACGAAAGAACCTGCAAGTGTGTCTCCTCATAGTCACACACTCTCATGGAGTGGGAGGATGCAGGGAGCATCAGAGGCTGAGTTCAAGCTTGTCTCTCTCTTTGGCTCTGCTCTCCTGCCACCAGCCATCACAGAGAGAAGCACAACCACGCCAGCACACTGCAACACCATACCACAAACATGCATCTAAAAGCAAAACTCCATCTGTATTTAAAGAAAACAAACCCTGCTGATAAACCCAGAGATCATGGCCAAACGCCAGTCTTCTGTGTGTTCTAATACTTATGTGAATTTGTGGAATTAAACATGCATAATTATACAAAATACAGAGATGTAATGCAATGATTCAACATTGGGGCACTGGTAAAACAAACAGATGTACTGGGTTGTGACTTCAAGATTTACAGCAGTTTCCATCTCTACACTGCACGATGTTTTCACATTTTAACTTTCACGAGTGGCTACAAATGTTGTTTATTATGTTATATAACTGTGGCATATTGAAAAATCATTTCTTCAGATTTTACAATGTCTCTCAAGACTTTGAGTTGGGCGGTTTGCTGGTGGAATCAACAGGCTGCTCCCTGTCCTCTAGAAACATGGACCACTACCTGAGACCAGTACCTGGCACACACCATGGATCTCATTAAAAAGGTGCAGCAAAGGCTCCTGCTTCCCAAGGTACTCAGGGAGAACAACACCAGCCAGCGACTGCTGCTGTCCTTTTATCGCTGCTCCATAGAGAGCATCCTGACCTACAGCCTCCATGTGTGGTTCAGCAGCTGGACGGTGGCACAGAGGAAGGACCTCCATAGGACCATAAAAATAGCCCAGAACATCATTTGGAGCCCTCTCCCCACTCTGGAAGAGCTACACAGCTCACATTCATTTTCAAAAGCACCTGAGATCATCAAGGACCCCCCTCACCCAGGCCACTCTCTGGTTGAACTGCAGTCATCAGGCAGATGATACAGAACAATCAAAATAAGGACAAATTATGCTGAAGAACAGCTCCTCTCACAGAGCTGCTCCAGCACCCAGTTTCACACATCTGTGTAATATTACCATCTCATGTGCAATAATTCTCTGAACAGTGCAATAAATATTCCAGAAAGGATTGCAGTGACTTTTTGTTTTTTTTATCAATCATTTTTACTATTTTTATATATTTTAGTACTATTATATCCCTTCTTTATTATTGATCTTTCTATCTCTTTTACTGATCGTTGGCACCGTACAGGATTTCATTCAATATTCTGATATGTGGCAGGACTTCCCACCCTTGGCTTTCCATGCTGCTCTGGGGGAGCAAGAGGAAGAAGGAGGTGCCTTTTCATCTTTGAAGACATCAGTACTGCCACACTTCCCTAAAGCTAAAGGCCCTGTATCTTGTGCTTGTGAAGGTTCTTAATAGAACATTCATTAGCTGGTGTCAGGGGGTAGAGGTGGTCTGATGTGTTGACACACGGGTCATCTCCCAGAAGCAGCTGGAGGTCTGTGGCTACAAACAGACACAAGGCACATACGGACCATAAATTAAGGAACTGGGCATTTTGTCAGGTTGAGGAAACTTTGAAGCATCTTTGGCTTGGCTGTCCCAGGCTTGCCCCCCCCCCTTTGTAGGCTTTTGATTCACTGGCTCACTGCTTTGGGATGTTTTGAATAAGAGCATTTTTGTTTTTGGCCCAAAATATTCTGCAACACAGCACAGGAGGGTGTTTTTGGCCAATTTCTTTTAATGGGTCAGGCTAAGTTGAGCATCTGGCTCACTGGGAGATGGAATATGTGAATACTAAACTTACATTCAAAGGTTTTTTGACTACACAGTAAAAAATAGATTGCTTATTATAAAATGATTTCTGATGTACAGTTTGAATTCATTTGTTGAGTTGATCATGTGAAATGAGGATTCACTTTTTCTTAGCTTTTGAGGGGTGGGGGGGGGGTGGAGTGAAAATGTGTAACTTAAGTGTTCATATGGGATCTTAAATGAATAAAGGTTTTGTTAAGGAGATTTTTTTCTCACACACACATTCAAAGTCACTTAAATCCCCTTTCTTCCCCATTCTGATGTTCAGTTTGAACTTTTGCAAGTCGTCTCGACCACGCCTACATTCCTAGATGTGTGGAGCTGCTGCCGTGTGATTGGCTTGATTATTCCTTTGTATACATCCAGCATGGTTCCCCTGCCTTAATTGATTGTCATTGTAATTAGAGGTATAAACTGATACATGCCTGTTTAGACCATTACTCTAATTGAATATTGGTTGTGGGAAATGTAGTCAGGTAGCACCACTTTAACCTTACTTTGTCACCTAAACTTTCTTGGCACAATTATCCATCATCTCTAATTTTAGGCACAAGTTTGCTGCTCTCTCTTAATTGTTATACCTTGTGATCAAGAAATTGCATTAACATCACCTTGACAGTACTTCAGTGAGATTAGACTGCTGTATTACTTAACTGTGGAGAGGGGAGGGAAATTAAGGTAAAAACAAGGAAGGCTTTGCTTTGTTTGCACTATCTCAGGTACTGCTGCTTCTTGTGTTTAGGGACAGATCTCCATTGATTTTGTGGCAAGTGAATCGGGCTCTGCTTTAATTAGGTCTGTGCATTTGTAGACGTCCAGGCTAGTTTCACAAAGCTATAGCAGCTCTGTACAGAATAATCACTCTGTCGTGGTAAAGGATGGGCCCAGATGGACAATACTGAACCATCAACATTCAGGGAAGCAGGTGTTGTGGTCAACAAAAGAGATTAAAAAAAGAAAAGCATTCCTTTCAAAGTAACCAGCCTGCTGCAGGAGTCAATAGGCCAACTAATGACATAGGATTGATTTTAAAATATAGTTTATATTCCATTAAACAGTGTAAACAAAACTGAAATGACAACAGTATGACATATTAACGTTATAAGTCACTAGTTCCTAATCCTATTAGTCTTCTAAACATCAGCAGCAGAATTTCAGCATCCAGATTTCCTAATGCCTGTTCAGATTCATGCACCATTTTTTTTTCTCTCTGTATATGCTGCATCATGTTTGAGAAAGGGCCTTTCACCCAAAGAGAGCTGGGATAGGCTCCAGCAGATCCCCGTGACCCTGCATAGGGTTTAGCGGGCATAGATAATGGATGGGTGGATAGAACTCGTATTCTTTTGCATCTATTGACAATAGTTTGCTTCTGTTCATACCAGTCAACTACAAATGTCAACTTGTATGGACTTAAAGCAAGAAATCAGCAATTGTAAGGAGATGCCTGCAGTCATGTTTACACACTTTTTGTACACATGCAAAGTTCAAATTTTAAATTTTAAACTGCTACCAGTTGCTATAAACTGAAATTAATACAACTATAAATGCCTAATTGTGCAAGAGGAAAGACATTATTTAACCAATCTGATACAAAGATGTCTCGGTTGTTTTAACTCGTACATGCACGTCCCATGTGCATGGATGACACTGAGCAGATCTGTGCTGCAACCATTGCTTTTTGCAGATGACATGGTACGGTTGGCCTCATCAAGCAGGGACCTAAGCTCTTACTGGAGCAGTTTTCAGCCAAGTGTGATGCTCAATCTCACCGCATCACCATGGTTTTAAATTGGAAAAGAGTATATATACCCTGATATTTGTTCCTACCCTCACCTATGGTCTCAAACTGTGGCGAGTGACCGAAAGAATAAGATTGCAGATACAAGTGGATGAAAAGAGTTTTCTCCGCAGGGTGACTGGACTAGGGATGTAACAATATGGAAAATTTGATATCGCAATTATAGTGACCAAATTATCACGGTTTATGATATTATAGCGAAGTTCTTAATTGCTGTACAAATATCCAAAAATGTACATGCTTTAAAATAATTCACAAATCTTGTGATTTTCTTGTCATACTATAATATTAGAAGCCAAAATCTTATCAAAATGAAAATTTCACATTAAAAGAGCAAACAACTGGCACAGAAAGAGATTTTATTTTAAATGAACAAAATAAATAAGAGGAACAAAGCTTATTTGTCTGGTGCAAGTTTAAATGAACACTTTAACAACCATAGTAGGCCAAAATATACTAATAATTATCAGGAACAAAATTATAGTGCAACTTCAAGTGAAAGAAATGTTGAACTTTAAGCCGAACCTTAAATAAGTATGTATGCACAAATAAAGAAACAGTTACTTGTACAAATTACAATAAAATCTAAACAAGTGCTCTGTCCTCCAACTTCTGCATTCTTAAAAAAATAAAAAAAAAAATGCCCAGACCTCGGATTTCATCCTTTTAGTGGGTTGGTAAATATCCTGCGTGCTATCACCACTTTCCGCCATGCTTACGTTACGATTCGGATGTTACAAGCTACATGTTGCTCACGACACTTGAATGAGGCTGATATTACATATCCCGGTAATCGACCGCGATAATGAGATTAAGTTAAACATGAACGGTAATCGTAATCTCGTAAAATTTCACCACGATTTACCGTAATACCGGTAACCGTTCCATCCCTAGACTGGACTCTGCCTTTGAGGCAGAATGAGAAGTTGGGTCATCAGGAAGGGACTCGGTGTAGAGCCGCTGCTCCTCCACATCGTGAGGAGCCAGGTGAGGTGGTTCAGGCACCTTGTGAGGATCCCCCCTGGATGCCTCCATCCAGTGGTGTTCAGGACATGTCCTGCCAGGAGGAGGCGACCAAGGAGAGATTATATCGTCTTGGCTGGCCTGGTAACACCCGGTGTTCACCCAGAGGAGCAAGAGGAGGTGGCCGCGAAAAAGGAGGTCTGGACCTCTTTTCTCAGGCTGCTGCCTTCACCACCCAAATTTAGATAAGTGGAAGATAATGAATGGATATAAAACTTTCAAAGTTGTCATGTCTATGGTGTGCATTAGTTGCACACATCAGTGACATGAGACTTACTCATGATTTTAAAATCGTTAGCAAGAGTTCGGTTTTCAAGAGTTCCATGTTAGAGTTCCCCTTTTCCTTCATGATCACCCATCTGTCAGAATGTCATTTCATTCCTTATTGTCACACACTCCTAAACTTGCACATGGGTACGCCACAACCACACGATAGCAATAATGACTGCCCAACATGTGACTGTAGTGCCTTTTGTGATCAGGTCTGGCTATGGCATACACATGGAGGTAATAATAATAATAATAATCAATCTTAAAATGTTGTGGGAAAGAGAAAGATTGGTCCATGTGTATGTTTTTTTGTTTATTTGTTTTTATAAACCACAGGTAGCTAGACCAAGAATATAAATAGAAAGACAAATTGGCACATAAGCATGGCACAAAAGAAAAGACATGTGGTAAACATGGTAAAGATTTGCTTTTTCATTTTTGTGTGAAGGCAAGGATCTGTCTGCCGTCTTTCATAATAATATCTGTGGGATGTGCTGTAACAACTGTTGAAAAAATAAATAAAAAAAATGTATGCAGCAGAGTCCTTTGCCACTTCCCTCGAGGTGTGTGCTGGAAAATCAAGCTCCCACGTCCCATCCCCACAGAACTGACAGCAACAGCGAGGCAGCCATCCAGTCATATGGGACTAGTGGTGACGATGTCAGCAAGCTGCTCTCTTTTCAACGCTCAAAAACATGATGTTAAACTCTTCAACGAAATAAAAGTAAAACTGCCTCCCATCTCACTTGGTTTGCAAAGTTGTTCCAACACAGAGACTCTAAGCCATTTTCTGTATCCCACAAGTACCAGGGAAGCATATGTCAGACTCTAAAAATGCTATGTTATGTGCACAAATTATTACCTCTGTAGTGCCTCACATCAGTCAGCAGAGAAGCTGGTGTGCAGTATCTTTTCATCAAAGTAAGTTTCTGATCAAAGGCCTCAAAACATTTCAGAGTGGCTGAGAAAACATGAAATTGTAAACCCACACCAGAAAAAACACTGAGGTCCTTTTGAATGCGACTGGGAACACAGCTTTTTATTTATTGGTTAAAAAAAAAACAAACACAAAAAAATGCTTAGATCCAACAAGAGGTTCTGTGGCTGCACATAGACTTTATTTACAACCTGTACTTGAAGGTGGACTGATGGTGTGCCTCAACAAGGCAATTGCTATTGCGTAATCCCACACTGCTCTCGAAAGACCCTGAAAGACCTGAGAAAAAATGAAAACCACCTCCATCTTCTGCCCATCCCTCCTCTCGTGTGTTCTCTGTAGCCCCATCAGAGTAAATTCAATTCAAACTCAGACCAAACAAGTACACACTGCCTTTTCATCCATCTCACATCCATAAGTACTCATCCCCCACCGGTGCATGAGGAGAGACAATAAAGCCTTTCATTCATGGGAGAAGAAGCTAAAATCTGAAGACAAGGGTCTGTTTGGGACCACCATGCACACTTGAGCAACATTCTTCAGGCACTTGACTCAGCATTTACTGTGGTACAAACACATTTTGTTAGATACATGCATCTCTGTAACATTAAAATGAACCAAAACTTTCAGCATCATTTCACCTTCAGAAGCCTTCAGTACAGTCCCACTACCGGCTTGGGTTAATGTAATGCTTTTCATGTTGCGAGTCAAAATGGACAGTCAAATCCAGTCTGCCCAGAGCGATTCCTCCACTTCTAATTCAGAGGAAGAGAAATGAAAACGGCAGGAAGCAAGAATGTGTTATTTATTGTTGTTCATGGTGACTCATCCGTCACCCTGTCAAGGCTGCAACATCGTATCAGCGGATGCTTAGGAGTTTAATAAAACCACGATTTCCTCAAATGTCACAGCCCAAACATAAACAACAAAACATTCAATATCTAATGTTATTCTGTTCGATCAAATTCTTTGATTTATATGAAACAAGCTCCAGATCTTTGCGTCTCATACCCTGGTGTCATTGAATTTACAATTTAAAGGTCAGTGGAGGTGAGAGGCAGAGGACATCATAAACTCAAATGTGTCAAACAAGGTTTGTTTTCTTATAATAATAAGCATATTGGTTTTTTGTTATTTTTGAATCACAGTGAAACAAAAGGGCTTCCTCTTATGATTTGAGTACCATAGCAGTCACTGAAGATGCCATGTTGACTGTCTCAGTCAGGGATTTAAGTTGAAAATGTCAGATGGCAAACGAGGCCTGATTTCTTCTGAGGTTTATGGAACTTCAACTAACCGAACAAAATAATTGACTCCAGCAAACAAAACTCCACGTGTGTTGACTCAGTGTTCAGTTATAAACATTTAGCTGGATCAAATTAACTGTCATTTTTCTTTTTTTTTTTTTTTTTTTGACAACAGTAATATCTTTTTCAAGGAAACAAAACTTTACTGTGATAGCATCAGAAACTGTCCTGTTATAATGAGAAAATTAGATTTCTTATCTTGAGACAACAGAATGATTAATTCATGGTCTTGAGATAAAGGCATTAAAATGAGTAACTGCAGGCTGAGTTATTCTAAGCTTCCATAAATTCAAGCCCCGTCATATAATAAAGATTTTCTATTAAACTGTGATTTTTTTTTTTTTTTGAAAGAAAAAAAAAAAGACTTAAAATTTAATTACCGCCTTTGCATATGCTTTGGGCGAGACATCTGTGAGTCCAGTGAAGACCTTTACATTTTTACAAGGCCTGCCCGTTTTATCAACATATTCTCCTCCTTAGCAACAAAATATCTGAAAATAACAGTTCTAGATTCTGGGTGTTTTCTCCCCTACAGCCTATAAATAATTACAAAAACACACACAGATAAGAACCCGAGGGAACTCGAGCTATACTTTAATTTTGAGTAACACTCAGGCTTCTGCTGACAGATCAGGTCAAATGTCCTTCTGCATCTTCACAGAGCACCAAGCATTTTGTCAGCATTTGTCATAAATTCATATATTTAACATGACAGAGGCCTCCAACCCAGGGGTGAGAGGTTTTCACTCTGCCACTCAGCACTCCAAATGTTTGCTCTTTTTATGTATGGAAGGGTCAGAAGGGCATGATTTGGGCTAATAAAAAGGTTCTGATTGTAAAAGAAAGTCAACACTTGAAATGATGGGACAGGAAGAAAAAAAACACACACATGCAAAAAAAATATAGTTGAATCCTTAAATGGTGTCTGGAACATCTGTGACTGCTGTATCTTATTTGTTGCCCTTGTCACAGAAGAAGCAGTTGAAAGTAAACACTGAGTAAAGATTCCCACAGTATAAATGTGAGAAATGTCTTCAGTTCTCCTCAACCAACTTCATGGTCTCTTGACACCAGAAATATCAGCACTGTCTTGCTTTTGTGATATTCTATCAGTGTTAAACTTTGGATTTCAAGATCAAAATTTTGCTACTTTGCTTTATTGACAAATGCCTTATTGGAGACAAAATAATAATTTTTTTGTTCATCTTGCTCTGTGCTTCAACATATTTAACAGGAAATAACCTTCATCTTTATTTTGAATCAGGTCATTGTTATCATTTAAACAAAAACAATTAGATAAACAAATAAAGCCCTAATGTTCAATAATCATCATACAACTATATCTGAAAATATTTGCTTTCTGCATCATTTTTTCAGCTTTCCGTCCAAGCGACAATAATAGACAATGTGCTGAAGCTGATAACGCTCGAAGTACAGCGTCGTGGTCTTAACTCTGACCTCTTCAAACCAAAGAAAATCTTTTTCTGAAGCCATTCTGTGGTGTAGTAGCATCACCCAACGTCAATATTTCAGCTGGCAGCCAGCCACCCTGACATTATGGTAAACTTGGAAATCCAATTTCAACTCGATCGCGAGTCAGTTTGAGGCAGCAAAACAAGCCCAAACCACGATGCTGCCTCCACCGTACTTCAGCATTGTGAGGATGTCTTGAGGTTAGTAAGTTGTGTTCTTTTTGTAACATACAACGCGCCGACTATCCTTCCTGAACCATTTAACTTTTGTTACATCAATCCACAAAACAGCATTCCAGTTGAGAAGTGGACTGCCAAAGTGCTTTTTGGCCATCTTCAGGTTCGCAGTGAGCACTGCAGAGGAAGCTGCTGTTCGACACCCTGCCAGCTCCGTATGGTAGTTCCAGTGATGTCCTCGAGTCTTTAGCTGTTACACGTGGCTTTACCACACTGCATTAGCATTTTCCCTGGGAATCTACTTCTGGGAAGAGTAGCCACATGGTATTAGCTTTAGCTAATTTTTGTCCGTTTCCGTAAAATGAATGCAGAAGCCAGTAAATTCCAAAGGGTTCAAATACTTTTTCTTTCCACTGTAACAGTCCACTGATCGGCACTCATACCTGGAGTTGACTTTTATGCCGGCTTTAAATAAAACAAAGGGAGGGATTGTTACAGTGGCCACCTCGCCATGACAGGAAGATTATAGAGCAATTCAGGGGTGTCCAGTTCATTTACAGCAACATTAAACTAAAGAGGACGTCGTCAACTCTTTATGTGAAAGGTGGTGAAATGAGGAAGACAGCTGCAGCTTTATACAGATGTTAATTTAGCTGGTGCAGCTTATTAATTCAGTTTGTTTCTGTAAACAGGGACCTCTGTGTGGATTTGTCTTGTTGGCAGTGGCATATCTCTGTTCAGACCTAATGAACCCTTTTTTTTTTTTTTTGGCAAATCAATAACCTTAAGAGTAGAATAGAGATTATATCTCACCGAGTTGTCATTCAGACAGTTTTCTCTGTCTCTATTGTCTCTTGCTTGATATCTAGTCAATAATTGCACAAACACACACAAACACACACAATTATGTCAGCATCGCTGTCTTTCAAGACAAAAACAAGCTCAGTTTAATTACAACTCTACTACGAATGCTGTTTGCTTGTCAATGAACCACATCAATTGAATACAGGCAACTGCCTTTTTCTTTACTTAACGTGCCTTAAGAAGGAATAAAAATATGGTTTTAAGTGTTTAATTCTTATCTGTTGACATGCGTCTTTATGATCTTGTAATTACGGCAAATGAAACACCTGCTTGGACTTCAGTGTTACTGATTAGCGTGGTTTCACATGTAGATGTTTAATTAACTATTGGCAGTCAAACCGGTAGGTAGTACAGACATTTGAGGGAATTTATATTAATAACTTTTGTGCAAATGTTATTACTTGGAGGAGAAATTATATTTACCACCAATGTGTATCAATACAAAAAATACTTCTGGTTTTGGCTGGTGTGATGTGATGGACCTGTATGGATTTGAACAGGCAAATACAAAGACAACAGTTCTAAACTTAAAACTGGTTCAAGTGGCAACGAGGAGAGAAACGCCTCATTATCAACTACAAAAGGTTTTTGTTAAACAAGAGACTACAATGTGCAGCAGCAATAACATTCAAGTTAACATTTTCATTTCTGACCATCAGCTAAATTGTTTCTGAACTGTTTCTCGGCCTTGCCTCATTAAATAACACGGCAGTAGACCTGCCTAATGCAAAGAATGAGTGTAGCTGGAGCAATTTGTTGTCCAGTGATGGCATTAGTACTGCTCGAGTGCTGCAAATAAAATTAGAGACAGAATGTTGACAAATTCACAGCTTCACTTGTCTTTTTCAGAGCAACTTGTTCCCTCATTAAGTGGAAAGATGTCGCCGCTATAAGCCCAGAAAGTCTTCTCTATAGATGAGACAAGTTGACAGGGATGTCAATATCTGTAAGAGGCATTTCAGCAGCTTGTGGGCGGATCCGATTTAGCCTGGGGAGAAAAAAAAAAAAGGAAAAAAGGTTACCCTCAAAGGCTACTTGATTCAGCACCCCTGAAAGATGCACATGGTGGTTGCATCTTTGGGGGGGGGGCTCAGCCGCCAATTTCTTATTTCAGTATTTCAGGTGCAAATAACTAACTCCCTGAGAGTGATCCTCTAGGGCATTTCTTCTACAGCGTAATACAGTTCCATCGAGAACTCAGTCCTCTCTGAGCCTTTATTACTTCCCAGGCAGGCATGTCAGCACTGTTTCAGAAACAATCAAATCATTTTAGTGTCACAATTCACTCACACTGGGCATGGTGTGCTTTTGAACAAGAAGCTGTTATTGTGACCCAAAATTATTTGCACATAGGTGAAGTGATAAAATGGACGAATAGGATTCATTTGAAAGAATCTTTGTCTTTATTGCATATATGAGTCTGATTATATTCTGTCAACTTGCATGTGCATAAATAATATTTTAAAAAAGACATTAAAAGACCTTGCTCAAAGGAATGCTTTTCTGAATATTCTGATTTCGCCTCTGCATATCCAGCAACAGGTGTCTAAAGGGCGAGTTCACCAAATCACATGAAGACGCACACACGCACATCCTGTTCTCTATTACTCCTCCAGTTGTTCAGCCATGCAGACGGTATGTATTTTTATCAATCCATCCGAGTTGTAAGGTTTCAGTGCTCAGGCTTCTACTTTACCCTCCAAAAAAAAGTAATAGTATTTTGTTTGTGATAATAACATCCAAAGTCAGCATTGGTGTGCCTGTCAAATAAACGGTTTGGGTTGTTCAAGTCTTGCCATGAACTATTTGACTTAAAAATATTTTCCCAAAAAAAGAGTTTAACTAATTCATGAGTCAGCTGCAACTATGTTTATATACCTCGGTACTTACTATTCTCAGTCTAATACTGAGAGATTTGTTGGATCAAGGACTTCTTCCATCTGAGAGTGTTTCAGTTGTAGCCAGATGAGCCTGTGAGTTGGCAAACACAGCTCTGTGATATTGTGTTTTAGGTCCCCAGTATCTTTCCATCAATCTGTCCCACCATTTACTTAAGTAAAAGCCACACATTCATTTTATTTGATTTAAAGTAAATAGAGTTAAAAAGCAGGTCTGCTTTTGCCTAATGATTATCAAGTTTCCCAGTTGATCCATCAATAACAAAATAGTAACTTTAATTCTACTTTCTGCTGTTGAAAAACTGAAATAATCTTCACTTAAATTAATTCAAATGGGAAGTTGAAGTTAACATTAAGCACCCATGGCACAGTCTCAAATCTCTTCACCAAGAACTTTTTCTTTTTATTTATTTTATTTTTTTTTAATTTCCAAGACTCTCCAATTTGCATATTTCACTGGCTTCAGTGAAATAAATGTTCAGTGCTTAAGAACCTGAAGCACTAAACATTTATAGATGCCTGCCACGCCAAAACAACTTTAAAAATGTTTATATATTATATATATACACACACACACACACACGTATATATGATTTTTTAAACCAAAGTTTGTCAATAGCAAAACTAGCATTCTAACATAAGTTAAGGTGATATGTCAGAGTCATGTATTTGTACAAAAGAAATCATTTTGGGTATCTCTTTAGGGAAACGGGGGTTGGGGGAGTATGCATCTCGTTAATTGTGTATATTTAGCACACTTTTCAGTAAACTGTACTTGAATGTTCTCTTAGATTGATCTTACAGTGACCTCAAGGCCCTTGAATATTTTTTATACACCTTTTAAAAAATGTGTCTTTCATTATTTTTTACTTTTACAGTCTGTGGGTAATTCATAACTGAACAAAAATCTTACAAAAGCCTCAGTGACTGAAGCAGTATTGTTAAGTGTTGAATAAAGAGACTAAGACATATAAGACACACACCATGACATAGAACAGACATCGGTCCTTTAAATGCTGCCTAAGCCCCGGTCTTAAGGGTTGTTGTTGATTCAAGCACCAGCCATAAAAGAGGGGATTTAGGAGCTGACCTGAGCATCTCTCCACCTGGTGCTGAGAGCTTGAAAGGCCAAGCATCCCGTCGCCCCACCACCTTGCTTTTTTGCTGTTAAGCCTCCAGCAGACATGTCTGCAGGTTCAAATGTGACATTTTCCCTCTGCTTATCTGTTGTCGTTATGTTTGCTGTGTGGTTCAGTGGTGTAGCTTGCTGATGGGATAAGCAGTCCAAATACTGCCCAAACCTCACAGACCATTAAATTCTGCCCCAATGGCTACCGCACCAGAAAAACTTCAAACACCAGTCCGGACACGCAGGTTGCCGCATGGCCAAATCAGAACTTAAATGAGGCTAAAAACAGTGGGTGTTAGTTCAGGCCACTACTGGCCCAAGGAGACATTCCCAAAACACAGCAGCGTTATCTCTTCGACTACAGACGTGCATGCATCGCCGGCAGCTTCTCCAAAAACACACAGTTGGCAGGGGACGTTCTTGGTTAATTATAGCTCTTCAGAGTAATACTGCACATTACCTTCATTTTCCTTCATTAATGATCATCATAAAGCATCCCTTGGCTTCTCTCTCTATATTCTCAGTTTGTTTTTATTAGTTAAGCACATGGCACAGTGGGTTGTAAGTAATGACTTGAAACGATAGCTCGGGGGATGTCAGATGAGATAAAGTCTTGACATGTTTCCATGACAATCCGGACTGCTGAAGCTGACACACTGACCAAAGACTGAAAAAGGCTCTGATATGGTTCTCTTCAGCCTGGATCTTTGAGTGATACAACCACTGGTATCCTCCACTTTTGAAGGATGTTCATTTAGTCATTTTATAGAAAAGAAAAAGACCACAAATGTGACTCAAAAAAGCTGCTGAACATTCTGATCTAAAAAAAAATTGGTAGAATAACTTCAGCATTTTGTTTTTCTTTTCAGATTGTGAAGTGAAGAAAAAAAAAACACGACACACAAAAATCACAGTTAGTAGTTTGCTGCACCTCTAACCCTCTTTAAAAGCGTATCTACCTGTATATTTACCTTTATTACCTTTTAACAATCTCACTTTCGTTTTGCTTTGTGAAGAATTTAGACATCAGTCGGCGTCGTTTGCAGCACGTTATGTTGAAACATGAGGAGCCTTTCCATTGGTTCATCTGAGCCGTCTAGTTGGAGTCGTGTTTACCGCCAGTCAGCCGGGTTCAGCAGCTCATTAATGTCTACTAGCAGTCTCTTTCAACACTCTTAGCTGCAGTCTAATTTACATAGTTACATTTATTTGAAAGAGCAAATTATAAAGTGATTCCATAATTTTTCCTGTATTTCATCAGAAAAGGAAAAAAAAATCCATCAATTAGAGATTATGTTTTTAAGACATGTTTTGCCAGCAGTTGTTATAGCAGCATATTTTCCTTTTTTTGTTTGTTTTTTTTTCCTACCAAACTCTTGTTTCTGAGCAGCTATGGGGAGAGATCTGGGCCTAATTGTTACCATCTATAGTGTGCGGTCTGGGGCATCACTTCATTAACTGCAAATGCATATTTTCTCACAAGCTCACAATGTTTCTCCAAAAACACTTTAAATTAGATAGTTAGATTATGGGGGGGCAAAACAAACAAACACACACAAAAAAAAAAACCATTTGAACAAGACTGTGGAATAAAAGCTGATTTTTGAAAGAATTTCTCTCGTCATCCTTGTATTTTTCCCTTAATGCATTTACATGACTGGCTGGCTTTTCCAGCTGCCGCCTCATCTTTCAGTGGTCTGTAAAAAGGCGTCAAAACATCATTTCCAGCTGGAATCGTGTAAAGCTGCCCGCGTGGCACACCGTCAACTCCTGAGACAGAGCAGTCATTCTCCCTGACTCCCCTTTTTCCCTCTTATTCCAGAAACGACACAGGGCCCACTGACATGAAAGGAAATAATACAATTACTTTTCACATTGATTGATGAGAGGTAACCTGAAAAGGTTTGTGCAAATTTATCATTGCACACAATTAAACAAATTACCCAGGGTTCCTGAGGTGGGCGTCCAGAGAGCTGGACTGCAGAGACATATTGTCTTGTAGCAGGGCCTGAAGCGATGACTCCCCCCTCAAGGGCTCTGCTCAGCCCAGCCTACTCAACATGAAGATACTGCATAATCTGGTTTCTGGGCAGAAAAATAAAAAAGAAATTAGATTAGCATTTTTTTGTGTGTGTGTCTTTTAGTTGTTGTTTTCCAAAATAGATTCTGAATTAATTCAAAATATATTTGAATGCATGAGTTCCACTTGTACTCCCACTGCACATGAAACGATTACGTGCAACACCGAAGAGAGATTTTGAGGTAACAGAGAATAACAAAGTAAAAGGAAAAAAGAGAGAAATGCTAAAAGTGCATCTCCACACCGAGTACTATAAATAGACACGGAGGGTGCACAAAGATGAAGAAAGAACCACGGGGGGGGGGGGGGGGTTGATCTGAACTAATGCAGAATCTTTTTGCAGCAGCGACGTCCTCGAGGGCACGTGCAAATGTACACTAACGGGTGCAGCAGAAGTCACACACACACACACACACACACACACTATCCTTAAGGGAAGTCCACCAGCAGTTTAACAATTAAAGCAGGACGACCTAAACATGTTGGAGGAAGGAAAGAAAGGAGGGAAAAAGAGCCACAGAAGCGGCACAAGGAGGGCCCAGTTACATAAATAAAAAGCCTCGTCAAATCCTATTCCACAGGGACTATTAAAAACTTCTTAAAAGCCTGGAGAAGTCAGAAAAGTAGTGTGAAAGCAGACAGAGAAGGAGGGGACGGGGGGGGGGATAGAGGAGGTGGACGGAGAGATGATGCATAAGAATGCAACAACCGGACTTTCTAAAGCACTGGCATGACAACAAATTACAGCTCATGACGTCCTGACGCCGCTCAGGAAGACATTGTGTCACTCCAGATGAAAGAAAAGAGGCGCGCACGTTGATATTTTCAATAAGGTCGTGAGAGGATGAAGCCTCCTCTCCATTGGCTATCCAACCATTTATTATCTTGACACTTAAATGAACTCAGAGATGATACAACTATTCAGTATTCACTGATGAGCAGCTTCGATTCAAAGCAATGGGTCATCCAATTAAAGAAAACCTTGACAAGGTCACCCATACCTGTACATACCAAATGAAGAGCAGTGAATCTTAAAGTGTGGGTTGTCAGTCCTTTTGTGAGGTTTACAAAAGAATAACATGAAACTTCAAAGTTTTTTTTGATATTGAAAACCATACTGGCATAATAATTTCAGTGGCGTGCTGAACCTTTGATGTTGTTCCTTTTATACTCCCCCCCCCCCCCCCCCCCCCCCCCCCCCCCCCCCTCTCTTTCAATACAACGAGTCTGGAAATATTCTTCCACCACCAGAGTGCGAATTCCTTTTCATAATAGAAAATAAATTTAAGAAAAAAAAAATGGACTTACCTGATTTTTGGAGATGAGATTATAGCGGAAAACATTTTTGTGCTCCAAACTGCTTCCATTCTTGTCTCTGACATTTTACTGAGAACAGCAATAAAGAAAAAAAAAAGTACTAAAAGCTATTCATTTAAACTCAATCAAAACAGTTTCAGTATACCTCGAAGTGAGAAGTAGTCACTGCAGAGAAAATAGCAATACAAACTTGCCTTTTGGTCGTATATGGCAAACAAAGCCATCCATATGCTGATTCAAAACAGAAGCAAGACAGATACCGCTGACACAACCCTGCACGGCTCTTCAGAAGCAACACATTATCATTTTTATTTGATTGCAACAATTATTGCAGCAATGAGCCTTTTGTAAGTCAAACATTTTGACTGTCAGTGCAATTACCTGCACCACTTTTGAAGAAAACACTTATTCTCTGCCTCAGTATACCAGACCTTTTCTGCAGCTGCTGTGGATAACTGATCTCTGGACTACATTCAGCCCTTTATGTTTGAAACTCAAAGACAAGTCCAATCCAAGCTCTCCACCTCCTACCTAGTGCTCTGTTTTGCATATGACCTTGTCCAATCTCCAATTATTATCCTTTGGTCAAGGGGTAGCAGTTGACCAAATGGCCCTCCAAAAAGAATGGTAGTCAATTTGTGGGTAAAAATGTCAAACCTTTGGCCTTGTACCTCATTCTGAAGGACCACTACTCAGTCAAGAGTCCTCCAAAAACTGGAAACAAAGCCAAGGGTTAGATGGGATTAGGCAAATATGTTGCACCTGCACACAAGCATATATCCTTTGACTCAGGGAAGGAACTTAAAAACTCACTCTACTTGGTTTCTGTGCATTGCACCGGCAGGTCACATGTGCTCCTCCTGTCCATTTTGAGTCTTGTCGGAGTCAGAGCCAAGGGCTTAACCCCACTGAGCACAGCCTCAAACAGGAATCTCTGGCGTTAAAACGAAGAACCGGCGGACCAGGCAAAGTGACTCCTGCTGACTCTTGTCAACAAGAGTCACATTTACAGTCCGGATCTGAAGAAGCATATTTTCCAGTTAAGACTCACGTGATCCTGAATGAGACTGAAGCAGGTATGGAAAATTAATGAATGACTCTTTTCCACTCCCCCAACAACTGGCAGACCCGTAACCTGTGAAACCACAAGCCCAGTTTATGTCAGCTGAGATACATACATTATTGAGTATCAACTGTTTTTTTCTAACACATTAAGCTTTTTCAAGAATAAAAGTAAAGACTTTCAGTTTTTAGCACCATCACTATCCAATAACATTTGATTTTGCCATATTTGATCTCAAAAAAATCTAAATTGCAGCTAAAGAGGAAGATGAACACATCCACAGAGGGATATAAAGCCAAAGGCATAAATGTAGATTACTTTAGGTCCTTGGTCCTAATTTATGTTCCTCTTTGTCAGACACATAAATTTAAATCTTCCTGTGCCAAAATGGAAAATGCCAAGCCAATAAACACCTCATTAAAAAGAACAAATGAGCATTCCAACATCGCAATCAATGATAAAACAGCCAGTGCCTGCAGTGCACCAATACCAATGTGTTGGTACCTTTCCGTAAAAGAAAATCCAAATATGTCTGCGATAACTTGAAAGGTTAATGGCATGCATCATCTTTTTTTTAATTACACGTTTTAACACAAATCAGACTTTGCTTTTGATTCAACCTAATATTTAGCTCGACAAATGGAAATGGTACGGAAAATGACACGGTTAAGTTAATATTTTGTTTGACAACCTCCAGTAGTATTGTCTGTGGTTCCCAGTGAGACCTTTGGTCTATTCTTCATGAACTAACTGCTACAGCTGCCTCCGGTTGTAAGGGAGACTTCTCCACACTTTCATTAGATGTTCAATGGGATTAAGAGTAGGGCCAGTATGTTTCACTCCAGGAGGCCTTGATAGTTTTGAGACTTCACTGTTCTCTGCACAGAATGTAAAATGTCTATTTTGTTATTTATGTATATCGTTATCTTTCCATATCTTGCTTGTACTGCCGTGGCACAGAACTGACATGTAACATTCAAGCACAAGTATAAATGTGCTGCCTCCATGCTTCACAACAGGGACAGTGTTGCTACGTTTTTGTCACGTCATAAGGACATTTTCCCTTAAACTTTGGCTCGTTTTTCAGCTTTTCTATTTCTTTTCTATTTATGGAGTCCTGTTCCATTGAATCCAGTGGATGGAACCTCGGTTTTAAAATATCCTTAAATGTTTTTGTCTTGGCTCTTCTGCCATTCACACTATTCTTCTGATCAACACAGGATTATATTTCCTCTTGTGTCAACATCCTGGGAGGTTGGCCTCAGTCCCATGGACTTTATCTTCTATATTTGCTTGGAGATAGTCTTCAGGCCTTCACATTTTACACACTTATCTATAATTCTGAGTGTCTCAGACAGTTTGCCCCCTTATTCACTCAGTTTCAGTTTGGAGCACTTCGTGAAACTAAACCACTCAGTGCAAGTTTTCTCTCTTTACGCATGTAGACTAAAGCTGATCAAATATGTAGGTGAAACAGCTAGTTTGAGACAATATGATCCTCTCTTTTGGCTGGACCAAGTTTGTCCAGTCTATTTTAGGAACATCTTTTGGAAAAACAACAAAAACAAAAGCAATAAATCCATCAATTTCATACTTTAATGTAACACACTAACCAGGCATGCAGCTATATGAACCATTTAATTTAACAACTCATCACAAGGAATGACACATTGTTTTTCTACATTGCAAGGTCTCCATCTGCATGTGTCGGTGTCTAGAGTGTCAAAGAACATCATAACTCAGCTTCACAGATTCAGAATGGTGTCTGATATAGAAACATTTTGAGTCCTCTTGCTGCCATGGGCAGTGGCTGATGATTAGACTGATGGATTTTTATTCTGCACTCTCTAGTCTTCAAAGAACTGCAGCATTCACGCTCTATCGTCCCAACCTTGGAAAGTCCGAGTCAGATTGTAATCTTTAGAGAAGCACTTGCTTCGAATTTAGGAAAATGAGTCAAATATCAGAACTTTAAGCTCTCGTACAGGGGAGAAATGAACACTTCCAAGTGGATTTGCATTTTAATGAGTTTCTGTCGGCTGTTAAAGTTGTACAACTTTCAATGCTTTGTGTTTCTGCCAACTACCCACAACCCCAACTGTACTCCAAAAGTGAACAAAAACTAAACTTTTAGCTATGTCAGGTACTTGGAACACTTGACAGCATCAACTTAGCTTTGGGTTAAATGTCAGATTTCATGGGGGGGTTTTACTTATTTCTTAATTTAAATTTTCGAAAAGTTAAATTTCTAAACTTTGAAGTTGATAAAATGTCCAAAATCCATCAAACACTTGATGAAATCGACTTTTTAGGGAGGCATGTTGGGGCTGGCCCTGGGGGCAATGACATATTTCCCTTTATTGGTAAATCAAGCACGATGAATGCAGTGATTGAATTCTGTTTGTCTGGAACCATGATTTTTGCTCACTTGCTGGTGTGTTTGGGGTCGTTGTCTTGTTGAAACACCCATTTCAAGGGCATTTCCTCTTAGGCATAAGGCAACATGACTCCTTGCAGTTTTCTGATGGACTCAAACTGATCCATAATCCCTGGTATGTGATAAATAAGACCCACACCATAGTGCAAGAAACATCCCCATATCATGATGCTTGCACCACCATGCTTCACTGTGGCTTGAATTGAGTGTCTGATAAAAACTGTGGCCCTTAGACCCAAAAAGGAACAATCTTACTCTCATCAATCCACAAAATATTACATCATTTCTTTTTAGGCCAGTTCAATGTGTTCTTCGGCATTGTAACTGCTTCAGTATGTATTTTTTTCACAATGGGACTTTGCTGGGGCTTCTTCCTGGCAGCTTGGCTTCACATAGACGTCGTCTGATTGTTGCAGTACTAACAGGAAGTCTTAGATCTTCTTTGATCCTCCTGGAGCTGATCATTGGCTGAGTCTTTGCCAATTTGGTTATTCTCCGATCCATTCAAACTCGTTTTTCTTTTTCTTGCTCGCCTTTCTGGTTTTGGCTGCCATTTTAAAGCGTTTGATATCATTTTAGCTGACCAGCCTATCATTTTCAGCAATTCTTTATAGGTTTTCCCCTCTTTTATTAATTTCTTAATCAAAGAATGCTCTTCTTTTGAACACTGTCTTGAACAACACATTTTACTGTTTTTCAAGGAGAAATGCACAGCCAGCATATGCAGCGTCAGTTGCCTTGATTCTTAAATAGGGGCCACCTGTTTAACACCTGTTTTTGTCACATAATCAATGACCTCACTCACTGAACACGCCCCTTTGAGTAAATGATTCATTTATCAAAGAATCAGCAGCATGCCTGTTAGGTCTGTTGGTTTTCTATACTTTTACTAAACCTTCTAGAAACTTGCTTGCAGTGTAGAAGTTGAAATTCTAACTAAAACACTGATTCATCTTGCGAGTGACGTGGGACTGCTATTATTTTTAACACAACTGTACCTCTTTCAGCAACCTCATTCAGACTGATCCGTTAACACTTATAGTCAGACGGGGAACGGCTGTCTCAACCTTTTGCCAATCTGGTCATTCCTGTTCACCTAGAAACAATGTTTTCTGTGCACATTTAGACCACATAGCTATAAAAGAGATATACAGTATCATCCTGCCTCAAACCTTCTGGAATCTTTAACACATCCTCATTAGTTGGTCAACAGATCAGCTCTTAAATTGCCAGTACATCCCCACAGTTGACACCACTCAGCATTCAGCACAACCTCCTAGTTTGGAGCGTAGCGTTGCAATTCACATGTCAAGTGGAGCTCTTACAGTCACATCCACTAGGCCCACGCACCTCCTCATTAATGTTTATAATTTGATGAACAACTATCAGCTCATTTGGCAAATTGTGATTCCATTACTGGTCAGTAAATTCTCCCACAGGAAATTGCTACAAACCTTTATCTACAAACTGCTGGTCCTGGAAGAAGAGGTGTACAGCAAATTGCTCTAGGTGAGCTGTAAAACCTCAAGTTCTCTTTCAGGAATCACAATCTTTGGTTAGGTTTAAAATCCACCACTTTGTCACATTAAAAGAAAGGGGTTATGCAACACATGTCCATAAAAGTATAACTGTCCCAAAATTTGGATGTTTTTAGTACAGACTGTATTGAGGGAAATATATATCTTTATGTGTAAATATATAAATAAAACAAGACTGCACACTTCTTTGGCAGCAAGTATGTGCAAGTTATTTCAAACGTTGCAATCATGAAAGTAGAACTGTGTAATGAGCTTACTAGAAATTTGAAAATATAGAAATGCAACTATCAACAGCCTTGATAAAATGACTCAGTATGTCAAGGGAAAATGTTATATTTACCCTTGCACAAGTACAAACCTTTGTCCTCTACTGTGCTTTTCTGAATAAGACAGTTGGGCTGACTAAAAAGCTGCCACATCCCATCAAACCCTCTCTGCTGCCAGAGAAGAGACTTGATTGAAGCATCTTTGGCACCATTTGATACTATATTGGACTTGTGCCATCTATCTACATATATATATAGACACATATACACACATATATATACATACACACATATATACATACATGAACACGTTGAAAGCCCAAGGAAGTTTAAAAAAAAAAAAAAAAACTTGAGATGTAAAGAGGTGACCACAGGAAAACAAAATCAATGTTGCCAAGTATGGCTTACAAAAGAGTGAACCTTACCTTTCCTTACTATTTTAAGAAAGGTCTAATCCATCTCTGCGTACTACAGGCAACAGATGCGGCGCTCAGCAGAAACGAGATGTTATCGCAAGAAAAATGGGAAGGTGCAGCCTCAGTGATGTTCTGCTTTAATAGAACATGAAAGTCAAGTTTGCAGGGAATCTGTTGCACATCTGAGCAAAACCTTAGAAGATGGAGGGTTCTGTGTGCCGGCCCGAGAATAGATCTTCTACTGCACTTCCTTACAAAAGACTTCATGTCATTTAATTTTATAAGCACAGGTTAAGATGCTGCATAGTTTCCTCATTCATCTTTAAGCACTTCAATTAATAAAAATGCACATTTGATTGAATGTCAGATATCCATCATAAAGTAGACAGCAAGTTTCAGCAACAAATAGTTTTATTTTTACAGTTGATTTCCACATGAGGAAAAAGAACTACTAGTCTCATGAAAGGAAATGCAAGTTATCAACAGCATCAAAGAGTACAGTACATTTGCTATTTGGTCTGCACTTCTGCATCAAGTACTTATGCTAACAAATGTGTAAGAAACACAGCCAAAAGAGAATGAAGTGGGAGAGTAAGCGTTCTTATCAGGGATGTGCAGGCCCAGCCCAGGCATTTTGAGAGTGCATCAGAGGGTGAAAAGGATGTCAGAAAAAGTGCTGGTCTTCTGCTTAAAGCAGTCACCGCCCCACAGGACTAGAGTACTCTTAAAAAAAACAAAAAAAAAGCAACTGGCTGGCTAAAGACATGCACAAAGAAAATTTCCTTTATGGCTTACTGACCCACTCTGCTCCACTTCTTCAAATAAAAAAATATTAAGCTCACAGAAGGAAAATCTACAATAAGCCACAGAAAACGTCACCAAAGAAAAGCTGTCACTTCACGGAAAACTCATACACAGAAAGTAAAATAAAGAACTAAGTTACAAATGCTTTATTAGGAAAAAAAAAAAAAAGGGGAATATAAAGATCTGTTTGCTGGCTGTACAAGAAATAAAGATCTCTAACAAAAGAACGTGCAGCAAATGCAGCAAGGTTCTTACTGGGCAGCCAGTTTCCTAATGTTCATGATGAGCCTTTTGCTATAGTCTTTATGGTCGACAGACTTCACATCCATCACCGTGGCCTTAATCCTGGATTCATCCTGTCAGAAAAAGAATGAGAAAATCCATCATGTCATGAATTGACTTCTTTCACAATAGAGCTAAAAATTAGATAAAACACATTTTCAATTGTTAAATATTGGTGTAAATATTAAACACACACACACACACACACGTGTGAACTAATAGCCATTCAGGTTATTACTTTGATGCTAAAGAGATGTTCTACATAACACAAATTGTGATCAAATAAAATCCAAGATTTATTCTTTGTTATGAAATATTCATGTGCAATTTATTAGCAACAGCAGAAAGATGCAACCATCCTCCGTTCTCCCACATTATTTGGATGTGGTATTTGAATTGCACTGGCATTTAACTTTTACAACCACCTCTACAGCTGTCAAGACGTGGGAAGGTAATTTCTCTCATGGCCATTCATCCTCTCATTTAAGCAGATGTTACACTCAATTTGTCCCCATTTATTCTGTGCTGCAAAAGTGAGTAAAATGTACACTACATCATCTGCCGTTAGATTTATTTTGTGCGGAGACAAATCTAACCACCTGTTGCAGAACTTGCTTTTGTATCAAGATATATACAAACACATTATATGCAAAAATATGAAAGCAGAAAAACAGTTCATCTTTGGCTACAATAGCTTGAAGCTCTATTAAAGACTAAAATACCTTTGCTGTGAAGTCATATAATAGCACAGGAAGAGAAAATGCAGAAAGAGCTTCTTGATGGAATATAATGGTAATCAAAAGAGACATATCTGCTCCAGCAAAAGTAGATGAATAGTAAACTGATCTCCAGTTTAAGCAAGCTGTATCAATCAGCCCTACAAGGGTTGTACATGAGTCTGCAAAAAACACATCTAACAAATCTATTCCAGTGACTAACCAACGTACCGGCTTTGACAGTAAAAGCTGCAATCTAAATCAAACCAACTGACGCTGAACAGCAATTATCTTTACATTCATGGCATATGAAGAGATATTTTAAATTCTATGAAACAACTTAGATTTGGTTTAATATGACAAGAGAAGAGAGTTTTGTTTTGAAAGATAAATGACTTGGGTAAAAAGTTTAGAAATAAAAACTTTGGAGAAGTATCTAACCTAAAGAAATGCTGAATTATGAACAAGGTATTGTGATTGTCTACATTTCCACATCCATTAAAAGTAAAAACTGCAGTGTTGACTGCATCTGCAGGATTATGGCTCAGTGCGCATGTGTGTGCTGAGCAACAGGTGCATCTCAAGATCAGGGGTGTCAACGGGAAATTGGGAAAAACTCTGAAGTGGTTCGCAAAGCCCGGGGGGGCAGTAAATAAGTACAATAAGGAATAAACATCTCTCCTGTGAATTTAAAGCTAATAATCATCCATCCAAACAAGAAAGGGAGAAGTAATATCAGAAAATATGTGCTTTGGGCTTGATTTGGCTGTGATAGCAGCTGGATTGTCAACGGGCTCAGTGCGCATGCCCTGGTCTAAATCTACCAATCACAATCGAGAATTCACGTCACGTCTGTGGAGGGTACCCCCCCGAAAATATTAAACCAGATTTACACGTATCTCAAAAATGACCCCCAGGATGGAAAAAAACTCAGAAATCCACAGATCTACGGAAAATTGACACCCTTGCAAGATTTTGTGAGACGAATCTAAATACAGAATTTAATTTTATTATCAAGCAAAAATATAGAGAATGAAATTCTCTAGATCACTCTGGTGAACAATAAAGTCACTGTTTGGTTTGAACTGATAATTACAAAGTTTTAAAGCAACTAACATCGTTCTGTCAAAGTTTAAACCGCATAAAGCCTTTACAACACTGTACACAAGTATGTGTGAGTGTATGGCACAACGGCAGACTTGTAGTGTTTAGAGGGAGAAAAACTCAAAGAGGGGTTTGCAGGTGTCTATGTTGAGGGAATATGTGGTGTGGAGACAGAAGCCAATATATGCTTGTAGTGGTGCCATTGGCAGTTAAGATGCTGAGCTGAATGTGACAGACACAGTGGCCTCTTCTGTGTGTTGAAGGCGGATGCTGCCTCTGGCTTGGCTCCAGACTTCCTGCTCAGAGTCCCAGCCCAATCAATTCTTTTATGCATTCCCTCAAAACAAGCCTCTATCTGTGCGGCCTACAGGAAAGAGTGACCGCAGCCAAGCTGTGTGTGCATCCCTCACAAAGTAACAGAAAACAAACAGTAATCTAGTACAAAAGAGTTTTTTTTTTTTTTTTTTTTTTTTTTTTTAAGTGGTTCTGATAATGAAAATGAAAGGCAGGTAGCTTAGTTAATGTATGGGAACATTATCAGAGGACAACACAGACGGAGCATAAAGAAACTGCATGTAATTTCGGTTCACAAAGAAGCCAACCTAATTTCTTCCTGTCTTTTACTGGTGGTCCAAAACATGCTGTAAAGGCCTGTGTGACTATGTGCATTTTGCCAGGCTTATTAACATTCCTAATTTACTTACATTATACGTTTCCAGCTTCACTCTGTTGCGGAAGACAAAAGTGTGGAAGTTGGCTTGCTGGAAGACCTCATCAAATGCAGATTCATTCTGAATTCAAACAAGAATCACATTTCATTTTTTAAAATCAATTTTTTTGTCTCAAAACACTTTTGCAAAATCAAATATCTACCAACTGGATATGAAAAACAACTTCTGTGATTTATTTACTATACCTGGAAGAAAAAAAGACAGTGTCTCTCAAAAATACATGTGTGAGCACGTTTGGCAAAAACAAAGCCTGAAGTTTAGCTCCAGTATTGCTCATTTCTGAAGGCAACAACTATATTCTGGAGGAATAGTCTCACCGAGTCTTTGAGCTGCCCCAGGTAAGCTGCATTCTGACCCAGGATGGCCTCTGCACTCTCCTGGAAGCAAGTCACCCACTGGTTGTCCTGATAATCTGCAATGTTGGCCTGATAAATAATAAAAACAGGGAAAAAGTCAACAGTATATAAAAAGTAGGGCTGGGCAACGATTAAAATTTTTAATTGTGATTAATAGCATGATTTCCCTGATTTATCACGAATAATCGCATTGTATACACAAAATCAAATAATGTATTCAAAAGCAGTGTAAAATGCACTTTTATTAAAATGTTCTGCTGCCATATGAACTAAAGCGTCATAACATTTGTTGTTCAAACACTTTTGACATCAGCACTTGTTAGTAACACATATTTAAGGTAAATCTCATCTTAAAAAATGTAAAATAAAATAAAGCTTATTGTCACTGCCGGGGCGTTAATGTCATCCTGTGTTTATTAAAAAAAAAGTCTACAAACAAAATTCAACATGAATTGTGGCTCAGCACAATCAGAACATTAAAACAGGCAATTTCTGAAGTTACAGCGGAAACTTAACGGGGAGTTCAACTTGGCAGTTGTTACAAATAACCTTGTTTCTGTTAAATCCTGCAATCCAATAACTTTACCAATCCCTGTACCATTCATTCTTATAATTTTCAATTGTCAATCAAAAATTAAAAAAAAAAAAATAAAGTGACATTTTATTACATTTTCCGTTTTTTAATCTACAACAAAAAAAATTCCTGTTTTTTTTTTTTTATATTTCAATTGTAGACTTGGATCAAAAATACGAAATTAAAAAATGGGCCACAGAAATGAATTTGTTTTATAATAGAGGATTGGACTTTCTGTTGTCATTACACATCTGTAACACTAGATGGAGCTGCACTGAAGTAACCAGTAAGAACAGCACGACAGTGAACACATGGAGCAGATCTGATGTAACATGGAGGAATGACGTGAAAGTTTTGTTGCAGTCCAGAATTTTCTTTTTCAACCCAGAATTGTTAATATTGCTACCTGAACTGTAAAGTACACAGATTTTTACCGTTCTCCATGTCTGTTTTAGCTTTACCGCATGTTTACCTACCAGCATTCCGGTTCCGCAGCAGCCAGTAACAGACTTTTCAACACAAAAGCATGTGAGCAACATGCGTTAACGCGAGATAAAATAAATGCCGGCGTTAATAAATAAAATGAGTTAACTTGCCAAGCCCTAATAAAAAGAAAATATAAATGCATTATAAAGTGTTTAATGAGTATTCTTTCTGGAGCTACAAATCTTAGGTATGACAAGGTTAATCTTTTATATCTTCGTACAGCTGAGGTATGGTTTTCTCTGGAACAACTTTATGTGCAGCACACTTCGTTGTACTAAAAATCTACAGCCGTCAACTAAACTGTGCAAGTACAGGTTTTGAAATTAAACAGCCCAACTTTGTCACAAATCAATCAACACTAACACAAGCAACGTGTTAATTTGAGTTAGTGGATAGTCTACAACACCCTAACTGTCGCGTTCACACAAACAATATGACAACTGGTGAGTGGTACAAAACAAAAACTGCTTATTTAAGATGCCTCCCTTCTCCTGCTCTGTTTTTTATGAATGAGACCCAATCTGAGAAAATGCCTGTGCGCTTGTGTGGGATTACGAGTTTAAAACGGCTAAAGGAAAGTGTCAGAGGCATTAGAGAAAAACCAATGCTGAGTCACTTACAGAGAGAATGAGGCGGTACTTGAAGTTGGGAAACTCTTTATCACACTTCTCACAGCGGTACATGCCATTCTGCTGGTCAACCACCTTTTTGTTGCAGTCTTGACTTGGGCAGGCCTGATAAAGGCAATTCTCTTTGCGTAGATAGACTATGGTAGCTATGCAGGTGTAGTAGTCTGCCTAAAAAGGAAAAGCAAACCAAAAATCATATAAACTTAAGTTCAGTGTCAACTTATCTGTCAAATGCACAGTTCATTAGATTGAGTCTTCTTGCTCTCGTGTCCTTCAAGTTGTCTGGTAAACATGTGAAAACATTTTCAGAGCAAACGGAAAGAACACCATGAAGGTGATATGAATCAATATTTGTTCAAAAATATGAATCCAAAAGGTTTGAATATAATAAAGAGATTGAACATACAGGTCAACAATAGCATGAACACAATTTAAAAAGAAATGCAATGAAGTAATCACACTTATCCCCCTAATTCACACCGCTGGGAGTTTCTTCTAACAACCAATTTCATTTACCACAAAAAAAAAAAAAATATATATATATATATATTCAGGCATTAACCACTGCAGCATTTTCATGAGGTCCAGCTAATCAAGTAGTAACCTTTAATTAGTGTGTGTGACTGATCAGTGGGAAGAGGAAAAGAGCCTTTTTGTTGCCTCTGTCACAGGCTCATACATGTGTCAAGCCAACAAGAGAAAGGTGACCACTCATCTGAGAGGGCACAGCAGCAAAGCGGAGACACAAAATAGTGACACAATGACTTAATTGCAAAGGATTTTGGTTGGTGAGGTCTTAGGAAGCTCGACCCACATGCCCCCCATGCTTGGGATGTGTCATTGTTTGAGGACAGCCTTGGCTAAGCCTCTTTATCAGTATTGGGCCTCATAACATGGCATGCTGAGGAGAAGCAATGGCTTTCCATATCACAGGGATAAAACTTTCAGAATTTGACCTGAAATGGGCCAACGGTCCGGATTTGCAGACTGGAATTTAAGGGAGGATAAAGCAGAGAAAAGCCGCATTGTCTCCCTGAAGATTACAGAATATCTGAAGTACATTGAAAGAAAACAGAGACAGACAATGAGCAATGTTTTGTCTGCCACTGGAAATCATGCCGCTTGGGGCACAAGGGAGAATTATTAGGGCACAGGAAATGACAGGATCACTCACAGCCCCAGGCATATGAGAAGCACAGCACTGAATACAAAACCTGAAATAACTCATTTCACAAATCAGTTTTCACTTAAGTGCAGTTTAAAGGTAACTTTTGCTCCTGTTTTTAATCATGCATTTGTATGTTCATTCAAACAGCTGAGGTTCCAATTCCTAGAAGTATATTCACCACCTAAAGTCTGAAAAATTCCTAGAAGTATATTCACCACCTAAAGTCTGAAAAATTCCTAGAAGTATATTCACCACCTAAAGTCTGAAAAATTCCTAGAAGTATATTCACCACCTAAAGTCTGAAAAATATCTTGTGCCCATCATAATTGCTTTCATCTATTAATTTCAAATGTCTTGATGGAATCTCTCCATCATGCTGTGATAATTACTGGTGTGCAGTGCATGCTAAATTATGCAAGTTAAGATCTTTGCACAGGTCACATTGTCCACTCTGGACAATTTCTACAGTTCTGTAAGCACCATTTCTGTCAAGAGCATAAATGGAAAAAAAGAGGGAAATTAAAGAAAATATATTACTTCAGTTATATGAGGACATTCATTTCATTACAAGGGGCAAGGAACCGGGCCCATGTAATCTTCATAATCAATACTAAAGATAAATGTGACTTTCACCAAGAGCATACCAACAAAGCAGAGGGATTGATGAGCAGTGGGATTGTAAAGAAACATTAGTGGGGTCACATTTAAAGCACACATACCTGGTGGTGTGGTGGTTTTAAGAGGTACTGATTAAAAAAAAAAAAAAAAGACTCATCACACTGACATTAAGCCAAAAAAGGTTTCTATAGTGAACATGGGGGGCAACAAAGCAACAGTGTAGAATGCTTTATTGACTAGCAGTATGTGCCTCTGGTCTATAAAAATAAATGCTGCTTGACTGTGAGCCCTTTCATATCAGCTGCTTAGGATTCAAAAGTAGTCTTTCAACTTGTCCTTGATTTTTTTTTCCTCCAGATTCATCCTTGAATAACAATATATCTGACTTTGCCATATTGTTAATGTTCAGGTGTGTCACGACAAAGCTGTGCACGTGTGTACCTTGTCTCCGTGTCCCAGATGCTCAGTTTTAACATCAGACAGAGTTTTCCAGTTGGTGTTTCCTCCCCCGCTGCCCCCTTTCACCTCTGTCAGAGACTGTCCATCCATGGTATGGCCTTCCTTGTCATACCTATGTAAAATAAAATCAATACCAGTGACTGTTGATGATTTGACCCCAGTTACAGTAAACCAGATACAATTTTAAGATCCTTTGGATGATTGTTAGAAATTAAAAATGCACTTTGTGTTGCTTTGTTTGTCCAACTAAGTCAAGTTATTAAATGTAATAAATTTAATACCATAGAAGCCCAAGATATAGAGAAACCACTGACATTTAAGAAGCAAGAAACTGGCAAATACATTAGTTTATCATTTCATTTTTATGATGTAAAAGACATACTTCAATAATTTTGCATTACATTTCTTACATATTATCTGAAATGAAAAGTATAGCAAATTAAAAACAAAAAATAAATACTAACTCGAGTTTCCAACAAAGTTGGGAAATAGAGGTTTCTTGTCTAGAATAATTTTATATTACATTTTACAGAGTCCACAATCTTCAGTCCATAAGGTTTATTAGCAGATTTTGTGATGCTCCCGCTACAATCATAGGCTGCAGTTTTGTTGTTTTCTTTTTTTTTTTTTAACCATATAGAGTTTGGAAACAAACTGCTTAATTAATGAAACAAAACAAAAAAGTTATCAATTGGATTTTATACTTCACTGCATTTCCATCAATTGATTTCCTTATAAGCTGTAACTTGAGAAAGTTTTTAATAAAGATTTAAATTATTTCCAATATTTTTTTCAAACATATTGGACTAAAGCATAATCCATTTTAACAGTGTAAACCAAAGCATGAGGTGCATAAGAGTGCTGTTCACATAGCTTTCAAGCGGCTGGGCTTTGGGAAAATACATCAGCTGATCTTGTCCCATAAAGGGATTCAGCATGTATTTGTCAAAGCAGAGATGGCTCTTCTAAGAGAATGGTAGGCTGAGAGGCATGTGAAATAACAGCAGAGACAGAGGAGCTGGTGAGGGTTAGACTGTCGCAAGCATTTTCCTTCCATGTTCTCAGAAGATTGGGAAAGAAAATGGGAGGAAGAAGAAGGAGGAAATCACGGCAGCAAGAAAACAAACATGGTTGACATATAATGTAGTTATTGAAGGAAAAAAAATAGACTATTAGAAATGGTCAGAGATCAAGAGAGCTGCCACACAATAGGGAAGTCAGGTTATAAATATGGAGAGAGCACGCCTGGCTCCTGGAGGCATGACTAATTGAAAATATCCCTAATTTACCTTTCAAACTATGGCTAGAGCAACACACAGGCATGCTGCTTTTCCACTTCTACTGACAAATGTGAACAATTCTTTTCAGTGGCAATGATTTCTTCACTAGTGTACCTACACAGATTTCCTCTAATTACCACTGCATCCATTCAAGAGCTTTGACAAATCTCTGATAAAATAGGCATGCCACTGACTGCCAAGACTTAAGATGTCAGAAGAGAGATGCTGCAGAGAAAATCTAGTGATATACCTGCAGTGATTAAAAATCCATCACATTTTACAAGGTAACACATCTGATTTGACATGCCAAAGAACATTCAGTACGCTCAACAGGACATCACTGTGGCTGTGTCAGGTGTGAACCTCAAGTTGTTTTTTTAAGTCTAGACACTGAGCTGAAAAGATAAACGGTGCACAAAACAAACAAAACAGGAAAAAAAAAAAAAACAACTAAAAATACAGACTGTGGAGAATAGACAAAAAGGACAAAATAGTATGGGCAGATAAAGACCAACAGTCAACCGAGAACAGGCACATCCCAGCTTCGAGCAGAGTGGCTTCAGTGACCAAAAAAAAAAAAAAAACTACCTGCAGGGTAAAAGTTTTCTGACACATGCATGCTCATTTCAAACACATGCCAAGTGTTAGTGCGCCAGTGAAGTAGGACAGTACAGGAGCAGACGCATGAGGAAGAAGCATGAAGGGATGAGTGCAAAACTCTCAGTGAACACTGGAGCTCCGGGCTAAGACTTTTATGCCTGAGCTCAGTGGCAAACACACTGCAAACGTGATTACTCCAAGTTGTGTGTAACATGCTAGCAGCTTTACTGAGTGACAGGCTGCCAAATATGAGACTTGCTGCATCTAACCGTAACAAAAAATGCAAAAAACAAAAAAAAAACAAATCTACACCAAACAGTCACAATATATGGCATACATAATATATTGTGCATGTCTCCTTTAGGGATCAAAAACAGCTCTTGTCCATCATGTTATGGGCATTATGGGACTTCTGAGAAGGTGTCATGTGGTATCAGACACACAGAATTTATTCATAGACCTAAGGCCCATGAATTATAGCCCAAATCATTGATCTGATGGCAGGCGTTCAGTTCAAATGTACATCACACATACAAACAGACTACTGAAGGAAGTGGGCTTTGACATGAAGTTCACTCACAGGGCAGCTTCCCATGGGCTGTGTGGACAAGTGAACATGTTTAAGAACTAATTCTTCACCATTACCAACTGGTTTAATTCAGCCAATAGAACAGCAACAAATTTAAGTCATCTCATAATACAGGTATTAAACTAGTAATCCTTAAAACTAATACAACGCTGAAACGTTTGGCCAAAACAATAGGAACATAGCAATGCAACGAGAAGACCTAATATAGAACTGGACTACTGAAAAACATGTTACTGTCCTTACTCTAAAGCCATGTCTGTGCAAGAGGAAGCACTCGAGTGATGATAATGAAGACAGAAATGTCAGCTTGGACTTGTGACTAAATAAGATGATGGAGAGTGTCTGAGGTTGACTGCATCAAGGACTAAGAATGAACCTGACAAAGAGTGATAGAAAAAAGTGACTGCCCTGTCTGGCAGCAGGGAGAAAGAGCATGGCGATCCCTAAATGTGCTGTTGCCACCTAATGGACAAGTGCATTTGCACAGTTTGATAAAAGTGTAGATTTCATGCTGTCTTTGTAAAGAAATCTCAAAGAGAGGCAACAGACATGTCATATATCCAACATACAGATACAGCACAGAATTCTAATTAAAGGAAATTAAAGCCAATTTCCTCCATGCAACGATAATTAGTAAGTCATTAAAAGGGCTACTACTCAGCTTTTAATATAAGCACACCAGCAAGTGCTGCACAGCACCTCATATACTCTGCATGAGTTTGAGCCCACCAAGGACAGACCATTATAGAAGTCCCAAAGGTCTGCACCAAAACACAATCAAGTTAGCATGCCACTGCAGTAGTTTAGCACCGATGTTAGCCTTGGTTGTAAAGTTAAAAAAGAAATGCTTTGTGCTTCAGTGTTCAATTATAAAAATGTATATGCAAAGATTGATTCAAAGTTTAACTGATGAGCTTCCTTGTTCTGTTTTCAAAATTTGGATAAAACAATTAAGGGACACACCGACTAGTAACCACCTTGAGACCAAAGTTTATAAGACATTTAAAAAAAAAACAAGTTTAAAACACATAAAACTTAAGATATTATTTGGATATCACTGGTGTGAAGTAGTCTCAAAATAAAAACAAATAAAAGAAGATACTCTCTCCATCCTTTTCACAGCTGTGCTCCAGCTGCTCCAGCATGCTACATAATGATCTTGTCTTGGCTGTGGTTCTCACATAGATTGATTTGGATTTAGAGTAATGAGTCAGGGCTGGCCTTCTTCCATTTGTGACTTATAAACTGTTCATTAATGGATATCTGTAAGCTTGATGGAGTCCAATGTCTAAAGAAGATCTTCATGGTGTAAGGCCTCTTTTGCAGAAATGTAAAGCAGCAAAAGGATCCAGTGACCATTAATTCAGTTTGACCAAATAAAAAAAATAACTAAAACTGGTGAAAAAACATCTGTCATTAAACCCAAGAGGACACAGAGTGCAGAAAATCTATGCTGAATACACTTAATGGTCTACAGGGAAACTGAGACCACTGTGACCTTGTCTACTGCAGTTAGGACACTGACTACTCACACTTACTGCAAACACCACTTACAAAAAAAAAAAAAAAAAAAAAAAGTTTACAGCCATCATTTAGTAAAAAAAAAAGTATTTTAGATTAGAATAAATAACCATCAGCCAAGCCATGTTTAATCAAAACTGCTGTTTTTTATCCACTACTGTAGCACAGACTAGGGATGTAACGATATAGAAAATTTGATATCTCGATTACAGTTACTAAATTATCACGGTTTACGATATCATAGCGGTATTCTACATTGCTGAAGAAGAAGTCCTTTTTCGATCAACACGCAACGGTAACGTTTACGAAATGCCAGTTAGCAAAGCCCGTCAACCAGGTTACTCTTGGTCATCTCAGTAACTTAGTTTAGCTGCTTCCAGTTGCTTGTACAAATTACAATTAAATGTAAACAAGTGCTCTGCAGAGACAGGATAATTGTCTTCCACCAGTTGTCCCTCTGCATTCTTCAAAAAAGAAAAAAAAAAAAAGAAATAAAAATATGTCCACACCTCAGATTTCGTGGTGGGTTGGTAAATGTTCTGCGTGCTATGACCACGTTCCACCATGCTCACGTTACTATAACAATGTTACTAGTTATAAATTCACGAGAGACACAGTCGCGAGTCGCTCGCAGACTTGAATGAGGCTGATATTACATATCCCAGTAATCAACCGTGATAATGAGTTAAAGTCAAACATAAACGGTAATCGTTATCGCGTAAAATTTTACCGCCTTTTACCGTAATACCGGTAACCGTTCCATCCCTAGCATAGACAAAAAATATAATGCAAGTTAAATATATTAAAGAATTTCTGGAGAACTGTTTGAAACTCCACTTAAAACACTGATATTTTCCTTTATGTCAGAAAGCAGAGATCAAACAGAGCCTGCTTGAGTAGGATCTATAAAGAGGATCAGTCAGTGTGTGACAGAGGAGTAAGCACCTCACCCCAAAACAAACACACAGACAAGCAGAAAGGAAAGCAAGAGATACTAACAACATAATCACACAGAGACGAGTTTGGATTTGATTTCATTTGTAAAGGCTATTAGGGTAAAAACCACATTTCCACAGATTAACTGCGATTTCCATTTATATTTAATGCTTCATTGAAGCACCCCCACATTGTAGATAATAGGGAAAGCTAATCTTGATAATTAGAATCAAAGCATGCATTTTCACAACTTGGGGAAATGGAAACCTGCCATTTATATCCTGTGAGTTCTTAGAATTCAACACTACTAGCTGCACAGAAAATGTTCTCATGTGATAAAATAAAAAAAAAAAAAAAAAAAGAAAAAAGAAAAAGACAACTCCTGACATTAAATGTATGCCATGTTTCCTATAAAAGGCACACTATCACAATTGGGAGAATCCAAGTAATATTTAGGCACTGTATTATCTATGATTGCCGGGCTGACTTACCAGCCTCTGAGTTTATATGCCTCAGGAATATCTGGGTTGATCATCAGGGTGCTGCTGAAGGATGCAGAAAGCGACCGGCCTCCAAAGTCTGAGAGCTTTGCGCCCTTAATGGCTACAATGGGCTGTCCAGAGGCATCAAACTTTTCTGCCTGCAGTACGCAAAGAAACAAATGCAGGATTAAAAATAAACCACCCATTTGACCTTCTCATTTGGTTTCCATTTTGCAGATTAATCTTCAGCAAAGCTCTTTTTCTGATTTGCTAATTAACACTGAACATACTGCACATATGACATTGATAAGAAAATTATTGGTCACATTTATTTTCCCTATAAGAAAAAAAAAAACCAACCAAAAATTATGATTAAGTTAATTAAATTAGTATTAAGAAGGAAGAAGGCTCTCAAGGCTCTCAGTGCTCAAATTCATTCACGGGGCAACTATCTCTACACATATTGTTCGACACCGTCATTGTTCTTCATAAACCATAAATCTTGTGAATTTCATTAAGTCCCTCTGGAAAACTGGTATCTGTCAAACAAACAAAAAGGGAACACGGTTTCTTGTCAAGAGGATAAAAAATGGTGAACTCAGCACAGTCCCCCTGAGAAGTTAAAAAAAAAATCAAGTGCAGCAGTTCCTTCACACCATCACACACAGAATGTTTACAAGATTATAACTACGAGAAAACACCAGTGTTTGACCTGGAGGAAACGGATGGAAGTAAGAGCCACAAATGAGCTTAAAGGGTAATTTGCCACCTAACAGAGCCGAGTGAGACATGCGTTGGTCAATAAATGATTTTCTCCCATATGTTTATAATGGGTTAAGGACAGTAAGTCAACTAACCAGCCTAAATGCAATAATTAGCCATTTCAATTATCAGTCTGATATTATTCTCACAAGAAAACTGAACATGACTTGCCACATGTATCACTTTTTGCCTTCTTTTTCATGAAAAGGCACTTTTGTCATTCAACGCTTCCCGTGTGCTCCATCTTAAGTTGACTTCAGTCATTTAAAGTAAACAATTTATGCCAGAATTAACAAATCAATTAAAAAAAAAAAAAAAAAAAAGCCTGGTTAATGTAACCATCACTTTAAATATCACAATGGAATGTAGGACTCGTATTAAGTCAACACTTATTGGAAAAGCTCCAAACATGTCACCACTGCTCCATTCCACATGTCAGGGGTCTTGGGTCTTTACTTGCCTCCTCTCCCCACAGCGTGACAGTGACCAGCTTCCCAGACATGTCCATCAGATTTAATGCTCTCTTAGATACTTCACGGTTGGTCTTAGTTGTAAGGCGGGTTACTTCATCTGCACTCTTACACACTCCAATCACATCTGTAACGAGAAACAAATCAGTGTCACATAGTGCAGACAACAATTTATGAATCTGCCCAAAATGATTCTCATTTTCCAGTCCTGTTACATGCACCTGGACTGAATCATGTGATGAACAAAAAATTCTCCAAAAGAATTATGTTAAGCTGGCTAGATATAGATATATATATAGAGATATATATATATATATAGATATATATATATATAGATATATAGATATATATATATATATATATATATAGATATATATATATATATATATATATATATATATATATATATATATATAGATATATATCTATACATACATACATATATATATATATATATATATATATATTATATTTTATCTATGTACACAAATTTATTTTTTATACAAAAATATAGATATATATATGACAGAGATATAGCGTTGTTACTCTAGGGCTGGCTATGTTTATTAAATTATCTTCATTATGGTAGAAATTTTCTTCTGACACTACTTCAAAAATAAATTCTAGAATGTGGATTAACTTCAATTAAGTTTACAGCTCCATCAGACATAAATAGATATATTTATTCACTAGTTTAAGTTTTTAACGCTGAGAACCGAAACAAGGGAACGAGTAAGGAAATCACAGCTGTCAAATCTTCCCACCAGGTTCATCTGTGTTGGTTGTGATGACTTGTATTAAATTCACATTCCAGCCAGGTCTCTCTGCTGACAGAACTGTGTTTTATCTCTTTTTTTAAATTACTGACAAAAGAGTTAAAATATCACTAAGCACAGAACAAGCCAAACAAAATTCAGTCAATCATCCATTCATACAAAACTCCTCATCAGTTTTACAAAGAGAAAACAAACTTCAAACTCCAATCTGGGTTCTTCCTAGTTCAGTCCATGAAAAATTCAGTTCAACCCAGAAAGGAAGAATACTCAAGCCTCCAGTTCAGGTTTTACCTCTGACCTTCACAATGAAAAGAAGCTTAAACTGTTAAATGTCTTTGCAGAAGTTCACTGCAAGAGGTTTTCAGAAATTACAGGGCAGCTACTCACAGAACCAGACAGTCAGCTGGTAAGGAGCCATGTGTATATATGAGATTAAAACCTCCATAAAGCAGATGACAATAGTCCAAATTTGCTTATACCCAGAGTAAATCCACCACCATGATGAAGGGAGAGACGCCAGTTAAAAATTCTTGACAGTGGACAGAACAATGTGCCTGGGTCTGTGTGGAACTGGGTAAGTGGTGGCAAATCTCCCCACTGATTCTCTTTACTACAGACGATAATGGGGCCACAAGTTGTCTTTCCAGAGGTTTGTTTGAAACTGGTGCTGCCTTGTCATGTCAGTACCGGTGTGACTGTGGTGCTTCACTGCACCTTTAACAGCAGATCAGTAGTGGTGTTGCTCCAAGATATTGAAATTAGGTAACGAATGACGTGCAGTTTTTTTAATACTTAATGGTATCGAAGTAATTCAATCAATACCAGAAAGATAGATTTTCAATGCCCAGTCTCACTTAATTAAATTTATACCTTTCTGTGCTAAAAAACATGTTGTAAAATCTATGAATGCAATTACCAACTGCAGTTGCAGCAATAACTAATCTAGAAACATACACAGGAAGTTGTACGTCTCATTTATAAGTTATCACAACACTATGTTTATCAGCTGATCCCACACACATTGATGGGGCCCTGTTTACCAATGAAAGCAGAGTGGACCCGAGTTGCCAAACAATGAGGGGGGAAAAAAAACATTATTTAGGAAAACTCGAAATATGGTCTTAAGTTTCAGCTTCTTACCAACAATGGAATCTTTGTCTCTGTTCTCCAAGTCACCAATGGAGACAAAGTCACACTGCACCATGGGAACGTCACAGCTGTCCTCGCAGGGGATGATGGAGGATTCTCCATTGAGTGTCATCTCATAGTCATTCTTCACTGATGTGTACTGCTTATTGGCGATTTTTAAGGAGCCCTTGGCGATGTAGTAGACCTGGCTCAAACAGATGGATGAACTGCGTGTTAATCAGAAATCTAGGGAGCTTTTCACCTGATTGAACAGTGCATACAAGATAAAACTTCAGACAGCATGGGGGTGGGGGATCAACAGAGTCTGGCAGATGATCATAAGCTGCTTATTGTATGGGTATGATGCAGCCAGATGACTCATTCATAGTCTCTATGGTTTTAACTCAAAACGTCCTGGCAGCTGTTGACGGAACAGTGTGCCACCAAATCTGTCTTTAGCGGCACGGTAAAAAGCAGCTTTGGCAGATAATTAGGACATTCTGAACCATTATCTGTCGGAAAATCTCACCTTGCCAACCTCAATCAGTTGGAAGAACTTGTCCACCTCTTGGTTAAAACCAGTCACCCGGATTTCTCCCTGTGATAAAAGTCCAAGGTTGGGATAATATTGAGAGCCAGACCAGATACAGTTAATGATTTCAAATGCAAGTTATCTTGATGTCCATTTACACAAGAGATAAAAGAGGAGCCGGATTACTACAATGACACGTACACTCTCATCTACAATCTCCATGGAGAAGAGTTTCCCATCACCCCTAGAGTTGCTCCACGTGCGAATGCCGCTTTTGTTGGTAACCCGTGCACGGATTGTCCACCTAATAGACAATGACAAGTTAGTTTTCATCATTTATACTGAAATATCTAATACTTGATTTATTCTTAGCAGGAAATTACACTGTTGCAACATAAAGTGAGAATGAATAAATAAGAAATAAAATTAGTGGACAGACAGAGAGGCATGGTTGAAATTTTCAGAGATCAACATAAACGTATGGTAATCATCAATTTTTCATGCTTTGACACGAGCGTCAGCCAATAAAATTGTGGTTATATGGTTAGAGCGAGCAGATGAAAGCTACATGGGAATCAGACTGTTTCAAAGCATGCAGCTTACTGTGCCAATGATCTCACTTCCTTTTTAACAATAAGAAATTCCTTTGATATTAAAGGTTTCTAAACATTAAACATGCAGGGCATTTTGATGGATGTTGCACTCCTAGTAGACAAATTAAACTACAGTATTAAGTCTTGAAATACAGTGCTAGACTGCATCCACTGTGTGACTCTTGCAATGGCAGAGCCAATAATGTGGGAAATTATCACACACATTTACATGGCAGTGTCTTATTACAGTAAGACCTTAATCATGTTTAAAGTGAATACAGCTGCAGGCAAATAGCAACGGAAGAAGCACAGAGGAATGTTAGAGAGAGAGATAGAGAGAGAGAGAGAGAGACACAGAGACAGAGAGAGAGACACAGAGACAGAGATAGAGACAGAGACAGAGAGAGACACAGAGAGAGAGAGACCAGAGAGAGAGAGAGAGAGACAGACACAGATAGAGAGACACAGAGACAGAGAGAGACAGAGACACAGAGAGAGAGAGAGAGAGACACAGAGACAGAGAGAGAGAGACAGAGACAGAGAGAGAGAGACACACAGAGATAGACAGAGAACAGAGAGAGAGAGAGAGAGAGACAGAGAGACAGAGAGAGAGAGATAGAGAGAGAGCAGATAGAAATAGAGAGAGAGACAGAGAGAGACACAGAGAGATAGAGAGAGAGAGAGAGAGACAGACAGAGAGAGAGAGAGAGACAGAGACAGAGAGAGAGACATAGAGACAGAGAGACAGAGAGAGAGAGAGAGAGAGAGAGAGAGAGAGAGAGAGAGAGAGAGAGAGAGAGAGAGAGAGAGAGAGATAATAGAGAGAGAGAGAGACAGACAGAGAGAGAGACAGATACATATAGAGAGAGAGAGTAGAGAGAGAATAGATAGATATATATATATATATACAGATATAATATATATATATATAGAGATATATATCATATATATAGATATATAGATATAGATATATATATATATATATATATATATATATATATATATATATATATATATATATATATATATATGATAATTTCCTACATTATTGGCTATGCCATTGCAAGAGGCAATATATATGAGTCTATTCACATATAAAGATGCACACTCCTGTACTAAATTTTGAGAAACCCTAATGTCAAAAACAAAAAAACTGTAAGAACCTATAGTTGAGGTCATGTGCTGATCTCTCCAATGTGCTGATATATCCTCCTATGTGATGCCATGTTTGCTTGTTTATTTTACTTTATTTTTTTCCAAATATTCACTGATGGCTAGGAAACATACTCACTTGGATTGATAGGGGTTGAGGCTGGCGATGGGCACAACTTTGGAGCTACCCCCTGGAGTATTGGGCATTGCAGATGGAGCCTTCTTCCCAGTGTCTCTGTTGAAACCTCTGTTCACTGCTTGAGAAATGTGAAGAAAAATACAAGATGCATCAAGTGCAGAAATGGAGAGGAGCTAAAAGAGGCTTATACATTATTCATCAGACACAAATTACCAAAATCCAATTTCTTTGCATTGGAACTGCTTGATCACTGTAATTATAACACTACATGAGGGAAGATTCATCAAAAGAAAAACCTTTTGACTTAAAGTAAATTCACCACTTCTGACTTGAGTCTTGCAAGCAGGAGAGTGTCAAACAGGAAAGAAAAATGTTATTAAACCGAGTTGCTGGAGATGTGCGATTCAGCATTTTGGTGAGAAGAATGATTCACATTTCACAAAATCAGGGCAAAGTGTGAAATGCCATAACAAACTGGAGCCGCTCTACCCCTGCAGAGTAGTGCTGCCTGAATTTGAGATTTTCTGTTTGAACAAGCACTGCACTGCATTTGATTTGTGTGCGTCTCACGCGGAGGATTAGAGTTCAAAGTGTCCACTTTAGTCCTCCCACTTTTCCCAACCACTGCACTTCTGGTAATTAAGCCCCAAGATCAAGAAGCACACACAGAGAAATGAACAATGACTGTGCTTATGAGGAGGGAGGATGCCACAACCTCAGTTCCCACATGGCAGATTAGAGGGATGAATACCTGTCATGACACACGCAAGGAGACAGAAAAGACAGTCTGACAGTTAGATTTCACATCTCCTCTGCTCCAGTTTATTTCCAATACTGTGATCTTCTGCTTATCTCTGACACGAACGCATAGAAGAAAAAAAAACTCATTTGCTTAATGAGCTAATCAACACTTGTGAACTTCTGTGTTCCCTGGTTCTTTATTGTTTTGATTTGTTTATTTGTGTAATCAATAAATCTCATACAAAGATAATCATAATGACTGTCATTCACAGACAGAGACAGGCCCACATCAACCCCAGCTTCATAGTTGCTTACGACGCTTTAGACAGAGTAAGCCAGATGGCTGGGGGGAATTTTGAGCACCAATAACACTGCAGGGTAAAAACAAGCCCAAAATACATTTGAGAAATATTTGTGTAAGCTAAAAATTAAAAGATTTCTCAGTGGGTCTCTCAAAATTGATAAATCTGTGGTTCATCCAAATTACCATCAACAGGAAAATGCTGCCATCTTGTGGTCGTTTCCAGATTACATTTGGAACATTTTCTTAACTCCAACCATGTCCTAGGTTTACAGTAAAAGCTTCCACTCACCTTCATTTCTATTTTGTGGTTGCAGTGGAGGTCTGTTTTCAGGGGCTGGAACTGACTGTGGGCCTTTATTCTGACCTACAAGGAGAACTTCACATAAATACTGGACTGTAGCAAAATCCCACATCATTATGCACAACTTATTAATGTCAAAATGTTAGTCCCACTTCACACACATATTCAGTGAACACTACCTTCCTATTAATGTTGTCCATCTGAAGTCTTACCTTCAGTATAAGGAGTAGGATCTCCTATTCTACCAGCAAGCTCATCAGCAGGTTTGATGACTTCAATTTCCAAAATGATCACGACTCGTCTGAAATAGAATATAACTTTACATGTATATTTTGTAGTTATTCATGTTTGGCTTTACAAAAATGGTTCACAAAACTGTATATTTATTATAAATCTAAAATATTCATACCGTCCATCCTTCAGCATATTAGTCACATGCCTCTTAAGAACACAGATGCAGTTTGGGGCCAGTATGTTTTCCTCAGCCATGCAGTTCAGCTGGGTGGAGAGCATGAAGGCTGAAACACAGAGAGGAGAAATATTAACGTCACATGTACTCAGTAAAGCTTCCTCCAGCTTAAGAGCTCCCATGTTTTTTTTTTCCCCACATAAATGCAACTTAAATGTTAGTCATACTGATTTTATTTTATTTGACAATGCTTCATTCTTGTCCTCATTTATCCAAGTTATTTTTATTTAATGAATCTCCTCAGAGCCTCAGGTCCTCTGATGGCAGTATTCAATTCCAGGCTTTAATTAGAGATGGTGAAAGATAGATTGCATAGATATTAAAGGCTGCACAATAATAGGAAAACACCCAATATGCAGCTGAAAATTTGCAATTACAATATGACCTGTGACAATTAAACCAATACTTCTGTTTATTATGTAAATTTCTTTCTTCTTTACAGCTAAAATTGACCTCTGACAGAAAAAAAGCCAATGCAGACCCTTAAGGGAAAAATAGTTGAACTGTAAATTTTCCATTTCAGCAGCACGGCTGTTTTGAAAATAATTACATAGAAAGCTGGACCCAGCAACAACTGCTCCAACAACACAATCCATGCAAAGCATCTAAACTGGCATCTCAGGCAGTAAGGTTCCACCTGTTTGGCCAAATATATTATTGATATTTAGAAGATGGATGCATGGCACTTGGAAAATAATTTCCTATGATTCATTGGAATTTGATTTTGCCATATTGATATTGAGATAACAACAGTTTTTAGATATATCATGCAGTCAACCTCAATTTCCTCAATCCTCAATTTCTCCTTAGCTTCTATTTGAACTTTGATGTTGAGGATGTGTGTGGATATGTTGGTTGGTTTTTTAAAGTTTGGTTTCTTTGTTTTAATCCTGTAAAGGACTGTGTGTTTGTACAAGCTATGAAAGTCAATCAATGACTGATTGAGTGCAGTGACCCTTTAAAGGTAAATGGCCTTTAACCTGTAGTAATTGTAACTTTGTTAGTGTATGGCAGTGGTTCTCAATCCCCCCCCACCCCAAATAGTATCATTTGTCTATACAATTGTTAGAAGTACACCTCTGCATAACACTGTATCTTATTAACATCAAGGGAAACAAAATAGAAATAAATATAGATCAACTTATAACAAAGAATAATTTTATTTAAATTCTTATTAGTCTGTAAAGATTTAAAGTCCATCAATCCCACTGTAGTCACAGTGAATCCAAGGGCTACATCAGCATCGTCATAATTCCTTGTCTTAGATTTCTGATGACTTTCGCCTTTCTTTTCATACCTTTAATTATTTCTTTGTGGTGTCTCTTAAAGCATGTCCGTGCAAAAAAAAAAAAAAGACAATATAGCGAATGAGGGCACTGTGACAATGAGAGCACCACTGCCACCTACTGTAGTATATGTGCAACTACACTTGATTATAGTATTGCCACAAAAAAAACATATTGCTGGGGTCACATGATTACCTACGTCAGTCCTATCAAACAACTCTACCTCTTGCTGCAGCTTCTCTATTATATCTCTGCTACCAATACCATACAATTTTTTCTGAACCCTTAAAATATACAACTGAATCTGTCCAGGGTATGCATAAGGCCATCATATGATAGAGATGTGAAATATCAGGATGAAAACATATAACAAAGCTTACAAGACAGGGTGTGCCGTCCATCGCTCATCATCACACGAAAGCGATTAGGTCCAGTTCATCTCTACAGAAAAGACAAATGTTACTCAAAATGTCTGCTGTTTGATTTTGCATCCCATTGAAGAAAGAAAAACAAACATTTGTTATTGGATATAAAACATTTGCCTTATGACCTTAGTATCTTTTATCTACATTTAAAAAAAAAAGAGAAACTTTTTAGCCTTTACTGTTGATGTAAAGGACGACAAGATGGAGGGAACCTCTGAAAGTGACTCTGGCCTCAGTTCTTTTCCCAAAACAATGTTAGATATTTTATGTTAGCTATGTTGGTATGTTAAGTGGTGGTGCAATCGTGTGAGCCAAAGAAGAAAGAGTCCAGTATTCCCATCGCCACTCACCACCAACTGAAGCACTGCCTCGTTTCCACCAGTACCATTGGCCAGAGCCTGTAAACCAGAAACAAGTTACGAGTTGTTTTTTTTTTTTTTTTTTTAAATAAATAAATAAAATCCTGAAGCTAGCTCGCCCCTCTGCAGCCCTCATCGATATCAATGTCGGCATCGACATTCTGGCAAATGATATTGTCAGTTACAAAGAGATACAGCTGTTAACAATTGCTATGATTACATTAAGATAAAAGTCGTGGTTTTTGTCCTTAAATTAAAGCAGACCCTAACACTATGCAAAAAAAAAAAAAATGCTAAATAGGTATCTACTCTAACTTACATCACTTAAAAGAAAAGTTATACCAAACGCTGACAGTTGCCTTTCTTAACAACACATAAAAGTTTTATAGGTATATGAGTAAAATTAGGCTCACCTCTATCGCGCCCTCTGAGAGTTTCGTCATGGCTGTGAAAAAATCGGGTTTAGCTGCAAAACTACAACTTCTCTGAGAGGATTTTTGGAAAAGACTGCTATACTCTGTGCGCTACGCTTACACAAACAGTTGATGCCGAATTGTGACTGTGGCGCCAAATGCTTTCACAAAGCGCGCTGTGCGTCAAATAATTACCAGTTTCCGTTTCCGCTCACAGATCTGGCTGCAGTATGTGTCTGTAGGTACAGTGAACCTACGAGGTTCATCGCCACCAAAAACTGACCGGAGATCAGCAAGCGTTTCTTTGCGCCAAATGGTACGTGACGTCATTTCAAGAGGCGTTCACTGGCATGTGAAAAAAGACCTACTACTGGCTTTTCGTATGTAGCATACAATTTTCACGTTTTCGATTGAAATACTAGTTAAGACATAGTTTTGTACGTTAACCACTCTAAATAAAGTCATAACTTTAACCAAGGGCGAAAACCTACACAAAAAGTCATATTCGTTCAAATAAATCAGACTGTAGTCCCCCTTACTCTAATTCTTTCTTGGGATCCTGGTAGAATTATGATTTGCTTTGGTTTTTCTATTTTGCAGTAATAATAAAGAGGGAAATAATGAGGTAGGAGATACTATTCAGTTACTTGCTAAAGAAGAAGCAAGGTAATGCAATTAGTTATGATCTGTGCACGGCTGTGAAGTTTTCCCGTTTAACAAAGGACAGCAAAACACATACCAAATGCTGTTTCATGCATTAACAAAGTAATACCATAAGGGGGAGCTCTAAGAGGATCAGAGGGTATGAAGTTGTATGGTGGGGAATAGAGGTGAGTTTTACACTAAAGATTTTCACCCCAACCATCTCATTATTCATAAAATAACTGAAAATAAGGAGAATTGAAGTTTCAAGTCCATTTTCCACTTTATTATTTTTGACTGAGTGAACTGAACAAAGAATTACTAAGTATTACAAATACTAATGATATTTGACTGAAGTTCTATACTGTGTATGTGAGAGGTTTTATGTGCCACCTTCTCTCTTCCAATTGATTTTTCACTATTTTCTGAACACAAGTAAATCATTGATGACATGCCAGTAAAACTCATGAGAATATTTGACTTGGATCAATTACATTTATTTACCCTTTTGGAGGTAACAAATTCAAGAAAATGTACATTTAGGCAGTAAAACTGACATTAACATTGCAACATATTAATTTGGATTTATATGTTTACACTTGAAAAATGTGTGATAAAATTACAGATTCCACACCAACCATGATGAAGGGGCCTTTTAACATGTTTGTGTTTTTCTTAATGTTGTCTAATGCAGAAAAATAATTTCAATTGAATACCCAAGCTTTAAAAGGTACACTGGGCTTCTGACTGTCTTTATTTTTGATTGAAATACAAAGACCAGTGATTTTTTTTTTTTTCACAAATATCTCCAGCCAAGTCATCCAGCTAAGTGACTTTCTTTTCCTGAGTTTTCCTGGAAGAGCTGCAAAGGCTGTTAGTCCCTATTTAGGAGGGCTTACAAATAAGCCCTTGTGATTCTTGTCAATTGGGAATCCCACTTTATCTTTGCTTCCAAACTCTAATCTCTGTAGGACAGGAGCTCCAGGATTGGGGTTGTTGATGACACCCATGAAGATTGGTATTTGAGTCGTATCATCCATAAGTACAAAGAAGAATGGTTGACTAAGGTGGAAAATTGGATTAGATGCTCTTGAGATGACTACAGTGGTGGCTGCAGCAGCCTCTGCACCCTCTTCATTTATTTCCATGCTAGACTTGTGCATCACACTGGACACCAGCAGGGGGCCATCTGCAATCTCAGCCAGGTTGGGACTCTGGAACATCTCTCCAAGCCCTATTGGACATGCCCAAAATGTAGATCAAGAGATATAGATTTGATTTAGTGTTATATAAAATAAAATAGGAAAAATTAAAGACAATCATTACGTCTTACCCAGTTTGGTAAGAACATCCTGTAACTCTTGCGAATACTCCAATTTGAATTTGGGGACTTTAACCTGAACAGCTCTCTCTTTTGGTAGACGTTTGTACAAGTCTGAGACGTTCAGCTTTGCAGAGAAGGAAGTCATGTTCACGTGGCCGGAAATGGGCATGACCACCAACAAACTCATTAGCTTCAAAAATGGGAATCTTGCTACCTGTAAAGGAAAAAAAAGTCAGTGTGCCACAATGAAAGAGTGGTAATGAAAGAAATTGTTTCTTTCTGAAAGCTGTGTTTAATAAATCATAACCTGGCCTTTGCATGCCAAATACATCTCATATTTACTGTGTTCCATAACATTTTTGTTTGTTTGTTTTGTTTTTCTGGTGGTCCAGCCTCAGAGGTTAGATTTTCAATTTCTTAAATAAGCATTTAGTCACCTGTGACGGGAGTATCCCACATCTCACCTGATGACAGAAAAGCTTTAGCCCCTGCATGAACCTAATGCCTATCAAAGGTTTAATTCTACACAAACCGTAGTCCAAAGTCAAAATTGACCTTAACAAGAATCAAATATCTTAAATATCTATAATTCAAAATAAAACTGTACTTCAAACCAGGCAAATAAAATAAAATATACTGTAGAAGGTGAAATATAAAAATCACCATTTAAAAAATACCGCGTATATGAAAGTAATTATTGGATCAATCCTGCATTTGATCAATCTTGAATTTGTAATTTCTTTTGCTGTGAATTTGAAAAAGAAGCTCTTTTGCGGAAAAAAAAGAGCAAAAATGCATTCGGGAGGATTTGTATAAGGAATTGTCCGAACTGGATTTTACCTGAGCCTCCAGTTCACTGTCAATAAATAAACTAAGGGGATGTTTAGCATCTTCCATCACTTCAACATCCACCATATGATTGTCATCGAGGTAGAAGACACCTCTGGAGGTAAAGCGTGGGTCAAACCGAGCTTTCCATTCTCCTGAGGGGAACACAGAAAAAGGGTGCTACTTTTATTTAGAAGCATAATTCAAACAAACAGCAACCCATAAGACAGGAAGGTTTTACTAATTACTTCCTATCCCCAAAGCAAGAATGTCTTAAAAGGTATGTTCATATATTCTTAAAGAGTTTTTAATGTGTATTGTGATATTTTGTCATTTGTCAGTTACCTTTAAAATGGACAGCATTAATAAGCATGAGGAGAAGGTTGGGTGGTAAAGCAGAACAGGAAGTCAGTCATCTTCCCTTGTGTTACGTTCTCTACCCAGTCATTGATTTGCTCAAGGCTCTCCAAGACTGCTGGTTCAGAGTCATATAACTTCTGAGATTCACTTGACAAACTCTTGCTTTGCCTGAAACCCTAAAACACATCAACACAACATACTTCAGTCATCAGGTCAGGACTGGTAGTAGCAAAAGAAGTTCCATAGGAAACCAAGAAAATGAAAGGTATTTCTACGAGTCTCAACTTTTAGCATGGTTAAAAATCATTTGCACAGAAGTCACGTGTTTCTTGTGTAGTAACCTTGACGCAGAAAGATTCGTGTGGCAATTTGCAGGTCATTGTTTCTAAGATGCATTAAGACATTATGCAGTGACTGGTGGTAGCAAGGGACTGAGTTTTCATGGAGATGGTACATCAGCAGCTCCTCCGTCTCATTTTCTGCACCTATAAATACAGAAATAAATAAATAATGGAGGTACAATGGTGGTCTACAGAAAGATGTGAAGTAGAGCAAACTGTTGACAAAGATCAATAAATGTGATAATTTCACACATATAGAGGGAAACCTCTGTGGGCATGCATACCTAAAGCCAGTTGAGAAAGTGCCAGAGATATGCTTAAAGGAGATATAATAAGGTTTGGCTGTTCTGGTGTTGTCTCCAGGTTCTGCAGCAGCTGCATGCCCAGTTTCTGCATGGCACCAGTGATGGCCTGTCGGGATTTTAGGCTCCGACTGAGAGCATGACAGCCGTCCACATCGTCATCATCTGATAACATCCCATTTGTGGTACTAGCACTTGTTGGTTGGTTGGTTGTTTCAATTGTAGGTGTTTCTGTGGGGGGTGTAAGTTGTGCTGTACCACTGCTTTCTCCTTTCTTTGAGCAAGAATAGCACAAAACGTTTGTGACCAGAATACAAGCACAACGAACAAGTAATCAGGGCTATTAAATCGATTTATTTTGTCTCTTACTTCTGTGGGCTGATGGGGCATCAGAGGAGTTGGAAACACCACAGTAGTTGACAGATCTTCTTCCACCTCAGCTTTCTGTTGAATAACAACAAGGAACTACGTAATCAGCAAAGATGATATTTCTATGATTCTAATTTTTAGAGCTAATTTGATAGCATACAGTGGCTCCGAGGCTGCAGAGACAGATGAACAGGAGTGTCAGACAGAGGTCCATGTCCTTATAATGCAACTGCAAAGGAGAAAATATGGCGATTACACAACCATGTATGCCAATCAATTTCCTTCAGCATGTAACATGCAAGCATTTTAGGGTAAGCTGCACTCACATATTCAGTTTGATAGTCGTTATAAATAAAATTACAGAATGATTAAACAAAACAAAAAAAAAGAACTCACCTTTGTAGATGTTTTTGCTGTTTTATTCACAGGTCTCACACGCTTTCTCTAATAAATCACACTCTCTGTTAAAGGAAGCCAGAAAAGCGGGAAATTGGCCTAAAACATGAGCCAGAAAAATGTCATTACAGCTCTTACACAAGTTATTCCATCACAAAGTCTGCAGTGTCAACAGCTGTACGGTCTGCTGAGTAACTTTCTGATGTTCTGTGCTGTTTATCTGTTCACCTTTAAAACAGAACACAAATATAGTAACAGAAAATGTTTTATAATACAGCACACAGTAATATTTCAAGATGTTTTTTTGCTCATATTAACATGAAAAATGTACAAAACAGAATCTTCAGTTAACTTGCACAGCACCACCGTCCTTTTAGCAGACTTCACACAAAGGAGGAAAACCAGTGAGTAGCTCTGTAATCTTATCTTACATATGCTTCATTCTTCAAATTACTCAAATGTGCAATAGGATTCCAAGGAGTTAATTAAAATATACAGCCTTACCTTATATTTGAATTAGAAAAAAAACTTGCTTCTTGTCCAAAAAAGGAGAAACTACTGTACTGTGAATGGCTGAATTCTTGAGAGTAAAAGATTGGCAGTTGCTCAGCAAACAGTTAAATATCAACCCACATTGATTGGGGCCTCATTTCAGCCACTATTTGTTTGTAAATGTAGCTACTGAAAGTCTTCCAGGGTTAAATATCGGAGCCTGACACACGCAGCAATTTCGGATGTTAGTGGGCAGATATGACAAAACTTAATCTCTGACACAAAAAATGACGACTAAAACAGTGGTTTTACAAAACATTATTACAAAACAGTGGTTAGTCCAGCAGTGTGTGACTAAAACAAATACATCTCATTGACTGCTATGACGCTTTGATGTCAGGAATCACACACATTCAACCTAAAAATATCTGCGTTTGACATATTTAATATAAGGGACAGCAACGCCTCATTGTTCTGTCCAGAAGGTTCAGGTTAAGGTTGTAACTAATAAATATCTTTATGAGCTTTAAAGACATAAGGGGGAGAAAAAAAAAAACCCTCTGATTTTTTTTTACATTTCACCAGTAAGCAAAACTTATATCTTGCAGACCACATGACCTCCATCTGCAAACACAAAGGGGACTTTGTCCAATGTGAGTCCAAATGATTCAGCCAAGACTGGAAGGCAAGGCCAGGAGTCACGGTGAATCACACAGAACAGCCAAAAAACATAAAAGCATTTTTTTATTGAACAAATAAATAAATTAAGATTTTCACGGACTTTCCTGAAATGGTATTAATTGTATGCTCAAGTTCCCACCTCAGATTTACTAAAAGCACAGAACTTCAAATAAGATGTAGCACGCTACCAAAGCATTTTAAAGTCTAGGCAAATAATTAGAAAAATAGGCAAATTGTTTTACAACATGACAGCTCTGAAGTCATACAAAGAGCTGAGCTCTGATAGTTTGACGCTACGGAGCTTTAAAACCTGGAGTGATTTTGAAGAACAACACTTCTACCATATATTTATTTAAATTGCACCAAAAGGGAGCAAGTTATACCACATATTTATTGATTTATAGTTTCTGTACACATTTTCTACGTATCCTATAAAGGTTAAAATACAAAAGTTGTTCATCTTGGCATTGACTGTATTAGCTGTTGGAACGAGAAATTGGAAAGTGGTCAGTTTAACGACCGGCAGTCCCAGTCAAAGCAGCATCTGCTCGGATACACTCCCAGTGTAATGTTGCTACAGGACTAAAATCAAGAATACACTAAAACATGGGTTACAAAAGTTCAAAGAAAATTCAAGTAATTTATTACTGGATTAAAAACATTCAGTATTTAAAATATTAGTTATAATCTAAGTGTTACAATTCAAGCCATATGTGTGCAGTAGGTTAAAGGCTGTGCATTTGTAACTACCTTTTTGTTTAGGGTGACTGCTGAAGTGTCTCCTCTCTGAGTAGACACACTGACGCTGTCAACTCAACAGTAAGTGTATGTTTATTTTCTTTATGATGAATACACAAAACTACTGTAAAACAACTCTCATGAAACATGGAGAAACAACACAAATGATTTGATCTACAAATACTGCATAGTTTAATCAGTGCATTTGGATTTGCATGTACTCATGGTGACGGGAAAGTAGGTGAGGTCAGTGTATATTTGGTTTTGTTATGCATCTATTTGAAAATGTGTAAACACTACAAAGGACCTTCCTGAGCATGTTTTCCAATTCATTCTTTTGAACAAACTAACTGATCTTATCAAACTAATCAATGACCTCATCAAGATGAGAATGTCTGTTTATATATTACATCTCTAGGCATAAGAATTTATTTTCTGTGTGCATAATAAATATCAGTGTGGCACACATTTCCTGTCCATCAATTCCTGTGCAAGCAGCCACATTGGCAGTATTCTGTAGATTCCAATCTCACACAATGCCTCGACTTGTGCTGCTTTGTTACCAAAAAAAAAAATATATATATATATCAATTTATAGGTACTGACAACCTGGTCTATCAATACTATTGACCTTAAGCGCATAAGTGACAGAGAGCTCAGACACCTGTGTCTTTGCGGACAAGACACGATGAAGGTCAGTGGAAAGAGTGTGTTATATGTGCAAGCTATTGATTTAGGCTAATAACCTAATGGCGCCATTCTCAGAGGCCAGCAGCAGAAGCCTCTTAGTGGGCAGGACCGCGAGGCTGGTCAGAGTGCCGCGGAAGTTCTCAGAGCTCAGCTTTGTGCTGCTAACGGGGCTCAAGGAGATATCGGCCATGGAATACACCCCGATCTTGTTAGCCACTGTTCCAGTTACGATCTGTGAACCGTAGAGGTCAAAAGCATGGATGTGGTCAGACTGTGACTTGTACTGGCGTAGAGGCTTATGCTCAAGATCTTTCCAAACAGTCAGTGTGTAGTCAGTAGAAGAGCTGATGACCAGGTTTCCCTCTGCAGCCTGAAACACAGAACAAGAGGCAATCAATAACTGTGTTACAACAGTCAAAAAGTGCCTAATTAACAGTTTTGCTATGTTGTTTCATGACTGTTATTAAATATCTCATTATAGGCATAAATATGTATAATATACTTAATATACATAAAATCTGACATAAGAAGGCAACAGAATAACTGACAAAGTGCAACATGTTTTAAGTTATTAGGTAACAAAACTAAATAGCTTGATGGTTATTAGAAAAAAAAAAGACAAAACCAGCATGCACCGCCCAATTTTAAGACGTATGATAGCATACAGCTTTATTATATCGTAGTTTTGTATTTCTTAATATTCCTATTAAATATGAAAACATCTAAGTGACTAAGAACCATTGTGCTCTTTATAATGAGTAGTCTATATTTGTCCATAGTCCATATTTGCCTAAACTTGTCCTTTAAAACTGGAGATCCTTGACCTATTTGGGGTTAAATAAAGTTTGCGCTCTGTTGACAGCAGACTTACTGGTACAACTTACACCATCTCTGTATCACTTCTGCGGGGAAACTCAAAATACTGTCTATAATATTTATCAAATGACTAGTAAAAAGAACAGCCACACCTTCTGTCTTGAAAGTTCAGGTCAAACATGTGATGTGTGTAATGTAGGCCAATCTGAGAAAAGGAGTTATCTGACGTAATGAATGAATATCTGGCCGATGAGCATGATGATGACTATGATCTGTGGTCATTCAAAATTTTCCACTGTTGACCAAAAAGCATCACTCACATTCAGTTAATGTTCTAAAACATATAAAAATGGTGAGAAAGGGCAGTAAATATTCAAATTTACAAACTCATGTTGCTGTTTCAAATACATGTACAGATTAGCTGTTTGAAGTGTTTACTTTGAAATGAAAAAACTAAATAGATATTACATTTCTGAACACAAACACATTAAGGCCTGTTATGTTTGATGGTACATCAATCACACAAGTCCATACAAACCTCTCTTTGCAGAAATCCCACTATACTAAGAGACACTGGTATTTTCCAACAAAGTAAAATGGCACCATAGAAAATATGACCAAAACCTGAAGTTTTACTGGTAATCTTAGTAAAATGACGCTTGACACATGTCCTCCAGCCCACACCCTCTGTAAACAACTTGACTGTTAACAAGTCCAAAATACGTCAGTCCATGTTGTGAAACCCAATCTAAGTGTACTTGGTGTAACAAGAGTTTCTGTAGCATCTGCCCACGCACTCCTACCAGATGATACCTGCCTAAGAAATCATGGCCCTCATCTAAAGCATGGCCCTCATCTAAAGCAAAAAAAAAAATTAGAAATAAAAAAAATAATAGATTTTTCCGAATACAATCCTATAAAAACTCCAAGAGTGTTCACTGAGTTTGAGTCTTTCCTTTTTCAAATAACACAAAACTGCTGTAGACACTAACAGGATTTGTTTTTTTCTTCATTAACTGATCAGTGTCTCCTTAATGCCAAATGTATAAATATTACATCAAAATGTGACTGGACTTGCTGGTGCATGTAAAGACTCAAAAACAAGTGCTGGCTGTCCAGAATTTTAACAAAAACTGATTTAATTCTTATTTGACATTTCCTTTAGTAAAGAGCCATTCTCATCTATGATCTTAATTTTCTCTCAAATATTTTTTTCATTTATTTTTGTATTTAATAAATCAGCTTATTACAGACTATTTTCATGTTTCTAAATTCTGGAAACTATTTCAAATCAGAACTTTATCTGATCTGTATATGAGACACATATGCTGTGGTCACAATGTGTAAGCAAAATATACAAAACATAAAAGAAATTCACTTGTTCAATATGTTCACAACAAATGTAGTCAATGGCTAAATATATTATTAATATATATTAGGGCTGTCAATTTCTCAAAATAATTAATCAGATTAATCGCATGACTGTCAATAGTTAATCATGATTAATCACAAATTAATCGCATATTTTTATCTGTTCTAAATCTACCTTATACAGATCTTTTTCAAGTTGTATTACTCTTATTAATACGAGTTCTGACTAGAACCAGGAAATATGACCATATTAGTCCAGTCCTGAGGTCTCTGGCTTCCTGTTACTCAGAGAATAGACTTTAAAACAGCTCTACTTGTGTTCAAGTCTCTTCATGGCCCCAAAGTCCATCTCTGACATGTTAGATCCATATGAACCAACCTGGACTCTGAGAACCTCAGGTAGTGGTCTCCTGCTGGTGTCCAGAGTCAGGACTAAACAAGGTGAAGCTGCATTTCAGTTTTATCCTCCTAAAATCTGGACCAGTCTTCCAGAAGATGTGAGACAGACCTGAACTCTGACAATGTTCAGATCCAGACTGAAAACAGTTCTGTTCAGATGTGAAGATGATGACTAGAAGGATTTTATCTGCACTCTTCATTTTTAATTTGATTAATTAATTTTTTTTATTAATTAATTTGATTTATTATTGATTATTTTTATGCTTGTATGGAATGATTCTATTTGACTTCTTGTGATTTTATGCATCTGTAAAGCACTTTGAATTGCCTTGTGTACGAATTGTGTTCTACAAATAAAGTTGCCTTGCCTAATATGAGAGTACACAAATGCTTGCCTTATGCAAAACAAATGCATGTTTATTTATTGCTACAATGCCAAATCCATTATATATTATATATATATATATATATAGATATATATATATATATATATATATATATATATATATATATATATATACTCAATATTTTCTCTTATGTTCTTCATACAAAATATTTTCGCGGTTTGCTTCAAACGGGGGGGGGGGGCTCTCTGCATCAGCGCTCTCATTAGCCGACAAGTGATATTTCAGTAGTCAGGACTCCGGTGGTAACTAAATTCACATCGACAGCAAACACAAACAACATTTATCTTGTGGAGTTAGCCATCAGGTAAGGTTTTGAAGCTGAACTTACCATTCAAAATAGTATCTTTTGTATCCACGGTTTGTTTACGTCTGTCTGTCTGCGGCATGGCCGTCGACGTCAGTGCATGGCTTCCTGTTTTGACAAACTACGGAGGACTACAACTACGGCGGGGCCCGAGGCTCATTAAACCTACTCTCCTCTCTACTATTGTACATCAAACGGCCAGGCGCGTTAATCCGCGTTAAAAAAAATTAGTTGCGTTAAAATTATTTTGCGTTAATCACGCATTAACGCGTTAACTTTGACAGCCCTAATATATATATATATATATATTTTTTTTTTTTTTTTTTAAAGCACCCTTGTTCATGTACACTTACAAGTGAGGGAAAGTGTTAGCCAGAGGCCTTGTCAGTAACAGATAAATAAAGGTCTAAAGAAAATGATATACACATGCACACAAAAAAACACCTTCATTTGGAGGATATCTCCTTCATGCGCTGGCCAGCCCTTCAGTACAAGTCCTGTGCGTGCGTCTAACAGAACAATGAATCCAGATGAGAAACCTGCAGCCACTGTGCGTCCCGAGGGACTCACTGCCAAGTAGCGGATGAGTCCAGCACTCAAATTGTTGTAGGCCAGACGAAATTCATGCTGGAAACACAAGGGATTTGTTACTTTCCAAGTCTGAAACAATTCAGTAGTGGTGAAGTGCAAAAAGCATGACACTTCTGATGAAAAGGTAATGATTAATAGCTCGTGGGTGGTAAACAGCTTAGATCTTGAGAGAAAATGAGATTGTTAAATTCAATGTCTACCTGCAATCCAGGTTTTCGGGGATCAATGAAGCGGAGAACAGAATCTGCACTGCCAAACACAACACTGCAGTGTGGAGCTGGCATGGTGGCGACAGCTGTAATGGGGTTTTTCCCATCCAATGCATCATACAAGCGGATGGGTTTGCCTGAGGACAAATAAAATAATAATTATACACAGCAAAAGATGCAAGCAAAACTGAAATCTCCCGAGTGAAGTTACTATCATGTAAATAAATGTTCTGTACTTAATCTAATGTACCTGTATACTGGTCCCACAGGTGAACGGTACCATCACAGCTGACTACCTCCTGTGAAGCCTCCAGTTGTCCAACATAGAAGACGGACTTTCGATGTTCATTATATGTCAGTCTAGGCTCTATCTCCCGTGTCCCATCACCTTGGTTATACAGGGCCCAAAGCTTCACAGTCTTGTCTTTACTACCAGAAAGGAAATAATCCTCTCCTGCCAATGGTGCTAAACACTTCGCAGTGCCTGAATGGCCCAGGAAACTCTGCAATCTGATCTGGTGAAAGTGGAAATGGGAATCTTGTTGATTAAGACCGATCTCATACTGCCAGTAGGCCAGCCAATTTCCCTGTAGAGACCGGCTACTTCGAGAGAGCTCTTGTTTGAGGGCACTGTCTTCTGGGGAGGGGCCCGCCACCCAGGGAGAAGTTGCACTCATGGATGCAGTGGCGAAAGTGGAAGCAGTTGTGATGATTGAAGTAGGGTGGTGGGTGGAGCGTCCCCAAGAGCTGGCCAAGTTAGTTTTGGCACCGTAGTCATTTTCATGGGACACTTGGATACGGTTCCCAACCAGGTGGCTTCCAAATGTGCTCGACTCAGGGAGGAAGTCTCCTTGTGTGGTGAAGCTGCTTGAAGGGGCTGAGAATGGGGAAGAAACATCATGTCTACCAAAACCTGGGGATGGAGGGAGCTCCATACTGGATCCTGAGGTAAGGTTTGTCTCTGTAATCCCCTGACTGAAAGTCTGCTGGTAGGACTGCACCAACTGCCAAACCAATTCATGATTGGGAACCAGCTTCCGAATTGCTTTGTCACCTGTAAACACAAAATAACACAAATGTATGTAAAGAAGCACAAGAAATGTATCACATTTAAGCCATACTGCTCAGTACTGGAGAAGACACACACACACACACACACTGAGTTCGTACCTACGATGCAGTTAAAAGGGATGTAGGACGCATGGGCCATTTCAGGATTAAATACAGTCTGCAACTCTTCCAACACCCCGATTTCATATGTTACATTTGTCTCTTCAGGTGTGCAGACATCCACCACCATTACTTCTCCCACAATCTCTTCGCGGGGCATAATCCAACTAAATTGTAAGATAGACAATCATATTTGTATACCATGAATTATAATAGTTAATTAATGTCACTATTAAGAAATAGGTATAACAGCATGTCTAAATTCTAAAATGATCTCTGCTCTTTTATACCCATCCTCTTCTTCTCTTTCTGTCAAATGTTACTTTGTGTTACTCTTGTTCTTATTTATTTCATCGGTTTTTTTATGTCTAAAATGTAATTTTTGAAACGGACCTGTTGAAAATTTTAAAGAAATAAATATAATGTAACAGGTTTCAGTCTATGTATTATTAGTACATATATTTATTTTTGTGAAGATCAATGTTATACCCTGGGAATCAAAAAAAATGTGTAGTTTTCTTTTACGAGGAGACCTTAAAGGGTATCATTTCATTTTGTTATTATAGTAAGAATTATGTTTGGGTAAGAGTTATACATGCATGTAATGGTCATGAGTGTATTATTATTCATGCAAACCTGGGGTTGCAGAGAATGCAGCAGAGAAAAAACAGCAAAGAAGCGACACAGAGTGTCAGCCATGTGCTGTTGCACCATCTCTCTCCCAATGCGCAGGCAGATGAGAGCCATTAGACTGAGTGTCTTGAGACAGATTGCAGTGCGTGTTTGCACCCCACTGGGGAACCTACACAGTACAACACAAAAATTAAAAGAGACACTGTGATTTAAAGTACAACACAGAAAATATTAAAGTAAAACAAAGAAAAAGCAAAACAATTTAACATTTTAATGATTTTGCAGTGCATGATGGAATGCTTCAATTATAAGATTTTCATGCAGAGTCCCTCCATGTACACTAGCGACAAATCAGGACGAGAAAACTAATCTAGACTGTATCAGGCTCAGTTGGAGGTATACAACCTTAGCTATACACATGAGATTTTACACTGTATTATATGATATTTAATCAAAGATAAACTTGAATACTTGAATAAGCTTGAATACTTCTATTAAGTAGGGGTTTTGGCAGTTTATGTTGGCATAATGCTTAAGAGAAAATACATAAGAAATTATCTTAAAGAGGTTCCTGTTCCTGTCCATCAGTCTGGGAACTGTTATTAGGTAACTTCCAATAATTTGGAACCCAGAATAATACAGTGTTCACCAGTTAAAAATATTCAAAGCAGCTGCTAATCTTCACGAGAGTGGATATCCCAGCAAGTTCGCCCCAAGGCTACATTGTATAATACTTAAAGAAATTGATAAAACCCAAGTGCTTCATCATAAACTCTAGAGAATCTCAGCTAGTATGTCATATGTAAAAGCTTATAACTGTACAAACAGAAGAAGAATTATCAATAACTGCTCATTTTGTTACCAGGAGAAAGCATTTTCTCTCCCAGAAAAACATGACAACTTGACTTAAATTTACCAAGATGCATCTGAAGAAACCCCAAAGCCAATGTCCTGTGGACAAACACCATGTGTGACCATAAAACATAGCGCCACGTTTAGCAAAAACCAAACACAGCATATCAGCACAAACACTTCATACAAACAGTCAGACACAGGACCAGTGGACCTTGTAGTAATTGGGTCAATCATCAACACCACTTTGGAGCATCTTTATAAGAGCTGAGCTTTGTACTAAAACTACAACAGAATGACTGAAAAAGAAATAAATAAATAAAATAAAGATGCCATGGCCCGGTAAAAGTCCAGGCCTCGACCTGTTTGAAAAGCTGTTGGAGACTTTACACAGAGATGTGCCCAAACTACAACAGCAAATCTTAATGAATAAAACCTAGTCAAAATACCTCCACTAACATCTGAGAGATTGACAACATCAAAAACAAGGCAGTTTTACAAACTACTGAATCATGGGATTTACCTAATTTTTCCAAATGCCGTTTCTGCATTTGGACTATTTTTTGTTGAATGAATAAAATTGAAAAAGGCTGTGTGCTGTTGTCCATCTGAAGTTGTCTCTGCATCATTGTAAGACTCAGTACAGATCAGATGATTGTTAATTGTATCCCAAGGCAGAAAACCTTTAAATTAAAAGGTGAACTTTCTTTTTCACAACATTCTACGCATACATGCGTTTGGGTTTGTGTGTTACTTGCCCCATTCGAGGAGTCGTAAGCAGATCTAAAAGTGGCAGAAGCACATCCTGATTGATCTTCATGAGCATGTCCATGAGAGTGGTATCTGAGAGAAAGATGATGATCTTCTGTGTAAGGGCCACAGCACCAAGTAGACTTGCTTCCTTACGTGTATTAAGACGCTGTGAAGAAGGTGGCGACACCTAGAAAACATAAACATGTCTAATTTCAGAACCCTGTTGCGGTATTAATTCAGAAAAATATAACAGCCTCTTCTCATCACTTAGTGCAAACACTAGATTCTCTGTGAAAAAATAGCAATACAGGGAAGATTTATATGTTTATGTGTTTTCTGTTGGACCTATTTTTTGCCCATTTCTTACCAGATATCCTATATAGGGAAGGTACTGGTAGGTGAGCACAGGCTCTCCATAAAGTTGAGCAATGTAGATAAGACAGTCTAAAACAGCTTCTGCCGTGTGATCCCCAACCACAGGTTTCTTCTCATAAACATTGCTCATTCCCACACTCTCCAGGTGGCCCTCCTCAGATGGAGGTGTCACAAACTGATGGTTTTCAGGACCTATGTGGGGTAAACATAGTGGGGGGGTAAAAAACATGAAGTAAAAGAAAAGGCTGTTCTTATAAATTACATGAGACAACTGAGCTTTTTGTCATAAACTTACATACCGATGTAACAGTTTGTGAGCAATCGCAGCAGATTTCTGGCTACATATCGAGATGTCACAGTTGGTCCAAGTTTTGCTGATAGCCAACGAACTGTTTTGCAGACTGTATCTGTGTATTTGAACATGTTTAAAATTTTTAGCAATTAAAATTAGTTAATCAGAATTTGAAGGTAATAAGCAAATGTCTTGCATAAGCTGCGAACTCCGACACTCACCTAAAAGAATCTTGTGCTCTTTCTCCTCAGACTCCTCTAATGGAACATTATCATCCTCATCCTCCTCCTGTCTTTCCACAATTCCCTTCTCAGTCTCTTCAAGTGTCATTCCATTCATAAACTCGTCCACTACAGTTTCATCTGTGCCTCTTGATGCTTCTGTGCATCCTGAAACAGTGAGTTCAAGGTTGAGGGCAGGGTCATCCATCCCCTCTGTACATTTATTAAACACCACTTCTCCCTCTAACTCTCCTCCCTCCTCTCCCTCACTGACATGTTTCAGGTCCTGACTGCTGTCAGCTGATTTTAGACTTGCTCGATCCCGCATTGAGTCATCACCTAAGGAGAGTTCACTTGTGCTGCTTTTATCACTTAGTTTTCCGACACTTAAAGACTCCTGTTCTTGATCCTTGGTTGCAGAGTTTTGGTTGTGCTGCTTCCCAGTTCCATTGCTGACATAAAACTCATTCTGAAAGTCTTCTCCATCAGAGAGAAACACTTGTTCACTGAGGCTAATGCCAGATGAGTAGTCAACAAGCCCAGTGTCTCCCACCACCCCAACTCCTCCACTGGCCCCACTGCTAGCTCCCATATTGCCACCAAGAGACCCAGAGGATGGCCGTACCTCACCACACTGATAGTCCTCTTCCTCTACTAGATTAACCATGCCAGGCCTCAGCCCTTTACAATCTTCGCCGGCAGTGCCTGAGACACAGCTTTCAAAGCCACTTATGACTTGCAGGACATGGGGTAGCAGGCTGGAAAGAAAGGCCTGAAGGCCGAGTCTTACAATCAGCTGCAAGATGAAACAATCAGTGTAGAGATAGAAACGTCCTCTGAGGCAGTGAGGGTTTTCATAAACACTGATCAGTGGCTTTAGCAAGTATTTGTTCGCATTTCTGGGTCCCAGGACTTTGGAAATGGGCTCAAAAAGATACCAAGCTGCATAAACAGCAGTGGACTCCTCAAGCATCAGAGCTAGAATGAAGGGCAAGAGGATCTCTAGACCTTCTGCAGTGATGTTACTCTGCAGCAGTCCTTCAAGCTGTTGCCAAAGGTGAAAGACAACATCTCTTCCTTGAAGGCTGCATACATTATCCATCCTGGAATGGTAGGAAAAGATAAAATGATGTAGTGCACCAAAATAGGAAGGGAAAGGAAAGGGCGTGGTAATGGGATTTAATAATTGATTAGGGTTTGGGGGAGGGAGACCATCATAGATGGGATCATATTTGAAAAGGAGTAGATCTGAGCCATCTACTTCCCTGTGTGCTACGCTAGAGTGCTTCTCTATTAGCAACAATGTCTCAAGAGCATGCTGTAAAGACAGTGGCACATCACGAAGGTTGGCAGAGCAAAGCTTCATGACAGCTTGGAAGCGCTGTCTGAGTGGGGCTCCTGGTTTCAGGCCCCTCAGTTTAGCAGAGTAGAACATCTCAGCAATGACAACACCCAGGGCTTGCATGTCTCTTTGGTAAAGTTGTGTAAGAGAGGGGGGAGACTCAATTATTACACCCTCCCTCACTGAGTCCCCAGATGCTGCAGGGTGCCATACTTCAGCATGAAGACTTTTCACCAAGAAATTATTCAATTTCTCCAGCTCCTCCAATGGTAGCAGTGGGTTGAAACCTTCAGGGAGAATGATTTTAATTTCCTCTGCATTGGCTCCAGCCACATTTTCCCCATGCTTTTTGTTCGATGCCCAACCTCTTTGTAATACTGCACTTCTTAAACCAGGACCAATGCCACTTGTGAAATCACCAGGGAACGAACTTGGAGACTGAGATAGAACAGGTGCTGTGTGCTCGCCACCCATCTTTCCTCCACCTGCACTAGTGGTTGGCAGTGGTACAGAGCAAGATACTGAACTGCATGACCCAGTGGACGCTAAAGAGTCTAGAGCCTCTGTACCTTGCTCCAGCTCTTCATCTCTTTCTACCATGGCCCAGCCACTAGATTCACAACCTGTGGACTCTGGCACCATTCCATCCACAGTGTCAGCCACAGTGTCCTTTGGAGGGATGTGTAGAGAAGGCACATTAAGAGCAGCAAGGCCAAGAAGTGGAGGTTCTGCTGGAGCGTAAAGGGAAGGAGATAAGCGGGGTGGGTGGGGTTGGTCAAACAGCTGAACTACCCCATATGTAGTCAGGTTGGTGTGGTTGTCAACTAGGTGGAGGCACACATTCTTGGCCTTGACAGCCTCTTTACCTGACAGTTTATAGCCAAATGTAAGGTCTATCCACTGATGCAAGTGCTGGGACACCTCTCTACTTTCCAGAAGGCGCCGATGGACCTCAATAAAGTCCTCATAGGATTTGCACCATGATGGCACGTCCAGGTCTGGCATGTCTGGGTGAATTGAACGAAAAATGGAAGGATCGGTGAAGAACTCTGGAATGCACTCATCAGGGGTCCAGCTCTGCATGCGCTCCATACTGGCTGGGTACTCATTAGGCTCCCACTGAGATCTAACGTGACTGCACAATACAGACTTGGGAGTCTGTCGGGCTTTGTAGACATAGTAGGTAATATCTGACAGCACATCAGATATGTGATGAGGTACGTGGAGGTGGTCAGATGGCCCAGCACCTCCTGCACCCAAACAGGCACTGAGATCTCCACCAACTCCACCCACCCCATTACTCCCTGCAGCTGCCAAAGCCTCTTTGGTCATCTCATATGTAAAGTCCAGCTGCTTGTCCCCCTTATTGAGCCTGAACTTTGACCTCCTGAGGTCTCTGAATTTTCCAAATGGCACAGTGAAATCCACGACCCAAGGCAACACTGGGTGATAATTAGGGTCTCCTTCTCTGCGTCCAGCTAGCCTGTTCAACTCCATTAAGTAATGGAAGTTACTGACTCGTCCATGGACCCAGCCCAAAACCAGTGTCTTCAACTCATCAAAACAGTCTCTGCAAAGTCTCTTGTTCTCTTGGCTCATACATGACATTTCTTTTAGCAGGATGCTTTTTGGCTCTTGTCTGGAACTAACATCCATTTCTGCCTCCTCTTTTGTCACAAGGTCCTCAAAATGACCGATGTTGAGTTTAAGACGGCAGCAGAGTTGCTCATCAACTGCAATATCCTGAAGAGATAACTCTCCACACCAAAGACCTGATGCATGACATGCCTGCAAAGCTATTAGCACCTGGTAGATGATGAACAACACTTTGGCATGGCTGCTAGCAAGCTTGGCTGGGCTGAAGGAGACAATGTCATGAAGTGAATACTGAGTATAGGGTTGAATCACATAAAACATTTCTGCTGTCTCCAGCAGGCATTCTGCAGGCACAATATTAGGGCACAAATGCTCTGACTGGGGCTTGGAAAAGCAAGACGAACTACATGGCAAGTAGCTGTCTTTATCCTTCTCTCGTGCTGGAGAAAGGGATGGTGACAATTTGTCAGGTGAGATGAATGTAGAATTGAAGAGCTTCTCCAGTGCATTACGCACTGCATATTCAGCTGGGATGTGCATCTGCTCGCTAGCTCCTGCATATGCCTGCACAAGGTTGTAATGAGTTTCTCGCCACAGATTCCTGAAAAAAATGTAGAAAAGTCTATTATAAAATGATCTCACACATATTTTCTGTTATAAATACACTTAATTTCTTTTAAAAGCCCATGTATTTTAAGTACATTTAAAATAAATATGTAATTTAAGTAGTGCTGGGCGGTATACCGGTTCATACCGAATACCGGTGTTTATTTTTCTTACGATATGAATTTTTAATATACCGTAATACCAGTGAGTATGTACTGTAGCGTACACAACGTTGGGAATGCTGAACGTAAGTGCCACAAAACATTGTTTGACAGGGGACTGTTTTACAGTTGCACTGGAGGCACAACACAGTACTAGTTTATGGTTAAATGGTGATGACTGCAAACAGCGAAAGTCCCGAAGTGAAAGCTCCAGAACAGCAACATGAGACTGAGGAACTTCTAAACGAGGAGCCGTGTCTGTTGTGTGGAAGTTCTTTGGATTTAAAAAAGACGACGTCCAAGAGCACCAGCAGCTGTGGACCATCTTGTTTTCATTGCTCAAAATTTGTAATGGCTGCCTGAGAGACCTTATTTATTATTATTTATTATATATTTAGCTTACAACATAAAGTTGTAATGTGTGAATATTGTTTATATGCTGCTACAAGATAATCCTTTTTTTCAAAACTTGAATATTGCAAGTTGCATACTTTGTTTACTATTTATTTGTTGAAATATCTCGAGAACATTGTTTACATTGTGTAGTTAATGTTGATTTTTTACAAAATATGTTTTTTTTTCAAGTTCTTTGCAAAATTTGAAAAATAAAAGGGTACTGTATTTTACTTGCAACTATCATGCATTCTGATTCCTTCACTTAATTAGAAGTGCCACCTCTTTGTAAATAGTATAATTTTGTGAGGCCATGCAAACCTGTATTAATACTAGTATAGATATGAATGTTTTTCCTTGTGATAGTAAAATAGGTAATTCTAAGCCAATTTACTGCAGCAATTCCTCTCTAAATAATTAGAAAATGTGGTTAACATCCAGTTGTGCCTTCAAAAAAAAAATACTGTGATATACCGTAAAACCGATATAATTTTGAAAAATACCGTGATATAAATTTTTGGTCATACTGCCCAGCACTACATGTAAGTATACTTTAAACTGAATACAAAGAACAGTTATTTTATTCAGCCTCATTCATCAAAACAAACATGTATAAAGCTGACTATAAAGCTGATTTTTCTCATTGCCAAATTGCAAATTATTTAAGGTACATAGTTAAGCAAGTCCACAGTGACAAAATGAGAAACCTGATTAACAAAAGCATAACGCTAAAGTATATAACTTATTTAGATACAAAATAATACATGCTAAAAGGTCTCAATTAATTTGGCCTCAATACCCAGGTACTAATATTAGTTTCTTTGGGGTGACATTTTTTCCAATTAATTACTTACTAAAAGTAATATGCCAAAAAAGTCCATTGTGTGACTGCAGTGCTAAATATCATATGTCCAAAATGCTTGTGTTTAAAAGAGTAAAATTCAAGACTGTTGTGCATTTTTGATAGGCAAATTTGTATTTAGGTTATAAACAATGTGGGATTTTGATCAATTCATTATCATCATTAAAGGAAGATCTTTACTTTAGCAGAGCTCTGGCACTGAGGAAAGGTGATGAGGCATTGTTATGTTTTACAGAAGAGTTTAAAGTCTTCACTGTACCTGACATTATGCTGTGAAACACACTGCATGGTTTTAGGGTAGGAGTCCTGTGACAGCAGTTCCATTTGCTGATGGCATGTGTCTCTGACCAGTCTGTACTTCAGTTTGGATTTCCTCAAGCCCTGAATGCAGACTCGTGTCCAGCCAGGTGGCAACTTTGCCTGGGAAGACTGGAGGTATGTGCAAACTTCCGCTGCACTGACACTTTCAAAACGTGCACAGCGCTTGATCCTCTTCTCCCTTAGGCCCATCACCCAGCGCACAGGAACAAGAGCAACAAGCTCTTGAGGACGGGATCCTGGGCCTTGCTGCCGGCAGTCAATGCCCAAGTCTTTCTCAATTGTGTGCATCAGCCAATCCATGATGGGTCTCCAAATGCTTGCACACTTCTCAGATACTTTCACCTCACTGTCTCTTACTGGGGATAATGTTCAAACATGTCCATGTAGAAAGATGTCAAAGTCTTCAGTGGCACAGTCAAACTCCTCTTATCTCTGAGACAACAACTGAAAAAACACATGAACAAATGTTTTTAATACTGACATTGTGGTGCAAGTGTATAATGAGCAACTAAATGGCTTTTGACAAAAGAAAAAGGTTGTACAACTGAAAAGAATTGTAATGACTCTGCAAGTCGCAGAAGTTTAGAGTTTGGATGCAATGACTGATCGACTGTCCATCAGTTCCTCATCTGCTTCTGACCAACTGTACGACTCAATAACGCTTAAAACCTTCAATGAGATTCCTTCTGACAAACTTTCTCCCTTAGAATTTTACCTATAAGAACTGCAGACTTTTAACAAATTGCTGAGCATTTCAACAGTAACAACCTCTTTTGACACCATAAATTGCGGGACAACGAAGGAAATTCAAAAAGTCTAATGCGCTTCAAGAATGTATTTAGGGAAGTGAAGCTAGCTAACAGTTAGCTTAACGAATAGGCTAACGTTGCGGGACCAAACTTGGTCAACAAAAAGGCAATGGTTTAGTCAGTAACTAATATCACGAATACAATTCGCTGAACGTAACTCCATTGTAATAACAGAACAATACACAAGGCAGAAAGTATGTGCGTTGTTTAATGTATTACTCACCTCCTACCACTTGTAGCAGTTGGCAGCTAGTTGAGCTAACGGTGCACCGCCGCTTCACGCATGATGACTTTGTATGACATTATGAAAACGAGACATTTACTGCAGAGTAAAAATGTAGCTGCTCCATTTTTTTTCTGGTGTTTGCAGATGAGTCTCGGCAGACAGATAAGCGCCAGTCAAGCGGCTGTATTCTGTTCTGAGCTATTTGGAGCCATGTTTCAGACGCTCTTCCTCACGTGACACAGCTCCAGCCCCAGCTCATGTGATGCACCGCTGCCCTGCAGCTTCAGCAGCGGCCGGAACACGACCACTTCCTCAAAGACAAATAACCTACAATCATTTACACAAGATTCACCCTATTGTAGATGTTCTGCTCATCAAGAAGCAAAAAAGAGAGATATTTGGAGGTGATTTAAATTACACAATAAATGTTGGTTGTTGTGAGGGTCAAATATCAATATCCTCGGCAGGAGTACTTTTTCTGGCAAAGGTCTTTTATAAGGAACTCGCGCACTGTTTAATTATTATCACCTTCAGTAATGCATCTTATCCTGCTGTCACTGAGACAAAAATAAGCTTTACTGCTTTATTCCAATAGACTATGATAATTAAATGAAAATAAGATTTTAAATGTTGTGAAAGGTGACACAACACGTCCTTTTTAAAATAACCTCTTAAGGAATGTCTGTGATATCATTACCACAATATTACAGCAATAGAGTACAACAGCTCCCTTTTCAGTCATCTCTCTTTTGATATCTAATACTGTATATAACTTTGTGCTTCCCCTTTTCTGGGGTAATGCAAATCCATGGTGTGGAGATGGATGGAGCTAAAGATCAGGAAGCTGAATAATTCTACTCTGATCTGGATCTGTGATGTCACAGTTTCCTCTGAATAAAAATAGCTTAATGACTAACATGTTTAAAACTGGGCCATCCCAAACAAAGAGAAAGAGCTCTGTTAAGTCAAAGGTTTTGATTTGGTAGTCATTTCAGACACCCAAATATGTGCTCTCATGTGCAGAAAAACAACTTGTTCATATCCATTTAAAATAAGGGGTAAGACCAATAAACAAATAAATAAGTAAATAAAATGTTAGTGGTCTTTAGTCTCTGGGGCTGCACTGCATTGGCATCTGACATGATTCTGTTATGGAAATCATTGCATGGCCTCAGGAACACTTCTGAAAATCATTGACAGTGACTGCTTCTCATTTATGCACTCACAAATGAAAGTTAAACTTTTACCATACAAAGAACAAGATATACCACCCCAACCTAATCTCATTTATGATGAGCTGATAAAACTGTCTTGTAATCTGGCAAATCAAAATTATAAATACACATTCTTTTCAGCCAGAGCTTTGAACCTGTGTGTGTTGGGGGGGGGTTCATCAAATTTTTATTCTTTAAGGTTCTGTGAATGCACTGTATTATTTGGCAAACTGATACTTAACAATACAATTTCAATAATTCAATTCAATTTAAAAAAGCTTTATTAATCACTGAAGGGAAATTCATTTATTATCATTCATAATTCATTCTCACGGTCCTAGCCATTATACGCCACATCAAGACATTACATGTGCAGGGTGCTGTATGAGTTATTTGCACAAGATGGCACCAGAACTTTAATTTCACATTCAAACGCTTGTCTTATCCGGAGAAACATTATGCCTTATATCTTTTGAATTTTTGTTACTGTGCCTCCAACTTTATCTAATAGCACATCACAAAACAGTGACTTTTATAAATACTTTTATCTCCCCTTGGTCTTGTTGTGTTCTCAACCAAAAATGATGTCATCTCCGACTTTACTCTTATATTGTTTTATTTTTTGTTGTTTGTTTGTTTGTTTCCCCCCACACCAAATAATACTATTTGATGTGATTCGATGTTACAGATACAATTAGAATAGGACCCTCAGAGATTTACCAAAATGTATGCATTTCTATGATTCATTCTTCAGGATAGAGAACGCAAATGAAATATAAAAATCCAAAATATCTTATTTCTATACAAAATGTTAATACCTATTATGTCAAAACTATATCTTTCTCATAAAGAAAATCTTTGTGATCATCAAGGTATGATATGCTATGAAGGTAATAGTTGCACACTTTAAATAAAATAAGTGCTATTTATACGCATTTGAAGAATATAACGGTATTCCTTTTTTTTAAGTTCTTTACTTATTTTTATGTATTGGTATGTTGTCAGTACCTGGGACACATGTGAATTATGTTCAAAAGTGCATCGAGTTCTTCATGTATAGATGTGTGGTAATGTATAAGAATTCCAAAAAAAAAAAGAAAAATATAAAAGAAAAATCTGATGTAGAAAATCATAAAATCAAGGCAAATATTGTCAAATCTAAGACAGTAGGTTGTAAAAGATCAGTCTGTATGCATGACCACATTGGATTTTAAAGTCACAATTACAGAGGCACAAATGAAAAGCTTCCCTCATAGAAGCATGCCACAAACGCAGCATAATTACTGTCAGCACTTTTCCAGAAGAGAAGCAGCCAAAGAACATGACATTCTTTGGCTTGACATATCATGTTCCTCTTTTTGTTCTGCTCTAAGGACATTGCAATAAATGCTATGTCAATTATAAGGTCATTTTCTTTAAAATAAGAGTCTTTTACCACAAAACAAACCAAATGTGGCTGTAATGGCATTAAATGAATTCAGTTGATGTCCTCAAATAAATAAACCAAATCACTTAAATTGTAGGGTATACCTTATAAAACCTGGAAATAAGATTTTAAAACACCCATTTCGTGCAATGTGGATGATTAGATAATTCTAGAAAAAAAAAAAAAAGAATATGGCTTGTAATCAATGAAATAGTAAAATCTGAATTGCACTTGACAATCTGTTTATACCTAAAAAGCAGCCAAGTAAGCCTAAGTAGACCCAATTACATGCTTTTCCTTCTGCAATTGTATCCCGTATTTGTGACATTATTCAAAAGTGATTAGATTAAATACAATAAATTAGATAAATCAAATATGATTGAGTGAATAAATAAAATGTGTTAAAATTAATTATATATGACTATCATTTATTATCAGGTTTATTCGGTTCGCTGTCTGATACGGTCTGACATTTATTATGATGAAGCAAAGTGGCAAATTTTGAAAAACAAAAAGAAAGAAAGAAAGAGAGAGACACCATTTTTCATTTGTTGGCTTTATTGCATTATTGCAGGCAAAAAAAAATATGCTTTATTTGAATTACTGCCTCTGATGGCAGGGTTTATTTCTGTGGCTCCACAGCATCCTCCCCAGCTCACTTTCAACTATTTCCCAGCCTGGGATCATTACAATCTGTCCAACCATCCCTCCATCTATCTGCCTACCAACCATCTAACCTCCTCTCCTCTATCTTGCAGGAACACTGGTATGCCCTCGGTAGGGATCCTGAAAAGTATACTTAGAGCATATTTAAACTGTTGTCCAAAAGCCCTGGAATAGGGCCATGATCCCCAATACAACAACCAAGTACTGAGGATAATGGAGACCATCATTCCAGAGATCTCTCAGTAGGCAGCAAGAACCAGCAAAGCATCCTATAGCCTTTAAGGCTGGAGTTAAGCTTGTGACACAAGCCAAGCAGGATGGCTTCTAGCTGGCACTGGCAGCTAAAGGGGGACAGCTTAAATTCCCTGACACCAAATATATCACTGCACTCTATGACTGACATAGTTCTTGTGTCAGAATCATCAAGGCGGGTGGCCCTGATGTGCCATGGGAAAACCAGATGAAAGGAGCATTTGAGAGGAAGAAGGCCAGATTCCAAGAGCTCATAGCTGAATGGCAGAGCTGCGGCTGGATGAGTCACTGCTGACTGACAGACTGTAGAGGAGTTGCTGGCCAGTCACTCTGCAGAGCCCCCTCGCTGGTGGTGATCAGGGAAGCTACACAGCAAGAGAGCCATCAAGAACATCACAGATGCTGCTAGGAAAGCATGACAGTGACTGGAGATCAAAAGGGGTTATCCATGGTTGATACGAGGTTCCTAGACACAAGTTGGGGACTGATCAACCCAACTCAGTCACGTGGGTATAATGTTGAAAAACCTGAAACACCCAGTGACCCCAGGCCACCCTGTATGGTGTTTGCTAGATTATGTCTCTTTGCATTGTATGATAGTATAAATTATTTAAAGATTATATATCATCTATTAAGTTTGCAACAACTTTTTTTGTAATCTTCAGTTTCATTGAACTTCTTGCTCGATTCCTGCAGATGGAGGTGAGTTAGTTGTACAGGTCGCTGTATTAGGCAAAGGAAAATCCACACTTCTGTTGTGCAGATATGTGAAAAGAATTTCTAATATAGAAACTTGGGGCTAAAATTTCCCAGAATATGTTTGAGGAAACCATGGTTTCAAAATTTAGCTATGTGATTGCAAAAGCATTTTTTTTTTTTAAAGGTTGGAACTATTACTCCTTTCTGTCATAATTTTGTGGTAGAAAGACAAGCACACTTTTGACTGTAAAAAGCATGTGATCCCCCAGGTTAGGGTACAACGATTTAGGTTTACAGTTGGACACTGAAGTGCAAGAAACCATCTATGGAAAAGAAAAAATAACACCTAACACAACACAGCCTTGCTTCTCTCTCTCGGTGGTTTTCAAAGCCATTCATTCCTTGATCCATGTGACCAACAAGCTGACCAGGTAAAGAATTTATGATGGCCAAAAGACCCTAATGACTCACTGGAAGAAAAGGTTGGTCAGTTTATATTTGACCTGGATGGTTTAACAATAGTTCCCGCACCTGAAACTCCCCACCGGGCTGAGAGGAATCAAAGAAGAGCCCTTTTGGAAGAAAAGCAATACACCTTAAAGTACCAAGAAACTACGAGTCTTTTTAATTGCCCTGACCTTGATGACACTAGCATATTTATCAGAGAAACATATTAAAACACAAAGGGAGATTATTATGCGTTATAATTTCTTTAACATAATATGCAAGTGCATTTAATAAATCTTTTGAAAGATATTGAACAACAGTATTTCCAGAACATATCAATGAATTAATATTGTTACTTCAAAGCAATATGTTTCAGGGAGATGAAACCTTTCTGTGAACTCATGTCATAAGTATTTTATTGGCTATGACTCTTTACTCATCAGTGTCTGACAAAAATAAAATCAGCCCTTATGAATCTAGTTCACAGTTATGGCTGCTTGACCGAAATAGGGCAGCACAACAACAGTGATGGAAACAACCACACCTTGAAGTATCACAGAAATCTTTACAGGCAAATCTTTGGAATGAATAATATGGGAGGGAAGACTCTGACATGTATCTAAAAGTGACCTATATATCTTCAGAATATGCTCAATTTTATTTCTGGATCAAAAATCTCCCGTATTTCGATGAATGGTGCAAGAGACATTTAGATTCCTTATGTGCGTTAAATTACTTGCAGCATACTGTAAATGTTAGAATGCAATGATTCGCAAATTTTATAAACCTATATTTTATTCCCAATAAAACATAAGCAACATATCAGATGTTGAAAGTAAGACATTTTACCATTTCATGGAAAATATTAGCTCATTTTGACTTCGATGGCAGCGATACATCTCAAAAAAGTTGGAACAGGGTGATGTTTACATGAGATGTGTAGCATCCACTCTTTTTTTACAATTGTCTGTAAACATCTGGGAATGGAGGAGACAAGATGCTGGAGTTTAAGGAAAGGAAATCTCCTATCCTTGTCCTATCTTTACTTAATGCAAGATTCTAGCTGTTCAACCATCATAGGCCTTTGTTTTTTTATTTTATAAAACGACAATATTTTTCTATTAGTGAAAGGTCTGGACTGCAGGCAGGCCAGTTCAGCACTCAGACTCTTCTGCAAAGCCATGCTATTATGACTGATGCAGTATGTGTCACACTCTTCCCTGGTTTCTCATGATGTGGTGAGTGACTTCATTCACCTCCCTGCCATACCTCCTCATCAGCTCCATATCCCACACCTGTTTAGTTCCAGCTGCAGCTTCTCACTGCTCATCAGCCAGTCAGCATTTAAGCCACACCATTTCCCTCATTCAGTGCCAGATTGTCTTTGTAGCCTGCTCTGCTCTCCAGCCTTTATTCTCAGATTGACATCTGGGTTTTGGCTCTCGTTTGCTTGCTTCTGACCACATCTTCTTGTCTCTGTCCTGACCTTCTGCCTGTCCATGATAGTCCTTTTGTTTGCTCTCTCTGGGCTTTGTTTGCCCTGCTGATTGTCTGCCTGGTTCTGATACTGCTTCCACACTGACCATGAGTCCAGCTAGCCCTTCTATGATTTTTTTCACCCCTTTTAAATACTCACAGGAATAGTGAATCTTCTCCGGAGCACTCACCAGCCTGCCTGTCAACATTGTTTTCTGTTGGTTTCTGGAAATACCTGCCTGCTGAGAACTCTGCTTATCAAGTCTTTTCTTATTACTACCTGGTGTTGTACTGCAGTTGGGTCATACAATCTACCCCTGACAATCCAATAATGGATCCAGCAGATAACCCTCACCCCTGGACCGACTGACCAGGATGGAGGACATCCTGTAGCAGCATGAGATTCTGTCTGCTGCTGTCTTGGGGGCAAGGCAGACACCCCAGCCTAACGAACAAACTCTCTCTGCACTAGCAACACAGACACAGCAAATAATGGCTGTCATCACTTCTTCTGCTGCTACCCAGCCCTCGTTTGTTTGCTCCGGCTGCAGCCACTCCTCAGCCTAGCAACCATCCTGAGCCCCGGGTGGGATTCCTGTAACATTATGATGGCAACCCAGAGACTTATGGCTCGTTCCTGACTCTTCATTGCTGTTCTTCCTTCAGCCTGAGACCCTGCATAGATGACAGAGGCCTGAATGATATAACCATTAAGGACTGCTTTCCTTTGCCTTTGCCTGCCTTTGAACTGCTTTAGGGGGCCACTATCTTCACTAAGCTTGAGCTTCCCAATACCTACCATCTAGTCTGCATCAGGGAGGGAATGGAAAATGGCCTTTAACACTCCATCTAGGCATTACAAGTACCTGGTCATGCCCTTCAGCCTCACCAATTCCCCTGCCATTTTCTAAGCCCTGGTCAACGATGTACTCTAAGACATGCTCAACCAGTTTGTCTTTGTCTACTTTGACATTCTGATCTTCTCGAAGACCCAGAGTGAGCATGTCCATCATGTCTGAGCTGTGCTCCAGCATCTTCTTGATAACTTCCTTTTTGTCAAAGCAGAGAAATATGACTTCCATGTCCCGTCTGTTTCCTTCTTGGGTTACATTGTGGCCAAGAACAGTCTCCCAATGGACCTGGCTAAAATTTCAGCTGTAACCTCCTGACCCATTCTTGACTACCACAAACAGCCTCAGCATTTTCTAGGCTTTGTCATTTTTTACCGCCACTTAATCTGCAACTACACTTCTGCTGCTGCTCCTCTCACCATCCTAACCAGTTCCAAAGTGCCTTTCCAATGGACCCGTGCAACTGAGGAGGCTTACGAGGTTGGGGAAATGGTCTTCAGTATGTGGTTGACTGGGAGGGCTATGGTCCGGAAGAAAGGTCCTGGGTTTCTTACTGTCATGTCCTCGATGGGGACCTCTTTGCCAACTTTCATAGCCTTTTTGCTTCGGATCCATTGAGGGCTCCTCGTCCTATGGCCCACACATCTGTTCCGCCGGCCTCTCCTGAGGGGTTCTATGTGGTGGTGAGGGTCCTGCTGTCCTGCCCATGGGGGGTGTGGATGAGTCTGACTCTGAGGTGTTTTAGTATGGGGTTTAGCATTGCCTTGCTGAAATATACAAAGTCTGCCATGAAACAGATTTTCTCGATGGAAGCATATGTCGCCGTAAAACCTCCATGTACTCTTCAGTATTGATGGTGTGTAAGCTGTCCATGCCACAGGGCCTAATGCTTTTAAACTGTCTGCTGATACCAAGCTTGGTGGTCTTTCTCTCCTCTTTGATCTGCAGGACACAGCATCCGTTGTTTCCAAAAATAATTTTAAAACTTGATTAATCTGACCATAGAACAGTTTTCCATTTTAACTCAGGTCATTATAAATGAGAAGACAGCAGCATTACTGGATCATGTTCATATGTCTTCTTCATTTTAACGTGCATTTGTGGATTGCACAGAGAAGTGTTTTCAGACAGTGATTTTTGGGGAGTGTCTCTGAGCCCATGCAATGATGTCCAGTAGAGAACCATGCCTGTTTTTAATCCAATGCTGCCTGAAGATCACACCTTCGGCCTTCTCTTGTTGCACATAACGGGACACAGTTGCGCACAACTCCTTCTAATTCTCTGAATATTTTGGTGATATTACATATAATAGATGGTGGAATCTTAAAAGTCTTTGCAATTTTACATTGAGGAACATTTATCAGAAGTTTAGCCACACTTTTTTGATGTAGTTTGTCATAGATTGGTGAACCTCTGCTCATCAATACATCAGAGAGGCTCTGCCCCACTGAAATACTTATATCCACTCATGTTACCGACCTGTTGATAATACCAATACCTTTTCCAGCCTTTTGGTTATTGTTCCAACTTTTTTGAGATGTTTTTCTGCCATCAAAGTCAGAATGAGCTAATATTTTCCATGAGATGATACGATGTCTCAGTTACAACATCTGATATGTTCTTTATGTTCTATTGGGAATAAAAGATGGGTTTATAAGATTTGCAAATCATTTGATTCTGTTTTTATTTATGCTTTACACAACTGGGGTTGTATATTTCCCCAAATTGATTCATATGTTCTTATAACTGCACCTGTATGGTGCATCTAATTTCTACCAAACTAAATAGTCCATCATGTTCTTAGGTTACGAGTAACAAGGCAACAGTAACCAAAATTTAGCCATAAGGACAATATTTACCTCGTCATGATGTAGAAATAGGCAAAAAGTCCCAGAAAAGGAAGGACTGAAACATACTACAATTATCTTACAACTGCGAAGGACTGTAAAATGTTACAAAACGTACTGAGTCTGTGCTCAAGCAAGGACTGTAAGTCCTGTCAAGTCTTATCAAGTCTTGTTATACAAAGAGGGAAAAAATCGGTGACTCTTACATTTACATTACTATGACTTTTATTTCTTTACAGACAGGATGCACCTAAGTTGTTTTGTTTTTTTCTCATCAGCTTAATTTTCTTTGTAAATATACCTGACCTTTCGTATTTCAGGCCTGGAACACATTGCAAAAAAGGAGTTTGTGCTGGTAAGGGCAAAGAAAAATAACGATGCAAGTGTTTTCATTTGGCACATAAGTAAAATCCAGGAAAGGCTGAGTCTTTGAGGAGCACAGATAGGCAGATGATCTCCACTTTGTCAACAAATGTATGAAAGATTAAACGTATCGTTTAAAATGAATTAATCTCTCCAGAAAGAACGATTGGAAGGAATTTGTAAATTTCTCTCACTACAGTGCAAAATCTATAATCCAATTACTGAAGGAATATCCCTCAGAGGGCAACTACATCAATGATCAGTAGCTGAGATAACCACATGGCCAAGGGATTAGTTTTGGAGAGCTTTGACAAGCACTTAAAGCATCCATCCATCCTCCGCCTCCTGAGAGAATTATTCCGGTGTCTGAAGCTCCAACATAGATCTGGGTCTCAAAACCTGTCATTCAGATTTACAGGACACCGTGACATCACAAACCCAGATCGGAAGAATTAGCCAACTTCCACATCTTTATCCCCACTCGTTTTCACAACATGCAGCATTTTCTGTACCTTGGAAGTGGGCAGCACAAAGCTTTCAGGATAGATTTCCAAAAACAGGTGATGGGTTGAGTCAGACTCAGTGACTGACTCTGCCCTCTAAAACCTGCTGTTTTGAGAGGAGCTGTAAATATGCATGGATGAAAGAGAAGCTACTGTAGTATGTCTCTGGAGCAGTTGGACCAAAACATGTCACAGATATTTCATTAAGGCAGAAATTGTGTCATCTTGTGAAAAGGGGGTAGAGTCTCCTTTAACTTCAGTCTATGATGAAAAGCATCACCAAAATACACATTTTAAAGCTCAGGTCAGCAGTTTCATACACTTAAATTAAGTTTGAAATAATGAAACAAATCTAATACTTTTTAAAAATCTCAAATGATATCTTCTTTGTCCTCTTTTCTTACATATTTTCAAAGATCACCTAATTTATCCAAATACTAGATGCGTCTGTTTATTTTGAAGGGAGTAGACTGTATTATTCAGTGTAGCCTTTGTCTTTATGGAACACTGGCGGTGAGGTTCATCTCAGGCTCCACATTGTCTTTGTGCACCTCTCCCTCCTCATTGCCATCCAGCTCCCTCGCTCCCTCTTTTATTTGCTGTGGGACTGCCCTCCTCGTCCTCCTCCTCCTCCCTCCCTCCCTCCCCCTCTGCTCCCCAGCGCCTCAAAATCTCGATCCATGGTGCTGAAGCTTCTTTCCTCCGTTTTCCTTCAGGATGGGATTCCTCAGATACCTTCGCTCCAGCAAGAACGGGCTCATCCTCTTCTCAGCTCCATGTCTCCTTCTTCCCCTGCCCCTGGTGATCGGGACATCGGTACGTAGCGACACGACCTGAATGAAAGCACAGGTTAACTGACAGAAAGCTCCGAAAAATGAAATAATTGATATCAACCCCTTCAGATCAACAGTTAATATGCGCCTATTGGACAGTTTGCGCGCACCTCATCATTTCTTACGCGCCAATTGATTTTAATTGTAGGGACTTGCAAGGCAAATATAAATGTTACATTTGCGGCACATTTTTTCAGCTCTGCATGGACATTTCTGCTTCATATTTCGCCCCCTGAACTAATTGGTGCGTTTTGCACCTGCACGGGCTCATGAACGCGCATTGTATTTGGAGCGAAACGAATGAGAACCGCGCAGTGTTGCCGGGAGCTGGTGCACCCTTAAGTCTTGTTATTTTTAACCCTTTGTTGGATAACATGCATTATCATGTCCGGCGTGGGAACACGGGGGTCGAGGGGCTCCGTCCAGCATGTTACCAGTGCGTGCGACACGCAGGCTGCAGACGTGTTATGATAGACACAGACTGGGACAGAGCACACATGAGGGGCATGTTTTAACCTGCACAAGAGCACAGATATAAGCAGATAAGTGAAAGTGGAACTCTTATGAAAACTTGGAACAGTACAACACAACAGATAAGTGTTGAAAATGATAGACTTGTAACAATTATAGGAACATTTTCAGGAACTTGGAGGTGTTCTCTCCACTCTTTGAACATCAATATTGTGTCACAGTTTCTGATATCATCAGTTTGTTTGGAGGAGTTTTGTGTGCGCGCGCGTATGTGTGTGCTTTTTTTGTGTGTCATTTGAATCATTAAAGCTGTTTTCACATTTGTTCTCCTCAACAGGAGGCAGAATGTGCCTATGTGATCATCCTGATGGCGGTGTACTGGTGCACAGAGGTACTGCCACTTGCTATAACAGCAATTCTCCCAGCTCTCCTTTTCCCTTTGTTTGGCATCATGCAGTCCAAAGACGTGAGTGAAACAATCATTCCAGTGTTTGATCTTTTTTTTTTAAAATTTTCTTTCAGTGAGAACATTTCTGTTTCTTGACACCTTCCCCTGTATCCCTCTGCCATCTCAGGTGTGCATGCAGTACCTGAAGGACACAAACATGTTGTTTGTGGGAGGGCTGATGGTTGCCGTGGCCGTGGAGCACTGGAACCTGCACAAGCGCATTGCTTTGAGGGTGCTGCTTTTTGTTGGCGTGCGTCCAGCGCTGTAAGAGACTGGTTTATACAAACCTTCCGCAAGATATGTTATCAGCTTTTGACAGTAAAATCATCAATATTCTACTGATAAGGACGCTATGTTCAAGGTTTTCATTGTGTCATAAACATTTATTGTTCTCCCTTTGTCGCTGATGGACATAAAACACTCATCACCCGCGTTTCCCGTTAGTTTATATGTTTATTTATTTTTTTCTTTGCATTCTTCACAGTTTGATGCTGGGTTTCATGGGGGTTACCGCGTTCTTGTCCATGTGGATCAGTAACACAGCCACCACAGCCATGATGGTGCCTATTGTCCAAGCAATGCTGGAACAACTCAGCAACAGTGACACCGAAGCTCCTCAGATCCTCAGCTCGGATGAGCAGCTTCAGACAACAGAGACCGACACTAAATCTCCCGCTCAGACAGAGAAACAGAACGAGGGACAAGGTGAGCCGTCGTTACATTCAAGGCAATATTCTATTCTATGAGAAAAAATAATATTTTTAGCAAATGTACTGATTTTTTTTTTCTAACTGAGTATTATGTTGCTAGTAGCTCTTTCCATTCTTTTCCCTTTGTTTAAAGGTCCGGTGGTGGTGACTTTCTTAGACGCATCAACAGAGCTTACGAGGCATAAAGAGGCAGCAGCAAGACTTAAAATGTGCAAAGGGATGACCCTCTGTGTCTGTTACGCTGCAAGCATTGGAGGCACCGCCACACTGACGGGAACTGGTCCCAACCTGGTGTTGATGGGCCAGATGGGCCAGTGAGTGAATTGTGTAAATTGTAATCCATGATTTAAAATCTCGTTGACTTTGCTAACATATTTTTACTGCTGTTTTTTCTTAGACTGTTTCCTGAAAACGATGATGTGATTAACTTCGCCTCCTGGTTCGGCTTTGCCTTCCCAAATATGATCCTGATGCTCACTCTGGCTTGGCTTTATCTGCAGTTCGTGTTCATGGGATTCAAGTGAGTCTGCTGACCGGTAAAGCCTAATTATAGTGGCAGAGACTTGAATAAACACCAAGACGCTTTTTACCGCATCAACAGTATGATGGAGTGTTGAGGTGACATCATGTCTTTCATCGTTGTAATCTCTAGCTTTAAGAAAACATGGGGCTGTGGGGCTGTGAAGACAGAGAAAGAAATTGCCATCTGCAACGTGATCCGTGAGCAGTATCGCCTGCTGGGGCCCATGTCTTTCGGAGAGATAAGTGTCCTGAGTCTGTTCTGTTTGTTGGTGCTCCTGTGGTTCACAAGGGATCCAGGTTTTGTCGATGGCTGGGCAACACATATTTTCAACTCCAAAGCAGAGTTTGTACTCACATCTATTTTTTTTTTTAAATTAAATTTATTCTTAATTCTATGCAAAAATGTCATTCAAACATTAATATAGATGATAAAGCCAGATTTCCTTCATCCTCCCACCTCTCAGGTATGTGACAGATGCCACAGTGGCAGTCTTTGTGGCCGTCCTTCACTTTGTTCTGCCCTCTCAACCGCCACGTTTCTGTTCATGGAGGACACGCAGTTTTGATACAGGTGAGTTTTTGTTTTATTGTTTGTTTTTTAAACTTTTTTTTGCAAAATATGAACCTCAATTTGAGAAGAGTGTAGTGTGTAAGGATGTAACTCATGTGTTTCATTTATGGGATCTGTAGTATCTCATCAGTCTGCTAGCTCAGGATCAACTCTCCTTACCTGGAAAACTGTCCAGAAAAAGTTACCCTGGGGGATTGTGCTTCTGCTCGGGGGTGGTTTTGCTCTGGCTAAGGGGAGTGAGGTAAGTGGCTAAGACAAAAGTTATGTGCTGTTATGTGACATTATGCAACCTTCACGTTACGAGGCAAAACAAGCCAGAACAAGACGTTAATAGTTGTTCTACATTATGCTACTTGAGGTTACATTGTGTTACATTACATTGCGTTACATCATGTTATGTTATGTCCCTTTATGTTGTCTTCAGGAATCAGGACTTTCAAAATGGATGGGAGATCAGATGACGCCCCTGCAAAGCATCCCTCCCTGGGCAATTGCTATCATCTTATGCCTACTGATTGCTACTTTCACAGAGTGCACCAGCAACGTGGCCACTGCAACTCTCTTCCTACCTGTCTTAGCCTCAATGGTAAGAGCTCTCACAGAGGTTACATCTGCTTTATGGGAAAGAAAGTAGAAACAAAAGCAGGACTGAAGGAGACAGAGGAATCCTACCTGTTGAACATGATTCAGATTGTTGACTTGCTTCTTGGAAGAAAGTTATCTTAAGTAATTTTCCCTTTTGGAGTCCAGCACTGGCACTTCTGCCAGTGCAAGCTGGCCTCTTTTCCCATGTCTGGCTGCCCATCTAGTTGTTCATTCAGGCTGGGCATGTTTGGTCCCAAACCGTGGGCCCCTCCTCCCATTAATAACCTGCCAAATATACCAATTCAACTCACTGGCCTTTGCTACTCCCCTTCCCGCTGCTGCTGAAGAATAGCATTAGTGTGCCTACTTGTTGAGCACTGCACAGAGTGCCAAAGACGGATTACAAAAGACAGTCCCTGGTAGTAGCTTTTGTGACATTGATATGTATGAAGGCTGAAGCCAAGTAGATGCATATAAATGAGTATGCTGGTTTGAAAGTAGAGATAGAAGGACTAGAGTGAATGAAGTGATCATTTGATCAGATACCTGAAGTGTAAAGTTTATGAATGGCAATTTTGGGGAGTAATGGCTCTCTATGACGCATTGTGTGTCATCTTGTCAAGTCAATCTTTAGTTTAAACAAAAGCCACCGACTACACAATTGTCTTCATGGGGACCTAATTTACAGCCTGCAGCCTACACTTTGAAGTAACCTTAAATATAAAGTTTTTTTTTTTCCCCCACTCTTTGTTTATTTTGAGAACCAGAAATTACTGTGCACTTGTTTAAGCTTCTGTGCCCCAGGATATGTAATTCAGAAGCAAATTCCACACAATAATGTTCTCTGCATTGTAGTAGTCTGCCATTATCGGTACACATGTAGTGCTTTTCTATTTTAGATATCATGACTCAGCACCAGACTAGTGGGAATTACATTTTAATTACACACAGCTAATGAGAGTTTTCACTTCGCACAGAATTGCAGACATTTCATTCTGAGTTATGAGTCAGTGATTACAGCTGCAGGAAAATAACCAGATGAAGGAGTAGAGGATTTTGTGATCAAGACGGTGCTCATCACTGCTTTAGACTGTTCAAACTTCCTTTGTGATTATTGCAGTCTCAGTCCATTGGAATCAATCCACTATACGTCATGGTGCCTTGTACTCTGAGTGCCTCATTCGCCTTCATGCTGCCTGTTGCTACACCTCCAAACGCCATAGTCTTCTCTTATGGATACCTGAAGGTTGCTGACATGGTGAGTATGGCGTTAGTTTGAAGGAGTTCTTGCGTAAATGTCATGCTGAGTGTTCAATGCTGTGACTTTACTACCAATTATTGCGAAAAAAAATGATATATATATTATGTGTGTGTGTTGTGTGTGTGTATATATATATATCGTGATTAATCGCATTATTTCCCTGATTAATCACGATTAATCACACTGTATACGCAGAATCAAATTATGAATTCAAAAGTAGTGTAAAATGCACTTTTATTGAAATGTTCTGCTACCGTTTGAACTAAACTGTCATAACTTACATAAATTTGTTGTTCAAACACTTTTAGCATCAGCACTTGTCAGTAACACATATTTAGTGTAAATCTCATCTTAAAAAATGTAAAATCGAATATAGCTTATTGCCACTGCTAGGGCATTAATGTCATGCTGTTTTTAATTTTAAAAAGTCTACAAACAAAATCCAACAAAAGGATTGTGGCTCAGCACAATCAGAACATTAAAACAGGTCATTTCTGAGTTAACAGCAGAAACTTTTAACGGGGAGTTCAACTTGGCAGTTGTTACAAATAACCTTGTTTCTGTTGAATTCCCTGTCAGAACTTTAAAATGAAAATGTCCATGTAAAAGTTCAGTAACTTTACCAATCCGTGTATCATTCATTCATTTATTTTCCAATGTCAATCAAAAATTAAAAAAAAATTAAAAAGTGACATTTTATTACGTTTTTCATTTTTTAATCTAACACAAAAAAAAAAAAAAAAATGCCATTTCTTTTCTTTCAATTTTAGACTTGGATCAAAAATATGAAATTAAAAAACGGGCCACAGAACTGAATTTGTTTTATAATCAAGGACTGGATTTTCTGTTGTCATTACACATCTGTGCCACTAGATGGAGCCACACTGAAATAACCAGTAAGAGAATAGCACAACAGTGAACACATGGAGCAGATCTGATGTAACATGGAGGAATGACGCAAAAGTTTTGTTGCAGTCCAGAATTTAATTTTTTTTTTTGACAGAATTGTTAATATTGCTACCTGAGTTGCTGCCCGAACTGTAAAGTACACAGCTTTTTTACCGTTCTCCATGTCTGTTTGAGCTTTTCCTTATGTTTACCTGCAAATTGTTTTCCGGTTCCACAGCAGCCAGTAACAGACTTTTCAAAACAAAAGCACGTGAGCAACATGCGTTAATGCGCGATAAAATAAATGTCGGCTTAAATAAATAAATACGTTAATGCAATAATAATGCGTTAACTTGCCCAGCCCTAATATATATATATATATATATATATATATATATATATATATATATATATATATATATATATATGTGTGTGTGTGTGTGTGTGTGTGTGTGTGTGTGTGTGTATGTACATATTTGTAGTTTGTATTGTACTCAAAACCATTAATGGAGTTTTTCTTCAAACTTTTTTATGAAATGTGTGACCATTTGTTTGGGTTCCAAATTAGTATCCTAAAGCTAAATAACCTGATTAGCCATCTGACAGAGTCATTTAAATGTGATTATATTTGGCCACCAGTAATTAGGGGTGACATTTTAAACACACATGGAAGAACTGCGAGTGGAAAAAGCATTCAGATCCTTAAAAGTAGCGCTACTATGGAGCATGAATGCTCTGTTCCAAGAATGTAGAATTCCTGCATTTACAATCATACTAGTAAAATCAAAGTAGAAATAAAAGAAGTTGACTACAAAAGTAAAGCTAAATTATAACATTCTGAAGAAGACTGATTTGGGAGGAAGGCCCATTTTGAACACATTTAATGATTCTTGACTCAATAATATACATAATATATGTCTACTTTACTTGAATGTGGCAGTTGGAGCTAATTATGATTACCTTATCTACTGCTGGGCAACAACCTTTGCAAAAAAATTGGAGGAATGCTCAAGCTTTTTTCGCTGTTGTTCGTTTATTACAGATGGAGATAAAAAGATGTCATACTAAAAGCAATTAAACCACAAATGAGCACAAATACATTATTTTGTACTTGATTAAAAAGTTGCCTTTGTTGCATATTTGCCCGTTAGTGTATTTCCAGAAATGCAATCTCATTTCCTCCAAATTTTATTACCATTTTTTTTAACCATGCAGACACACTGATACTTCATGTCTTTATTGAACATCTTTTTTAAACATCTAAACATGAGTATATATGTCAGTTATCCTTTTTAAGCTGTATCAATAAAGAGCACCGCCCAGGAAGTCTGATATAGTTTGTTTAATCTCCTCGAAAGAGTCAAGCTGTCTCTTTACAAGGTTTACAATGTGTTTACAATGTTCATATGAAATAAACTACTTTGTCAGTTTGTATTTGCCAGAAAGGTATGACAGCGCTATCTCATGTCTCATGAAAAAGTCAAAGATAAACGCTTAGGGAAAGTTATGACATAAGTTCCAATCACAATCCTGGCAGTTACCAACAAACTCATCAGAGCAATGGTGTGATTTACACATATTATTTACAGACGCTGTTAGTGATCACAAGATTAGAAGTCACTGCTTTAAAATAACTGAATTGCATTCTTCTCCAACAGGCTAAAACAGGAATCGTCATGAACATCATCGGCATCATTTGTATTACACTGTCCATTAACAGCTGGGGCAGGGCCATATTTCACCTGGACACTTTCCCTGCTTGGGCCAACACCACCGGACTCTGAGCTTGGATCCCACATAGCACCTGGTCCATTAACACTTCACAAATGTCAGCCAAAGATGGATGGATGGTTAGTGTGACTGCAAAAGACCAAACAGTGAACTTCATGTTTCTGAATGCAATCTGGATGTTTTCATTGACACCTGGGTTTCTCTGGTGAGAGAAAGTGATGAATATGATCAGTATGATTGAGAATAAGGGATAAATGACAATAGCTTTTGTAGTTTTCATGATGAGAAAACCCCCTATGTCCAAAACGGTATGAAAAAAGTGTATGTATATATATATATATATATATATATATATATATATATATATATGTATATATGTATATATATATACATATATATATAAGGGCAGGGCAACAATTACATTTTTTTATTGAGATTAATCGCTTGATGTCCCTGATTAATCATATTGTATAGGCAAAATCAAATAATGAATTCAAAATAGTGTAAAGGGCACTTTTATTTAAATGTTCTGCTGCCATATGAACTAAAGTGCCAAAACATTTTTTGTGCAAACACTTTTAACATCAGCACTTGCCAGTAACACATATTTAGTGTAAATCTCATCTTAAAAAATGGAAAATAAAATAACACTTATTGCCACTGCCAGGGCATTAATGTCATCCTATTTTTTATAAAAAAATTAAAAAAAAAGTCTACAAACAAAGTCCTGAGCCACAATCAGAACATTAAAACAGGCAATTTTTGAGGTACCAGCAGAAACTTTTAACGGGGAGTTCAACTTGGCAGTTGTTTCAAATAACCTTGTTTCTGTTGAATCTGCCATCTGGGAGAACTTTAAAATGAAAATGTACATGTTAAAGTTCTGTAACTTTACCGTCTTCATGTTTGTTCAAGCTTTTCTGCTTTTTTTTCCCCGCCAATTCTCTTCCGGTTCTGCAGCAGCCAGTAACAGACTTTTCAAAACAAAAGCATGTGAGCAACATGCTTAATGCGCGATAAAATAAATGTTGGCGTTAATAAATTAATGAGTTAATGTGATAATAATACAATCATAACGCATTATCTTATTATATATGTATATATATATATATATATATATATATATATATATATATATATATATATATCTATATATATATATATATATATATATATATATATATATATATACATATATGAAAGAGAGAGAGAGAGCGAGAGGATCTATTGGAATGGATTTCTTTGCAGATAATTCTACCAACACCACAGAAACCTTTTCTTTTATATAAAACAAAAAAATCATAGGAAATTCTATTAATATGCTTACATTTTGCCTTAGTTTTATCCTTTTAATAGAAATGAATGTTGTATTTTATAAGAATGTTGCAAAAATCTGGAGTAACTTGTTCTTAATGGGCTTAATTTTTGAGTCACATCTGTTTTACTGCACTTCATTTCTTAGGAACGAATTGTTCTTTTAACAACAGTTGTTCAAAACTATTTACTTTTGTACTGGCTCACTTTCTTATTGAGATTTTACACTGAAAGTCCATCATACTTTTAATGCAATCTTTATTGATACCCAATATAAAGGAGTAAAACTTGGTGTGTTCAGAGGCAACATAAGAGGTTTTCCTGCTATGTGAATACATTAGCAATAATAAAAGAAAACAACACTGTGACAAGGGCAATTCAGTTGCCTTAGATACTTTTTATGATACACTTTTCTGCCAAATTCAAAGAGATAAGTATGAATCAAATTAAACATTGAATGCAAGTTTTTTTTTTATGGATCACTTTTTTTTTTTAATTGTTTTGGTACTTCTTGTTAAAGTAAAAAATACATTCAAAATGCTTTTTCCTCAGCTGAACGCTTTGAGCGCTTATTTCTAAATCGTTATGTAACAAAGGCCGATTGTCAAGTTTGTAATTTTGTGATCAAGAGATGAAGGAATAATGAGTAGGTATAGAAGACCAACTTCAAGTCAGCATGTACTTTTGCGCTGGCATCCGTTGGACTTTAAAAAGTATCGTCACAACAATAGCCAGACACGTGTATGCCTGTTGTCCATCTGAACTACGTTAGTATCTATAAACGCATTTTCACCATTTCAGTTGATACAGTCTTTGCTGACTCAGCCTCTCACTGCAACTGGGAATTCTGTATAAATGGTAATTAAGATGTATTTAATAATCCCTGTGTATATATAGTGTATAGTTTCTTTTGCACATGTGAAATAAAATAAAAATAAAAATTAAAAACACAAATTTTAATGCCTTTTCAATGATTCTCTTTATTGAACACATCCGCTTACAGGGGTTTAATGAAAAAGGGAAACATGTAGTTACACTATAACAGCATATACAGTATTGTTTCATGGACAAGACAAGCTATGGTCAGTTTCTCAAGTGATGCACATGGCGTTCTGAAATTCTCCAAAAACACTTGGCCCAAAATACTTCTACAGTTTACAGGTTACATGTTACTCGTATCAACGGGGAGTTAGTGCACAGATTCTTAACAAAGAAGAGGCTTAGATCAAGCAGGTGTAAAGACAACTCAGCCTTAGCTGTAAATGCAGCATAGTCACATCTCACTCTCATCCAAAACAAAGTGACCTCACTTTCATTGCATCCTGCTTTTTCTCACCTGAATATGACTATTAGCTGTGTTTCAAAAGGGTTTGTGTTTCTCTGCCTCCTGCTAACTGACCACTTGTCCTGCATGCAAATCAGACATAATCCAGTAAACACAGAGTAGAAAAGCCACAGTAATCTTGGACTGAAACACCACACCTAATGCATTTGGGCAAGAGCTCTGTGTCATTGTCCTTTTGCAAGATGCTGCATGAGCCAAAGGTCAAGAAGGCTGCGATATAGTCCAGCACTGTCTTGCGTCATAAACATTATGAGCTCAAAGATGATATTTCAAGTCTGCTTTTAAAGACCTTCAGTAACTTTATTGCAACCTACAAGCAGGCAAATGATTATCTGTCACAATGAAGGGATTTATGTTTTAACAACATGACAACAGAGCATCATATAATGTGAATGTAACCAGAGCTTAACTGCACTGAAGTGTATCTGGTCTGATTTAAGCAACACTTTGACTCCACATTGTACAGTATTTGATGGACAAAAGTTTTGCTTACCATTTTTTACTGCTGTTTATTCACAGAATAAGAACAGAAATATGTACTGGTCAATACAGTCATCTCTACAGGCCTTTTAAACACAGCAAATTGGGCATGTCTTCCACTGCAGGCAGTCCCTCACAGTAAGGAGAGGCATCTTGAAATTAAGCCATTTACCAAAATAATCACTGGTCAGCACAACTGGTTCCACTGGCAACTTAAGCACAGCCAAAACTCCAAAAGAGAGGAGTACGGGGCACCCATGTTCATAATGTGAACATTAAAACCTTGTTAAAACCTGGATGTCCTCCAATGTTTTGCTTTTAAATTCTGATATAACAGAGGTTTTTTCTTTGGTCCCAAACACCCGAGGAATGGATTAGCTGATTCTAGGTTGGCCTCCAGTACAACTGTGAAAAACCTTGGAGTCATTTTTGATCAGGATATGTTGTTTAAACAGCACGCTAATCAGGTTTGTAAGACAGCCTTTTTTCATCGCCGAAATATCGCCAAGATTAGGAGCATCCTCTCCCAGTGTGATGCTGAAAAATTAATCCACGCATTTGTCAGTTCTAGACTGAATAAATATAATGACACCACCTCCATCTTTAAAACTAAACTGAAAAAAATTCTGTTTAGTAAAGCCTATAGTTAGTCTAAACAATAGTGTGTTAGGGCCAATAGTCATAGCTACAGTTATAGGAGCCAAGACTAGAGCAGGCTTATCTTAATCATAGCTTCGTCATAGCTATGCTGCTATAGGCCTACGCTGCAGGGGGACACCAACATGATCTGCTGAGCGGTGTCTCCACCTCTCTTCTTTCCCCATCTTTCCTTTCCTCTTCTTCCTTAACCTCAATTCATAGTTAATTAGGAGCTTCTCATAAATGTAACTGTGCTCCATTGTTCTTGTTGTTTTTTGTGCTGTTTTGTCCCCCCCCCCTTTTTTTTTTTCTTCTGTTTTTTCTGTTTGCAGGCCAGAGTTTCCAGATTTACATACTAACCTGCAGTTTCATCCCCTGGCCATCCCAACGTTTATCTCCACCTGTGTGTGTTGATTTGGGACATCAACTAACATGCCGACCGGTGGTCTGATCCTCTGACCACCTAAGTGTTTCTGCCTACATCTGTTTATATAGTCATCTTTGTAGTTCATGTACTAACAATAAACCAGTCAGAATATAAGTGCATGGAATTTTTAATGGAAAATTATTATTTTTTCTAATATAGTATTTCTAGGATGTATGTGCTCTCCTGTCTCTGTCCTCCATCCTCTCTCTCTCCTATCTCCCTTCTCTTTTCCTTTCTTTACCCGGTGGCCTTTGGCAGGAAGGTCCCTCCTTATGACTCAGGTCCTGCTCGAGGTTTCTTCCTCTTAAAAAGTTTTTCCTTGCCACTGTTTCAGCTTAAAGGATTTAATATTATAATTTTAATTAATAATATTTGCTTGGGGGTCATGCTCTGGATCTCTGTAAAGCACCTAAATGAAATTTCAATTCAATTCAAATGAAATTGAATTGAATTGACATTGAATTGTTTTAAAAAATTACACAAAACTGTTGTGTGCACTGCATTCAGGAATCCTACTCTGGGCAAAAACAAACAACTAGATAAATAAATAATAAACACCAAAAAAATTTATATATAAATGAAATTATAATGAATATAAAATTAAATTATATAAAATTATCCAAAAATCTTTGTCTACACTGCATTCAGCAACCTACTTGGGGAAAAAAAAAGAAAGAAAGAAGCATTTTCAAAAAGTAAAAATAAATATATAAGTGAAAAAAATCAATATGATAAAATTAACATTTACAAAGTTATACAAAATGTTTGTATGCACTGCATTCAGCAACCTACCTCACATCTCTCATGCAATGAGGACGACAGCCACTGTACACGGGGCACCTGCTTATGACTTCAGGCTGTCTTTTACCTAATTTTACAATACGTCTATACATTGCAGGACACCCATGTTCATAATGTGAACATTAAAATCTTGTTATACAACTGTATGCAGTTGTGCATTCAGTTACCTACCTGGGGCATGCCTCCCATTACTCCTTGTTCACATATGTCCATTGACATTGAATGAGGCTGCTAAACTGAATTTTGGATCGTAGTGGAAGCATTTGCTTCCATCAGTAGTTGAAGACAAATTCAAATTTTTATCTTTTGACATGATCATCAGCCAAATTGTGGCTACACAGCTGGTGCCTACCCAATGATATCTTACATGGAGGCGTCACTGTTTCAAAGATCAAGGGTGAGAAGAGATTGGAGTGGTTGTTCACTGGTATGTCTCAGGCACGTCAGAAACGTCCACCAACAAGCGTTGCTGCAACACTCCTTTGTTATCAGGATATAGAGGTCACCTGTGAGCCAATATTTGTATAGATATAAGAAATACTACAGTACAATGAATGTGGCAAGTGGAATTACATAAACACATAAACAAATTTATGCAAGACTTTACTTATATGGTTGAAGCCAGCAAAAAAATCATGTTAGTGGTTTAGTTTGACTGTGAAAAATATGCAAGTAAAGGTAGCGAAAAGAAAGAAATGAAAGGATCAGATCAAAGTTCTGACCTCAGACAATTAAAATGTTAGATGGTTGTTGGTTAACGAGCAGTTGGGTGCATTGAACATTTCAGATGACTATGATCTTGGATCCCAGTGGGAAGAACACTTATGTAATTATAGGGCCTTTCTCTCCCTTTACTGCCTCCATGCCACCCACTCATTATCCAATTGAAACATGTCCACATGCGTCTTAGCCTGCATTATTGGCTATATATACACGTAAGGCTTCAGAAATTGGATATGCTGGCCTTTTCACTTTGCTAGGATTTCGTGAAGCTGACATTAAGCAAACAACCTCTGGTGAACCCTAAAAGACATTACTGTTAACTGGTTATAAACAAGGCCCTCTGGTTGCAGAGTAAGCAAGTAGCCAGCTTAATGAATGACTCACACAAATTCAAAGGGGTTGAGAGTATCTGCTAGGAACACAAAAAGTCAAAAAATAAAAGAGCACATTTTGGTTTTCGTGCACCTGTTGTAGTTTGTCAATGGGTAGACTTTTTTAAAACCACATTGGCCTTTCACCTCTTAAATATCACTTACACATGACTACAATATGCTGATTGTTTGATATAATCGATCCTACCTGGCAAATAAAGACTTGTGTGGGACATGGTTTCAGTCAGCAACTGGAGTATCCAATTAAGCGGGCATGAGTCAGGTCGAACGCTGAAAGATCCTGAAGAGGACAGAGGGCCTTTCTTTGCTTGGACTAAAGTACATTCATACAACGCATGACAACTGACGGTACCTTTATAATCATTTCCTTGGTGGAATTATATGTAAATCATTACACTTTTCAGACCTCGAAGTCACAATGTATTTTGCATTACAGGTCAGAGAAAAAGGTCTATGGATAAAATGTTATTTACCCCTGAAGATGAATGATTTTTTTTGTGACTGATTTTTTTATTTTTAATTTTTATTTCTCTTAGACAAATCCAGCCTTTTCCTTTTTTAACAATGCTGTAGTGTTTTCTCGTACGCTCTCTTTAATACAGTAGATTAGAACTAGCAGCAAATGACATAAAAAAATTGTATCAGTTCTCTTCTTTTTTTTTTTTTACAATACTGTTTTTTTTTCTTATCTTATTTCTTCCTGCATAGCAAATGGCTGGAAAGTGGAAACTGTTTCATCAACTCTCAAATCTGTCAAATCCTGTTTTTGTTTTTTTTCTTTTCACAATTCACCTACTGCCTTCTTTTTAATAAATCAGTACAGTATCAAGATTTTTTTTTACCTTTAGTACATCCATCCATCCATCTTCTATACCCGTTTCATCCTTGAAGGGTCACGGGGATCTGCTGGAGCCTATCCCAGCCGTCTATGGGCGAAAGGCAGGGGTTCACCCTGGACAGGTCGCCAGTCCTATCGCAGGGCCACACATACAGATACACAACCATTCACACCTACGGGCAATTTAGAATTATCAATTAACCTAACATGCATGTCTTTGGACTGTGGGAGGAAGCCGGAGTACCCGGAGGCACCGGCGAGAACATGCAAACTCCACACAGAAAGGCCCCGAGGTTCAATCCAGGACCCCCCCCTGCCGAAGTTCGAACCAGAAACCTTATAGCTGTGAGGCAACAGTGCTAACCACTAAGCCACCGCGCTGCCCCCCTTTAGTACATAACAAGTCAATTCTACTTTAAGCCAGGCATAAACTAAGGCATCATACAAGCATAACAAAACTGATCTTTTCTCTTTTTACACTCTTTCTAAATCAATACTGTGTCAGGGAATGCTTTTTAAAAATTTATTTCTGTAGTAAATAAGCCAAGCACAAACCAAGGCATATTTATTTTTGTCTGAACAAAAATTAAATGCCAATTTTACTAATTTACCATATTGGTCCGAATTGGTCTGATTATAAGACGACAACTTTTATTCAAATATAATTTTGGGAAAATAAAAATATGATGAAGACAATAAGGTTATTCTTAAAACAACTTTTTATTGTACAATTACTATGGCAAAAATACCACAAAGATAACATTCTGGGTCCGTGTACCTTCTGTTCATTCATTCATTTTCAATTGTCAATCAAAAATTAAAAAAATGAAAAAGTGACGTTTTATTTTGTTTTTTAATCTAACACAAAAAATGAAAAAATGCCTGGTTTTTCATATGATCAATTTTAGACTTGGATCAAAAATACGTAATGAAAAAAAAAAAACGGCCACACGACTGAATTTGATTTTAATATTTAATTGGTCTGGTTTACGTGACCCGGAAGTGGCTTTATGCGCGGCAGTTTAGGTGGCATGGCGGCGCTGGAATTAAATACTAGTTTAATCAAGAACTTATTTGACAGCGGTTTGACACATGCTGAAATTTCCTGTAAATTGCAGCAAATGGGTATCCTGTCGTGATGGTGAGATGAAGCCTCATGAGCTATCGAACCACTTGAGCCAATCGGTTCCAGAAAGGGTTCATGAGTAGAAGCTTCATCTGCACACGACACCACCTACTGGACAGGTGTATAATCACAGGCAGCTGGATCTCAACCACAGCTGGTTGTGGCGCATTGAATATTTGTCTGTCATGGCCCTTGGGAATGATTATGAATAACAAAGAATGCATGGCCAAATAAATTGTCTACATACATTGTCTCACATGTGTATAATAAAATATGCCATGAAAGTCTTCTGTGTGTGTAACGTTTCTCAGTATGGAAGTATATGATATGGCAGGTTGTGTAATAATGTTTTCTGTCAGTTTAGGAGAATGGCATGGGCCTGAGCAGGTTAGAGGACAGTGAAAGTGCTGGTCGAACTAGGAAAAGGGAATTGAATATTCTTGTGTAACTTAAACAATAATGTACAGGACAGAAGAGACTTTAGTCATTGTAATTAAGAAGTAACAGTCTCTCAACAGGTTTTTGAGCAATTTCTTTTTTTTTACACAAGCTCTCTGGCCTTTCACATGGTTCAGAAGATGCTGGTGTGCACAAAAATGCAAATCATATTATCAAAAATCGCTTTTTAATCTAACACAAAAAAACAAAAAAATGCCTGGTTTTTCGTATTTTAATTTTAGACTTGGATTAAAAATACAAAATGAAAAAACAGTTTTTAGGTTTTAGGAGGAACCACAGTACCGAGACAGCACTTTTAAAGATTTTAAATGACATCAGGTAGAATTTGGATAACAAAAAGCTCACAGTGTTGGTTCTACTGGATCTAAGCGCCGCTTTTGATACAGTTGACCATCGCAGGTGCTAGTCCCGCCTGATGATAAGGCCTGCGGCTCCTCCCAGTGTGGAAGGCCCCAAAGGTGGTGTTTCCTTGATCCTAAGTGCCATGCCATGTCTCCCTATTGGGTGTGATTGTGTGTATGTGTGTCTAGTATGGAGGGTGGAAGGGAGGGGCTTTCTTTGTAACATTTTTTTAAAAATCGTGATCATTGTTTTTAATTCTGTAAAGCACTTTGTGTTGCATGTCTTTGCATGAAAAGCGCTCTACAAATAAAGATTGATTGATTGATTGATTGTTGGTCTCATCATAGATGGGGACAACAGAGAGTACAGAGAACTGATGCAGGACTTTGTAGACTGGTGCCTGAGGAACCACCTCCAGATCAACGCAGGGAAGACCAAAGAGCTGGTGGTGGATTTCCACAGGCGAGGACACGCCCCTCTAACACTAGTGAATATCCAGGGAAAGGACATTGAGATGGTGACATCTTACAAGTACCTGGGTGTTCACCTGAACAATAATCTGGACTGAACAAATAACACCACTGCACTTTATAAGAAGGGCCAAGCACACTCTACCTGCTCAGGAGACTGAGGTCTTTTGGAGTGCAGGGAGCACTAAAGACCTTGCACCTTGTGCAATATACATATACATATTCATTGACATGTTCAATAACTTATCTCTGGTATAGTAATCAGTACCAACATATCCCTTGTAAATAAAGTCAGAGTTATTATTTATTATATATTTCTCTATTGTGGTTATTGTTTGTTGTATTATTGTTTTTTTTTTATCTTATTTTATTATTACTTGTCCATTTTCTTCTTTATTGCTATTTTTCACTTTTCACTTGCTGCTGTAACAATGTAAATTTCCCCATTGTGGGACAATAAAGGAATATCTTATCTTATCTTATCATATATATATACATACATACATATATATATATATATATATATATATATATATATATATATATATATGTACAGTCATGGAAAAAATTATTATACCACCCTTGTTTTCTTCAGTTTCTTGTTCATTTTAATGCCTGGTACAACTAAAGGTACATTTGTTTGGACAAACATAACGATAGCCACAAAGATTGCTCATAAGAGTTGTATTTAAGAGCTGATATCTTTCCATTTTCCATGGTTTTCTTGATTATAACCTAAATCACTTAAGTTTTTACATCAACAGCTATGGCGCTGTACTGCCAAAAACACTGCTTTTATGCATTCATGATGACGTTTAGTGGTACCAGGTATTAAAATGAACAAGAAAGTGAAGAAAAAAATGGTGGTCTAATAACTTTTTCCATGACTGATATATATATATATATATATATATATATATATATATATATATATATATATATATATATATATATATATACACATAATACCAATATTCTTTGTGGTGCTGGTGGTCCAGTTGTTGTTCCTGTCATTTGGGAAAATATTCATAAAAACTGCACCCCTATCAAATACAACTTCTTCCAGGATACCGGTGTGTTTTAGACGGCTAATATTTACTGATGAACATTGCATTCTTTAGTGGATGCAATGGATTTTCCTCCTGCTGGAGGCCTTTACTTAGACACTTTCTCAGTGTGCACCACACGGTACTACAAAGTGTTCTTAGCGCTCACAAAAAGGGCATTTTTAGGTGTAATAAGACGTTGAGACACTGCAACCCTACTATTGTGTCCCTCGCTCTGAAGCGCTCAGTAGACTGTTTTTATTGACACTGCTAGGTCAACCAAGGCTCTGATTTACATTTACAGTTTTCCGATTTAAAGTCATCTGTTTCATTTTCCCTTGCGTGTCAAAACAAATGATAGACGTCTTCGGTTACCAAAGAATTTTCAACTCCATTCCAAAGTTTGTCAGACCAATGATTGCCTCTCCAACATCCTTTGATGTTCATGCAATGAACATGTTAAGCAGATTTGCTCTTTTGCAAAAGCGAAAAAAAAAATTATAATAATTGTGATTTATGCTTTGGTGGTCAGAGTGAAAGTGACTTTATGCATGACGTGGCATTCGTTAGAGACGTTAAATGTGTGTAAAATACAGCTTCCAAGTATTTTATGTGGGCCAGAACTCATTGCTAAGTGTTTGGCATGTAATTTTAAATGGCGCTTACATCCTGACGTCAAGCAACAGACATTAAGTGACAATTTGCCCCATTCTTTTGGGCATAGAAAATATGACAAAGTCATTTTGCATGTCGCTGTTTTAAACAGTGTGTTTATCCTTTACTGAAAGAAAACTGCACAAATAAATAAATGAATGAATGAAAACCCCATTACAAACAGTAAGAGTATAGCCACCTCTTCAGGCCACACCAGACCACAGCAATTTACCATTTTCCAACTTTTTTGAAAACCAGGCTGTAATTACCTGCACACCAAGCCTGAGGAAAAATAATTCTCAAAGATTCTAGAATTATTTTTCCTTTGATAATATTCCATTTTCACTTCTTTCCAAGACAGCTCTCAGTCTTAATTATACTGGAATATATTAAAATAGCACAAGGAGGAAAAAACATTCCTTAATTTTGATTTTCCTTATTGCTTTGATGTGTTTAGTTTGCTGGAGTAGGACCCAAACGCAGGAGACTTCTTCCAAACAAATGCCTTTGATTACATAAGGCATTAAAAAATGCAAGAATAACTAAAACCACCAAAAAAAAAAAAAAAAAAAAAGACAGGGAGCAGGGTAGACTGATGACAAACCAGCAGAAGAGGAATGTAACAAAAGACAATATTGAGACCTCGACAAACACTTAAAGGGATAAAAAGACATGTATAAACAATTGCAAGAGGGGATGAATTGCTAAATTGTGATAGAGCACAAGTAAATCAAGGCTGAAACTCAAAGGGAACCAAAAAAACACTCAAAGAAAACTCAAAGAAAAATAATGAAAACCAAGACCATGATGATATGGATATTAATGATCTATTAGGCTATGCCGAGGCTTTATTTACATTATAAAAAGAAGATGACAAAGGGATGGAGTTCTTCTCATATTAATATATGGATAGTTGACAGAAGTGGGTCTATCTCTATTTATTGGTGGCTCCAAAATGTATCAATTAATAATTATGCAATATAATAATTACACTGAAACCGAACATATTTTAAATCTCTGAATTATAGCTCTTTTTGTTGTTTGTTTGCTTTGTTTTGTTTTTCTGACTTCTTTTTCCCCTCTGTATTGCACAAAAAAACTTGAAAAGCGCTTTGATCCACACTGGTGATTACTGAGAGTGAAGCCAGTTAACAGAGAAATGGCTCCCTCTGCTGGCCGTCTGCGCCATCAGCTGAGCAGCTCGGTTCATCACGGGGCCCTGCGCTCGGACATGACACAGACACAGACAGAAAGAAAGATATTCAGTCAAATATATTCACTGTCAAGCTTTGAATGGTAACTGTCTTAAAATTTAAGGAGATAAGCTCAGTGATTAAACTTCACTTGTCTCACGACAGCAGATTGCAAAAGTTTTCATCATCTGCATTTTTTTCCACATCCTCAGCTGACCTGATGTTTCCTCTTCCCTTTTATGAGTTATGGGACACTGTCACTAGTCTTGGACGCACGTGACTCCACCACCGTCCTCGTAATACAATCACTCCAGCAACACAGGGAGCAGATATTACACTTTATAGAGCAAAGGGAAGGGCCACCTACTCAACGACATCCACTGTAAAGCGGAAGTGGGCTACTCTGGCTGTTCAAGGCTCCGCTTGGGACGTTCATCCTCGTTCCCACGCAGAACACAGACGTGACATCTAACCTCTCGAGTCGCGCGTAAAACGCAGTCCAGCCATGGGTGAAAGCGCACGGAGCTCACATCCTTCTTCGTGGAGGGATTGCTTCTCAGTGAGGAAGATCCGCAACATGGTCCCTGTTGGGTTTAAAAGTGAAATAAAAGAGATGTTGAAACTGTCCGGACCAGTGGTGAGTGTCCTGTGTTTAAATGAGCTGTCGGTGTCCAATGTCTGTGCCAAATATCTGAAAAAACGCGTTACTAAGGCGGTCAATTAAACAATTTACATGGTATTAAACGTGGATTTCTACAATTTAGCCTGTATATGGCTGACCACTAATTAACAGTTCACAATAACCTATCAAATACGTTTGTGCTGTCTCAGCTACTCTTCACTCACTATGATTTTCTCCTCAGATGATTGCCCAGCTAATGAGTTTTGCTGTGAGTTTTGTCAGTACTGTTTTCTGTGGTCATTTGGGAAAGACTGAACTGGCAGGGGTATCTTTGGCTATTGCAGTAAGTACAGTGATGCTTTTAACACTGTACATTTCAGTCAGTTTAACAGCCTGACCCACAAGTGTCTTCCACCACACCTTCAGGTCATTAATGTTACAGGTTTATCTATCGGCACTGGTTTGGCATCAGCATGTGATACCCTGATATCCCAGGTAGGAACATGAACTCATTAAATATCATTTGTCATCATTTGTCATCTGTCATTCAGCAGTCAGGGTAAGGCAGTAACAAATAAGAATATATTGGAACATATTTGTAGACCTATGGGAGTGGTAACTACCTGAGAGTTGGAGTCATTCTGCAGCGCGCCATCCTCATTTTGTTGCTGGCATGTTTCCCCTGCTGGGCCATCTTCATCAACACAGAGCCCATTTTGCTGGCTGTGAGACAAGAACCAGATGTAGCCAGGTGAGCTTTGTTATAATACTTCCCCTCTTTTGCTTTCTTGTTCCTTAGGATGTAATTCTTGTTCATTCTGATGGAAAATCTTTCTCCAGGTTGTCTCAGATGTATGTAAAGATCTTCATGCCAGCTCTTCCTGTGAGTGTGTCTACTGCTCATCACTGCATACTGTATCTGTGAATTGGCTTATTTAACCCGATGACAGCAAAGGTATCATATCTGATACCTCCCACGTTATCAAAGGGTTCCCCAAAAAACCTGTTGCATATATTAAAAAGGAGAAATAGGCATTCTTGTGGTCTGTGACTGTTCATAAATGTCTTATGTATCAGATTTGATGCAATGAAAAATTATACTTGTCATCAGTTTAATTTGGAAGGGTTTGGGGTGGAGGTTGTTTAAAAGTCCAGTGAACACTTAAAATTTAAAGAAAAAAATATCATTATTGTTATGCAAGAACCAGAATGACCATTGTTCTGATTAAAAAAAAAACAACAACAACAACAACAACAACAACAACAACAACAACAAAAAAAAAACAATTTGAGTGTCAATGAGACTTATTTTTTTGTTAGAAGTCAGTTCTGTTAAAAAGTAATAGCAGTGTGTTTAAAGAAAGTGAGCGCTCAAAATCCTTAATGATAGCTTTTATTTTACAAACACGTAAATGCACTAGGGGACACGGCACGTTCTAATCCAAATCAAAAATGTAGAAAAACTGTTTAAATTGTTGCTGTTTACTGTTATTTTACAGAAAGTGAAGAAAAAGGAATATTTGGCTGTTCAAAAAAAAAAAAAAAAGAAAGAAAGAAATAGCAGTGTGTAGTTCAGTTAGTGAGGTCATTCATTGTGTGAAAAACAGGGTCAAACTGGTGGCTCTTATTCAAGGACGAAGCAGCAAATGTTGTACGTGCTGGTTGTTGTGCACTTCTCTGAAAATCTGGGTCATTCCAGACATTGTTCAGAAAAACAGCGTACTTGATTAAGAAGTTGACTGGAGAGGGGAAAACATTTAAAATCCACACAATGATAGGCTGCTCAGCTAAAAAGACCTCAAATGCTTTAAAATGACAACCAAGACCAGAGAGACCTGGGAAAAAAAAATCAAAAACTCCTGTTCAAATGGATCAAAGAATAGCCAAAAAGGCAAAGACTGAGCCAATGATCAGCTCCAGAGTGATCAAAGAAGGTCTAAAGTTACCTGTGAGTACTGAAATAATTTGAAGACATTTATGTGAAGCCAAGCTATCAGCAAGAAGCTCCTGCAAAGTTCCACTGCAGAAAAAAACAACATGTTCTGAAGACATAACAATCTGCCAAAGAACACACCGACTGACCTAAAGAGAAATGGTGTACCATTTTGTGGAAAGCAAGATTGATTTTTTGGGTCTAGGGGCCGCCAGTATTTGACAACCCTCAAATACTGAATTCAAGCCACAGCACTCTAAGACAGTGAAGCATGGTGGTGCAAGCATCATGATATGGGAATGTTTCCCATACTATGGTATCAGGCCTATTTATCACATACCAGAGATCGAGGATCAGTTTGAATACATCAGAATACCTGAAGAGGTCATGCTGCCTTATGCCAAAGAGGAAATACCCTTGAAATTGGCCTTTCCATTGGACAACAACCCCAAACACACCAGTAAGCAGCAGCATCATGGTTCCAGACCAACAAGATTAATGTTATAGAGTGGCCTGCCCAATCCCTGGACCTTAATTCAACAGAAAACTGGTGAGGTGACGTCAAAATGCTGTTTCTGAGGCAAAAATCAAGAAATGCAGAGGAATTGTAGGCTATAGTCCAGTTGTCCTGGACTGGAATACCTGTTCACAGGTGCCAGAAGTTGATCGACTCCATGCAACACAGATGTGAAGCAGTTCTCAGAAACTAGATATTAGTTCAGTGGTTCACAGGAAAGATAAATCTTTGAGCATTTCTTAATTTTTACAGCAAATATTTGAATTGGAAAGAAAAATGCAGACACTGCTATATTTTCGAACAGCCTAACATTCCTCCTTCTTCATTTTCTGTAAAATAAACGGCAACAAATTTGAAAAAGATTTCATGATGATTTGGACTAGAATGTTAATCGAATCAGTTAAGTTTATCTCCATCTGTTCTATTTACCTTTTAGTGTTCAGCTTAAACATGTCAGTAATTTCTCAGAGGAGTTGAAGTCATACCTCTGCACAATGTTTTGGCAGCCTCTGTCCTTGACGCTTGATCGAAAAAGGAAAAAAAAAAGTTCCCAAAAAAAAAACAACTTTTATCTTTCTTTCTTGTTGTATTACAGGCTGCATTCATGTATTCATTAGAATCAAGATATCTGCAAAACCAGGTATGTCCACTACATTTCTCCCAGACAAGAAATCATGCAGCTTGAAATTATATAAAGGAGATGAAACACAGTGTTGGTTGAAAAATTGCATCATGTCACTGTGACCTGTTTCTTAGTATGTAATGTAGACTATCTAATCCTGGACTCAGACGCCATGGCGAGGCTTTTCCGAGGCTGTCTGAGAAGCTCAAGGCTCAAACGTTGATAACGAGTGGTTAAATGACTGCGATTCCTTAATTCATTGTCTTGTGCTGACAACGGTTTATTTAACAAATGTATGTAACTCACAGCCTGGAATTTGCTCCCTTTTATCTGCAAAAATATACCTTACATGCTCCATCCGATTTTATTGAGGATAAAAATACAGAGTGAATAAAATATGCAAGGCGATTCTGTGACTTTTCATCTATATTAATGCTGAATGATTCATGCAGTCTGGATTTTGATGTAAAGGTTGTCAGGGCTCCCTGGACTCTTCTGTGTCTTGCACTCAATTAAAATATAACTAGAAACCAGGGACATACTGCCCTGAGTTCAAAGACCACTTAGTTATTTATGTTTCTCTAAATTGTGAGCAATCTGGAATGATGGTTTATAATACTCAGGAAATTTTAATATTTAGTAAGTCAGTGGGCATAGAGGCATTGGTTGACTGAGTTTCCGGTTGATGTATAAACACAAAAATGTCACATCTCTCTGTTTTCTTTTTTCCATTACCTAATGCCGTATGAACAGTGGCATTTTTCTTTCAGGGCATCATATGGCCACAGGTAATCACAGGCATTGTGGTTAACCTTCTTAACGCCCTTATCAACTACATTGTTCTCTTCCCATTAAAAATGGGAGTGGCGTGAGTATTCTTACTGGATTGCACTCGACTTTTCCAATGTTATATATAAAGCTGGGATAACATAACAATGGAATTCTCTTGACAGGGGATCTGCTATTGCAAATTCCCTTTCCCAGTTCTTCATGGCAGGAATTCTCTATGCTTACATCATGTGGAAAGGGCTTCACAAGGCCACCTGGGGAGGTGAGTCAGTAAACGATAGTGACCTTTACTGTAAACAGGATTCTGGTGCTCCCTGTCAGAGTGTGCTGTAAAAAGTTATGGCTAAGAAAACAGAAGGACAGCGTGAATGAAGTTGTAATTTTAGAAAGCCAGGAACTCATGAAGAGATCACTGAAACATTAACAGTATTACATTCACAGTTGGAGATTTTAAATGTGTTTTAATCTTGTATTTAGAGCCTAACCACTACTTAGTTGATAGAGACACTTTTTGATCAGCAAAATAGTCATACAAGACTTGGAGGACAGGGTTGATGACGCACATGTGGACATACAAGTTGTAAAGTGACTTAATAGCTTTAAAAATCAAAAAAAGCTTATGGATAACCAGGCAATAGAGTCCAAAGTGCAAAGTTGGTCAGCAGGATATGAGATAGGCAGTAGGTCAGAGCAAGTCCAGATGAGGCAGCAAAACAGTATGAGATTACAGGCAGAACAGCTGGAGCCAGACACATAAAACTCTGTAGTTTCACGTGTAAAACGGTGTGCATGCTGAAAGGCAGAAATGTCCATACGCCTTATTTTTGCCAGATTTGTAAACTCAAGTACACGTACGGTACTCTTATGAACGTGAATCATGGTGAAGTTTCACATACATGCATACATAAGATTGATTTGGAGTCTCATTTTGAGCCATGAATGGCTGCAGTCATGTGATGTGTAGTGCGAGGGGAGACCAAGGAGCGGAAGCGGCAAAGGTTAGAACCAAGATTTATTTCCAACGAGGAAACAGTGGTAGGTCTCTGAATAATTTGGCGTTGAGGAGTGCCTCAGCAGGCTTCAAGAAGGCATCTTAATTAGAGGAGTGGATGCAGGTGAGTCCAATCACTCCTCGACGCAGCTGGGAACGTTGCCTCCAGGAAAATGAGAAGTTTAGCTGCCACACAACCGGACACAAGACCTTACTAAAAAGCGCAAACCACCACAATTCATTTATTCTTTTTTTATTCTTGCTTCAATCCTATTCAGAGTTACGGGGCTCTGGATCTAACCCCAGCTGTCATCAGGCTTAAAACAGGGTACAGCTTGTTCCATTAGGGTTCCCCTATTTAATCATTCCACATACAAGGCCTGTTTGCTTTACAACTAAAAAGACAGAACAATGAAAGTAACAGCAAAGAAGAAGTATGGATTGTTAAAGTGAAGAATTCTGTTTGATTTGGTGTCTTGTTTTCTCTTCCATCACAGCCTTCTTGACTCTGTCCACTGTAGCTCCGTGAGCTACTTTCATTATAGTGCTGTAAAACGATCCCCAGTTGTCACACATATTCTTCCTCTATGAATGCCAATTTGTGGGTAGGAAAAGGCGCATGTGTGGTTCTTTTTCCATCTATACATCATAAATGTATCTGGCTCTGGCATCACAAAAGTCTCAGTCAACAGTTTATACAGTGTGAGATCTGTTGGTCTCTTTGCACAGTCAAGCTGATGGATGGGCAGTGATTAATGACTCATTCATTAATTGTTTCTTAGTTTTTCTGTTTTTCATGAATCACATTTTATTTGTTGTTGTGTACTTGGACTATAAAGTATATTCAGTAGCTGCTAATATTTAGTAGACATAATATATATATTTACCTTTGTTTCTCTAATCCAGGTTGGAGTAAAGAATGCCTCCAGGACTGGGGTTCATACATCCATTTGGCTATCCCAGGCATGGTTATGATGTGTGTTGAGTGGTGGACCTATGAGATTGGAAGTTTTCTGGCAGGTAAAGCTATGGTTTTGAAGTTTTTGCATTTACTAAAACTAGTCCAGAGTCTCATTGCTTTCTGTCTTTCTGTCTATGACAGGTCTGATAAGCGAAGTGGAACTCGGAGCTCAATCAGTTGTCTATGAGCTGGCAAATGTTGCTTACACGGTGAGCTCAGCTGTGCTAAACAGTCATTTCACAAAAACACATGTTAATTCCCTCATGAGAGACGACTGACATGCTGATACATTCTGTTCCTGCAATATTCTTCGGGTAGTTTCCCCTTGGTTTCGGTGTGGCGGGCAGTGTGAGAGTTGGAAATGCTTTGGGAGCTGGAGAAACGGAGCAGGCAAAGCTTTCCGCCAAACTCACCCTATTCTGTTCAGGTCAGAATGTTCTGGATATCACGTTTTTGCTCTGTCTGAATATATCATGTAAAAACACTGCATTTATAGGACTGACATATACTCAGATATAACTGAAGAAATGGGTGCAGGTGCAGAGGTAGCTTAAGAACTTTCAGAACAACACCTTGTGACCATGAACATGAGGAAAGAAAATAAATGCTCTTCTTTCCCCTCAGTACCCACCAGAAAGTGTGGCTTCAGCGGGGAATTATCTCATCAAGCACGCTGTTGCAGAAAATGTAACCATGTCGCTCTTTACGACAGGGTTGGTGTCTATATGCCTGGCAGTTCTCATTGGGAGCCTGAAGGACCACATCTCCTTATATCTTTACATACGATGAGTGAGTAGAAGTTGAGCATTGACTTCAGCTGGTGTTACTGTGTAAAGAAAAGACTTCCCAGGGTTTGTTAAAGTCACACGTACAAAGTTGATCTCAAGTCTTTGAAAGATAACTCACATCTGGAATGACCTTTCACCATTGCATTATTCAGTACCTGCAGAATTCTGTGAACTTTGCATACATATTCTTTTACATATTAACTTCATGTAAATGTTTGTAGCAGCTGCACGCTGTGGAATGAAATACACAAATATGTTATGTTTTTCTTCTTTATTCCTCTTATCAGATGGTATGAATATCTACAATTCAAGTCTCTCTTCTTTCAGACAAATCAGAGAAAGAGTTGCTGACATTGTGTCGTTTTATGCTCCGTTCATGCTCCTAGATGCGATAAATGCAAGTATATTTGCCATCATTCCAAATAATATCTGATGATCTGATGACCCTATAGCATATTTACATTTTCAGAATATTCAAAGTACTGGTAGTTTTTTTTTTCTTCTTCTTTTGAGGGGGGCACAATTTTAACCCCACCTTTTCTGTGCAGGCTGCCTCTGGTGGTGTTATAAGAGGAGCGGGTAAACAGAAAGTGGGCGCTATTTGCAACATTGTGGGATTTTATGGCATTGGTTTTCCTATTGGATTGCCACTGATGTTTGTAGCCAAATTAGGAATCAAAGGTAGGATCCACTGCACCACGCTGTTGCGTATATGGGGTTAAAGGTTTTGATTTTACCATCCATTTTAAAATCATAAGGTAAACTGGGGAAAACAATCAAACAACTAAAAAAAAACGTTTTGTATTTCCCAGGTCTGTGGACAGGCTTGTTCACCTGTGTATCCCTGCAGTGCACATTCCTGATTTTCTATCTGACCAGAATGAACTGGAAGAAAGCAACAACTGAGGTTAGCATTCAGAGCTAAATGCTCCCCTTCTAAATGGCCAGACACTGATTCTTTATCAGGATTCAGACACAGTTTTTCTTTCAGGCTCAGACCAGAGCGGGCGTGTGTGACGGCTCTGCTAACACAGGTAAGAGAGTCTCCAGAAAAACATTTTTTAATATTAACTTTCAGAAATGATTCATTCTTGCTCTGTTACCTGCATCAGGAAACCATAGTTCCCAAAAGTTTGAATGTCATGGATGAAAGTCTTAAGATATTGACTTGAACTGAAAATGACTGAACAGATCTTGTTCATGTGTGTTTTAGACAGGTGTCTGCTGTATTTTATCTGGTATTGACAAAGACTGTGCAACATCTTTCTTGACTGAGTTTTGGGGGCTGTATAGATGCTTTAGTTGACATTTACAAACTGAAGGGCAACACTAATCTCGTTGCATTGTGTCCAATGTCATGATGATAAAAGCGCTTTGACTTTGTTTTCATCAGCAGGATCCCATCTCTTTAGTAGTTGGAGTCTCAAGTTATGAGCTATTTTTTCCATATTAAAGAGTCGCCACACACATTTCTATGCATGACTGAAACATTGGAGCACTCTGCTTCAGGCAGCTGATTACCATTCCTTTAGGGGCTGCTACCACCAAAGGAATTTGCAAGAGATATGAAGGTGTCTCTCTGCTAGAAACCTTCATTTTTCATTTAAATTCTCTTCAGCTGTTGGAGGGGCAGGATCCTTTCTGTGTGGAGTTACATTCTCTCCATGCTTGTGTACTCCAGCTTCCTTCCACAGGGGTTAGTGTGTGTGTGTGTGTGTGTGCGTGTGTGTGTCTTTGTGATGGACTGACAACCTGCCCAGGATGTGCATAGGCTTCAGCAGAATCCCATGAACCTAAAAAGAAATAAATGGATGTTGATAGTGGATGGATGGATGTTCCCAGGAGGAGGGAAAAAAGTGTCAGTTTCAACACAGGTCCTAAATAGATTTAAAAAGTCTTATATAATATATAGGCAAGGCAAGTTTATTTGTATAGCACATTTCATGTACAAAAAAAAATCAAAGTGCTTTACATTAAAACATTAAAAGCATCACAGAAAAAGAAAGCATTAAAAAAATAAAAGAATAAAAGCATAATTCAGATTTGTGCTCCTGAATAAAATCTTAGTTAAAGGCAGCTGAGAACAGGTGAGTCTTCAACCTGGATTTAAATAAACTGAGTGTTTCAGCTGATCTGAGGCTTTCTGGGAGTTTGTTCCAGACATGTGGAGCATAGAAACTGAACGCAGCTTCTTCATGTCTGGTTCTGACTCTGGGGACTGATAATAAACCGGATCCAGATGACCTGAGGGGTCCGGTGGGTTCATACTGGTTCAGGAGGTCACTGATGTATTCTGGTTCCAAACCATTCAGAGCTTTATAGACCAGCAACAGAATTTTAAAGTCTATCCTTTGATGGACAGGCAGCCTTTGTAAGGACCTCAGAACTGGACTGATGTGGTCCACTCTTCTGGTCTTGGTGAGAACTCTGGCAGCAGAGTTCTGAATGAGCTGCAGCTGTCTAACTGATTTTTTTAGATCAACCAGTAAAAATGCTGTTACAATAATCAAGCCGACTGAAAAGGAACGCGTGGACTAGTTTTTCCAGATTTTGCTGAGACATGAGATCTTTTATCCTCAAGATGTTCTTCAGGTGACAGTAGGCTGATTTAGTGATTGCCTTAATGTGTTTTTCAAAGTTTAGATCCGAGTCCATCTCTACACCCAGATTTCTGGCCTGATTGGTGGTTTTTAGATCTATAGTTTCAAGCTCTGTGGAGACCTGCAGTTGTTTCTCTTTGGCTCCAAAAGCAATCACCTCAGTTTTGTTTTTGTTCAGCTGTACGACGTTAAGGCACATCCAGTCATTAATCTCCTCAATGCATTTACCGAGAGCCTGTACAGGGCCTCGGTCTCCTGCTGACATCGTAATATATACCTGTGTGTCATCACACAGCTATAGCTACCTTGGTATTGTAAATCCAAAGGTGTTAACTGTTATGTTTGATCTCCCCGTACCTGCTAAATGCTACAGCAAGCATGCTTGTTTTACAGTGCTGACAGCTGATCTCATCACCTGTTTTTTCCTCTCAAATGTATCTGGCTCAAAGACAGCGGTAACATTTGTTTTTCCACTTTGCAGCAGTGACTGCTTCATTGTCAAAGTAGTCCCTAAAAGACCAAGATCATCTGTAAAGCAGTACCACTGAGTCACTGACAATTTATTCTTACTGACAAATGTTGCCAGCTTAGGTGTTCAATTAAGCAAGATCAGTGCCTGTTATTGTGAGAAATGACAAACTTAAAAAGTTTAATGCTTATAACTGTTTTAATTGGCTCAGTCATTGCTCAGTCTGGAGAAATTAGACAACTCAATATAAAGGTGGCTAGTAGTCCTCTGAGCACTGGTTGGCTCAGTCACAGACTTTTATTTAATCCTTTTTATGGATGTATAGAGCTTATAAAAAATCCACACAAAACATGTTAAAAGATCATTTTATAAAAAACATCAGATGAAACCTTCATTGTTAAGCCCCAGACACGTTCATCTCCATATGTATTTCCAGGTTTCTCAATCAGAAGATGAAGGAAACGCCCCGGGTAAAATGGAGGTCATCAATCTGGCTGAAGCTGACGAGGCGCCTGCAGTAACAACAGAGCAAGACGGACTCCCCTACAGGACTCTCGTGCTCCGTAGAGGCCTCGCTCTGGCTGTCATGCTATTCATCTTGGCTGCTGGAATCATTATAAACCTGTTAATCACTAACTTGGTTACATGACTGTGAGCAAAGTCTACTGTACTCAGTGGAATGAGTCCTGAGTCACCAGTGCTCAGCAAAATACAAGTGTCTGTGCTGCAGGACAGGGAAGAGCACAAGAGCAGATGAGCGAGAAGCAAAGAGAGCGCAGGAAGGGAAACGGCGCAAGAACAACAATCAGAAACCAGTAGATAGATAGATAGATAGATAGATAGATAGATAGATAGATAGATAGATAGATAGATACTTTATTCATCTCAAAGAGAAATTTGTGTGTTACAGTCACATGAGCTGAGTTAAAGTCAAAAGAATTGAACGACTGTTCAGCCTGAAACAATAAAAGTCAACTTTGTGGTAATCTTTGGCTCACTCTGAACCTTTACTGGGAACCAGCACAGTCTAGAACAGTGATTCCCAAAGTGTGGGCCACGGCCCCCTGGTGGGCCATGGCGGTACTGCAGGTGGGCCGTGAGAGGTCATTAAAATTAAACAAATGTTTCAAATACTCGATCTTTTTTAAATATGTTTTTAATTTCTGTAAAATATTAACATGATTTAAAAACATTAAGAAGTAACAAAATAAACCAGTTAAGTGTTATTCTACCGTCATCTTAACTTAATATGTCAAGTGTCACCTTACTTGTTGACCTCTTACATTAATGTCAGAACATAGTTTCTAGTCCTGTATGTTGATCACAGTTGTGATTAAAGGTTTCGGATGGGCCGTGGAGATTTTTTTTACATTTCAAATTGGGCCTTGGTATTCTGAAAGTTTGGGAATGGCTGCTCTAGAAAATCTGCTGAGGAGGATACGTTGAATTGATCAACTCCATGGTGTGGTTGCTCTCTGCAGAGTCGCTCTCTGGCAAGGGCACAAAGAAGTGCACGCTCACTCCCACAGTAAGGAGACCAACTGCCGCAAACACCGCGAGGCCACGTCTGATGATCAGCTGGCTGGTGGAGAGACGGCCAGCTCTCTGCTGCTGGGCCAGATGTGCCCCGTTTGCCTCAGTGTTTCCATCATAGCACTCTGTACTGACAGGGATGTAGCCATCTGCTGACTGGGTGAAAGTATCAAATTCAACATTGGTAAGCTTCTGAGGAAACATAACAGATAAAATGGATGAAAAAGAAAAATACCTTCTCATTGCATGTCGTCTGATCAGCAGGGTCTTCGGTGTCTGATGAGCGAGTTGTGCTAAATAATGCCATGCGAGTGCTTATCTGAGCTCGTTTTACAGCCTGTAAAGAAGCAGACAAGAACGCTCAATTAGTCCTTATACTTTCCTATGAACTATTGCTGTACAACCCCTAGCAAAAAGTATGGAATCACCTGCCTTGGACGAGCACTCACTCAGACATTTCATTCTGTAAAACAAACTCAGATAAGAAGCATGAAACAATAATAAAGTTTTTCAAAAGTGTAACTCGTTGGCATTCAGAATCACTGAAAGAAATGAATAAAAAACATTGGGGGGGTCAGTAAATGTTACCTTTATAGAGCAAGTGCAGGGAAATAAATATGGAATCACTTCATTCTGAGGGAAAAAAATGGAATCATGAAAAAAAGACAAAGAAAAAACAATCAAAACACATCACTAGTATTTAGTTGCACCACCTCTGGCTTTTATGACAGCTTACAGTCTCAGAGGCATGGACTTGATGAGTGACAGACAGTATTCTTCATCAATCTGGTGCCAACTCTCTTTGCAGTTGCCAGATCATCTTTGCAGGTTGGAGCCTTGCTGTGGACCATTTTTTTCAATTACCACCACAGGTTTTCAATTGGGTTTAGATCTGGGCTGTTTGCAGGCCATTACATTGACTGGATGCATCTTTCCCCAAGGAATGCTTTCACAGTTTTTGCTCTGTGGTGTGATGCTTTGTCATCTTGGAAAATGATTTCATCATCCCCAAACATTTTTTCAATTGAAGGGATAAGAAAGCTTTCCAAAATGTCAATTAGTCTTGTGCATTTTTTGCATTTATTCATCTCCCCAGTGCTTTTGCCGGACATGCAGCCCCATATCATCAAGGACTGTGGGAATTTTTGATGTTTTCTTTATGCAGTCCTCTTTGTAAACTCTCACTGGAACGGCACCAAACAAAAGTTCCAGCATCATCACCTTCTCCAATCATCACTGAAGATAACCTTCATCCAGTCACCCACAGTCCATGATTGCCTCTCCTTAGCCCATTGCAGTCTTGTTTTCTGTTTAAGCGTCAATGATGGTTTCTTTTTAGCGTTCTGTATTAAAATCCTATTTCCTTTAGGCGATTTTGCACAGTTCTGTCACATACATTGACTCCAGCTTCCTCCTATTTCTTCTTCGTTTGTCTTGTTGTGCATTTTCTGTTTTCAAGACATATGGCCTTTAGTTGTTTGTCTTGAAGCTTAGATGTCTTCCTTGGTCCACCAGTACGCTTGACTTTAACAACCTTCCCATGCTGTTTGTACTTGGTCCATATCTTCGATACAGCTGACTGTGAACAGCCCACATCTTTGTCAACCATACGTGTAGAGTTACCTTCTTCAAGAAGTTTGATGATCCTGTCTTTGGTCTCAAGAGACATCTCTCTTGTTGGAGCCATGATTCTTGCCAATCCACTTGGTCCAGCAGCCCTCCAAGGTGTGATAACTGCACTTTTTTTAACGGCTGACTAACGAGCAGATCTAATCTGAGGCCCAATTAAGGAAAGGAAATTGACTGGGTGTATCCTTATTTTCTACTAAAAATGGAATGATTCCAATTTTTTTTCCTCAGAATGGAATGATTCCATATTTATTTCGCTGCACTTGCTCTATAAAAGTAACATTTTCTGACCACCCCAATGTTTTTTATTCATTTCTTTTGGTGTTTCTGAATGCCAAGGAGTTGCACTTTTGAAAAACTTCATTATTGTTTCATACTTTTAATCTGAGTTTGTTCTACAGAATAAAATGTCTGATTGAGAGCTCGTCCAAGGCTGGTGATTTCATACTTTTTAATAGGGGTCGTATAAGTTCATTAATTCTCACTGGTTTCAATTGTTAAATTAACTAAAAGAATACCTCCTCTGTCATTCTCTTCCAATTCAGCTTAAAGATGACAATTATGTAGAAGGTGGATTGGAAAACGACACAAACAAGCAGTCCCACCCAAAAACCTGTGAAGAAAAGGTCAAGTCTGTTAAGCGAAAAGCTTAGGGATAAAGCAGCCATATGAAATCACACAAGAAAAAAGTGTTTTAAATACCTAAAACTCTGAGCTTTGCAACAAACATCAAAGTAACACTCAGGGAAAGCCCGATGCAGTAGTAACCTACAAAATTAGCCACAGCTGGTATCTTCTGTTTGCCTGTGCCCAAGAAGATGCCTGTGCACACACACTAGGACATGAAGAGGGAAATCTATTCGTATTCAGTATCTCAGAACAGCAGCTGTGTGGTAACTGCTGCATGCATAAACATTTTGTGCAGCATATATTTTGCCTATTCTAAAATGCATTAGGAAATAAAACGAATATACAAGCTAGAAGACTCACCACAAGACCATCAAAAAACTGGAGGAAGCAGTAAGCATTCATCAAGCGTGATACCAGACCTATGATGTTCCTGAAAATTAGGTTTTTTGATGGAAGATTTCACATCTGATCATTGTAGGTGCCAGCACTATTTAAAAGGAGTAATACTGTTACTGAAATGTGACTGCAGATATACACACTCACTCATCTGAGGTGAAGATGAAGCCAATCACTGTTTTAGTAGAGCCAAGCACAATCCCTCGATAACCGCAAAGCTACCTGAGAAGAAGAAGAAAAAAAAAACAAGCTGGAAAACTGTAAAATAATAGAATTGTTACAGATCATTTTATGATCACATGTCTGACTTATGCTGACCTGCAAGGGTGAGGGACACCTTGCTGGTTAGGACCGCCCTGGCGCTGTCTCCTGCACCGAGAGCATTCCCCACTCGTGCACACGCTGCAGCTTGAATACCAAGTGGGAACTATGTGTGTGAGAGTGTTTGCTCTTGAACAGATTTGACACAAGTTTGTAAGTAAGACAGCTGTGCTCCGCATGCAGTCAGTAAACAGTACCATGTAGGTAATGAAAGCCACCATTATCACAGCATGCTGGGCTGCCAGCTCGTCTTCACTCAGCATCCCTGATCATTACAGACAAAGAGAAACCATCAGTCATTACTCAAAACTGTTTTCTCGTAAATCCGGTTGTTTATGTTACCTGCAAAGAATCCCCCAAACTCATAAACCCACCACTCGAAGCATTTCATCAAAGTGCTGGGGATGGCCAGCTTCATGTAGGCGCCCCACTCCTGCAGTGATTCTGCAGACCAGCCTGCAGGGGGAGGAAGATGCTCATTTATGTGGTCAGGAAAAACTCGGGGGAGGAATAAACAGGTTCCTCAAGTATAAATGTCCCTCACCTCCCCACGTCTTTACATGGAGCTTCTTCCACCAAATGTAAGCAAACAGAAAGGTACAGATGTAAATCTGAGACAGAGTGTTGGCCGCTGCAGATCCCCTAGGAAATAAACACTCAGGGTAACATTGGTGTGCGCAGTTATTTTATTCAGATTTGAAATATTATACTGAGACGTGTTACCACATTTACCTGACACCCAGTCCCAGCCAGTACAGGAAGATGTAGTTTGTCACCGCATTTGCTATGTTTGCCAAAGCAGCAGTGTACATTTGTGGCAGAATTATACCCTGAGAAAACAAACAAAAGGAAATTTGAAAAACAAGGGGTTACCATGACTCATCATAATTCCCTACTATGTCAAGATTTTAAATATATTCAATAAGATTCAGAATGTTTGTATAGCCTGAAATTTGGTTTTAAAGAAATAACATTTATGGACCTGATTCTGCAGGTACGACACCTGAAGGTGATGGAGAAACATTGCCTACAAAGAAAGACTTTAAAGTATGTTATAAAGGATTCTCAAGTCTGTTACACAAACACTGGAATAATGTTCATAAACAATGTGTTAATCTTGGACTAAATGTCAACTTACCGGCACTGCAGGAAGGAAGGCTGTGATATACAGCTGTGCTATTCTGAAAACGAGAAGTTACCAGTAATGATCCAACAGTCATTTTATGGAACTAAATAATGTTTACAGAAATGTTTAATAACTTACTGTGAAGTTTGATATTTCCATTTTGAGCAAAAGTTCAAAATTAAAAACATATATAAAAAATATTTTTAATGTTAAAAATGAGGCACGGCGGTATGAATTGGTAAATTCTGTGTCACCATGACTTCAGTATTTGATTACTTTTTACAAAGCTCTTATTTTTGTGTGCGGTCTGTGCTGCAGAGGAAGATAATCTGTTATTGAATTACTGTGTTGTGAAGAGGATGCTCAGGGTTGTCCATGATATTTTTTTTTTTTCATTACAAGCCAAGAAAGAAATCCATTTCTGCCATGTTTTTAGGAGTCATTCAGGCTATAATACAGAACAGATGCTTAGTAATTCCGCTGTTAAGTTTGGTGTAAATCTCACTGAAGTGAACATGTCTGACCTTATTTTTGAGAATTTAGTCTTTGAACTGATATGAACAAATCATTTTAAAGTAAAACACATATCTTCATGAAACTCGCCTTAATATAACACAAAAATTAAGATATTAAATTATACTTTATGAGTTTTATGAAATGTCATACTAAAATATGTTAATGAGGCATTATGTCATAGATATAATAAGACATTTTTTTTGTCAGGTCAGAATGAGTTTAAGGAGAGGTCTCTCCTTAAATGGATAATGTGTAATGAGCTGTGTGAAATGCACAGTTTAGTCCTCTTCTGATGCTCTCAGCAGCAGCAGCAGCAGATAACTGATCTGATGATGCTCATCTTACCAAATGTCCAAACATTAACAGCTAAAAGCTGTGTTCTCCAATCCAGGTCCTCAGGGGCCACTGCTAAGCATGTTCTAGAAGTTTCCTTGCTCTAACAATCAGCTTGCCATAAAGGCCTGCAGAAGTCTGTAAATGACCCATTCTTGAATCAGGTCTTACGAACAGGAAAACAAGCAGGATACTGGCCCTTGAGGACTTGGACCGGGGAATCCAGAGCTAAAGTCATGCATCCTGAGTCTAGGAGACTAAAGACTTAAAAGTTGATAAAACAATAATATCAAACACAGCCTGCTGTGACCATTATCACACCAACATGGTATAACAGACGTTTGTCTGCTGCAGAAAACTTGTAACCGACCAAGAAATTGAGTTCAACCAATTTTGAATCGTCCCAAGACCAGCTTATTTGACATACAGTAAATCTTTTTCAATAAAAGAAAGTATGTCAAATATACATTTATGTGCGGGGAATTTGTTTTAAGGATCTGCTCTGTGAATTTGTAGAGACCAGAATTTATGTAGGAATAATAATTTAGCGATGGTCTTGAATACAGTGAAGAGCATGGGGTTACTTTCAAACTTGTGGTAGAAATAGCATCACTAAATATTTAAAGTATCTACCTGGCCACCTCGGGACCCTGGCCCAGACACAAAAGGATGGCCTGGGCGTTAATGAGGAGCCCCCAGCAGGGCAGACAGAACAACAGCAGGATGATGATGCTCCGCTGAAGGATCACTCCCACCTGTAACAGGTTCTTCCCTCCAAACGTCTGTCAAATTGTAAAAGATTTAGCAGCAAGACTGGACAGAAACATGGAAGACCAATGAAAATATTAGGTGTATTATGTGTATTGTTGCTAAGGGACAGAACATTTGCAGTAAATTTCCAGAAACAATCAATAAAATTTCCATGGGAAGTTAAGTTGGTGAATTTTGAATATGTTCCCATTTAAAATCAAACAGCATATGTGCCATTGTTGTGTTGAAAAAGACGAGAAAAAAAGCTTCTGCAACCACTCCTGCAAACCAATTAGTTTAATTAGCTCAACTGAAATATTCTGGAATGGTTCAAATAAATTTACAAAGAAATGGAGGACAAATGAACAAAAATCACCAGACTGATAAATAAAGTTTCCTCAATCAACTACAACCTACGTTCTTGTATGGCAGAAAACGTGCTAGCAGAAGGTAAAATAAACAGCATGGCTGTAATGAGCACCATGGAAGCCTCTTAAACTGATGATTATTTCACACTTAGCATATCTGATTTACTGGCTAGCAAGCTAAACACACAGAACATCCTAGTAATATCTCTAAACCTTAGCGTGATGTATTCTGGCTCAGACATTCTGGCTTCAGTTGAACTGGTGTTTTATGGAGGGTCTCGAAATTATCTGCATGTGATGAAGGAATGCACAGGTAGATGATCAGTTTAATTGGCATTACATTGAATTCCTTTAATCAAAATTCTAGTAAACCAGAGTTAAGTTCCCTGCTATAGGCTAAACATGGGTTTTGTAAATTACTTGTTTATTCCTTTTAACTCACATCAGTTCCCATATATTCATGTAAATTCCCATGGAAAGTGTCCATTTCTGAAGATTCTTGTTAATTTGTGACTCTATGTATGTATGTATGTATGTAACATAAACAGGGATTTCCAAACCTGAGACACTAAAGTGTCACATGCCAGTCCCAGACCATATCCCGTTGCTGCCGTGGTAACATTTATGGTCTGAAATGAATAAACACTGTTGTGAGCAATGCTTGTTTGACTCAAGAACAACACAGTTCATTGATTTAATCACAGTAAGTCATTACAAGTGATTGCGACTGAGCTATCCTGCTGAATGGAGACATATTTGTTTGTTCCTCCTGCAGGTTCCTGGAAATGACATCTTCATTTATCATTTTCTCATATTAACCTCCATGAGTCCGCGGAGAATGAAGCTGAACACTTACAGCAGACGCTAATCCATAGCCGGCCATCACTTCATTTCCCAGACGCCCACAGAACATTGTAACCACAAACGGAAGCAGATAGCTGAGGATTCGAGAGAGCAGCTAGAAAGACAAACAGCAACAGTGCAGTTGAAGCAGCTATCAGCTGACAGGTCATATCTCAGCAAACACAACTTGCAATCAATAGTCATTATCATCAGACTTTGTCTTGACATGAGTTATTGTCATTATTTTGGTAGATTGCAGATAATGCTTGGAAACTAACCTGCCAGACTATGTCTTCAATAATGATTTCTGCTTTTAAGTCCCAGACGTCTCTAACTTTTTTATTTTTATTTTTAGCAAAGACAGGCTGTCATCAATCTTTCAATGCATTCATCAGCTTCCACACATCCTCCAACGGACAGAACAAGGCATGTAAACAGTGCCAGTCCTTACCAGAGGGCCTGTCATCCTCAGGATGTGGTACATTTCCTCTCTGTGGGCCACGGTGACCCTGTGGTGCACCCACCTCCGGAAAAAAGGCTGGTCACCGGACCCGTCCATGTCCACAGAACAAGATACTGAAGTACGTCTTCCACAAATGTGTCTCCTCATCTCTCATATGTTGTTTCATGTATGTTGCTCTCTAAATGCTGCGAAGAATGGGGACCTTGCTGTGGCCGGAGCAGACCTGGAAGTAAGCCAGAGGCAGCTGAAACAACATAGATTGTAAAACAAAGACATGCTGCAATCAAAACAAAGCTCAAGATGGAGGACTTGAAAAGGAGAATTTTCACATCTGTTTGATTAAATGTGTAAAAGACAATGAACCACCTATAGTTCTGACTAGAGGAGGGAATTCTCCAAGAATAGACAGATTTCTATCATTCTAAACATAAAACTTCTACAGAATGGCCGACCAAAATATGAACATTACTGGAGACAATGGGAACTCAGCCCTTTAACCCTTGTTGTCTTGAAAGACTTTTGGAATTACTCAACATTTCAATGCTACATAGCAAATACATCACGTACTAAAGACATTTCTTATGACAAATAAGAGTTAAACAGTTTCTGGCATAAGAAGAGTTGGATGCTGATGTATTATGTGGAAGGACGTCATCCTCAGGACTCTAGTGATGAATACAAAGACAAAGAACAGTCCAACATTTTTATTGATGATAATAGAGCATTTATTCATGTTTCCACAAACACGACGTAATTCTTATTCTGTTCCAGCAGATACAGGTAAGATAACACTTTGTCAAAATTTTAGATTCAAATGACAAAAATGCAACTGACAGAAATGAAACCCTACAGTTCAACTTTCTATTATCAAATAACTAAACTAATGGATGCATTCATGCCACACTGGTCAATTGTTTTGCTGTCCAGCAGATTTTTGCAGCAGCTTAGACCAGAGCCAAACTGATACTGATCAAACCTCCAACTAATTGTTAATAAATTCATAATGGCTAAAGTGTATGTGACTTCACAAGCTAGAGCCCAAACCACTCCAACAAGTTATGGTCTCTCTTCTATTGCACAGTGGAAGAAATTGGATCAGGAGCATATGTTGTGTTGATCCAGTCTTCAGTTAGGTTGGCCTTTGCTGAGTGGGTCTCTGGCAGGGGCACAAGAAAGTGAACGCCTGCTCCCACAGCGAGAAGAGCCACCGCTGCAAACACAATGAGTCCCCGTCTGATGATCAGCTGTCTGGTGGAGAGACGACTACCTGCCAGCTGCTCAACCACATGTCCACCCTGCTTCTCAGTGTTTCTGTCATGGTGCTCGGCGCTCACAGACATGTAGCCATCTGAAGACTTGAGGGAATAACTGTTATTACTTCATTATATTAAATCAGATAAAGAGAAGCTCAAAGAAAATGTGGTGGAGAATGATGTTTAAAACATTTGGCTCGCATGCTCTATATGACAGGATACAGAAGGAAAAAGGAATCGAAAGAAAAAATATAATATTTTTTTACTGTTGATAGTATGAACCCACTTACGCTCCCATTGTTTAATGTCTCACCAGCACCAGTCGTGTCAAACATTTCATCGGTGCCTGAAAGTCTCATGTGAATCTTTTTCTGAGCCCGTTTCACAGCCTGAAAACAATAGGATACAAAAACGTAACTAGGAATCTTTCCGCCTGTACACGCTTTATAAATAGCTACTGAAAGGTTCAAGATATATGTCGACAACTGATCCATTTATATCTGGTGTCAGATATGAGAGATATGTGTAGTTGAGATCCTATATATGTTTATACTGATTGATTGGCCGGTAAAATACCTCCTCTGTCATTCTCTTCCAGTTCAGCCTGAAGATGACAATGATGTAGAAGCTGGATTGCAGGATGACACAAATGAGGAGTCCCAGCCAGAAACCTGCAGAGAAAACAAATGAACGTGCAAAAAGCTCAACAGGCGCACATGTAATACCTTACTCTTTCTGTGTGAAATCTTTTATATTCTGAAGGACTAACAAACTATAGTCACATCAAACAATTACCTAAAATTCTCATTTTGGCAACAAATATAAAAGTCACGCTCAGTGAAAGCCCTATGCCGTAGTATCCAATGAGATTAGCCACAGCTGGTATCTTTTGTTTGCCTGTTCCCAAGAAGATACCTTTGCACACACACTAAGATGAGGAAAACACAATTTGTATTTCACATGCTGTATATTTCTTGCTTTTTGGCACATCACTGTAAATATATTTGCTCTACACACAATACAGGCTGGTAGACTCACCACAAGACCGTCGAAGAACTGAAGGAAACAGTAAACAGTCATCAAGTGTGAGACCAGACCTACAATTTTGCTGAAAATAAGATTTTTTTTATTAAGATATTTCCAAAGACAATCCTTGTGTATAGAAGAAATTGTAATTAAATGATTGAGGAGAACAGGGTAAGTCAAGCCAGTTGAGGGAAATCAATAATAATCAACTAATTCATCTCGGTATGTTATTAACCACGGTGTTTCTGTACAGCAGAGTTTAAGGAATTATAGTAAATATAACAGTCTATCACAAAAGTGAGAGACAGGCTGAGATGCTGCATTCCAAGTAATGAAATAAAGGAAATGTTTCCAAAACTGGTTTTATGACAGGTGTTAATGTTTGACCTTTTCTTTTTTAAAGCATTACAATAATTCTAGAGAGAATCAGTAACTATTGACAGTCAAACATTAAATTTAATCCACATAAAAACACGCCGTATTTCAATGAGAGAATATGTACAAATTCAGTCTTACTTTGGCGTCACAAAAAGATCAGTTAAGGCCATATAAATCCAAATCTATTTCAAATAATCCTGCAAACAAACATACTATCAACCCACAGTTATAATGTTCTTGGCGGTGGTATCATTGGGACTAACAACATCAGGTTTCACCATCCAGCCAATGGCTGAATGGGAATCGTGAACCGGTTCCTGTAGAGAACCGGTTCCGTGTGTTTCAATTCCATGGAATCATTTGGCAGTTTATCTAGCGATTCTCTTATCGATTCCAGCCAGTACGAATCTCACGTAATTTACGCACAGTCAATTCCGGAAAGCACTTATGTGATTAAATTACAGCAGCGTCCCAATTGGTAGCACAGCGACAGATGCGCTGGTATGGCCATCTCAAAAGACTCCCTCCTGAACACCTCACTCATGCTATCCTCCACTTTGACCCCGAATCTGCCGGCTTGAAACGCCCCCGTGGTGCTCCCCGCACTCGATGGATGGATGCTGTTACCAGGGACCTACAACAAACTAGGCTTGTCACTGACTGAAGCCGAGCCTCTAGCACTGGACCAATCCAAATGAGAAAATTGGTGAAACTGACACCAAGCAAGAGACCTGATGATGATGATAATGATGATTAAGTTACGTCAGTTTAGCACGCGCATTGCAGTTGTAAACAACAATGGCACCCACCAGGTTCAAACAAAGTTTGGCTTCACTTCAGAAAGAAAGATGGCAACAAGGCAACTAGCAGTCATTGTAAAGTGAAGATAACAGCGTCGGGAGGAAACACGACTAACATGCAGAAACATTTGCGCACACAACATGCGATAATGTTAAACGAGTGTTGTGTTTTTGACGCTTCAGACTGATGGATCTCAACCCAGCGGCAGTAGCCAAGCTAAGATCACCTCTGGTAACTCTGGTAAGTAGCTATGCCTACTTCCTATGTGCTTCTTTGTAAAACACACTATAACATTAACGCTATGCTATTAAACGAATGCCTTCTGCATTACATTTAGGAAGATGACCGTGACGAGAGAGAGTCTGGCTGGCTCAAAGGCAGCTATCGCTACTGCTCCCTACCTACTTCACTAGACATGCTTATTTTTCTGCAAAAGAATTGTTAATTCTTCATAGTATTTGCAGATTTGTACTATGCACTGTTTCCTTTGTATTTGATAGTATTTATCTTTTTTTATTATTATTTTTTGAGTGCTTACTGAGCTCATATATCCTTTTAAAAAGGAGATTTTTTCATTTTTATTAGGAAAAATCTGTTAGTAAAATGTTACACATTCTTGTGTATTTGCACAGTTACATATTACAACAGTTAACACATTATCTTTGGGCCTCTTTTGACCTCGCTGTTGAGTTTGTAAGGTCGTGACTTCTAAGTAAAAAAAAAAAAATGATGCTAATAAAACTGTTAGTTCTCCTTTCCCCCCAAATTAGAATCGATAAGCGAATCAATAAAGAATCGAATCGTTAAACAGTATCGATAATGGAATCAGAATCGGAAAAATCTTATCAATTTCCATCCCTACCAGCCATGCTTCCATCCATTCATCCATTAACTTCCGCTTAACTGGGTCGCAGGGTAGCAGCCTAAGTAAGGAGGCCCAGACCTCCCTCTCCCCAGCCATCTCCTCCTGTTCACCAAGACTGGCTGAAAAGTGGCTCATGTTACCCATAATCCCCCTTGTGAGAGTGCCGGTGTACAAACTCACTCATCGGAGGTGAAGATGTAGCCGATCACAGTTTTGGCAGAACCAAGTACAATTCCTTCAACAACCGCCATGCTCCCTGGAAAAGAGAAGCTGTGAAATCTGCCAAACAGCAGAAAATGTTGAGAAAATGAATGCTGATCTTTAAATACTGATCATCATGTCTTTCACAGACCTGCAAGGAGTAAGAGACAACTTGCTGGTGAGAATTGCCCTGGCAGTGTCTCCTGCACCAAGAGCATTACCCACCCGTGCACATGCTGCAGCTTGAATCCCAAGGGGAAACTATGGGTTCATAATTATGGCAATAAAAAATATTAAACAAACACTTAAAGTATGATAGTATTAAAGTATTATGTTAAAGTGCTTCGATGATGACAGTGTTCAAGTTAAACTACAGCCATAATATATGCTGTGATTTGCACATTACCATGTAGGTTATGAAAGCCACCATTATTACAGCATGCTGGGCCGCCAGCTCATCTTCACTCATCATTCCTGATCATTACAGACAATGACAAAATTACAGGCTTACCAGCTTTTATCACAAGCAATTTTCGATGGCAGTGCTACTGTACATTGGCCGTGCACGTTAATGGGCTGGAATACTCAAATACTACCTGCAAAAAATCCTCCAAACTCATAAAGCCACCACTCAAAGCAAGTCATTAATGTGCTGGGGATGGCCAGCTTCATGTAGGAGCCCCACTCCTGCAGTGATTCGGCAGACCAGCCTGTAGAGGGAGGGAGACCCTCATTTATGTCATATGAATAATCATGGAGGATGAACATCTTCCTGTATGTGAGCGCAGCGAGTCAGTGAATATCAATCCCTCACCTCCCCATGTCACTGCATGGAGCTTCTTCCACCAAATGTAAGCAAACAGAAAAGCACAGATGTAAATCTGAGAGAGAGTGTTGGCCACTGCAGATCCACTGAAACACATGCACAGGATGAAATCAATGTGATCATTTTATTAAGATTTAAAAGGATGTACTGAAATGTGAGGACACCTACGCAACGCCCAGATCCAACCAGTAAAGAAAGATGTAGTTTGTCACCACGTTTGCTATGTTTGCCAAAGCAGCAGCGTACATTTGTGGCAGAATTATGCCCTAAGAAAACAAACACCAGATGATATGAGAGTAACATTTACCCTTCAGAAGAGTAATTCAAATTGATTAAAGAAACTACAAGTGCAACAGAATAATAAGTACAGGATATTAGTGCACCTGGTTCTGCAGATAGGACACCTGAAGATTATGCAGGAACATTGCCTAAAGACAAAGACAGCTTTTTAAAAAGTGTTTATATCAAAGTTTAAGGGCAAGTAGCTTGCATTAAATTTTAAAGGTCAGTTATATTTGTACATAAAGATGAAAGAAAAGTTACAACTCACTGGCACTGCAGGAAGGAAGGCTGTAATATAGAGTTGGGCTATTCTGAAGTTTCAAAAAAAGAACATCCAATTAAAGGAAAGACTTGGGTTTCAGGGTAATTTACACTGTTCAGTAAAACCACTTTAATTTTACTGCTTCTCAAAAATGACCAGTGGCAGGAAATATAAATTTATATGTGGAGATTTTGTTCCCACATTTTAATGCAAAGATGGTGCTTGTTGCAGATGATAATGTTCTCAATCATTACAGAAGCTCCAAGGTGAAAGTTTAGATGCTCTTAGTTACCTGGCAACCTCAGGGCCCTGGCCCAGACATAACAGGATGGCTTCTGCATTAATGAGGAGCCCCCAGCAGGGGAGGCAGAACAACAGCAGGATCATGATGCTTCGCTGGAGGATCACTCCCACTCGCAGCAGGTTCTTACCCCCAAACGTCTGTACAATAGTACACAGACAGTGTTAATCATTTGAGAAAGGAGAGTAATGAATAGCTGGGATGTGGAGTAGTAGTTATGGATTTTCCAGACCTGAGACACCAAAGTATCACATGCCAGACCCAGACCAGTTCCTGTCGCTGCCGTGGTAACGTTCAGGGTCTGAAAGTCATTCAAAACATGCTTGAATTAATCTAGAGTACTCTTGAACAGACTGCTATAACCATTATTTCTATTATTCATGTTATATGGTTTAATTGAGAGGAAAGGTCATTTCCATATGTAAAGGAAGACACAGGACCATATGAATAATAAGCACTTACTGCAGAGGCTAATCCATAGCCAGCCATCACGTCATTTCCAAGGCGGCCACAGAACATTGTCACCACAAACGGAAGCAAGTAATGGAGGATTCGGGAGAGCAGCTAAAGACAAACATCAGCAAGGGTGCAGTTTACATAAGCTTGTATTCAATTTATGAACGCATAAACACAATGTGGCAATTGATTTTCATGGCTGTCTTTGCAAATAGACTGAAACACTGTCCTTGTTTGAAACGTACCGAACATGGTTTTACAGTGTGCTTGCTGATGCCACAAACAAAAACTATGCATGTCCTTCTGTATAAATCTACTTGACACAAAGGGCAACCTTGCCCCGCACAACGACTGCAAGACAGAAAACAGTACGCAGAGAAAACAATGCCAGTCCTTACCAGAGGCCCTGTCATCCTCAGGATGTGGTACAGTTCCTCTCTGTGGGCCGCGGGAACTTTGTTGCGCACCCACCTGCAGCGAAAAAGCTTGTCACTGGACTCCTCCATGTCTGCAGCGCCAGGTCGTAATGCAAGTTCAAGCTGCTGTACTCTCTGTCATGCGCTTATGTTTGATGCTCTCTGGGGACAGTATTCACAGCCGCTGTGTGAAGCATTTCAACATCCAAGAAAGTTACTAATTAATTCACTCCAGGTCAGGTTCACACACTGCATTTTAGATTTGGAATTGTTTGGCACTAGAAATAACAAAGACAAAAAAAAAAAAAAAACTCTCACTATGCAAAACGACTTCATAGTTAGTCCTTGCAACAGGTACAGGTACATTGTACATGGTACATTACATTTAACTTCACTGAACGTGTCACTGTGGGAGTTATTATATAGCAAACAGTCACAGGTTACAGGAAGCAATATTAAATAACCACAACATGCTCTCTCTCTACATTTGTTTTATCACATAGAAGAGGTGAACAGGAAGCACGATGTGCAGGCATGATTATTCATGAAAAGCTTATGCATTTTAATGACTACACCTTTCTTTTGGAGAAGTCCAATCACTTCCCTATCACTTCAGGCAAATATATTCATTAAAGAATTTGGGAATATGAAGCACTGACATGTCATATGGTTCAGAGTAGTAGATAGTAGTGAACCAGTCGCTGCGTTGGCAGCATCCACAATGAGATGCAGCCTTTCTGCAGCGATCGGGGTGAAAAAAAACATTCAACCAGCCATCTGTTAGTGGGTGACAGCATATATCATTGTGCATATGGGTCCTGTTACATGGATAGAAAACATATTTTCACATCAGAGCTAAACCGCATCAAAGAACAGAGCACAAATCTGTACACCTGTTCAGATTTGAAATCATTCCAGTTTCCATATCTGAACAACATCTGCTTTTAAATTCAACGCCATAAAAAATGTTATATTTCACCAACAGGTAATGATGTTTTTGGTCAGCTTTCATAGAGTTGCTGAATTTGTAGGTTGTTGAACATCTACAATTTAGGCTGGCACGAGCAGCAGCTAAAGAAACAAACCTAAAAATAATTTTCAGAAACCAAAGTTAATCATACTGATTGCTTACCTCTTTGAAAGCGTTCATAATTGATTGGGTCAGCTGGTAAAAAGTTGTAAAAGCGTCTACACTTATAATATACAGTACATGTGGCATCCATGGTGTTTTAGACTGTTTTCTTACCCATGAATTGGGGAAACTAGAGTACCGTCAAAATGGTATCCGCTGGTTGGGAGCACTGGTTGAAACCGATCATTAATGCTGCATGGGGGGCTTTTGTGTGTAATGCAAATTTCCAGTTTTGAAGCCACTGTGAACTCCACTGAAGCGGAGGGCGAGTGTATAAAACCAAAATGGGGAAGAACATTAGCAAGCTGAACGTCACAAGAAATTGCAGGCCACCTTTGTGTCAATACGGCAAGGAAATGATCAGCACTGACTGCGACGAGTGGTGATCCCGTCTACTTCTACTGGAATAACTAGAGGAAGGCCGAGCAAAGCCCCTGACGAATGTGAGTTCTGCCACCCTTCACATATCATATTCCCCTGTATTTCCAGGTGCCCCAATTCATTCGGGAAAAGCAGAAGAGCTGTCACTTATCCGAAGAAAATACAACATCCAGAGCAGGCAAAGATTGTACTGCATACTCTGAGATTAGTGAATAACCACTCTGCCTCCTGAGTCACAGCCACTCAGGAAGAAATATCACAACCAACTAGAGGTCAGGCCCTCGCACTTGTCTCCCTTTTATTTATCTCTGTAAAAGCAAAGATGAATGACAATGTGGTCATGAGACTTGCAAATATCCAAATTTGTTCAGACCATTTGTATTTCTGTGTCTTCCGTTTGCATAATCTCAAATGTAAAAAGATAATATTAAATATTGTGAACACCCTAAAACTAGTATAAGGCTTTACAGAAAAGAAAGACAGAAAGATTTGAAAAATAGAGCTCTAGAATTATACCTCATGCAGAGAAACATTGTTTTGTGTGTTGCTGTGTGCTGTTTTGCCCCCCTTTTTTCTCTTTTTTCTTTCTGTATGTGTGCAGGCCGGAGTTTCCTGAGTTTCATGTTGAATTGCAGTTCTATCCTCCGTCCTTCCCAGCGTTTACCTCCACCTGTGTGTGTGTGGATGTGTTTGGGGTGCCGGCTGGTGTGGTGTAGTCCTCTGACCATCTCACCTCAGTGCTGCCTGCATCTGTTTATGTTGTCATTTCATTCAGTCATTTGTGTGCTCTCCTCTCTGTCCTCCATCCTCTCTCTGTCCTGTCTCCCCTCTATTTTTCTCTTTCTTTACCCGGCTGCCCTTCGGCAGGAAGGTCCCCCCATATGAGCCAGGTCCTGCTCAAGGTTTCATCCTCTTAAAGTGGAGTTTTTCCTTGCCACTGGTTTTTTTCTCCCACTGTGGGAGTTTTTTTTAAAAACTTTTTTAACTTTTTAACTTTTTTTTTTTTTTTAACTTTTTAACTTTTTTTTTTTTTTTAACCTTTTTTAACCTTTTTTAACTTAACCTTGTTTAGGATTTAATATTATAATTTTAAGTTAATGATATTTGCTCAAGGGTCATGCTCTGGGTCTCTGTAAAGAGCCTAGAGACAATTGACAGTGTAACAGATACAATACAAATAAAATTGAAATTGAAATTGAAATTGTGTAATGCATTGCAGTTAAAAAGTCATTGCAAACAGCAGGACACCATTCACCTCTGTGTCATATGTTAAAAATCTATTTTAACCAATATAATCAACCCAACAAAGAATGAGAAAAAGAATGAGAAATAATGCTTGATTAAATGATCTCACCGTATCGGAAAATGTGACATCATACTGCCTCAAATATGGAAAAGAATGAGTGCAAAAGCCTCCAAGCTGTATGTTTGTATGCTGTTTGTATGATGTATCTTTCATGTTTTACTGATCCAGCGACAGGAATAACTGCCACAGACACCGTGTGATGTACCTGTGATTTCTGTGTCATTAATTATTTTCCCGATCACCTCATATGTCACCTGCTCTTTCTAGGCATCTCTGTGAACCCACTTATGTTCGCTGTCATCTTCCTTTTCATCTTTTCCTTCCCTCTCCACTGCGACAACCCATCCACCAGCTCCCTTCTAAAATGTGTGAAATACACATTTAGTTTTGGATTAGATAACTATGGGCTGGCTTTTTGGTGAAGCCATTGTTTCCAACCTACACACAACAACCAATTCTCATGTCTTTTGTCTGTCTATCTAAAAAGAAATCTAATGTCTTGTATTTTTGATCATACTCACATGCTCATGCACCTCTGCATGCCCACCTTTCATTGCGCCTAATGTTCATTTGATGAGCTGTACTGATTCAAAAACAAACCTTTTTCAGGGAGACATGCATCTTTACCTCATCTGAAGGTAGATTCCTTTAGTATATTTGCCTTGTTTTGAAAGAAGAGTCTCTTAAAAGAAAAAAAAAAGAGTAGTCTATAGTAACAACATGTATATTAAACTGGATTTATTACAATGGCAGAATAAACATTTATTGCCTGGAAAAAAAAACATGATTTAATCAAATATTTATTTGATTCTGTATATCAGGAGTTCATTGACGCCCCTCTAAAGGCCATATAAACAGATGTGACTGTTGCATTACATTTTTCCTGTTGCATTCTGTTCATTAGCTAAAATAATAAAGTCATTTGAGCCCTCTGCAAATTTACTTGCAAACTCAAACTTTCAGCAACGTGGCTCTGCCTGTTTATTTTTCTATTCCCCTGTTTGTCATGCAGATGGGAAGCTCCAGCTCTTATCAAAATAGAACTCGACAGCTTGTTTAAGTTAAAGGTATATTTTTCAAGGTCATATGTTTATCTGGGCTAAAAAAATATCTGAGACACAGGAACTCAGATTAATCTTGCTTCTTCCTAAAAAGTCGCTTCACTTAAAAATCTATACACAGTTTCAGAGCATAGATAACTGTGGATTATAGGATAAAAAAGAAAAAAAAATCTTGGTTCATATATAGGGGTAGTTGATGATCATCAATGAAAAAAAAACATTTCTTTAAGAGTCTGGGTTTCCCACAGTCAGACATTGTTTTACTGGTGGAGGAATTTTAAAAGCATTGATCCTTTTCCCAGGAGAGGTTGACCAACAAAGATCAAGCACCTCTCATGACCCACTGCAGTTTGGACACACAGATGTCATCATCTGCCAGCTTCAGCAGGCCCACTCTCATTTAGACAAAGCAGGCCCTGCTGTGAGGATCTTGTTCTTCAGCCTGAAGTAAGTGAGGAACTTCAGAAAACACAGATGGATGCCTCTGCACAAGACAAGGGAGTTTATTTTGGATTTGAGTATTTACTATTTCCTACCTAGAAAAAAGATGGGAGGTGGTGGAGGATGACAGATACCTTTGTATTAACCTGAAAACAGACTGTACTGAAAAAGCAACAACAACTGGGATGTTTACGAGAGGGAAGCTAGTTTTTGAAGGTTAGGTTTTAGGGTTCAAGTTATTGCAGTTATTGCAGCAAGATGTTGCAAAATGTTAAAAAAAAAAAAAAAAAAAAATTGGAGCCATCAGTTAACAACAACAACAACAACAAAAAAAACTCCTGAAACTGAATATGTGAAGAAAAATGCTGTACAATCCTTTCATGATAGTTCAGGCCATAATTCAGGCTTCAAAAATAAAGATATAAAATTTCTATTTTTTTGCCAAGAATCAACAAGTGGGACACCATCGTGAAGTGGAACAAAATTTATCGGATATTTTTAACTTTTTTAACAAATAAAAAAACTGAAAATTGGGGCGTGCAATATTATTCAGCCCCGTTGCGTTAATACTTTGTAGCAGCACCTTTTGCTGCAATAACAGCTGCAAGTCTCTTGGGGTTTGTCTCTATCAGTTTTGCACATCAAGAAACTGAAATTCTTCCCAATTCTTCCTGTAAAACAGCTGGAGCTCAGTGAGGTTGGATGGAGAGCGTTTGTGAACAGCAGTCTTCAGCTCTTTCCACAGATTCTGGACTGGATTCAGGTCTGGACTTTGACTTGGCCGTTCTAACAACTGGATACGTTTATTTGTGAACCGTTCCATTGTAGATTTGTCTTTATGTTTTGGATCATTGTCGTGTTGGAAGATAAATCTCCGTTCCAGTCTCAGGTCTTTTGCAGACTCCAACAGGTTTTCTTCCAGAATGCTCCTGTATTTGGTTGTCCTATGGACAGACTCTCCCACCTCAGCTGTAGATCAGTTCATCCAGAGTGATCATGGGCCTCTTGGCTGCATCTCTGATCAGTCTTCTCCTTGTTTGAGATGAAAGTTTAGAGGGGCGGCCGAGTCTTGGTAGATTGGCAGTGGTCTGATACTCCTTCCATTTCAATTTTACACACAGTTGGATTCTATTGATCATCATCAGTCATTCAGGACAACATTGGATCTTTCAGAGATCCTCACTGAACGTCTGGAGTGAGTTTGCTGCACTGAAAGTAAAGGGGCCGAATGATATTACACGCCCCACTTTTCAGTATTCAGCCCCACTCGGGGCTGAATACTTTCCCAAGGCACTGTAGCTCTCTAAAAATCTTTAAAATAACATGTTGTCCTTATTTTGTATTTTAAATGCAATTTTGCTTGTCGTCAATAATATATGCTTCAAAGTATCTGATTAACCATCTTTTAATTCAGTTCAATTCAATTCCTCCATGAATAGATTTGTAATAATCTGTGTGGTTACTGAGGAATCCAGAGAACTATTTGAGCAACTAAGGAGCTATTTCAAATTAGCTGAAGTTCATTTCTATGAGTCATCCATCAAGAGAACATCGAACAACAATTATGTGCATGAGAGGGCAGAGAGAAAAAGGCCTTGGCTCCCCAAAAAACAGCAGAGCTGCCTCAGTGCAGTTTTTAAAAGATCACATGTTCAAGCAAGGAAAGCTATTGAGGTGACAAGGCCTGTCACATCTCATGCCACTGAGAGCTGTGATATGTGCTTCTTGCGCATGACCTTTTCTTGAAGGGGGCCCTTTAGATAATTGCTTTCTTAAATTCAATATGAAGATTCGTTTTCCTTTTATTTTTTCGCCTTAAACTTTTATTTTTTCTCCTTAAACTATTCTTGTGCAGTGCGTTTCCAAAGTCTTTACGTTTTCTTGTTACCCAAAACTGAATCCAGAGGCTGTGTGGTGGGCCAGTACAAATGGGTTTTGTATGCACGTCTGAGCTTCAACCCTCAAAGGCCCTTTTTCTAATCTTGTTGCATTTCATTTTTTTCTTGCCCACAGACTCTCCACAGAGCATTGCTGTTTTTCTAGGGTCATCATTACTTCAGACAAACCAATAAGGTACTTTAAATCTTACTTTAATGTAAATGTAAATGCAAAAACCTTCAGGAACAACTTTGTGGAGAATGTCAAATTAGTCAAGCTTTAAGGTATAATAGAAAACAGGCCTTAAACAGTGAAATGTTTCAACACCACTTCACTGGAGTGACAAGCATTTTGCTTTTGTTGCTGATCCAACAACTGTGCTTTGATTAAGAAAGTGTGCAGTCTGAGAAGCTATTCTTGTTGCATAGAAATCAGATTCCTGTCCCACTGCATCTCTTTGTCCTTGTGCCTAAGCTGCTTTTAAATGTTGACCTGTTTAGATTTGAATCCCTTCCTCATCACTGTCCAGGCTTAACTCTCCTGCCAGATCACAGGAGAGATTAAAGACTACTCTGCTGTTTTTGGAAATCAATAAGGTTTGTTCTGCTGCTGATGAGTAGAACTGGAGGTCACAGTATGTAATAAAAAACTGCTAAGGTACTCAGTGATTTTAGATTGCACAACATAAACTTGCAGAAACTCCTGTAAGACTTAGATGAACGTTTATGTCAGTATCAGAATGTTGCAATGTTTGTACTGTTAAACAGTTATTCAAGACACATCGGATGTCAATATGCTCAGTGGAAAGAAGGCACCGGGGGTGGGTCTTTTGGCATACTGCAGTATGGTCATGGTGTTATCAGCAGTCCTCAGAGTATCTCCACTCTTTTATGTTGTACTTAATGCGAAGTCTGCACCCTGTGGGTGCACTGAACTCAGGAAGCTGTTTGCTGAAGCTTCAGCATTAAACTACAGTCTCAAAGCTTCTTGCGAACCACAGATGTTCGTGGGTTGAATCTTTGATGTTTTACATAAATTATTTATTCATTTATTTATTTATTTAATGGGGAAATTCAAGCATACATATACCAGGCATTTTGTTGATAAGAAGAAGAAGAACCTTTATTCGGGAAATTGCATTACATTGCATGATGCTGGAACTGGTAAAATCTTAGCGAAAGATCTATTATTATACGGCCAGTTTAGCTTCGTTTCAAAAGCCTATTTAGTGAAAGATGAAAGTGCTCCTTGCCTATTTTTCCCATTATAAAAAACCCTCCACAAAACCCCTCCACATTAGTCACAAAAAAGAGAGGGTAATAAAAAGCACTAAAAGGAGCTTAATACCTTCATAGACCCAATTAATCCAGCTGAGTTGTCCAAGACTAGATACTAAGTCTCAACATTCCAGGTAAAGTCATAGTTCAACACAACATATGAGGTGTGCTGCAGAAAGCTAACGCCACTAAAGTTAAGTGACGTAAGCTTTGTGACTATGCACGGTTACCTAGCAACTATGCAAGAGCTCATCTATGCTCCTATGTAGAGTCCCGTTCCCTGTACAAATAAGCTTCAGGGTACTTATTTATTTATTTACTGGGTTACTGGATGTAGGGAGAGTTTCCACACTTGCTTTTTGTTGTGATTGGAATTCAAAGCGTGAGATATTGCTGCACGTGAAAAGGTTGAATTGCATAACTCACTGTAGTTGTGTGAAACTTTGTTGTCCTGATGATTCTATTTGCAAGTTCAGTCTACTAAGAGGTTCATGTTCTTTAATGTTAAAAAAAAAAAACATAATTGTTCTTATGCTGTACATTTCCACTCCCCACTATTCTAAAACATTCCCCTCAAAATGCATTAATTGCTTTAAAAAGTAAATCAGCTATTTTTTATGACTGAATCTACACTGGTGAGAGCTAACAAAAACACAAGATATGCTTGAATACTAGCCAACAAGGCACATTTTCGTTTCAGACGAGCAGTCTAAAATGTGGCCTCTGATTTGTGTAGACTAAATTACATGTTGAATTAAAAAAAAAAAACAAAAAACATCTGTCAGTAAAAGTTACTGTGGAAGTTGATCTCACCAAAATCATGATCTTGTTGAATTTGTGTGAGTAATCAAAGTAATGACAATGGGGGGGATTTAATCAAATAATAGAATAAATAATGTTAATAAATGCTATGATGTTGAGAGAGTAGTTACTGTGCCTAAACCTTTTTACCTTTCCCAGATGAGCATGGGAGGCGAAACTTGAGTGGCTTGTTTATCTGCGTTTAGCCAAATTTTAGTTAAATACATGCAATTAATGTTCTCTTTTAAAATCAGGTCACTCATAAGAAAAATAGGGCCCGTTCTTCCACCAGATCTCCTATAGCCGCTATTTAGGGATAGCGGGTAGCGGGAGTGGCGTTGCCCCGCAAAGACCGCAATGTTCCACCTTGCTAAACCCGCTATCCCACCTGCGCTACTCGCTACATTGTGGGCCTGGCAGCACCTTGCATGGCAGCAGCCACCCACTGGTGTATGAATGTGTGTGTGAATGGGTGAATGTGAGGCCTTTGTAAAGCGCTTTGGGGGCACGCCATGATGGTGTCTGGAAAGCGCTATATAAGTGCAGTCCATTTACCATCCATTTACATTATGTATAGGAGTGGTTAGGGCGTTCCACCTGTTAAACCAATCAGTGCGTCAATAGCCCTTGCCTTTAAGAGCAGGTTGCTGTTAGGTCTAAACCTTACACTTACACAACTTACACCTGTTCACGTAACTAGGAATGAGACGAGAGAGACAGCTGATGTTAGTTTTTCCTTCTGCAGAAGGGGAAACCGAGAGAAACAAAGTATGGACAACAAGGTCCGTTTGCTGAGTTTCTGATGGCGTTCTCCGCAGTTTCTCAACTGCAGGTTGCTTTTATTAAAATTTGACACACCTCAGAAAACGTCTGTTGCTGGGCAGATAGTGATGTCATACATAGCACAGTTTGCAACATGTTGCAAGGTCACTTGAGAAACAGGAGGATAGAGTAAATGAAACTTATTGTGGGTGCAGTTTCATGAGAACATTCTTCATTTTAACAAAAAGGAGGCAAATGCCAGAGAAGGGGGGAGGCGGCATAGCAAGCATAGACAGATATTTTTCTTTCACAGTTGCTCTACCCACAAACCGCTATGGAGCGTCTAGTCATCCAGATCGGAGCAGCTTTCATGCGTAGCTCATCTGGGACTCTGCTCTAGAGCTTCCTCCTCTTCCTTCCTCCTCCTCCTCCTCTGCACTGATATATACTTAAAAATATTTTTACACGGAACAATTCCTATAAGATATTTTCTCAGGGGTTCAACTGAGGCCAGATCACGCATTTTATACAAGAGTTAATTCGAGAGGTAGAGCCGTTTGTGCACGTCCACAGGTGGGACCAGGTGGAATGCCATTTGCGGGTAGCGGGTGGTCCGACCCGCTACCCGCAACCCGCGATTGCAAGATACTGAGTTTGCGGAAAGGGCAAAAGACATGCCCACTGCCACACCTACAAAGTGAGTAAGGGAGTTGGCATAATGAGTAGTGGCTTTAGGGAGCAAAAGATTGCATTAGTGGTTAGCAGAGGTTCCTAAACCCGCAGTTTACGGGTAGCTGCTAGTGGGTTGCGGCTAGCGGGAGGTGTACGATCGGGGCCATAGTGGGAAATGAAGCGAGGTGGCTGAATAATTGATTATGAATAAAGAAACACTTACATAATCATTCTAGACTGTGTGCAATATTTAAGATAACTAACAGGATAGAGGGCAATATCCTACTCGATCATTAGTTATTGTGTATGAGCAATGAGTTAAGATATCCTGCATCACTTTTTGCCCTCTCAAGTAAAGGTGAGCACCATAGAGAGATATTAATGAGAAATGAATCAGTACTTTAGTAATACCTGCTCATTAGTTAAGCTTTTTATGTCCTTCAAATACCTGGTAAAGTGGAGCATCACACTGAAAGGTTAATAAGTAGTAAGTTATTATTTCTTTATTTATTATCCATTAGTCATTCTTTCCTCAAAAAGCAATGGTTAATTAGTAATTAGTCCCAGATTTGCTGTTTGATCATTTCATATTCAACTGACCATTAATCATCAGCTATTTAATAAAATGTGATCAGGACATTATTAGGTAATGGCAAATTAGCAATTAGTCCTTGAATCCTCATTAGTTCCCATGTTTTTAATCAAATTTTATACATTAAACCGTGAAGTGTGACCACATCTTGTGTAAAAGTGATTTAACATTCAAGAGTGCCATTTTCATTTGTGTTTAAAGTTCCCACCGTCATTTTGTACTGTTTATGCTGTTTGCTACTGTACTTGTGGGTGACTAGGGCAATGTTGAATGGTGAGAGCTTACAGGTCCATGTGCGCTAGAGCAGGTATGACTGAATAAATTAATTAGTGATAAGGGCCGTGGTATACCATTCTCTTGCTGAATGGTCAGTAAATGGATGCTGGTGACACAGATACTGAAAGTACTTGCTGTCGCTCTATAGCGGAGCATTCCATATGAAATTATGAAGGATAGCAAATGATTACCAGAACTGTTTATGTTTTTGGATTTGATTCTCATGTTTTCAGGGTTTTCTTGGTTTTGTCTGCTTGTCTTGTGTTCCTTGTGATCTTTTCTGTTTCCCATAACTTTACTTCCTGCTTTACTTTGACAGTCTGTCTTTCCCTTGTTGAGTTCTGTTTTACTTCCTTTGCTCATCTCCCTGACTGATGCACCTGCATCTTGTTTGTTCCTTAGTTTATTTAGGTCTTGTCTTTCCCCCTCTCACTGGCTGGTTTCTCTGTTCTGCCCTGTGCAGTTTAGTTCTGTCATGTCCTATCCCGTCCCTCTAAGCTCTTGTTTAATCCAGGCATTGCTGCCCTGCTCTGGCTCTGCGTGTTGACTTGGCTTCACTTTGGTTTTTTTGCACATTTGGACTCATTAAAGGACTTTTTTTTGTTGGTTACTTCTGTCTCCCACTCTCCTGCATTTAGGTCCTAACCCTAAACCGTGACAGTACGAAACCAGCCAGTCATGGACCCAGCTGGAGGGGAAGTGATCACTCTTGAATTTTGCCACCAGGAGGTGGAGAAAAACCTGCTGCACACTGAGGACCACCTAGAGGAGAAACACTCGCCTCTTTGAGGAATCGGTGCTGTGGGGGCCCTAACAGTCTGCAACAGGAGACTACTGCTCAGCTTTTCAGCCAGCCTGCTTCCTGGCAGAGGCCTCCCTGAAGGCTGTAAGAAGACCTTACAGGGGCCGCCCCGGTAGCACAGTGGTTAGGGCAGGCGGCCCATGTACAGAGTCCTCGTGTGGCTGGTCGTGAGTTCGACTCCCGACTCGTCGACCCTTTGCTGCATGTTTTCCCCATTCTCTCTGCCCCCCTTCCTGTCTCTCTCCACTATGAATAAATGCCACTACTGCCAAAAAAATCTTAAAAAAAAAAAAAAAAAAGAAGACAGGACAGGAGCTCATACTTCTCTGTGTCCACATTGCCCTCCAGTTCCAAGGTGGCCAAGGTGGCCAAGGCCAAGACCCAGCGGTGGCGGCTCACTGTTTCCACCTCTGACTCCTGCAGCTGCAGCAGCCACTGACTAGGACTCCACCACTGCAGGAGGCGGGCCCTTTGCATTCTGAGTCATGGACTCACTGTTGGTTCCGGCTTTCTCATCTGAACTCTGTAAGCCATCTGGCGCCTGTCTGTCCGGCCTTGCACCTTGATCTTCATTTGTCTTTTATTTCCCTTGTTTTGTGTTATGGCTTAGTTTAGGTGAATGATATCTGAGGGCTTCTGTGCCAAAAAGGGTAAAAGGGTCTGTAAAGTCTGTAAAAATGGAATGTGAAGTAAACAAAAGCCAGGTGCTACTTCAGTATCCCTTTTCATCCATCCATTATCTATGCCTGCTATCCTATGCAGAATACACGGGGATCTGCTGGAGCCTATCCCAGCTCTCTTTGGGCGAAAGGCAGGGGTACACCCTGGACAGGTCACCAGTCCATCGCACACTCACTCCTACGGGCAATTTAGAACCACCAGTTAACCTAACCCGCATGTCTTTGGACTGTGAGTGGAAGCCGGAGTACCCGGAGGAAACCCGCGCAAGCACAGGGAGAACATGCTAACTCCACGCAGAAAAGCCCCTATTGAGGTTTGAACCAGGAAATGATTTAAATGATTCTCAAATGATCCCAAATCCCAAATTTTTTAAAAAGTGTAATTAAAGGGAAGGGTGATGTAAGACAATGGTGCGCATACCTTTCTCCATACTTGAAATCTGCTGCGGGGATCAAATTCTAATTAATTTTTTTCTCTAAACCCAATGTAGCTGGTTAGTGAACACAAAAATGATTTACTTTTAAAGAATATTTTTAAAGGCGCAAATAAATTTACTCTGCAGATTTAAGTTTTCCTCGCACTTCAGAAATCTTCAGACATTTGGTGGAAACTGGTTTGTTATACTGTATATGATTACATTTATGCAGCTATCCAAATGTGGCCACTTGTTTTCTCAAGTGTGATTGTTCACCATCACCTAAGCTACTGCAAAGTCCAAAATTGACTGGGTTTCGATTAGTTGTCCATGTGGCTCACTGTCAGAGCTCTGTCGCAGAGCTGCCAGCATAGCTCCCATCTTGTTTCTGAGCATTTAAAGAATTGAACCTCCACTTTTAAAACTAAACTGAAAACATTTCTGTTTAGTGAAGCTTATAGTTGGTCTAAACAATAGTGTGTTAGGGCCAATAGTTATAGCGACAGTTATAGGAATGGCTGAAACCAAGATGAGAGCAAGCTGGTCTTAAACATTGCCTTGTCATAGCTATGCTGCTATAGGTCTATGCTGCAGGGAGACACCAACATGATCCACTTAGCAGTGTCCTCACCTCTCTTCTCTTCCTGCTTTTACCTTTATTCTTCAGCTGTATCCATAGTTACTTTTAAATCTCATTGTACTCCTGTATAATGTCAATAAAGGGTTTTCTATTTACAGTGGTACCTTTACTTAGGAACATCTCTACATACAAAAGTTTTCAGGTTACGAAACGCCTCAATGGGAAAATATTGCCTCTTGTTACTTGCTGGCTCTGTATCTCGGTTTCAAAGTGGTGCGTCCGAGCTCCTCTGCCATTGGCTATCGCTTAGCATCTTCCTGGCATCCCATTGGCCAGGAGGGCCCCTTGTCTGTATGAGTGTAACCCAGCAACCCAGGTAAACGGACAATTTTTACCTCCGCCAAAGAGGTTATGTTTTTGCCGGCGTTAATCTGTCTGTCTGTGTTCAAGATAACTCAAAAAGTTATCAATGGAGTTTGATTAAATTTTCTGGAGTTGTCGGAAATGTGAATATGAAATGTGAAATGTGAATGTGTTTTAATAAAGGTGGCAAATAGAAAAGTTTTGTGACCTTGATGTAAAACTGCTGAGAGTGTCAGCAGACCTGCAGGTTTCTGGGAGTTTGCTCCACATGTGAGGATCATAAAAACTGAACGCTGCCTCTCCGTGTTTAGTTCTGACTCTGGGAACAGAAAGTATACTTGACCCTGATGACCTCAGGGATCTGGTGGGTTCATATCGAACCAGAAGATCCTGAATGTATTTTGTCCCTAAACCATTCAGTGCTTTGTAAACTAACAGCAGGATTTTGAAGTCAATTCTTTGACAAACAGGAAGCCAGTGTAAAGATCTGAGGACAGGAGTTATATGATCCACTTTCTTGGTGTCAGTGAAGACTCAAGCAGCAGCGTTCTGGTTTAAATGCAGCTGTCTGATGGTCTTTTTAGGGAGACCTGTAGGGACAGCGTTACATTAGTCTAGTCTACTGAAGATAAATGTATGGACAAGTCTTTCTAAAGCCTGCAAAGACATCAGTCCTTTAACCCTGGATATGTTCTTTAAGTGATAATAGGCTGACTTCACGACTGTCTTAATGTGACTACTGAAGTTCAGGTCTGAGTCATGACTCCACCCAGATTTCTGGCTTTTTGGTAAGAGGAGAAGGAAGCATACCTGTTAAAGTCCTGGTTGGTTGGAGTTCTGGGGTTTACTGACACAGGAGGGTTAGTTAAGCTGTCAACAGTAACGAACAGGAAATGAGCATTATTGCTGTTCTTCGCAACAATGTCAGAAAAGAAAGATTGTCTTGCATTTCTCACCTCCAGATTATAAATCCTCAGTCTTACTTTATAGATCTCATAGTGAACCTGTAACTTTGTTTTCCACCACCTGTGTTTAGCTTTCAGACATTCTTGTTTTTCAGCTCTTACCAGCGTGGCATTTTTTCATGGAGCTCTCTTTTTGGCAGTGATCACTTTCACCTTGATGGGGGCAATGACATCAATAATGCTTCTAATTTTACCCTAGAAATGATCCACAAGCTCATCAACAGGGGGCCAGGAGAGAGGGGGTGAGGGAGAGAAAGCTTGTAGAAACATTTCATTAGCATTTTCACATTTTCACCCATGTTTCATTTTTTGACAACTTCTGTTTGGACATTCTTGTTGACAATAACATCACTCTCAAAGAAAACACAGTAATGATCAGACATCCATCACCACAACCTCAGAAATATTCAGACCTTTGGAGATGACTAGAGCCAAACAGCGTTCTTTGTTATGCATTTTTTCCTTCACGTGCTAAGTTAGACCAAAATTATCACTGCTCTCGTAGTTTTTTTGTGCTGTCCTGCACCCCCCCCCCCTTTTTTCTCTCTCTATATATTGTGGAGGAAATTTTCATTTGGTTTTGTTCATTTTATTCATCTTAAATAATATGTTTAAAAGAGATTTGTCTTTCTTAACAAGACCAATACACATCATAGTCAACAAGACCAAATGTCTGACAAAAGGCAAGAGAAGACAGCTGTGATTCATTGATCAAGCAGGGGTTAGCTGTGACTTTGAATAAACATTTCCTAAATTCAGTTATCATCAAGTAACTAACCTCTCGATCAAGGAACTGTATAACGTTGCTAAACTCAATTATCAGTCTCATTCAAGACAAATGTCCCTTTGCCTTCCCCACCACCTGCTGTAATCCACTCTGTATGCAAACCTATAGAGGAATCAACATCTTTTTGTCTTGGTATAAAAGAAAACGCCCTCTCTGTAACGACAGAGTCCTCAGTCAGTATTCTGCTGAGCACTGGCTGACAGGCTCTCCTTGTGTGCACATAAGATTTTTGTATGTTTGTTTCTTTTCTCTGTAATAAATTCTATTCTGATTTTCTCATCGAGATCGGATCTTATTTTTTCCACAACAATATGTTTGCAAGCCAGTTTCCCGAGCTACATACTAACATACAGTTCCACCCTCTGACCATCCCAGCGTTACCGCCACCTGTCTGTATAGACGTCTCTGGGATATCAGCTAACATCCTGACCAGCAATCCATTCCTCTGACCACCTCTGTGTTGTTGCCCACATCTGTTTATATAGTCATCTCTCTCCAGTTAATGGGTAATTATTATTTATACATTTTGTCCTATATATTGCTGCCAGGATGTATGTGCTCTCCTCTCTCTGTCCTATCTCCCTCCTCCTTTCTTGTCTTTACCCAGCTGGCCTTCAGCAGAAAGGTTCCCCCTTATGAGCCAGGTCCTGCTCAACGTTTTTCCCTCTTGTAGTGGAGTTTTTCTTTGCCACTATTTTTTAATTTGCCATTTTCTTTGATTATGATTTAATATTATAATTTTAGTTAATGCCTAGAGATTTGCCTAGAGACAGTTTGCCTTGTAATAGATGCCATAAAAATAAAATAAAATTGAGTTGAATTAAGTCACAACAGTCAAGATTTTTATGTTCCAGAAATCAAGTGGTCTGTTCTGCAATATGTGGTATGGCTTTGCAGCAGATGGATGAATTTTTTTGTGTCCAGCCATCAGTCCAGACTCATATCCATCCACTGATTAAGTGAATGCACCTGCTCTGATCACTGGGTGACAGAACAAGGCCCACAGCTGTAGCTGCTGTCATCAGTGGCTGTCTTCCTAATGTCTGTTACCATGCTATGACAAACTGGCTGATTTGTGGGTTAGACAGTGTTGTTGGGCAAATGAGTGGAGAAAATAGGAACGTTAGAGTGAATAAAGCTGGTGATTTAGCTGACATATGTGGAAATAAGGGGAAGATGGAATATATTAAAACACCAAAGCTAAATTCCCAGGACTGTTAAATATCTTTATTAATGTGATAGGAAAGATGGACCAATAAACACAATATGTTCATCATCACAGCAGATCTGTACAAATCAATAACCATTGCACCAGTAAAACCAGTTTTTATTATTTTTTTCATTTGTCATAAAGACAGGGTTAAATGTTAGGTCCAAGTGAGGCTTTGACGCAGAGGGCCTACATTGTTAAATGGAAAATTCACTTGGTCCCCAATCATTAAGTCATTATGCGTGAATACAAATATTCATTAGTCCTTAATGAGAGGTTAAGTCTGAGGAAAGGACAAGAGGCAACTTCACAACAATGCCTGGTCTTATTCACTGTTAGAGAATATTTTTACTGTTAAAAATTCAGTAGCTGAAGATGTATTCAAGTTCTGATTTTCCTCTGCACATAGTTGCTGGCAGTATTTTTTTGTGTCTGTACTCACCAGTTATGCATACATATTCTTCAGGAATACCACAAACTTGACAACTGATGGCCAATACGGAAAAATATCAACTAAATATGCACATAATTAACCGTTAGATTATTTGCCATTTACTATGTTGTGTTATTTTTCATTACCCATGTGAATGGGAAAAACATTGAAATATATGTGAAGCCGGCTGCAGTAGGCTTTTTATTTTATTTTTTACTTGTAATGCAGGGGTGAAAGTAGGCTGGAATAATATGGAATTTCATTCCGGGACAAGGTTTTTATTTTTGACATATCTATAATATCAGAGAACAGAAAAGAGAAACTGCCTCCCCAAAAGCCACATTCCAAAAATTCATGGAAGCACTTTCAGCAAAACACATCTCCTCATGTTATACCATACAGTATATACAGTCATGGAAAAAATTATTAGACCACCATTTTTTCTTCACTTTCTTGTTCATTTTAATACCTGGTACCACTAAACGTCATCATGTGACTAAAACAGACAGAAAAGAAAACACTGAATGCATAAAAGCAGTGTTTTTGGCAGTACAACGCCATAGCTATTGATGTAAAAACTTAAGTGATTTAGGTTATAATCAAGAAAACCATGGAAAATGGTAAGATATCAGCTCTTAAATAAAACTCTTATGAGCAATCTTTGTGGTTATCGTTATGTTTGTCCAAACAAATGTACCTTTAGTTGTACCAGGCATTAAAATGAACAAGAAACTGACGAAAACAAGGGTGGTCTAATAATTTTTTCCATGACTGTATATATGATATGACTTATACCATCATAGTGGCATATTTCTGTCTTGTTTCAATTTGCCCTCCTTCAGTCGATATGAAATCTGGAACATGCTCCCTAATGTTCAATGCAATGATGTACAGTTCTTTACAGATTGGCTCAATTCCAATTCTAAGGATACTTTTGTTGCTACTGTCAGTTCTTTGCTGCCATGTGAGAGAAACTATCTTTTGTAGCAGCTTAGCCCGACATCCTGAACAATTTCACTACGCTACATTACTAGACTGCCAGTCAAACAACTGAAAGAAGTTTGTCTTTCAAAAGTCTACTAATTTGCAATGAGTTAGCTATCACAGCGTATTTGTTCTGCTTGAAGTGGAATTTGTCAATACACGGGACAAAAAACAGAGAGGAGGAGCATTGTAGCTACATCGAAGATTACAGAGGTTCCTATAGGAATGTGAATAATTCTAGACACATCACATGAGCCCATAGAAGCAAGCTGAAACAGGGCGCCAGAGTTCTAACACCTTTTTCCACTTGCCTTCTGTTAACTGGTATGAAATACAGATTGTGCTCCTTGATGTTCAATGCAAGGAGGTACAGTTTTTTATGGCTGGGTTGACTCAACACTTTTGCTAACCATGCTAATGTTGCTAATACCAACTTGTCGCTGCATTGGGAAAATTATTTTCTAGTTTCTAATTCACTACACTTAGAGTCTATACAGTTTTATTACAAAATCAAACAAGTGAAACAAGCTTGTTTTTTTTAAGGCCTACATGTTTTTCGTGCTGTGCTAGCAAGCACGGGTTGAACTGTCAATGTGCACGAGGCAAATCCCGCTCCTAAAAACACTGGAAAGAGGTGCTTCTCTATGATGTCAGAGATTATGTTCGTTCCCACAGAGATCAATGAATATATCACTTGAGTTCACAGAAGCAAGCGGAAACAGGGAGTATGTCTTAAGGCTGACACAATACAAGCCTTGGGACAATCATTTTTTAATCTAATGTAGAAATATCTCCTTTGGAAAATTACTAAAGGCAAATGCACTCTCATACATCTCTCATACACTCTCATACTTAAACTGTTAGCAAAAGAAAACAGATTGTGTGAGTTATAACAAGATTAATCCACAACATATTAAAAACTATGAAGTTATCTTAAAGTCATTATAAAACACACAAACCCGCTGATAAGAGCATGTCTGGAAACTACAACCAAACACCTCCAACATGCTCCAGTCGTCTGGATTTGTAAAGACAAAATTGTGGTAGTCCCAGCAAGAAAATAAATCTACTTCCACCCCTGGATTAGTGTGTGGACATTGATTGAAATGATCATTAGATTGCTCACTATTAAATATCTAAATGCAAAACAAAACTGAATTAAGTTTTTCAGTATTGTTTTATAATATTAAACAGTTAGCAGGGAAGGCTAATCGGTGCACTGCATTTACAGGAGCAGCACTACAGGGAATCACACATACTTAGTAGTAATCAAATAACTAATTACTAGACAATATACAGTGTGCAGGAGGTGGAAAAAAAAGAGTTAAGGATAGCTCCCTCCTGGATTGCGCTTTCCATTTTGCTATGCGGGTTTCAGTTAAGACACCCAAAGAACTCATAAGCTCCTTTTCTTTCATAGTAGGCATTAAAAACCTCAACTAAGTGATCTTCTAACACACTGCTTCAATCCATTGCTATAAAAAAAAGTGGAGTGAGCTGCAGTGAGAACATGCAGACACGTCAATGTTTGTCTTCCAGTTTCCTCAGATTCCTCTGCAGAGTCATTTACTCGTCATAGCTTTCCTCATGTACTCTCTAAATACAATTACACAACAAACACTAACACGCTCGCACACACTCCCACACATTGAATATAAGAAATGTGAAATATCAACATAAAATGCACTTTTGAATTATAGCAAAACTCATTACTTTGGATAATCAAATTATCTGAATCTCAACACAACATCAAATACAGTTTAAGGCAAACATCAACAACTGTACAAGTCAAACAAAAGGTCCAAAAACATACATTGAAAATAGTTATATTTACAGTATTTTCTCATAGAAAAATATGCTTAACTTGCACAGATTTTCAAACATGACCACATAAGACTTAATTTAACTTCAAGTCCACAAGACTGTCAAATTTCAGCATAAATCTTCTGATTTCAGTGCAGCTGGAATAAATGTACCCAAGAAAATCCTGGTGGAGTTTCAAATGGAAATGTGTTTTCTGCAAGACACTGCAATTAGCACGCAACTAAGCTAATGTTGCTTAAAAAAAGAAGCTTATTAGACCATCATTGGAGTTACATGACGAACAACAAGTCTTCATCATTTTTTATATCATCCTATCAATTTGTAAACATTTTTGACGCAATAACTACTTTCCCTTGTACTAATTAGGTTTACTCAGTCATCCCAGCGATAAGTGGCAGTGAAATGGGGGGAGAAAAAAAAAACACAAATACAATGTAAGCAACTCTTTTGTTCCTGGAGCTGGAAGCTGTTTTGTTCAAATGTGACCTCAGGTGCAGAACTGTGAACGCCACAGCCCTTCAGCAACTGCCACCAGCACTGAGGTGGCTGTCGAAAGGCATGTTCTGCCTCACTGGTTGAAGGAGGAGAAGTTGGAGAGAGGAAGGGGGAGAAGTAAGCCAGCTACAACTCAAGGAAAACATCAATGCAAGGGACTAAAATGGGAGGCAGAGGTTGAATTCTTGGGTGCTCCAGGCTGTAGAGCTCATGTAGAGATTGATCCAATATGTCACAGTGTTTCTGTGTTCATAGGGCCACGCGAGTGGCCATCACTGGAAACACAACCACCTGTCAGCACAGAAGTCTGAGTGGGACGGAAGTGTCTTGAAACACCCGGTAATCTGATGCAGAGGCTGGAGCAAGCTTTTAATTTAGCCACCATCATCTCATCCTTCATGCTCTGGAGGCTCTGTGCACTTATATACAGTATTGTGTGTGTGAATATTTATAATCTTAATTACATTCTTCTGATTTTACATTTAGACACTATTTGAGCTTGACACAAACATTTGCAAAAATTTGCTGCCGTCCTGTGCAAATTTCAAATTTTGGAACAAACACATTTTTTCCACAGAGCAGGCAAGGAAAACGTTCATACAGATGACAAAGTGTTGAGGGCCAAGCAGGAGGTAAAACTGAGCTCTGAAGGAAGCCAGCGGACAGTTCAATGTGTGATGCACAGTGGACAGACACAGCACTGTGAAATCAGAGGAGAAAACTAGTCTCAGATTCAAGAAAAAGTTCATATATACTGTATTTGTGCAATACCGAACAATATTAAGAACAGTATGACAATAGTGTTTATTGTTTGTACATTTAATTTGCAGCTTTTTGTCCCTGTCTGTATAATTAAGGTTATCAGGGAGTATGGAAGTGCAGTTGGATATATCTTTATTCTGTGGCACTCTGTCAAATTTGAAGAATGACATGGTGCAGTAGTCTGACCTTTCATCCCAACTATAATGGTCCAACAAGCAACTTGACCTCAATGTTCAAAATCAATGAAGTGTACTTGACAGTCTTCTATCAATCTTTTTCACATGAATTGACAAAGCCAAAACCTCTCTAGTGTTTGTTTTTGTTCCTCCTACAGCAAGTGGTGTGCATTAATAGTTACATTTTGAAACATTTACACTGTCTGTTATTAGTAGGTTTATAGAACATTGTCTATAATCTGGAGTGAGTAATGTAAAGTGATATTTCTTGTTTGTCTTCTTATCTGTTAGTAGGATAAATATTTAGACAGTTAGTTTTATGATTTTGCCTTTTTACACCACCACAACAGTTATAAATAAAACAAACAACCAAGATGTGATCCAATTGTAGACTTTAAAATTCACTTTAAGAGAAGTTTTTGTTTGAAGCTACCAATATAAACGCTACCAATATGAAATCCAATGACATCTCAATGCAAAGTGAAGGAATCCATCAGTAGGTTGACAAAAACAACATAAACCTTTGAAAGACAGCAAACATCTGACCAAATGAACAGCTTGGTACATTCTTAAAAAGAAGGGAAGCACCAGTGAGCTCAACAACATCAAAAGGCCTGGGAGGGAGCAGGGACTTGTATTAGAATGAGTGAAAAGTATGGAGAAGGAAAGAAATAAATAATGATCAGAAGCATACAAGCAGACCACATCATGTGCCAAACATGGTGGAGACAGTGTTATGGTACGGGCATGTATGTCTTCTAATGTAATAAGCACACTGGTGTTTATTGATGGTCTGGCTGCTGGAAGAAATGGCAAGATGAAGGTGGAAGGGTTATAATCTCTGGTCACGTTCTGCTAAATGGCAGAAAACTGATGGGATGGTGCTTCACAGTACAGATGGATGAACATGCTGCAAATAGCAACTCACGACTTTTTCAAATGGAGTGTTCTTCAATGTCCCAGTCAGTCACCTGTTCTGAACCCTTTAGGGCATGATCTTCAGTTACTGAAAACAAAACTGAAAGGCAGAAACGCCCTCAAACAAGCAGCAACTGAAGGTCTGGCATCTCCAGAGAGGAAACTCCGAATAAGGTGATGTCTAGAGGGTTCAGACTTCAGAGAGACTTCAACGACAAAAGATTGTCATCCAATAATTAAAAAACATGGTTATATTTCTTTATAAAAATAGTTTTAAGCTCCTGAAGATGGAGGTATTTTGCTTAAAATGGCTGCAATTCTTAAATGGTAAATGCCATATTTTCCTGAAAGCTCAAGTCTACACTTTGATCACATCAAATGTTTTTTTTTTCTATACCATGGTAGTGGTGTATAAAGTTATTTTCCAAATCTAACTGTACATTTTGATAATATTTCTTGATCAAAAATAATTCTGAAAATTAAGCAATAAAAATCAAGGAACCATCCCTGAAATTTTCTTATTTAAGGATTGAGATGTCACCTTGGGCCTTGACACTGAGACCCCTTTGCTCTCTTCCTCTTTTATCTTCCATCAGTCCTTCCATCTCGTCCTTGCTGTCAGGGAGTGGTGTCTCCACGATGCATGGAGGCCCGTCCCCATGCACCCTGTCCACCTCCTCCACCGCTGTGGTCCTTATCTGACTCTGGTTGGCTCTGGGCTCGCTCGGGCTTGGGGTTGGGCGTGCACGGTGGGTCGGGCTGTTGGACCGACATGGTCCTCCGCAGGTGTGTGCGTTTACACAGGAAGTCTGGCTTTGCTGAGAGACCAAATGAGCCTTTTCTTAAGACCATACGGACCGAAGATGATTTTTTGGGTCTGGCTCTGTGCCCAAACTGAAGCGTGGAGAGGTGTGATGCATAACCCTCGCTCAGGAACTACACATACCAGGAAGAGAAAAAGAAAAAAGAGAATAACCTCTACATTTCAAGTAAAACAGTGAGACAAAAGCACGACTAAAGAGGAGTGGGTACAAATGAAAACTTAATTACCTGGCACTGATTTTGATACTTCTTTGAAGGTCTGCCAACAATGTAAATTTGTGACGGGCTGAGGCCCAGCATGTTGTAAACAGAGATGTCCTTCATGGAGCCGTAAGCTGAGTTGATCTTAATGTGACACTGATGAGAGGGAAAAAAAATAAATCAGAGATATGTGCTGCATTTCAGTGCAGCATAACCTAGAGCTACAATGCCAGAAGGAAGAGCACTGAGAGATACACAGAATTCACTGTCGGAAAGAGAAAACGATGTATCACGCTGTGCAGAAGGAGAATGAATTTCCCAGTTAATGTCAGATGGTCTGTCTCAGGTGTACCTCCTGCATGAGATTCCTGAGGAAGATGGTCTTCTGTCGTAGGGGATCATGAACCAGGCCTTCAGAAAAGAAGATCATACCGTGGGGGAAATTGTGCTGCGAGAGCCATGAAACCACACGCTGCTTCTGCATATCAGGGCGACCCGTGATGTAGATGATGAGGTACCCGAGGTCCTGCCAGTGCCTGCAGGTGAGTTCATGACATCAAACATACGCGGCAAAGTGATCCATTTGACAAATGGGGAGGACCTGCCTAAAAGCTTGTAGCAGTGTTTTCATGGTTCACATGTCACATTCGTGTCTTTTCTTTTAACACACAAAAATAATATTTTAAATACAACTAATGTTTTCTTTTCTTTTCATTTTTTAAAAGTGAATCAAGCAGAAATCTCAGAATGATATAGAGGCCTCATGGGAGTTTCTCAGTTCTGCATAGTTCAACAATTGCTGTGCTGATCTCCAAAGATGAGCCCAAGAAAACAAAAAAACAATCAGGATGCTATACCAGGAGCTTACCAACAACAAAGACGCAGCTTGTGCCAACACGGGCGACCTGTATATGAACCTGATTACGTAATCAGTCAAAATATTCAACTTCCATTATTGGTTTAGATTTTTTTTTTTTAAATGGCTGCTAGGTTTGATAAATTGATAAGTAAACTCCTCCATGAGTGACATTACAACTGAACTCATATGACTCTGTTTATTAAGATACTCTTTCCTCTGAGCAATGTGTAATTATGTCTGTGCATCCTCATAGTCAAGGGCCAAACTAAGATATGCATATTATATTTTTAAAGAATATATATATATATATATATATATATATATAGATATATATATATATATATATATATATATATATATATATATATATATATAGATATAGATATATATATATATATATATATATATATATATATATATATATATATATATATATATGGTTGTAAATTGTGGGATGAATGTACAGTGTTGCAGTCTGTAATTTTTTTTCTGTGCTCTGAAAGGGAAACCCTTGTAAATACATCTGCAGAAGGGTCAGGCACAAAGATCTCTGTGCCCAAGCCTTTCAGCCACTAATTAACCACTGTGCCAGACACTAAATACTGTTATTTTTTTTAAACCTCAAAACAAGGTTTGTGCCAGCCATAACATGGCAGTAATTCTGCCACCTGGTGCAGTCATTTAGTCATTTTAAAAAGCTAATCAACAGAAACAAGCTGCTTGTCATCAGTATAGCTGCAGCTGCTCTGCCTGACTGATGGCTTATGTGATTCTACAGACAAGTCCAGCGGTATTTAATCTTGTACTTGTGACACAGCTTTGTTAACTTGACACCATAAGCGTTCATGTAGCTCCAGCTGTTGTCTTTCAGCTGGAAGATTGCTGGTTTCCCCAACTGCAGATAAAAGCATCCATGGGTTAAACATTGAATCCATGTAAGTCTTGGATAGAAATGTTAAATGTGTAAATGTTGCATATGCAGTCAGTACACTGAAAGGCTTGCACCAGCCATAATCGCAACAACTGCTGCAGTAACAGTAATATCTGTATCAGCCAAAGATCAGAAACAATCTTTCTCAGCATCAGTGCTCAGTGAGAGACCAGCCGAACCTGTTCCTTTAGTTTTCTCTCTAAATGCAGACAAGACTGAGGGTGCACTGACTCTGGCACATACCAAACAGGGTTATTTACTAGACTGTCTGCTTTGTTAGAGATATACTCTCTCCATGGATCAGAGGAGAGGAAAAAGACGCCCCCCATTTTTTTGGGGGGGATTTCAATTTTTCATTCAACATACTCTAAAATGAGATTGAACCATTTGGAAAACTGCACATATCTTTTTTCCATTTCACCTGCTAGCCAAGCAGTCTGTATCTTCTACCCTCTTCAGTCCTATTCTGGTTCAGGGGGGCCTGGAGCAGTTGTCAGTTCATTACAGGACCACAGATGAAACAAGCAGCCATACACTCTCCCACCATCAATTTAGAATTACCAGTCAACCTAATGTGCATATTTCTGGGCGTTGTGGGTGTTACATCCCACAGGTGGAACATATTTAAAGAGGACACAGGAAACAAAAGGTTGCAGTGCTTAAAAGAAAAAAAAAATTATTTAAGTTGATATAGGTAATTCTTTAAGCTCACAAGAGCAACTGGAAGAAAAACTGACCCGAGAACAAAAAGGCAAAAGGCTCTGGGGAGCTGGCCAAACGGGGGGGTGGGTACAATACAGACCAACCCTGTACAGGGCTGTAGAAGCTGGGCGCGCACTGCTACCCTACACTGATAAAAAGCACACAGAACTAAACGCTGGGTGAAATAAACATAAAAACCAGACTACCAGTCTCACCAGACCCAAACATCTGAAATTCTGAGATGCCCATGAATGCACCAGATGCAAGTGGCTCCAACAAGAGAGGATGACGCCAAGGCTATGACGTCAGAAAAGCCCAAAAGTACTGAGCCGATCTGAGGCAAAAACCTGGCCAACTGTGAAACCAATGGCCTGGACAAAAAGAAGCAAGAGCTGGAGAAAAACCATACAAAGGGGAGACTGAAAGAGCGAGTAGAAAAGCTGAGCGCCCTGGAGAGGGCACTGGAGATCTGCCCAAGTCCCGAGCGTATATAGACATCCCAGCCAAAGGTAGAGCGCGTCATCAATAAACCTACTTATAAGGAGATGAACACCTAGTGGTACAAACACACACCAGCAAGGAAGTCACGTATGTTGCAGAGGTGCCAACACGTAACAATGGGAGCATGGAGCCACTTATGCAAAGCCTGGGGAAAACCCGTACAGGCACTCCACAGAGAAAGGCCCAGGCCAGGATTTGAACTGGTAACCTTCTTTCTGGGAGGCAACAGTGCTAGACATTCTTTTATTGCATTTTAATAGCAGTTTGTGATTGGAAACTCATGCTTTGTACTGTACTGTTCAAGCCACTGTACACATTTACAGTTGTAACGGGTACATTTAGTTCTTTTTATTAATACACACACATCCCACACACATCCAGACCCTGTAACCTTTTACCTGACAACATCAACTGCTCCAGGCCGGACCTTTGGGTCACTGCCCATGATGGACACACTGGCAGCAAAAGATCCATCGATGCTGAACACCACACACTCCATGCCCCGTGGTAACACAGTCAGGTAAGACTCTGCACTGGTTTGGTCCCCCCTTGGAGATTAAAGAAACGGTGATCATGAGTCAATTTGGAATATGCACTTAATAGTACTCTGTTTTCTCTATAGTTGGGATTAGGGTTACACTTACTTGACCGACCATTTTAACTGGATAGACTCCCAGGCCAAGCTTCTTGCTCGGCGGTATGGTGTATGTGACTCTGCCACTGCTGTTGGTCACCTCTGTGTCAAAGTGCACCCAGCGACCCGACTGAGGTTGCGTCATCAGTAAGATGTCAACCTGACAGGAGCAGAGATGTTTAGGTGGAGGTTCTTGTCACCCTCTGTCATTGGTGATAATGTAATAATGTTTCTTCCTTTTACCTTTTCTCCAGTCAGAGTGACCATGTCCAGGGGGCCATACATGAAGCGACCAACCAGAGTTTGTGGGCCGTCCTCTGTGGCGATGACATCATTCACCCTGTGGTTGGACGTTACGTTCTGCAGTTGATAGCAAGGAGGAATACAACATTATTACAATGCCAAGAAAACATTTAATATTAATGGGGAACATACATACAACAAAGCTTTCCATTCTATTTTGTCTAGTGCATCATTTTAAGTACTGTATGATCATGCTTGTAATCACATATTCATCACATTAACATATATTAAGGACATTTGTTTGGTTGCCTACAGAGTTGTATTGAAATAGGCAGAAAATATTTGCTACTGTACTGTTATGCCAAGAATTTAGGATCTTCTTGGTTGTAAGGATTATTAATTTCTGTGCCCTGGTGAGGCAATCTATTCAGCTGTGAAGTAAGGCACTGACAACGACGGAGGTGCAAAACGGAGGTTTATTCTCCAAGGCTGCAGCCAAAAATCACAGAGCTCTTCACAGCATCGGGATTCTTCCGAAGAATGCCAAGATTAACGGCGAACAGTTCATTTCATACAGTTCAGCATCAGATGGAAAAGTACAGCAACCCATAACCTTGTAAAATCTGGTGATCTGTCTAGACATAAACTCAGCAACTAGATAAGGACAACAATCCCTGTGACCTAAAGACAGCAGGTTTGAGGGGAAGAAGTCAAGGCCCCAGAGCTGTTGAGGCCCGTTAAGCTGCAGATGCATTTTTCGACTCTACATGTACCATAAACATGTTTAAGGCACAAAAACATTTGGGCATGAATTATTAAAAAAAAAAAAAAAAAAATTATACAGTTAAAAACTATAGCTAAAAAAGGACATTTGAACAGCAGTTCTGGCCTCTGACTGGACTATTGCAAATAAGTGGATTTCTGTTCTTTAATCCATTCTGTGGTGAATTAACTTTTATACACATTGTCCTGCAGCATCACCCAATTTTATCAAATGTTTCAGCTGGTGGACAGTCACGCTGACATCATCCTGTAGAGCAGTGGTCCTCAACCTTTTTGGGGTCCTGGACCCCCTGCATTTTTTTGATAAACTCTGAGGACCCAGCAGTTTCTGCTGTTTGACTGAAACAGCAGAAACTGCTTTTTTAAATTGCATTATGGTATTTATTCACTCTTAGAGGCAAATATGAGCTTTCAGTTGTAATTTCCAAAACAAAAAAGTTATAAAATTACAAAAACACAGGCGGTCCAAATCAGTTGCTGTAAATCCCAACATGATATACTTTTCTTTATAAAGTCTCCTTTTGCTCTGTTAAGTGTTTTTTTTTTAATATGAGCCATCTCTCCATGTTGTCAAGTTGAAACGTCGTTGTCTACTTCTTTTTTCCCCTCTTCTTTGTGTTACTGTGTTTATCATCTTCTTTTTTTTTTCAATTACAATTTCAAGCGCTAAGTTGAACTTTGCAAGTTAATGAGTTTCCCCCCCAACAGCTTCTTTCAAATATTTCAGCGTAAAATAATTTTTTAAAGACATGAATGGTGTATGCCTACTGAAATGCTAGGGCGCTCATAATTTGAAAAGGATGCAGCTCGTGTTAAATTTGTATTTATGCAGCAACTTCAACAATGCAAACAGGTGCAATATTTCTTGTTAAAATACAATGAATTACACTTGTGAAAGAGAAAAAGAAGGTCATGTTACTCTCTGTAGTTTAGGTGGATAAAGGTTTTGGTCACATTCAAGTAATATAATAATTTCTGTAAATGTCAGAGGATCTTTTTAAAAAAAAATATATATACACACCATATTTTCACGACCATAAGGCGCACTTTAAAGTCTTAAACGTGCAGTGGATTAATGATCAGAGAACAGCTGGGAGAAGTGCTTCTACCTTCACCATTCGGCTGAGGGCAACGGCGCTCGCAGAGGAGATGAAAATCAAACATTTTCAAGGAGGTCCATCTTAGTGTTCAAAGTGAAATTGCGGACGGCTCGGGAACGATGGATGACAGATGGTGAGCACAGTTTTACCAAGACTGGGAGGCAGCGCTGGGTAAGTTTGTGAGTGGACTGCGGATGCTTGGGCTAACGTGTCTGCTTCCACTGTTGTTCCAGCTTTCGCCAAAGCCGGAATCATTAATGAGAAGCTGCACGACAAACGAGACTGACTCTGAGAGTGACGAGAGGAAACCTGTTGGATGGAGGACTAGCCCAGCTGTTCACTTCAGATACAGAAGATGAGAACTTTGATGGATGAGGACGAATTAAAAAAGAATGTGATTACATTGTTGAATACTTAAATAAAGTACAACCAAACTGAGTTTTGCTCCTGCTGCCTTTTTATAAACACGTTAGCATACGTGCTTTAAACTGACGTACTGGCATGTTTCACCATGGGCGCGCCTTATAATCTGGTGCGATTTATGTATATGCTAAATACAGAAATAGCACCCATAACTAAAACCGCACCTTTTAATACAGGTGCGCCTTATGGTCGTGAAAATGCGGTATATATATATATATATATATATAATAATATATATATATATATATATTTAATTATCACTGACCCCTTTCAATTACACCACGGACCACTAGCGGTCCGCGGACCCCTGGTTGAGAATCACTGCTGTAGAGTGTATTGGTAAATTTGGGAATTTATTTTCCCTTCCATGATGCTCCTGATGCTGGCACGCCCTATCTTTTTTACTCCATATAACCTGATTTATATACTGAGTATTCCTACTGAATAATTCGACTTTTGTTTCATCAGTCTACAAAACATTATGCTAGTAGCATTGTGCATTGCCAAGGTGCTCTTGGACAAACTTCAGGCATGCAGCAATGTTTAAATCTGGAGTGCAGCAGCTTCCTTTGTGGTGTTCTGCCATGGACACTGTATCTGTTCAACACAAACAGGAGACTCATAAGCAGAGATGTTTGCCAGTTCCAGTGATGTCCTGAAGCTTTTAGTTGCTTGTTGCTTCTCCTTTACTTAATTGAGGATTCTGTGTTGTGCCTTTGGAACCATCTTGGCTGGGCACCTTCCTCTACGAGGAAAAGCGGCAGCACTAAACCATCTCTATTTTTAGACAGTTTGTCTGTGTACCGATGGATGCTGAAGCATTTTTCCAGCCTCATGCAGATCAACTCCTCTTGTTCATGTGTCTTCAAAGATCTAATTTCATTAACTGGACTCCAACTGTGTAAATTAGTTTACATTGAAGTAATTAGTCTATAGGCTCACTTAACTTTTCCTCCTGTATATGAGTAACTCTATAATTGATTGAGATTTTTAGCAATCACTTTTTATTTAAAGAAAGAAGTTCTCCCTGATGCACAGCTTTTCAAAGTGCTTGAACTGACACTACAAGCAGCTGCAAGCCTCCTCTGAAACCACCTGTCATTGAATGACTTCTCTTTACACGCCTTTGGACACATTGAAAGTGTTTTTCATGTTTGTAATTCCAGCAAAATACAGCAGCTCAAAAACGTGCACTGTGGTACATCACAGTCAAACCCTGGCGACTCTCTCCTAACCTTCTTAGACTGGTTCTTCATCGTTCTGTTAAAGTCAGCCAGCAGAGAAACACTAATCCTTAAGTCTCTTAAGTCTCTGCTTGTTCATTTGGCAGAATTTTTAGTAGCATATTAGGAGCTCACTAATCTGAAATTCATAAAGTCATTCAAGAACTTTGCACTAAAGTCTCAGCCAGTTCTAAACGTCTTTAATTTATCATGGACAGGCTATCATGAAAACATCTGCACAGGAGATGGGCTCTTTTTTAAAACCCATTATTATCTATTTAACAAAAAATCTGAGACAAAGTACAAAAATGGTGTGTGAAAAAGTAAGTACATTATATCCACATGAATTAAGAGGGTAAGTAGCAGCCAGATTCTGCTAATCAAATGTTCCTGATTACTTAATCATCAATAAGTTATCAGACATTTTGGCAGTATGCTTGTCTAGATCATTCAGGTTCATGCTAATAAAATAGTAAGAAGGAAAGACATCAGCAATGACCTTGGAGAAACAATTTTTTCTGCACACCAATCTGGAAACGGTTATAAGGGCATTTCCAAAAATTAAGAGTCTAACATCCTACAGTGAGAAAGATTATTCACAAGTTGAAAATATTGTAGACAGTCTCTCTAGGAGTGGACATGCCTGCAATGTCACCCCAACGTCAGACTGTATGTTGCTCAGAGAAATTGTATAAAACAAAAAAAAAAAAAAAAAAAACAAGAGCTGCATCTTAGACTGCACAGGCCTCGGTAAGCATGTTAGTTGTCAAAGTGAATGTTGATACATAAGAAAAGGAAAAGTATGACTTGTTTGAATGAGTTGTCAAGGAAAAGCCTTTTTCTTAAAAGAAGGTGGCAGCACTGACTATACTTGCAAAGGTGCATCTGTTCAAGGATGCAGCTTCTGGACAATGTGCTTTTGACAGACAATCACAGTGTGGATCTTCATGCAGAGTTCCACATGAAATGTTGTGTTATAAGAGGTAAGGAGGACCCAAATGCAGGAGATTCCAATTAGACTTAAATTATTTCAACAAAAAGGCAAAAATCCCACAGTTAACTTAAAACTCCGGTGCCAAGGAGACAAGACAACGAGGCAGGAACATGGGAAGGAGAAGGACTGAGACATAGAGTGCGAAGAACAGACCAGCAAGCAGCAGAACAGGGAGACACCAGACTTAAATACACAAAGGGTACAAACGAGGGGCAGGTGCAAGAAATCAAGACAACACAGGGGAGGAGGAGTAGAAACCAATAAAGACAAGACAGGCCTTCAAAGTAACACATGGAACAAGAGACTCAAGACAGGGGAGCCGAGACTAAACCCTCACAAAACCAAAAACACACTGTGCACAACCCACACCATAACAAAATGTATTTGTTACATTATGAAGTTTCCTGTCAGCAGTTAGTCAAACAAATCAGACCAAACTACGTGTTGCCTGAGTAATCATGCTAATTCAGCTAAACCTGAAACTTCTGCTTCATGCGACAATAGTTGTGATGGAAGACAAAAAGAAGTTGCTTTGCCTGAAATTCAGCTTTCACAGTTTCAAAGGATTAATGTTTGAGTGCTGAAATACAGGAGCAACAAAATGAAATGTTGTTTACTTGAAAAAGTTCTAATGACCACTCTTCCGGAAGGATTAAGGAGCATTTCCATCAACGAAGAACTGCAAAGTGCCAACGCAATCATCCCTGTTGTTGTGTTTCATTGTTTCACCACATCAGCTAATGATAATTGATCTGGAGGATGTGACACTTAACAAGGAAGTTTGACATTTCCAAGTGCTCTCTTGCATTAGCGTGACGGCAAAGCCGTCAGACTAAGCTCACATGTGCACTTGTCCACAGGGACACACACAGTACAAAAAAGCATCTGCCCACAGCTTTGTGCCGTGGCAAGGTTGTATTCAACACTTGGTTCCTGATGCAACGCAGCGCTCTGTGCGGTCATGTGTGGACAATGGCACAAAAAAAGCAGCATGTGGGTCAGGAACACCCTCTACTTACAGGAGAAATTTTGGAGGTTACTGAGACCTTCATGGGAAAGAGCAGCATGCCATACAAAGAATGGAAGCCACCCCATTGTTCCTCTCCAGCTGTGACAAAGACCTCTTTTCCAGCTGCGGAACATCAAATACAGATTCTGAGCGTCTCTGAACAGTCTAACTGCATGAGACATGCCGGCATGTGCACACACCGACGCAAAGGTTTGAGGCACTGACATCAGAAACGCATCACTAAACCAAGGCGAGGAATGAAAAAGATGGCACTAAAAAAAGAAAACCTTCAAACTCAAATATAGACAGGTTTCCATTGTGTTGTACAGTCTTATTTATAGCCTCATAAAAACCAAGCAGTTACTAACTTTGTGCCTTCAGAAAAAGGATAGAAATGTGACCTTGACTGCCACTACTTGGCAGGCCCTGAAAGCATCAGGTAATTGTGTGTGTCTGCCTGCTTCAAGGTGAAAGTGTGGGAGTAATTCAAAAGCTACAAAACCACAACAATTTCAGCTTTTATGATATCTATATTTTTAGCCTGAAGGAATGAAAGAGCATTGTTGAAGCATGTGACGTTGAAGTGTCATGTGCTCAGACACTTAGAAGGATACAAGCGCGGCTATGAACGGCTGTGTTTGTGGTAAAGAATGAAGCTTTTGAGTTACAGTGAGAAGACAAATTATGGAAACCTTTTCATTTAATTTTATTGATTTATTCCAGGCATGTCAAAACAATTTTATGGAGCATGACAATTTTAACACTAGCATGAATCTATGTATCTGAAAATAAAGAAATAAATTCATAAATCAAATAATAAATGGACCCGTTTCCCAGGTGAGCAAATACTGATGAGTTTTTAGGTGAGCAAATACTGTGTGTGTGTGTGTGTATATATATACACACACGCACACACGGTATTTGCTCACCTATCCAAATTACAGGAATCAAGTGTTCCAATCACTTCCATGGCCACAGGTGTATACAATTAAGCAACTAGACATGCAGACTGTTTCTACAAACATTTGTGAAAGAATGGGTCGCTCTCAGGAGCTCAGTGAATTCCAGCTGGAACTGTGATAGGATGTCACCTGTGCAACAAATCCAGTCGTGAAATTTCCTTGCTCCTAAATATTCCACAGTCAACTGTCAGCTGCATTATAAGGAAATCGAAGTGTTCGGGAACGACGGCAACTCAGCCACGAAGTGGTAGACCATGTAAACTGACAGAGCGAGGTCAGCGGTTGTGAAGCGCATAGTGAGAAGAAGTCGCCAACTTTCTGCAGTCAATCACTACAGACCTCCAAACTTCATGTGGCCTTCAGATTAGCTCAACAACAGTGCAGAGAGCTTCATGAATGGGTTTCCATGGTGGAGCATGCTTCTTCATCTGGTGATCTGATGGAAGAGTCTGGGTCTGGCAGTTGTCAGGAGAAGGGAACTTGTCTGACTGCATTGTGCCATGTGTAATGTTTGGTGGAGGGGGGATTATGGTGTGGGGTTGTTTTTCAGGAGCTGGGCTTGGCCCCTTAGTTCCTAGTAATAGTTCAAGTAAATTTAGGATACAGGCTCAGTAGGCATTGTACCAATAAACTCTTTTGGTAGTTCGTGATTATTTGGGTTCAGTTAAAATCCCCACAGATGAAGAAGATCTTCTGAGTTGAAGCTGCATATGTTTCCTCAAACCACTCCTGAAAGGTTTCTAAGTTAGACCCTGGTGTTCTATAGATGCAGCTTTATCTTTTATACATTTCTACTGTTATACATTCAAATATATCTTTCACCACTTGTCATTTTATCCACCAGCCTATACTTCAGGTTTTTGTCCACAAATATAGCTACCCCTCCACCAGTCTTCCCCTCTCTGTTGATGTAACTGAATTCATATCCATCCAGGTCAAAGCCAGCACCCTTTTCAGGACTGATCAACCTTTTCAGAGATAGCAACAATATTGAATGGTTGATTGAACTGGCTCAAATAATACTTGATTTTGTTGAAATTTGCATGCACACTTCTGCTGTTGAAATGTATAATAGAGAAATTATTGTCAGCTTGAACTGTCCTGTTGTACTGATCCTCTGAGCAATAACAGCAGTTGTCAATGATGTCAGTAGAAGTTAGAATCCAGATCAATGTCATTCCATGTCCTGATGTTTGTACTCTGTGTAGTTAAATGTTTTCAGCTCTATTTTATCACAATTCACAGTCATATGAGATGATCTTCCATTAACAAATGTTGATGAATAATTGCTAGTACTGAGTGTCATCATGGTAGTGAAGAGTTTGTACTCTGTTTTACCATTAGTCCCGTTGGTGCTCAGTTAAACCTCTACAGCTCCTCCAGGTTCGCCTCCTCCGGTGTTCCGTTCAGCTTAATGCAGATTCTGCAGCTGGAGGTCCACGCAGCCTGGATTTTCTCCTGCTTTTTCCTGGCGATGTCGGCGCTCTGTTTCGTCAGATGTTCGTTAATGTAGACGTCCGATCCTCTCAGCTTCTTCCCTTGTTTCAGCAGCTCTGTTTTGTGTTTGTTGTTGACAAACCTCATAATTATGGCCGGTCTGTCGTTACTGCTCCGCCTCGGTAGCGGGTGACAGGCTTCGGCGGTGTTTTGGTCAACCTCTATTCCCTTAGACAGGAGAAAAGAAGCCACCTGTTGTTCGACGGAATCAGCCAGTTTCTCATCTGCGGTCCCGTCTACCTCCACTCTCATCGCCCAAGTGTGCGAGCGAGGTTTAATACGCAGCTCGGTGATGATCACGTTGTTCTTCCTCGTGTGCTGCTCCAAGACCGACACTCGGTTCTCCAGGAGAGTTATCTGCTTATCCTTTTCTGCGATTTGGAGTTTCAGTAATCTAACCTCCTCCACCAAGTCCCAAGATCGATTTCTGCTGGAGCCTGAGAGCAGAAACAACCTCTGACAGGGAAGTCAAGTGATTTTTTAATATCATCCAGATCTTCCATCGCCTGGGCCTTCTTTGGTCCCATCCTGAACGCACTGTAAAGTTTGCTTTATTTAATAAAGAAGAAATGTCAGACAGCACCTAAATGCCAACAGATAGACAACTGCCAAACAAACTTAAGAACTAAGAACGTAGCTTCTGGCTGCTCTCCACGCAGCTCCAGCTCCAGGTCCAGGTCCAACTCCAGCTTCACGCAGCTCCAAAACCCAAAGTCCCCTTTTGGGGGGAAATATACTGTTTTCTTTTTTCATTTTTCATTTTCCATAAAATGTGATCTGACCTTTATCTAAATCACAATAACAGACAAACCCGAAGTGCTTAAGCCGATGACAAATAATTCTAATTTTTCATGTCTGTATCAAGCACACTCCTCAGTACTATAAGAGAAAGTAAGTGAACTCATCGATTAATAACTTGGGATCAGTAGTTTGCACACTTGGAGCAAATTAATGAAATGAGCTTGGACCAGAAGGAACTGCTGATGTGAACCATGCCACACAGAAAGTGGATTTCTGAATGCATACAATCAAGAGAAGCTGATCTGCATAAGACTGGAAACAGATACAAAGTCATCTCAAAATGTTTAAAAATCAGGGATCTCAAACTCTAGTCCTCGAGGGCCGTTGTCCTGGATGTCTTAGGTGTTTCCCTGCTTTACCTGTTTCAAAGAATGGGTCACCATCAGCTCGTCATCAGCGTCTGCACCAGTCCATTCGTCTAAATCAGGTGTGCTGAAGCAGGCCTTCGAGGACAGGAGTTTGAGACGCCCAGTTTAGGCCTTCATCAGTGTACAGCTGAGTATTGGGGCTATACTTCCTTGAAGTGGGTAAGGCAAAATGCAGAATCCTCAATGAGGTAAAGAAAAGCCCATGAGTTACAGCTCAAGGCTTGAAGACATCACTGAAACTGGAACATCTCATTTCATGAGTCTACCACATGTTGAGTCATTGGACGGGCAGGGTGTCCGTGGCAGAACGCCACAGAGCACCATGGCAATCTACAAAACGACTTGGAAAATGTTTTGTGGACTAATAAAACCAAAGTTGAATTCATTCTGAAACAACACTCAGAACTACATATAGAGCAAAAGAGCCACAGCATATTGACATTAAAATATAATTCCCACCACTCAAGTACCACCACTGGCCCACTTCCCATCAAAATAAATTACCACTTTTACCAAAAATATTCTACATGATAATGTCAAAGCGGCTGTCTGCGACTGAAGCTTGCTGAGGTTGGTGATGCAGCGGGACAGTGCTGCTAGGCACTGAAGTTAACCCACCACAGAACAGCAGCATGTGGCCCAGTCAGAGCCAACACATTAACCCCATATAGATGCTGTGGATTAATTTCAAGACAGTTGTTCATAGCAAACATTCTATAAAAGAAAAAAAATTCTCCTGAACATTGTGCAGATCTGATCCAGAGCTACCGAAAAGGTAAGTCACTGCTGCTAAAGGAGGTTACAACCAGGTATTAAGTCCAGCATTTAAGCAAAAAATAAGAATGTTAATCAAATGAATAGGAAGAAAATACCCTTAGTTTGACATGCGTCCTCCTCCGAAGCCATTTTTCCTCGTGGGCTGGAGGGTGAGAACGGAGCTGAGTCTGAGTTGTCTGCTTCCTGAGTCTTCACACAGTCACATCGCATGAGCTGTTAATAAACACACAGCAGGCAATTCCAGTCACAAACCTTTAAATTTAACTGATTTCCATTCAGCAGAGTGCACAGGTTTTTGTCAGTAATGACTCTAGTCTCAATTGATGCGCCGTGGAATACAACAGGTAGCAATGATGCAGAAGCTTTGTCGTCTTAAGCCTTCAAACTAAATTTGTGGTGATGTAAAGGCTCTTAAATCACAACTCTAATGGGGAGTAAGAAGAGCAACACTGTCACAGGTTTAAAGCTAAGAGGTGATTTGGAGTACCTGCAGAAAATTACTCATCACTACTTGAGAGAGGCCCTGCATGCAGGTTTTGAGATATATGGAGCCTGAGATGCTCAAAGCTTCGACACTTCTTCCTAAAACACATTCAACTTAGATTGAAAAAATGTACGTGAATCAGCTTAATTTGGAGAAACTGCTTTCTGTTCTTTCATTCCTTTGATTTATAAGTTTTCAATTTGCACTTACTGCATATTTTCAGATCAGAAAGTGTTTATTACCAAGGGCCAAGAAACTACTGGTGGTCTTTAAAGATTCACTGAAAGTCCTCTGTGACTTTGGAGGTGGGGGATTTTCAGGTGGATCAGTGGTTATATATTGGTAAGAGTAGTATTCCCAGAGCTTGTGGTTTAGGTACAGCTTTAGTTTGAGTAATGTAATATATGAACTGATGCCAGAATAAGTCTCCTTTGATCACAGTTTCAACATAAATCCAGAATGCTTTTCACAACTTTTACAACTCTTACCATTCATTCAAAGAGTTTAAACCTCTCCTCTGACTTTTATGTCAAAGTCATGGCCTTTGGTATTTATTTAGCCAACACGTATTACTCACAGGCATATTTTTCACTTCGTAGCCAAGTAAACCACATCTGGTTAAATGGCCTCCTGTAGTCTGATTCTCAGCGGTGATGTGCAGCATAAAACATCTTCAGAAGGAATTACTGTGTGTCAAATGTTTATGACCACTGCCCACTCTTGACAACTTTGCTCATTATTCATCACAGCTGAACTAATTGGCTGTGATTTCTTCAAAGCTTTAATTCCACATCATGGGATTTGGAACTAGACCGAGGCTAGTTATACTTGATGATGCCCTGTTACAGTGTCCCACAATATTTTTGGTTAAATACATAAGGTACATCTCAGGTTGTATTATAGCAACAAACCAAAAGGCAGGTTTTTATGGGCATTACTTGTTTGCTGTCCAAACTGTTTTTGCAGGTGTCACATGTGCAAAAGAAACATTTAACAAATGAGCAGCCTCCATTTTCAGGGTTGTGTTGTTACAGAGAAAAGATGACAGTGTTGTATTGCTACATCTGTTCCACGAGGAAAGTAATTCATATTCAATGAACTGGTAAAACATGAAATTGAAAACCTTATGAGTAAGACTGCAATCTGGACAGAAATGGATATCAGAACAAACTAAAATGTCATGTCACTTATACTATATGCTTGTTTATGACTTGTGACTTTTTAAATAACACACACACTGGGATAGGGTTAGCTCTTGATTTTTATAATCTTTTTTTTTTTTTTTTGCATTATTATGTTGTTTTTGTCTTCATGTCTTATGGAAAGCTCTTTGAATTATTCATTGTATTAAATGTGCTGAACTAATGATCTCGCCTTCTCCTTCACAAGAGAAAGATGCTACTACCAACAGTCCTGTAGATTTTTGTCACTTCCAGCGACCAACAATTGTATATTGTTAGCGTTGCTAAACTCATTCTGTTTTCACAGTTTCATCCCATTTCATCATATGTATGTGAGTAATTGCCTCATATATTTCAAATGGTGCACCTGTTTTTGTGATTAATCAACTGACCTTTTAGCCCAGGTTTTTAGACACCGCGTCGATGTTTTGAATCAATCGTGCTCAAACCACGTGTGCTCATGTGAAGATGATTAAATGTAGCTCTGACACATCTCAGTGATCGATCACTGGGATGCGTCCTTCTGTGGGGCCCTCAAGTTATTCAAACAGGTGAGATTGCAAGGATAAACTGCAGATGAAGACAAATAACTTGCTTTCAGCGAACATTAAGGTAACTGAAATAATTAAAGCTTTAATTCTAGAGGTTTCACAAGAATATGACATATACCATTCAGGAATTAAAGCCATTTTAAGCAAAATACCTGTTTTTACGGACTATAAAATTTTGAGACAAAGTTATATAAATATTAACCATCACTTTTAGTCGTTGGATGATAATCCTTTTCCCTCTGACTTCAGTTTTGTCCTCAGTAATTGAAAAGATCACTGTCTTGGGTTGAGAACAGACTGTATGAAAAGAACTGGACAAATCCTCCTTGCCGTCACCTATAGGTCTTCTTCTTTGTGCTTTTGAAGCCTTGTTTTCCTCTTACTGCACAGTGCCATGTTGCAAATGGGTGGAATGAGCACCGTTGAGAAGCGGGCTCAGCGAATGCCTGAATCTAGAAGTGGAAATGTTGGTGCTTGGTCAACAACAAATTTACTGACTGAGGCATTGAAGAAATTCCCTATCTGTTGTCCTGAAACAGTCTGAGTTCCTATTTGCAGAATATGTTTATTCATCTGCACTATGAAATGCCGTCCTATTAATTTTGTAGCATTTTGTGAACTGTGAGCAGAGAGTGTATACCTGTAATCCTCAGAATTCATTTTGCTACCTCTGTCAGCACGTCAACATTATCAGTAAACACCAGTCAGTCTGTTCCATTAGCAGCCTCATGCCCATAAACGTTACATCGCAAAGACAGTAATCTGCCTCCACTCCCTTACTCATACTTTTGTTAGAGAGGGTTAGTTTGGGTTGAATGAGGTAATTATCACACACAGTAGACGGCAGAGAACGATAAGCAAACCTATCAAATCAAGGTCAGTTTAAATGTACTTCATATTAAGAATATGTGTAGAATTTTTTTTGCTGTCTGACAAATTTTTCAAAGTATATCCCACTGTCCAGCACACCAGATTCCATTGACAAAAACAGCAATTTTACTTCGCAGCACACAGCAGTTGCTGCTGTACTGCTGACTCATCAGGGTTGTTTATATAATTTCAGTAAATCATAACTAAGCTCAACAAACACCAAAGATGTAAAATAACACAATTAAATTTACTGATTGAGGTACCAATGGACCAGCGATTTCTGTGTGATGCGAGCTAAAATTGCTGTTTTTGTCACTGGAATCTGGTGTGCTGGAGAAAGTGAATTTACAAGCGATAAAATTCAGTTTCTTGACAGAAAGGGATGTCTGATGGCTAGGTAAAGCAGTGAAAATATTCTTAATATGGCATACACTGAAACTGCCATTTTATTAGGTTTGCTTCTTTTTAGACCCTATTTCACAAATCCCAAACTATCCCTTTAAATAATCCCCCTGAAATAAGTATTGCATGACCAGCGCTGTAATCTGATACAGCAGCAAAAGTAATGTAATGTTACGCACACACCCACTCATAGTACACAATACAATTAATATTAACACAATGTTAAGATTGATTATGAAATGAGTAATACAAAGTAGTTTCAAATACAATTCATGTGTTGTGATAAGGGATTTTCTGACATCTTCTTACCAAATACCAATAAACAAAAGCATCATAAATGAACCACAACAGCTTTCAATCTCACAATTCCTGGACAGCCATGTAGGGCATTACAGCACAAGTCATTCCACAACAGAAAGCTATCACCAATGCAGTCCTGTCTGACTTGATTATTGATTGCAATTGTAACCCGTCTATTGTGGAAAACAAGAGTTTTCGGCACTTTCTGCCAGTGGGGAGAAGACAATAATGGTATTGTTAAGGCTCTCCTACCTGTCGAAGAACAAAAGCAGCGACATCGGTGGACTCCCAGTAGGAGGCGTGAAAAAGATGAGGCAGGAGCCACGGTTGGGAACGCGGTCAAAACATCAGGGCAGTAGAGGGCAAAGTCCAGCCTCTTCAAGCCCCACCAGCTACTAGAAACTGAAACAGAAATACATTTTACAGATCCATGGAGACAAACAAGGTCAATTTAAAATCTGTGAAATCTTATTAACACAAAATCATCCTCATGAGATAAGTGAAGGTTGATGATTTGACCTCTTTTGTTCAGTTTCCCTCCCACTCACTGTTGGCAATGGTGTTTCCCAGCTGGCCCACAGAGCAAACTGACATTTGGCTTCCCACACTGGTCACACTGGCTCTGCGACCTCCTCCTTCAGTCTTTGCCTCAGAGGACTGCTGTGAAGCTGTAACTTCATGGGATTGCTCACCTTCTAAAAATACGTTTGGATGGCCCTGGATACTCTCCGCTACCAGGGAAGAGAGGACAAATAGAGAAGGGACAAGAACGGAAATGCTTTGATCTCACAGCAGTTGACTGGCCTGAATCTTTAAATCAAATGCCTGTCATTTACCTAACAAGATCTGTGCATCAGCTTGCTTTGTGTTTGGAAACTCAGTAGAAGTCACTGCCTATACCAAAAGTTCTCTACACATCTCTTGTTTTAAATTAATCAAACATTTATGTGAAAGGAATAAATGATGACCAGAAAAATTGTGAGTATTTTTAAGAAATGTAACAAGAAAATAATTGATCTTCTGTGAAACAGTGCTTCAAACAAATGTGCCACATTTATCTATTTCCAATCTGGTACAAAAATATGAATAAATGCTGTGTTCTTTAGTAGAAAAGTACTCGCTTTGCCTGAGGAGCATGAATAACCTTTATTTGGGAAACTGTCCATCGCTGACATCAGCTTGATTCCTGCCACTCAGCAACAACAAGTGAAGAATGCAGCTCTAATGCTGCTTTATTCAAATCCTTCCACAACTGTTCAAATCTAAACTGTGAAACTTCCTGTTTCTTCTATTTGTTCATTCATTTGTGGAATTTTTAGTGCTCATGATTCGGTTAAAAGATTCATATTTGGTTGAATTTGAACTTACAGACATTGTTTTCAGATTATACCGAAGCACTCAAGCCAACATGTAAGCCAACACTTACATGGTGATTACCCCTGTGAAATAGCAAAGGCAAGCATCAGAGAATATCTTATTTTTAAAGCTGTAATGTGGTAACACTGTGTAAAGGAGGCTTCTGAGGCAATTTTGACAGATTTTAGCCTGACTTCAGACAAAATCAGAGCACTGATACAGCACTGATCAAGGTCCTAAATGACATTCATCTGATCACTGATTCAGTTAAAGCCTCAGTACTGGTGCTGCTGGATCTTAGTTCAGCCTTTGATGCTGTGGACCATAAAATCCTTATGAACAGACAGGGAAGCTGGGTACAGTTTTCAGGTCCAGTTCACATTTGGTTCAGATTATATCTTGAAGGCAGGAGCTTTGTTGGGAAAACTCCTGCCTATGGGTGAAAATAAATCTTGGCCAACTCCTATGACCTGTGGAGTCCCTCAAGGATCAATTCTTGGATCACTGTCACTCAAATTCTACATGTTTCCTCTAGGTCAGATCATGCATCACGGTGCATGTAGAGGTGTTGACCGCTCACAGTATCTGGCAACCGGCTCTTTCCAGGGGGAATTAGAGGTATGTACTTGATATAATTAACAATGCATAATACAAATTGAAGCACTGATTACTAAAACCTTGTCACACTTGCGACTTGTGGGGTTTTAGTAATCAGTGCTTCAATTGTCTGTCTAAAGTGCCTTTTTGAGTATGATACATACAGTCAAATTCTATCTTTAGGTCAGAGATATCACAGCCGTCCCTGAGCACAATAATGCCCGATGTTTCGGGATGCATGAGTCGATGTCACTCATGTGCAATAAACAATCTGTGCTTGAATTTGTAGAGGTGGGTAATAGTGACCAAACAGGCATCTTTTGAGTTTTCTCATGCCTTGTGATTGTCTGCCAGACTGACAGACACAACCACAAGGCATGAGAAAACTCACACAACAGACTTCAGGTTTTGAAAAAGACAGGTTCCCCCTTTCAGTCCCTATGGAGTTTGTAATCATTGTAGTTGCCACAAGGGAACCCCACAGGCGAATTTGTTCCTTTGTGTGATTTAAATTTAACTTCTATTGTGAAAGTATTTCTTTCCAGTCACTTTCTGTGAAGTGTAAACTGATCCTATCTAGAACCATTTCCCCACACCGCAAATCAAAACCACTCTTCCTTCATGACAACTGGGAGAGACTCTATTCTTTGGCTCTGACCCTTTTTGTGACTTGGATAGACCTAACACATATTACACATTAGCAGAAAGCTGACTATACTGAAAAATGCAGCAAATTCACATTTAATGATAATTCCATTACAGCAGAATGTAATGTGATGTAACTTACATAACTTATTTCCTCTATTGAATTTCAAAACTGCACTGCAGATTAATGTCACCTGTCTGGAAGACAGCAGGTAGCTTATTTAAATCCCACTGTGTGGATGGATTTTAGTTCACCTATTATTTCAGTAAGTTAGAAATATCAGAAATTGTAGTCCAACACAGTCTGCAGAATACAGTGAATACACTTTAATCACTGTGTTTCCGCATGTTGTCACAAGATAATAGCCTTTTTTGCCTAGGGGTTAGTGATAGTTAAGTAGCTGATTTCTGTGTATGTTTTAGGCCTCCGAGTAGTGATGGCAGACATGCTAGTGCTGCCAATGGTAAAAGACCCAACTGCCTTGTTTAAGAGCTCCTCTTCACTCCAAGGTTTCTCCAGTTGTTTAAGATTATTACATCTCACACTGTACAACCTGCATCTATCTTGGCTACGACGCCAAGATTGGTATGTTGAGACTCTACACTGAGACCTCCTGAACTGTTGGCTCCAATGGATGTAAACTAGCATCATCAACATGTGCTGATTGTAAGCAATCAACAACAAGGACAACAATAAAATGAAGTGCACTTTAGTGTTTGCTTATATGTTCACTGAAAATACTTTAAAAAAAAAACAGGGAGAGGGAAGAGACAAGTCGCATGAATCAGCATGTCATCTCATGTTGTATTTCAAATGGCTTGCATTTTACCAGGTCAGGAGGCAAAGTTGTAGAGTTTCTGACTAAGGGTGTCCCGATCCTGATCCCCTGATCGGATCGAGCTTTGATCTTAAAATTTTAAGGTGGATCGGATCGGCCGATCAACCTTATTTTAACACACTGATCTTTTTTTCATTATTTTTTTCTCAAAAAGTTATCCTGATTAACACAAATTAATAAAGTATCATATTGCACAAACAAAAATATTTTTTTTAACTATATACATTTGATAATTTGTACTGAAATTAAGTTTCCCAGCAGCCCTTTCTTGTATTCACCTTAAAAGTTTTAAGGTGGATACAAGGTTTTTTAGCTTGCGCGGTGAGCTTGTTAGCAGTGGCACACTGGCGGCGTCAGGCTAAACTTTAGCAAAAATGTCATCAGTGTGGCAGCACTATAAAATTACAAAGACCAACACTTCAACTGCGACTTGCAACGTGTGTAAGGCTGAGATAACACGAGGGGGAAGTAAGAAGAGAGCTTACAACACCACCAATCTAATCAGAAAAATCCCAAAGAAAGAAAGAAGAGTGTTTAAATAAGTTATTGTTTATTTTATGAGATGATAAAAGCTATTAATCTCAGCTTGGATGCAGGCCTATTTATTAATGTACACAGGAAATAAAATGCAATTAAGAGATCGGAATCGGATCGGGACCCAAAAAACGTGATCTGGACATCCCTATTTCTGACACTGTCTTCAACAGTCATCATCAAACCACTCACATTTTGGAGCCAAGATGAAACATATTGCCATGAGTCTACCGTGACAGTCACCTGTTATCTGCGACAGCAAAAATCATGTAGTGTATAACAGACATTAGAATATGTACCCATGTTCAGAGATGGAGTACCAAAAGAGAGGTTAATTTGATCAGGCTGGCATTCACTGAATAATTTTAAAATATAAATGATTATCGACTTTACTTTTTTAAAAAAAAAATTTGTCAGGGTGACAACAGCATTGGTTGGGTAACGCAGTTATAACTGTTCTGCTGCAGCTATCAGCTGCCTGCTAATGCTAAGCCACTGAGACACCAGATGTTATTAACATCGGCTGTTACAAAGTTACAATAACCCTGTAATTACTGAATTACGTAGATATAGCAATGCAACATTCTAAGAGGACTGGAATATTGCAACCATAACAGACTTTGCTTGGATTTGTGACCAAAGACTTGATGTTTGACTCAGACCTGATAAAGTGGCTTGTGCTCATCCCTGCTCAAGGTCTAAGAACCTGTTTAAGCATGTCAACGTTGTTATAATAACAGAATGGGTAGTATGAAGCTTTAAGAGAGGAAGAGAACATGCACACTCCACCCAGAAAGTCCCCAGATGGGATTCAGCTAGAAGTTTTTTGTTTTTCTGACTCAGAAGGGCCCAAGATAGGAGTAATATTTAAGTGAATTTTCCTTTACTAATAATACATATTTTCCCCACAAAAACGCATTCTCTGCCTCGCATAACCCCAAACGTACTCATCTCATCGGAATCTTGAATTATCGAGTCTGACTGCACCAACATACACACAGTCTAAACAAGATTTCTAAATGAAGATTGTTCTTTACCTTGGCTGTGGGATTTATTAATCACACCTGATTCTTCCTCACGTCTCAGTCAGCTGGGGTTAATCTGTATTCTGCTGCCACTGCTCATCCTTCACAGACCAAAGGCACACATGTGGCTGCATCTGGAGGCTTATTTATCACCATTTTCAGCAGCTGAAGGGTTAACCCGCAAGCAAACGGCTGTTTCATGAACCAAACTGACCTTACTTGATAATACAATTGAAACATGCTTTTACAGACTGATTGCCAGTTGCAGGTTTTAACAGCAGGCCGGGCCACACACTTGTCATTTGTGAACGTATTATATGCTACTCTTTGTGTTTATAAGATTCTGGACGTCCTCTAGCCATAAAAAAACTGTGCCAGGAGTAACTGTGGGGAATTTGTTCTTTATAGATGCCATAGAGCCCTTTCCAGTAAAAGGCCAATCCAGACATGATGTGTTCTGATTAACATTTGCAGGCAAGAGGGCACACCTTCTCGCATTAAATCTCAGCTCTGCTCAACCGTGCCGCTCCCTTTTCCAGCTCCACGTGTGCACCTTATATCCACTCCACCGGATCTTACTGGATACTGGGCGTAGACTTGACACTACGTGACAAGTGTCCTAATATGATTACATCCCATTCAAATGTTTGGCGAGACAGACATGAAGGAGGTGAGTGAGACTGACGTTTGAATTTTTGTCTATTGTGAAGGACAATGATGAAGAAGTTAGACCTCACAGGACTTAGAAAAATACTTGACTTATCATAATCATAAGTATTCTTGAGTCTGAACATCTTGAGTCTCATCAGATGTCTCACAGAAATGCCTCCTCCAGGTGTGTTGTTGAGCTTCCTAATATTAGGAACCATGAGGGGAAAAAATAGTTTTACATTCAGAATGTGAAGCCTTTTAGCATCCAGATGAAAACTTGTAAAAGAATAAGTGAAAGTTCTTAAAAAAAAAAAACATATTTGAACATTTTATCCTTGCTCAGAAAGTGTCTTTTAATAAAAGAAATATACTCAGTTAATTGATACAACCGCAGTTCCAACAAGGTTGGGGTGCTGTGGAAAAATCTGGGGGAAAAAAAAAACAAAAGATAGATTGTAAAAATCTCTTATACCTATATTTTAACAATTGAAAATGACAGATTTTATCATTTAAATAAAAATATAAGTTAATTATGAGCAAAATGTTTCTAGCAAAACAGGTCAGTGATATGTCTGGTATAAAAAAAAGAACCGAGTCTGTCAAAAGAAAAATGTGCAGAGGTTCATCAATCTGCAAAGAACTGATGCTACAGACTGCAAAACAATTTCAGAATAATTCTCCTCGGCATGAGCTTGTGAAGACTTGAGAATATCTCGTCATCTGCAGCGTGTCATATGAAGTGATTCTGAGAATCTGAGGAAATCTCTGTGAGCATGGGACAAGGATGAAAACCCATATGGATGCCTGTGAACTTTGGATCCTCAGGTGGAAGTGCATTAGAAACAGGCATGAATCACGGCATGGGTTCAGGAGCACTTCTGGAATATTTCAGCTTGTTGTGTTATTTGCAAAGGCAGGTGAAAGCTCTGTCAAGCAAAAAAAAAGCCACATGATGCAGAAACACTGCCATTTTCTCTGGGCCAAAGCTCAATTAATATGAACAGAGTCTAACTAAAAAACTGGCCTGTGGTCAGACAAATTGAAATTATTTATAAAACCATGTGCACCATGTCCTCTGGATATTAACAGCTCGTTGAGATGTGTTGCTGTCATCAACTTCAAAATTTCTTAATATAGTTCCCATGTTCTATTGTGAACATAATATGGGCTAATGAGAAATTTCAAAGCACTGTGTTCTGTTTTTATGTACATGTTACACAATGTTCCAACATTTTTGGATTTGAGCTACTATTGAAAGCAATGTGGTCTGTTTACAGAATGGATGCTCTATCACATCCACACCACCAGCAATAACTCTTCATTAATGGAAACTGGCCCAAATCCCTCCAAAGACCCTAATTCACTTTCTGTTTCTGGAAAATTTGCACAGCTCTGTATTTCCTTTACAGAACAATGAGCAGAGAGAAGTGGGGAGATTACTCTGACACAGAGTGTCTGACAATTTTTTCAAAATACAATGAAAAATTCAAAGGCTTTGTGCTGTGGATGAAGACAAACATCAAAATGAGTGTAGGGAGAAGAAAGGGCTCCATGGTGACAAAGAAAGACACGAAGGCATGATAAAGAATGGACAATCAGGAAAAAGTAAGCCCTGCATCTACCTGTTTCACTGAACGGCTGCCAGAAGAACCATATTCTGCTGATGATAGTAAGGAAATACTGAGCAGAGAATCTACATAGGAAGATGATTACACTGTGGCTTTGAAACATCTTTGCTCTCCTCTAAGCCTCCACATTCAATACCAAATAAATTAATGGCGAGAAAATGATGCACTGCAATTTTTATATTAAATCATCATTAGGCAGCTGCTCTATTCTGATGGGTATTACTATAATTCCACATGTATTGCATATCTTGAGTAATCATATTTCCCATAGGACAGGAAATCAACAGGAAGGGGGCCGTTTTCTGAATATTAGCAGCATTTATCATAATAAAAGCTTCACTGTAGACAGGTGTTGTTGTCAAAGTCATCCTCACGGGAGCTTGATTTGATTGGCTCTCCATGCCTTGATAACCACTAATAAACACATTTCACAGCAGGAAGTAGGTAACGTGGACCATTGTTTCTTCTGTGTACCTGCACTTGTCTACGATTTTTAAATCAAACTATAATTTGACATTATCCAAGGCCAATCAATGGAGCCGTGATGCAGACCCATAATTAAAGCTGGGTGCAGCTGTAAGCAACCCTATTTGTCAGCTTCTACACTCTGTCACGTTTGTCAGCACCACTGGCTCAAAGAGGTGTCAAACATCCTGATTTGTGACTGGCTGTACATGATTAAATGTGTTAACAAGAAACAGCTTAGGCATCCAAACTGCGTGGGTAAAAAGTGGCATGTCATATTTTTTTTGTTTACAGGTCCCAAAGGAGTTGAAATGAGGGATGACTGACTGGGTCTGCTCTCAGTCCTGAGCCCTGTTATAATTCTAACCTCCTCCGTTTTACCCCAGCCCCCAACTAATGAAAATACACCTGCAATTAATGTCCTTTTTTGTGTCCAACAATCAAAAGACTAAAAGAGGGCAGGCAGGTAACAGAAGAACAACACAGGGAACAACAAGATGGCACAACGGGAAGCACGGCTGGAGAATGACAGACTGGATTACAGTGATCTCTTATTTTTCGCAGTTTATGAAAAAAAAATCTATTTAGTTATGAATGCTGCACTTGCATGGTAAGTGAAAGGATTCATTTTCTTTAAACATACAAAGCCTATGAGCATAAAGACAGATATGAGGATAACCTCATATCTGTCTTTATGCTCATAGGCTGTTAGTTATTGGTTCTTGTCCTACTTTCTCTCCCTGGAAGTAGATAGAGTCGGAGGCTATGAATAAGTCTCTGTGTCCCAAAAGTAGGCTATAACATGCTTCAAATAAATAATCAGCTCATTAAGGAGTCAGACTCTAACAACTAAGCCTTCCAGGGAGATCACAGGAGTACAGTGGCATTTATCTAGCAGTCTTCTATCTTTCATGTTGTACCTGGTCCTCACAGCGGAGTGTCAGGCTGAGGGTACAACACCCCTAGAGGATGAGGCATAATTACTACATTCCTCAAGCTTGAGGTCAGGTTTTAATTCTGCCTGATAAACACAAACTCACACAAATGGGATCGACACTCTGTGTGTCCTGCCAGTGTGCCCACGTCTGTGAACAGGTGTGCCAGTGAAACCTCACATAACCAAGTCATAGATCTCTCTGCAACTATCATTTACTCCCACGAGCAGATAGAAAATCGATTTATACGGTCAAGTCACTCCTACCTATGACCAGTGAGCGCCCATCTCCAAGAGGGTAGCGCTGGTAACGTGGGACTGCAAATGGTGGCAACTTATGGAAGAGAGGCTGCAGCAGCGGCTCCAGTCTGGAGGCTGAAGGATCCGAGGGGTAAAACAGGTTGAAAATTTGAGAACAGGCTGGACGAAGCTGGCTCACTGAGGGTCAGAAAACACAGCAGAGATATGTCTATTAGGTGGACAAGTGATGAAGTGGAAGGGTTGTACAAGTGATATACCATCTTTTTGAAAACTGCATACTATCGGCTGCAACTAATCCACATGCATTTTTCTCAAAATGTAGTACACAGTATACAGTGTGCAAACAATTGTACAATTTGCAGTATGTGGGAAGTCCCTGGATCCCACAACACAATGTGTGTAGATCCAATAGTGGGAACCAGTCACATGACCAGCTTCCAGTGATGTCATTGCATTGTTGTTTTTATGGTGGCAATACAATGTACAAACAACAACCTCTGGGCTAGCATGCATCACATGCTGTGTACCGCATTAAAAGTGCCCCATGGAGTCTGTGGTTTTGAAAATATCTGCACTGAATAACTTTGTTTTCTCCAATTTAAACAGGAAGCACAACACACAGAAGGACAGCAATCAACTAAAAGAAATTAAAGGATTTTTCTCAGTTTTTCGCTCAAAGGGCCCCCCCATAGCTGGGGTGGGAGACATAGGAGCTATACAACACTTTGTAAAAAATAATCAAATATCATTTCAAATCAAGCTGAAACTAATATTTTACCATAAAAAGCCCTTTTCAGTTTTTTTTTTACTTAAGTGCAGTTCAACATGTTGTAGAGATGATTAATATGACAAAATAAAAAAATGAAAATCACAAAATATTGAAATAAATGTGAAGTTTGTGACTGCAAGGAGCAAGTACTGTAAACTATAAATGCAGTTCTATTTAGCTCTTTTAGAAATGTTTCAGAACTAAACTGACAACAGCATGTTAGTTTATGCTGTGCCTCTATTTTTTTTTTTTGTTTTTTTGGGATAATTGATGTTTTCTCCTAATGTAAAGCATGTTCAGTTTATGTGAAATGACATGTACTACATAAATGAAATAGCAGCGTCATGTCGTGCATGTGTCTGATTCTCACCCTGAACAGATGGCAGCACAGTCCGTCTCATGGCCAAAACGAGACCCAGTGGGCAGCCCAGTAGAAAGCAGTCTGACACCTCAAAGTCAAAGCGGCCGGGGTTCAACACCAGACTGGTGCTACTGCCACCGCGCACCTCCACGCTCTCCTTCATCAAGCTGGATATTAGACATGGACATAAAACGCATCATCTCACTGCAATTATAGCTACAACATAGTGCTTTACTCCTTTTGACTGCCCGCTGCTGTGGGCTTTGACGCGTGAGACGTGACTTGGCCGTCATCATGCACGTTAATGCTGATTCACTCGTAAGTCTTGAGTAAAGTGGGGCGGGTGGCGTGAGCCAGGACAAGTCAAGGAACAGTTCAGTGGAAGCATATGGAGATTTAAATGTAACTATTGACTCTGCGAGAAATATTTTAAAGATGATCACGGCATACCAACCACACAAGTGAACATCTCAGATTCCACAGAAAAGATCATGCCTTTGCAATGTCCCAAAGACTGGGGTACTTCATTTGTCTGTTTGTCAAACTGTCCCAGTTTGATAAAGGTTGACAGAGTCTAAGCTGAAGAGATTATATGCATGTGCAGTAAAGCATTTAAAACATTTTACATAGGGGTTAACCTGGCATTTTACATGTCAATTATGTTTATGCTGAAACTGGGAGGGAAAATGTCTCTGTCTTGACATTGATGACTCAGACATCCCTTTTCTTCACCCTGATTCAAATGTTTGTTGGCATGCTGGTATGTTGGTATGTCGCCGTCAGGACTGAGCCTTTATGATTCAGACTGAGCAACTCTTCACTCGGCCCTCACAGGCTGCATCACGCTGGCAGCTGTTTGAACAGCCGCGCTGGTCACGGACACATCCACCACTGCTGACTGACTCCATCCTTCCTGTTTAATAGCGGCCTGGCATTTACTCCATTAAGGCATGCATGTGGAGGAAGGAACAGCCAACAGTCTCCAGCCATCTGTAAAAACCAGATCAATAGTGCTTTGATGACTTTCTGCTGCTATTTTGGGTTTTCTCTTCTGTCTGCTATTGACCATTTATTACTGCAGCATCCTCACGATTACTAACGTCTGGCTAGATTTACACTTTACTGAGTTCAGTGAACCGCAAGTTATAAATTTGTTTAATATCGATAGTAAATGTTTTATGGGAAATAAACCGCATTTCTAATAATATCCTTTATTTTGTGATAACTTAATAATGACAATTACATCAAATAGGTGTTTAAGTGTTTTAGTGTTTTTTTTTTCTCAGTTTAAGGTCATCTGCAATTTTATTCACTTAATGGGACAAATTAAATCACATAAATTCATGAAGGAAGCTAGGCCAAACTGACTAAATGAGAAGTGTGAGGGAAAAAAAAAAAAAGCTCAGCTCAGTTCTGGCTATTCTGTCATACTCTTTAGAGTTTTTTATTAAAAGCGGAGTTATGATTATTTGCTAATAGTCTCAAATGCTATTTCCATTAAGGGCTAAAGCACAGTAAGGCGAAATAGGAAATATCATGAACAACATATAGATCGCCATCTGATAGGCTGAAAGGAGCACTAGCGTCTTGGAAAAGATGAATAGAGCCTTCTTGGTTGCTGGGAATATCCACGAGGATGTTCAGGGAAGAATATTCTCAGCCTCTCTCAATCTTCATCAGGAATATGACAAAGAGTGAAAGATGAGAGGTGCACTACCCTTTTACTATGTGGCATTATTGAGGAATTGATGAGACCCTGCAGTGTCTTTGGTGGCTGTGATAACGTAAGCCTAGTGGAGCATATCTGTGGAACACATTTCCCATGGACAGAGTAAACACGGCAGTTCAACCCTTTCCAGGCGGTTCTTTCCCAGCTAAATTCGGCTGCAGTGCTCAGCCTCCTCTACGCAGTCTGGGAAGCACAAAAGCACAAACACCTGGCACCTGAGACACGGAGACAGCCAAGTGGATCAAGCTGGAAATATTGATTAAATGTGGAGGAGAGACAGAGTGACAGCACAGTGGCCACCATGCGTCATCTGGGCTGAACCCGCAACATGCTCATCACAGCAGAGAATCCTGTGTCTCTCTCTAGCATACATATTCTCTGCTTTAGTCCATATAATCTGAAGTACATCAAGAACAAATAACAATGCAAGCTTGAGAAATATCATTTTAACCCATTTTTTTGAGTAAAAGAGCCAACCAATTTGACCCTGCACTGGGATAGAAAAATAACTGAATCTATTTTTAACCCAGCAGCTTTTAGAGTGTGTTTATGATCCACCTGGAAAAAAAGCTGTGCTGGCCAGAGGACGATGTGTCTCCGTCATACGAGTCACTTTGCTTGCGGTTGAGTGGCGGGCCACCCTGGCCGTCGTTGGGAGCAGAAATGTCGATGTTGCTCTTACTCAGCCTCTTGCTGGAACTCAAACCAGGACTGGTCTCCCCCAGCAGGCCGGAGTTATCCTGACAGGAAGGAGGAAAATGCCCGGCTTATTATGAAACCTCCAGTCACGACTGTATCAGGAAATCGCATAATATGATGGGAGCTGGTGTGTTTTTCCCAGGTGAACTGCTCAGTGTGGGAGGGAGAAAACGTGTCGGTGCAAGAGTGAATCTATTAGCTGTGAGTGGATCTGTGTGGCAAATGAGAGGAAAAGAAAGAGAAGATGCAACACTTAATAAGGAAAAAAGGATGTTAAAAAAAGCAAACTGCTTTAGGATCACGCTGATTAATATGGTATATGTATATCAAAGGAACTAACCGAAGTAATGCTGAAGAAGATCCAGACTCAAAACAACCAAAGGAAAAAAAAAAACTATAAGGCAGACATTAACAGTGACTTCTAATTTACACTTTAGAGAAACTTTTAATACTTCAGTGTAGGGGTGTAACGGTACACAAAACTCTCGGTTCGGTACATACCTCGGTTTTGAGGTCACGGTTCGGTTCATTTTCGGTACAGTAAGAAAACAAAATGCAAAATATAAATGTGCTAGTTGTTTATTACACACTTTCGTGCTTTTTAACAATAGGAACATTAGCCTATACAAAGCTAGAATTTTGCTCAAAAATATAAATACAATATTCTGAAATGTAGATATTAACATAAATTATAATTATTATATTATAAATAAGGCTCAGGCTGTTTCTTTAAAAACAAATCATTTTATTTTTTCATAAAGTCCTGGTATGATTTTCTGGCTAAAATGTGGACGAGAAGGTAACGAGTTTTTTTTTTTTTTTTTGTACTGCATGCCACATGATTTCTCTTCCCAATCGAACTATTTACATATCAACAAACTTTTTCTTGCTGTAGAACTTGCTTTTATTTTTATGCATATTTATAATAACAACAATAGTAATAATAATAAGAACAATATTATTATTATTATTATTGAGTGACGTGGCGAGAAGTGGAAAAAGCTCGAGTTGTCTCGCGCGGGAGGCGGGGTGTTTGTGTGCACGCGCGTCGCCTCGTCTGTGTATGTGGTGACACGCGCCCAGTCCGCACACAGAAACTTGCCCTGACCGCGCGCTGGCTGTGATGTGATGGCTTCAAACCTAGCGGTTTGAGTGCGCGTGAGTCTCAAAATCACCAGAAAAAGTAGCTAGATTTGTCGCTAGTCGCTTTTTACAAATTAAGTCGCTAGGGGGGGGTCTGGAAAGTCGCTAGATATAGCGACAACGTCATTAAGTTGGCAACACTGGTTTGTTGTCTCGTGTGCGCGCAACTGCGCATGTGCGGCTGCAGCAAGCTCTGCTCCACAACATGCGGTCCTCTACTTAATATGTCCGTGTGGAAACTCGTTCGGTACGTCCCCGTCCCGAACCGACCACGCTGTACCGAAACGGTTCAATACAAACACATGTACCGTTACACCCCTACTTCAGTGACATATATTATAAAAGGTATAGCCATTTGACAACAGTGACGTCATTTGAGGTCGTATGCAGAGTTACTGTGTTGAAAACTAGAGATAGCACAGTTGAATTTATGAAGGACAGCTGCTTTTCTTCACTCATGAGCACAGAGTTGTGTGTCAAGGACAATGACACTAGCGTGTATGTTCTCTCTTGCAGCTATTACGTCTGCTGATGAAAACAAGCTATAACACAGGCATGTAGTCTTGATCATTCACAGTAGCCTCTTGGTCATGCAACCATCCGTCTATCCATTTTTAATAAAGTTTCTTTAAAATTCTGTTCAGGGTCACACGGGGCCTTGCAGCTGTCCCTGCCCTCATTGAACTAGAGGCAGAGAACAACGTTAGCAGGGTGCCAGTCCTGAATCATGTAACACCAGCAAAGTTTTCTTTCGCCACTGAACGCCCACGCAGCCCCCGTGCTTCATCATCGTGTTATCGCTGCAGCACTGAGGTCCTACCTTCAGACTCTCGGTGCTGTTGTTCCTGCTGCTGTTGTTGGGGCTACCGGGCCTCGGGCGGTTGCTGAAGCACAAAGCATCAAAGCACAGCACGCCGCCCACGCAGTCGCCCATCAGGCATACCTGCTCAGAAAGATTTAAAAAAAAAAAAACCACACACTCTTAGTGCGCCACTTTCAGTTACCGACAGACTCAGCAGAGGACAGTTTTCTGTGACACGGGCACCTAACGCTCACGGTGACAGGATACTTTACAGTCATTCTAGAAAAAGAATATTACAAAAGCACATCCTCAGGACATAAGACAGACAATCACATCCTCATGGGAATAACAACACATAATGGGTAAATAAAAAAAAGACTGATAAATGCTTAAATGTCTGAACTGAATCATATGAAAACTAAGCCAAATACAGGAGAAGTGTGTGAAAAAACAACACCACTATTCAATTATTCAACACTTCTAGCAGTAACAGCTTAAAGCAATCATATTCTCTCTGACGTTATTGGTCTCACACTTCATTGCTGAGGAATTCTGGCTCAGTTTTCTTTACAAAATTGATTCAGTTGTTCAGGAATTTGTTAATCTATCTGTGGTTTATTTGGATGTAACTTTGCCAACCTACACAGCATTTACGTATGGAGGTGGTCGCTCTCACTGATGATGATGAATTAAATAAAGTGGATAACAGCACCTGGCTGTTATTTAACATCTTCATTCCTGTGGAAACAGTAAAGCTTTACTTACTCACAGACACTTCCTCAGTGTTATCATTTAATTTTGTTAACACACAGTGTTGTTAACCTGAGGTTGAATTTTTATGTCATTTTAAAACCTTGGTATTGTCCAGATGAGTTGTTTTATTATGTTGTAACATGCCTTAGAGGTGAAAAAGGGGGTTACTGTAATTTTCACATGACTGCATATTGTTCCCTAAACTAACCATTGATGCATGTTTAAGTTAATGAAATCACATATTGAAACTGCAACTGGAATTTGAAAAAGGAGAAGTCAAATTTGATTTAAAAAAGGACATAACTGTTTTGTGTAGAATAACAACCTGTAGTTCCTGCCTTTAGGTTGGACTGCATTAGTAAGCAGTGCCTGCATTTCCTCTGTGTGTTTCATTGTAGGACAATATTTACTAGGAAACTCTTTAATGGAGATATAACAAACTCTTTCGACTAATTTAAAGCAAACCACTGGGAAGAAAAACAAGCCCTAATTAGCTTCCAAGTCATAATTCTGAGTCAGGTACACTGGGAATTTCGAGCAACTCCAAAATCTTCTGATAGATTTTTGCCAAGCCATAATTCCTGGCAGATACATGTAAAATAAATGAAATCCATTCTGTATTTTCTCAAAACATCTTCATTTTTACTTTATGCTTTGGAAAAGTCATAAAGTTGAGCATTACATTCCTAAATGATCACTTTAATAAAGCATTAGGTATGAATCCAGGGACAAAAACAGCTGTATACTGTATATCCATTACAGTTCATTTAGAAATTAGATATTTTATCTTGCATAGGTCAAATTTTGAATATGCAAATTCATGCAATGGTTTTCTTTGATTTTACATTCCTTGTAAAACAATGTTTAGGATATTCACCTGGTGTGAATACACACCTCTGAAAAATGCTTCAGTGCAGGTTTTCCTTTGACTTTCACCCTGCTAGCGCAGTATGGACACTGTTTTACTGACTGCTCCAGCAGTGTGAACATCATGTGTGCGCATCCACAGAACCTGATTACAATTAGTGTTCAGTGTGGAAGTTTGCAGTCGAACTTGGATCTGTTTCCATGATTATAAGCAGTGTAATGTTCAAAATTGGAAGTAGTGGGCACAGCTGATAATAGTTAGAGAATTCACAAGATAAATATGTGAGAAAAACATTGGGAATAGCAAGAGAGAAAAATGCAAATGATTTTTGTTTTTTTTAATGAGCAAATCCAGTTGTAAAGACTAAAGGAGGGAAGAAAGGAGCCTGTTGCAGCTTTTCTCTTGAAAGCTCATCAAGATGACATTGAACACGTTGCTCTCAATCATGCGCCATCAGGCCCTGAGAAAGGAGTTTATTTCAAGAGCACTACAGCTGCTGGATTGCACCAACTAATAGTACAAATGTATACACAAAGGAAAAACATGCTCAGTCGTGTTGTTGCACTTGTTGACCTAGATTTAGAGTAAAATTTACAGTAGTTTAAATGTTTTAAAGTAAACCAAGAGCAGTTTCAGTCCAGAACCTTAACCTCATGCCTGAATTTGCCCCCTATCTAAAGAGACTCTTTGCAGATCATCACCTCTAAAATACAGTCTATTGACAAAAGCCATGGAGTTATAGCGTAAAACAAATGAGAATGTACGAGAATATGAAGCCCTCTGACAAGCTGAGGTCCCACCATTTTTATAGGTGAACAGACTCCACTTGTGAGGAACCTTTATTCACCCCAAGCCCATAATACGCTAGCATGAGGCTCGTCTCACATGACGTGAGTGCTCTTTCCCCGTCACCTTTCTGAACACAAAGAAAGCGCAACAGACCTGCCCTGTGAAACCCTGGCCGTCCTCTGACTGCAGGAAGCTGCGGTAAACCTGGTTGGCCCGGTCAATCACAGTCGCCACTGCATCCAGGTAGCGTGGAGACGCGATGGCAAGGAGTGGGAGGGCAGCCAGAGGCAGGTGGTCTACGCTGCTGGAAACACAGCTCTCATCATAGCTGTATGGGTTCAGGCTGGAAAGGAGACGAAGGAAGTGAGTTCAAGGGAGGTTAGAGGAAAACCTTTGATTCCTCCGTGACCTTTTGTTAGGAGCTCCTGCTAACTTTGTGTCGAGACAATAATTAGTTTCAAATAGAGTCAAAACAAACTGAGGTTAAATAACCTTCATGATGCCAAGAACCAGCCTCATCGGGGTGACGTGTGTTCCCCTTTAGTTCACACCTCCCCTTGACTATCCTACATGTATTAATCTTGCTTCATGATGCACTCTATCTGATTTGAGGCCAAGCTTTCCGAGGTAGACCGTGTGCATCGGTGAATTTGAGTGTGTGTGAGTGAAAATGTGAGTACACATGCAAGGAGATGAGTGATGTTATCTCAAGGTACCACAGCACAAGAACAGCAGCGAGAATCTGTGTCTTCACTGATATTCAGACATTAATGGAAGCATGGCTTGTTGTGTGTCACAAACAACAGATCATACATACAGAACATACAGATCAAGCAGGGCCTGTCATGTTAGAACATGAGGAGACGATAAAAGATGGCACTGCCAGCCGCTGTCTCCCTGGGCAGTCAGCCACCTTGTCACCATCCATCAAATGATCTGACTCCAGTTAGAAGCAGCAATGCAGCAACATGGCTAAAATGTGTCAGAGAGACCTACTACACTGAGGGACACAATGGAATAAGGCCTGAGCGTTTACATGGATTCAGTACATAATATGCATACTGGTTAGCTTTACCCTCTAAATGATTTAAACACTGCTTTAACCTATTTAAGAACCCTTCAGTGGCAATGCAGATATTGCTTAATTATTTTTGCAATGTTCAACCACACAAAAAGGTTGAAACTGTCATGTTGTTGGTTTTCACTTCTACATTTGTTGTATCTGGAAGTGCTTTCGCCTCCCATGTGGGAGGTCCCGGTTCTAATGTCATTTGCATAAGTAAGGGCATCTGGCATGAAAAAAATTCAGCTTGGCAAGTATATTAAACCTGTTTTAATTCTGAACATCTGATTGATTTGCTCTGGTTGTCAGCAAACCTTCATGTAAGTTTACCTGCAGAGCAAAATTCAGATATTAAGTGGATTTACCGTGAATAAGAAAATATAACCTAACTACAGTCACATACCATCATATTCAAAATAAGCACTTATTTAATTAAAGTTATTCGGAGCATTCCAGCCTTAGCTACATTATTATGATGTATTGGTGTCTTTACTGCAATATCACATTCAGGTTTGTGCAACACATTCTTCTGCTTTATGACACATGCTGGAGATGCCTGAATACTGCTTTCCATATTTTAAAGAGTTATGGATATAATGAAGCCCTTGGATGGGTGAAAAAAATAATTTGTTAATTTCCCTGTTTGTGGAACTTTTACATGGTGAATAAATTCCAAGCAGTACCAGCTCAGTTAAGTGAGAAAGCATGGCATTAGTCTGCATCTAATGACTACCACGTGGACCCAGTGACCTCCGCCATCAACAAATAAGTGGCTCTGCACACTTTCCACTGACAGGACTAATGAGGACCTACAAAGCACAGAGTGCAGAATAATAGTTTAAATGTATTTCTTTTTCTTTCTTTTTTTGTACCTCATGGATCATTACTATCTTTATTATCTGCGTATGTTTTAAGTGCACAGTCACTTGAGGTACACTGCCTTTAAATGAGTTTTCTTGAAACCATCTTCTACGAGTATAATGATACACTTCATTAACAAGATGCAATTAATGTGTGAATAACTGTGTGCAAGTAAAGATGAAAAAGAAGCTCTGGACTGGACCCAGGGCTTTAGTTTATATTGACTTATGGATATACAAATACATTTTCAGGAAGCAAATGTGCTTATTCTTCAAACTTGGGGGATGTTGTTGATTCACTAATTTGACTGCCTTAATTTATTTCTAAATTCAAATGTCTCACATGGTTATAAAACAAACATTAAACAAAGGTGATAAACTTTCAGAGACACACAAGGCTCTCCTGTGTCTCTGGCAGTCATTGGTGTACCAATCTGGTGTACCAGGAGCAAGCTGCATGCACCCTGGAATTCATCCAAAGGTAAGTAGAAGCTTGTTAAGTACTTGTTAAGTTTGCTATCATGACAACTGCACAAGACATTAATATGACATTATTTTGACTTGTTGACTTGACAGTTTTTAAGTTATTAACATACAGTCTTGTGGCAAGAAATACAAACTACCCTTTTAACTATTATGACCTTACATAATGTGAGTCAGTGTTTCATTGCATTGCAGAGATATTTTCTATTTCAGCTTGCCTACGTGCCTGGACTGCAAAAATTAAATGATGAAATAGCATAATTTTTGTTGCAGATTTGCCCATGGAAGGTCAAATGATTGGCTTGTATTGTATGACGTGATTGATTCTGCTGGTTTGTCAATCAGCTGTGAGTACAGTTTTTCATGAAGTTTTGTTATTTTCTTATTTTAGATGTTTTGTTGGAATCAACCCCAGCAGTGGCACAAAAACAGCAAAGCTGAAGAACCACCATCAATCCTCATGTCTCCTCCCTGCTGAGGTGGCTGATAGACTATGAATGGCTTTCTGCTTCCAAAAGATTAGGACTGTTCTACATTGTTTGATTATGTCCTTTTATTGCTTAAAAGCAATGTGTTGTTTTAAGAGCTGCAGAACAAAACTGTCTTTGTTTAACCTGAACATTTGCACTGACATAAAAACACACAAATACAACGAAGGAGTTACATTCAGCATGCACAAGAATCCACACACTAGAGTCACACACTCACAAGCAGCCTGGGATCCAGGTAAACCTAGTGTTCAGTGTTCAGCCAGTGACATGGCAAGATGCAGACAGCTGCCAGATGTGTTTCCCAAAAATGCATATGCCTTGTTTTTGTATTTCTGATCTACAGTTAATTTTGGACTATTTGTTTTGGTTTGCATCTACAGTCATGGAAAAAATTATTAGACCACCATTTTTTCTTCACTTTCTTGTTCATTTTAATACCTGGTACCACTAAAAGTCATCATGTGACTAAAACAGACAGAAAAGAAAACACTGAATGCATAAAAGCAGTGTTTTTGGCAGTACAACGCCATAGCTATTGATGTAAAAACTTTAAGTGATTTAGGTTATAATCAAGAAAACCATGGAAAATGGTAAGATATCAGCTCTTAAATAAAACTCTTATGAGCAATCTTTGTGGTTATCGTTATGTTTGTCCAAACAAATGTACCTTTAGTTGTACCAGGCATTAAAATGAACAAGAAACTGAAGAAAACAAGGGTGGTCTAATAATTTTTTCCATGACTGTATATGTTTGGATATTTTGGGATGGGATAGTTTGGTCTCTCAGCCTAAAAGTGTCCTGTAAAGATGCTCCACGTTAGGAACAGGGTTGCTCACTGACTATTCATTCAGCAGAATAACAGTCAAGCCTCACAGGGTTTATCTGATGAGGACTGTTCTCCATTTTGTGATTATGTTCTTTTATTGTTTAAGGGATAGTTCATCATTTTGTCAAATTGGCCCATTGCCATAATCCCTATAGTCATAGCGGTAGGTTGATTGCCTTTATTTGACGGTGTAAAGTGTTTTGAGATAGGTGGAGCAGAGACATGAGCTGCTCGAAGCTACTGCTAAGGAAGCTAATGGGATTTCTTGGTTTGCCTCATCAAACTCATCAAATACACAATCCAACAACTCCACAACTCTCTGGTGGACAAATTGTGATCTGCACCTTCAACACGCTATGAGATAATAACACAACTATACCACAGTGAGTTGTTTTAGAGGTAAATTCATGCAAAACTGCTGATGCGCTTCCCTGTCATGAGCAGTTTTTCAGTTTTTACCTCTAAAACAACTCTGAATGTGCAGGTCTCAACTTGTCCACCAGAGCATTGTGGAGTTGTTGGATTGTGTATTGAGAAACCAAGAAATTCCATTACTCCATAACGGTAGATGAGCAGCTCTCATCTGCTCCACAGATCCAGAAACAGCTTGTACTGACGAATAAAGGCAATTAACCTATTGCAATGGCAATGGGCCAATTTGACAAAATGTTGAACTATCCCTTAAATTTTTCTTCATGTTACGGTACATGCATCTTTTGCACATCTGTTAAAAAAATGCTCTAAGTTTTAATAAAAAGTATTTGTAGCAGCTCTGACAGTTATTTGTTTCATTCACAATCTGCATAATTTGCAAAGCAGCTAATGTAAAAATCATTATTAACGGTAAAACATTTTACAACAACATAGTGTATCATTTATTTACAGGTATTTACTGGCAACTTTAGTTGCCAGGTAATTACTGTAATTTATTAGAATACAAGAATCAGTTGTAAACTAGATTACTAGATTGCTGTTTTCTAAAAAAAAAAAAAAAAAAGAATACACCTAGTAACTGTAATTTATATACAGTAAAATTTGTAAAGCAATTACAGTAATATGTTGTAATAGATTTTTACAGTAATTAACTGCGATTTTACAATACTTAGCTGCAACCTTTTTGCCAGTTATTTACTGTAAATTCTTTACAGTCAATTCTTTACAGTGCATGCTGCAGAATTTGAAAAATCTGCTGTGAAGCTTGAGTGTGATTGCCGTGCTGTCAGCAACACACCATTCAGCAGCCAATTTCTGACACCTAAAGAAGATGAAGCCACCTCCACAGTCCTTACTGCTACATCACAGTGGCAGATCTGTGTTGAAGGGCGCTTGTTTGCATCAGGCACTTGTGCAGATGCAGAGAGAATATTTTTGTGAACCCATTGCACCCATTCTGCTTGAGTAAATATATAGAAATCTAATGGCACACCTAAACATCCAGCTTTTACAAGGAAATGCTAAATAAAAAGGCAAAGAGCCAGACAGTGGTGAGAGCAGAACAAATGCTTGTGGAGTCATAAAAAAAAAAAAAAACAAAGCCTGTAAAATTGCCTTCTTAAAAAAAGCAAAAATAAAATCTCCATATCTTAAAGCAGCCATTCCCAAACTTTAGAATACCAAGGCCCAATTTGAAATGTGAAAAATCTTTGAAAAATTAATGTAAGGGGCCAACAAATAAGGTGACTCACATCAAGTTAAGATGACAGTAGAATAAAACTTAACTGGTTTGTTTTATTACTTCCTAATATTTTTTAATCATGTAATGAATATTTTACAGTAATTAAAAACATATTTAAAAAAGATCAAGGATTTAAAACACATTTGTTTAATTTTAATGACCTCTCACGGCCCACCTGCAGTCCCACAACGGCCCAGCAGGGGGCCGCGGCCCACACTTTGGGAATCACTGTCTTAAAGGATAACAAATCCTAAGCTTCACTTTATCAAACTGCTGCACACTTAAAAAAAAAAAGAAGAAAAAAGTAGCACCAGTGTTTCAAATTATATCAATCAATCAATCAATGTTTATTTGTAGAGCCCTTTTCAACACACAAGGTGACCAAAGTGCTTTCCATTAAAATCCGCATTAAAACATTAAAACATTAAAACAAAACACTTTAAAATCAACATAACAATATAATTAAAATTAAATTAAAAATATCTCACATCAATACTGTGTATTAAAAGCCAGTCTAAATAAATAGGTTTTAAGTCTGGATTTAAAAACCCCAAAGTCAGTGATAGTGCGCATTTCTGGGGGCAGCTTATTCCAGAGTCTGGGTCCAGCAACTGAGAAGGCCCGATCACCCCAGAGTTTAGTCCTGGTTCTGGGGACTTCCAGAAAGAGCTGGTTTGAGGACCGTAGACCTCTAGTGGAGTTCTGAACACGCACTTGTTCACATAAATAGAGAGGGGCAAGCCCATTGAGGGCTTTAAAAACAAAGATTAACATTTTAAAATCAATTCTAAAAGAAACAGGAAGCCAGTGAAGAGCAAATAAAACTGGAGTTATGTGTTCCTGACGTCGGGTATTAGTTAAAAAGCGTGCAGCGGCGTTCTGAACAAGCTGAAGACGGCCAAGTGACGACTTGGAGACACCAACATACAAAGCATTACAGTAATCAATTCTAGAACTTATAAAGGCATGAATGGTTTTTTCCAAGTCTGCACGATTTAGAAATTGCTTTACTTTTGTTAAAATCCGTAACTGATAAAAACTGGCCCTGACCACCCTGTCAATTTGCTTGTCAAATTAAGCTGCCATCAAAAATAACTCCAAGATTCCTCACAGAAGCTTTCACTTTAAAAGATAGATCACCAGAGTGTGCTGAATCGCCAAATAAAACATACTCTGTCTTATCGTCATTTAGGTGCAGAAAATTTTGCCCCAACCACATTTTAATATCTGCAATGCAGTCAGAGAGAGTTTGAAGAGCACCACTTTTATTTGGGAGCACAGGAAGATAAATTTGAAGATCATCTGCATAGCAGTGAAAGGCTAGGTTGTGCCTGGCTATGATAGAGCCCAGAGGCAACATGTAAAGTGAAAACAATAAAGGGCCCAGTATGGAGCCTTGGGGCACACCACAGATCAAAGGAGCAGCAGAGGAGGACAAGTCGCCAATCATTACAGAAAAACTTCTGTTTGTCAGGTACGATTTAAACCATTTCAGCGCTGTACCACGAATACCAGCACACTGATTAAGGCGAGACAAGAGGATTGAATGATCCACTGTATCGAATGCTGCTGTCAGGTCTAACAAAACTAAAACAACAGGACATTTGGCATCAACAGAAAGGGCAATGTCATTATGCACTTTCAACAGTGCAGACTCAGTGCTGTGCCTGGTCCTGAACCCAGACTGAAATTTTTCAAGAACACAGTGATTTTCTAAAAATGATTGCAGTTGTGTAAAAACAATTCTCTCAATGACCTTTGAAATAAAAGGCAAATTAGAAACAGGTCTAAAATTGGACAGAACACTGACATCAAGATGTGCTTTTTTAAGAAGTGGTCTCACTATGGCATGTTTAAAAGAATCAGGGACACATCCTGAACTGAGACAAGTGTTCATTAAAACCAGGAGGAAAGGCCCAACAGTGGAAAGCACCTCTTTTAACAATTTAGTTGGGAGAATGTCCAGAGGACAACTATAAGCAGATTAAATAAAAGTGTTCTAGACTCCTTTATAAGGATGTCGGTTACATTCAAGAATTCAAAAGTTCAATCAGAATGTCAAAATCAGGTGTGATCGACTGGAGAGTGAAGACATTCAAGAACGTCAAGGATATTCCAGAAAGAGTTTACTGAAGTCATGAAAAGATCAAAAACAAACTCAAGGAATCCAGCAAATAAAAGAGAGCTTGTCAGTCCAAAGGTAAGGGTTATTACACAACATCTTCAACGTATCCTGTGTGTCCTTGTGTGTTTGCATGTGTGCTTGATTGCAGGAGCAGATCCAGTCCCACCAGGTGCAACCAGCTCCATCATGAAGAGCTCTACAAGTACTCAGCCCTGCTTTTTCCACTTTCCACTCTAATGGGTCTCTTTCTGAGAGTGGAAGCATTGAAAGAAGAAAAAAAAAAAAAGAAAGCTGTTTCAAGCTATACAAATCAGGGAATTTGAGTTTCCATTTCTTTGTGATAGTTTAGTATTTTAAAGTTTTGGTTGGATTGAGTGAGCAGTTTCATTGCGTCTGCGAGCTCCAGTGTCTTTTAGCAGAGTAAAAATGCCTCGTTAAAGCAGTCATCCTTTCAGTCAGGAGCGCAAAATCACAGTTGAGAGGTTTGTGAAAGCACGTAGCAGATCAGCCAAAGCCAGAAATGGCACATTTAGTTCCCATTTAAAAATGTAAAAAAAAAAAAAAAAAAAGATCAAACATCCAGAGACTCATCAGTTGGGAGGGAACAAAACTTCCAATCAAAGCGACATCACCAGAGGGGCTACATGGTTACTGATGCCAACGCTGTTACCACGGCAACTCACACAGATGCACCGATGATGACTGGAGAAATGAGTTCCATCTAAGCACTTGTAGATAATTGTGGCTTTCTAAAAGTTGGGCCTTGATCTGTTCTAAAACTAAAAAAAATGCAAAACCCAAAACACTAAATGACTTTTCTAGTCCTCACAAACAGCAGTGGCGCGTTGCCGAAGAAAGCTTCGCTGCTGCAGTCACTCTGCTCCAGTTCATTTAGGTTTTACATTATAACCTTAGAGGGAGATCAGAGTTTTCTTATCATTTAGCACTAAAACTTAATTAATGGTAGCATGTTTCACCTGTTCTCTGCCCTGGGTCGTGTCTTGTGTAGTTTTATTCCTGGCTGTGCTAATTCTCCTTAATGAGCGAATGCTGGAGGAGCCTGAGCTCATGATGCTCTGAGGAAAAACAGAGCACCTCTTGACAGGATGTCTGCTTCGACAAAGTGCTTAATCTGCACTGCATGACTCCAGTTTTTGTTTTAATTTAGATTCCACAGTTTAAATTGCTTTCATGTGAATTTGTAGGAAAATCAGAAACCTGTTTCTCCTTCAATTTAAGCACATCAAGAACAGGTATGTCTAGCTCTGACAAAAAAAAAAAAGGCACAAACATCAGCTCACCTCATTATCTGCCTTGCTTGAATGAGCTTTTAAAGCTGAGATGTAAGAAATTCCTAAATCCCAGCCGAATGCCACTGCGGGTTTGATTCAAGCTTTGTAGTCGTTGGGACTAATCTTATTAGAGTCTTGTTCACTGACTAAACAAGACCCCCTAAAAACAGAGGTGTAATTAATATTCGGGATACAATTGTCCCTCTGAATTAAGGCTCACAAGTCATTGGACAGGAGGTTGAACATCTGCACTGCTCAACAAATGTCAGGTGGGATGCTTATTGTTTGCATTACATACTTGCTCAATTATGCAAGTACTTGTTCATGTCATTACCACAGATGAGCCACTTTTTTACATTCAAAAGAGAGCATTAACTGCTTCTCTGTGTGTGTGTGTGTGAGTTTTTGAGCAAAAATGCTAGCAAGTTTATTTGTTTATGCAGTTTCAGCTAAAACATCCTCTAAGGCTTCAGAGTGCACTACATCAATGACCCTATTTAACTTGATCCAATCATTATTTTTACAATAATGTTCTTTCAAAAGGGTGCTGAGCAAATCCCATCTTATTTAGGGACCATATTTGATAATCAATCTCAAAACCCATAAGTATAATTTCCTCTGTTGCTGGTGATCAACAAGATGGCGGGTGTGACATCTGGTAAACAACCTTGACAGAGCAGAACTGGCGCAGATGGTGCTTTTATGGTCTGGATTTAACAGTGCAGTATGCCTACAGTTCAAGATTCTTTTGATTAAGAGCAAGATCTGAAATGTAAACTAAAATGACAAACTTGATTTAAATCAAAGCACAAAGAGATTGTAGATCATTAAAATGATGCACTTCCGAGGGTTTTTTCCTCCTTGGAGGAACAACAAATCTCTTTGTTGCAACAGATGTTGAATAACATTGCTATGAAGATGAGTCTGCCCCAACATTTCAAGAAATGAGTAATTTTGTTCACAAGGGATGACTCTTTACTGAGTTCTATCTGTTCTTATGCAGAGAACGCAAGATTAACTGAGCTATTAAGTGAGAATATGGAGAAGCTATACTGGGGCACCAAAGTGCACGTCTTAGAAAAAGCTTCAATTCCAGCTTCGTTGGCCTCAGATCAGCTGTAAGGTTTTATCTTTCAAGTCTTCTTACTTACTTCCCTGTTAATTTTTCCCGAGACACTGACAGATTCACTCAATGACATCTTAGGGCAGTAAAATGATAATACCATTTCTCGACTGGGAGACGTTCTAAAGTCTCCCACCAGATTTTATGCTAATGTGATGATGAAGAGATTCATTAACAACAATGTAGAAAAGAGAACGCAGAGTGAGCCGATTAAACTACGAAACGGCCTCATCCCACACTGCATAACCTTGAAATTTAATCTATTGTGCTGCTCTGCCACCCTCTCGCTTTATAAAGGCAGACTGAAACTCTGAAGACTGTCAGATTTGCTCTTAATTGCCACCCCTGCTTCATAATGACTGTCTTGGTGCTGCACAACTTACGCACAATTAACGTGAACAGCAACCGCACTCTGCTGAGTCTGCTTAATGTAGGAGAGGACCTGGAATAAGTAGTGGCATGTCCCCAGTCTCTACTGTCCAGAATAATGAGGCCCTGCCTCCCTCAAGTGAAGTCAGTCGCTGTGGGGATGGACAAGAGGACTTCCTGGATAGAAAACTGGCAGCGTAAAAAGATCCGCTGAAATGGGAATCCATTATATTTTCCCACCTGCTGCTCAGATTAAAATCTTGATTTCTCTTCAGATTGTAATAGTGGCAGTGTGTTGGATGCAAAGCAAATCAATCCGGACCCTTCCTCTGTTGCTGTTAATTGGACATGCCATGGTGCAATAACACACATTTAGCTCATAGCCAGCAGTGTCTGCTATGATCCTTAGCAGACAGGGTAACTGTTGTAATTAGCCGTCTGGACACAGCAGGAAAACACAAGCATAAATACACATTCACTTTCTTTGGAGACTTGTAATATGTAAGGAATTAAAAAGCAGCAAGTTAAAGGGTGATTAAACACCTGACAGGCTAAGAGGTTTTGACACCTTATGTCCAAAGTCTTTTTTGTCTTTTTCTTTTATTTTTTTTAATTATTTAAAAAAAAAAAAAAATTCAGTTAAGATGTTTATTCAAATTGAGAAGAGATTATCCACACAGCCATAATTCCTATACTTCCTCTCTTAGTCGCTGTCTAGTCCTATAATGTTTTTTTGTTCTCCTTTTTTCCAAATGAATAACTCTCTGCACACCCACAAGTCCAACACCGTCACTACAGTACACACCTTTAACCAACAAAAGAGCTGAATTAGCGTTAAATTAGGGGCCAGAGTAAGTGAAGATACAGCACAGAGAAAATTTCTATTCTTTTCTGTCTGGTAAAATATTATACTTTTTTTTATAGTGCATATCTCTTTGATTCATACAGTGAACAAAACAAAACAAAAATTAAGAAATTCACATCTCAATATTGAATGTAACAATTTTCTTTTCCCACTGTGTAAAAATAAACAAATACAAATTTTGAGAGGTTTTTAAAGGAGAATGACTTTGCAAATTTGTTGATTAAGCTACCTGTGTCAGCAAGGTTTTTTCCAGTACCAAAATATATAATTTGTGTTTATTTCACATATATCTCACTAAGTGCATTAATTCCTTTAATCCTGCTTTGGGATTGTTTCCAGGAGATGACCTCATCAGTATGTGTGCTGTGCGCCCCCGTGTTGAAGAGCTGCTGAGTCGTGGGTGTCAGGGCAACGTCATATCTCAGGGACAGGCTGGGCTGATTTGGTTGATTGACACCTTTATGGAATCTTTACAGCCAGACGCATCAGTGGGCAGCTGACAAATGCACATCACTCCCAGACACAGGAACAGTCAGAGATGGCAAAAATAATTTCAATTTGACACAAAGACTTGGGATTGCATGACTCTAGGGTCGATTTGGACTGGAATATAATTTATGAAGGCAAAACACCAAAGCTGAATACAGTTATAGAACAGAAAAATGTAGAATAGAACAGACATTTGTTTTTTTGTGTGTGTTTGTGTGTGTGTGTGTGTTTTTTTTTTTTATGTTCTTCACCTGCAAGCTCATGAGTTTTTGTCACAGAGCAGTGATCCTTAGCTTTAAACCATTTTTTTTTTCCCCCTGTGGCACAGCACATTCTTGTCGATTTAAGATGTTAGCCGCTTGGTGTTGAAATTGTGTTTTTGTTCAGGTGGAAGTGGTCTTTTTATACTTAAAGCTTAGCTTTTCTCCACCTTTTCTTGTTTGTTTTTCTTGTGTGTGTGTGTGAGAGACGCTCCTGGTATCAAATTTCAGTGTTATAGCTGAAAGCAGTTTTCTAAAGCTGACTGGCAAGTAGTTTTGTTCAGCCCTTATTACAGCTTTTTATATGAATATTAGTTGTCACAGTATCTTTATAGAACCCTTCACAAACTTTAAGGTAATATAACCAGTCACACAGACCCACCAGCTCCTCCAGGGCTTTATGATCTTCTTGTCACAGGAGATATTACTTTACGAGTGGTCTGTTGGTTTCAGTTTAGGAATAATCAAGAACCTTCCTGATGGTGCAGAATGATGGCTAAGGATTTAAGCATCTTTAACTTTCTACTATATAACCCAGTCTTAGGCAGTTTACTGACTGCTGGAGGACATGATATAGGCTAAAAATAGAGAGCTGGCACTTACATGCATTTAGAAGGAAACTCTTGATTAAGCCAACTTTAATGTAAGTCACCAATGCAAAAATGTGTTCTCTATTGATTGTTTTCCTAATGAGACCATTTCAGTCCTTTGAGACCAAAGATGTCTTGACAGTATTTGAACAAGTCTCTTTTAAGCAAAATGCCATAGCTCAGTTTAAACTGTGCTCCTGCTCCTGTCCATGAGTGTCAAACGCGCATACAAAAGAAGATAAAATTGAGATGCAGTGACTCAGTCCTGTTCAAGTCCAAGGGGAGCTTCTTGTTTTGAATATTTAATCTCTGGATGAGCTAAAAGCCAAGCAGATGTCAAGCTGCTGAGCAGCTTTACCAGTCGAATCTCTTTCCTCTCCTGCTGCTTCCAGTCACTTCCTCACTCCTGTTCACATCAATCACATACCAGACAGATGCCTCGACTTGATTTCCGAGCACATCCTGGTGGCCACCGCGATCAGTGACATTTCATACAAAAACATCTTTAGTATTTAATTGGAGAGTAGTGGAAATTAATTGCTGCTGTCATAGATGTAACTGGTGACCACTGGGATATGTGACGCTGAATATGACATGACATCAGTTGCTATGCGTAAGAAGCTCTCTACAAGGGCAGCAGTCAAAACTATAAAGAGAAAACTGATGAACACAGACATGTTTTCACCTTTATCCTCCAGCTAAACGTATTACTTTACAAAAAGAAAAGTGAGTTTTAATGGAGAAAGAGGTTTTATAATTTAGGCAGCAGGAAAAATCATCTGCTGTCTGTTCATCACTGGGTTCTTATCATACGTCTACATCAAGTAACTTCCCTTTTTCAACAAATCCTAATAAATGAAAATTGAATATACAGTGACAGACGGTAATAAGTTAAAGAGATCATTGCACACATTATAGACGCCTCGGGATCAGTGGAAACTGTGCGACATGATTGAACCATTCATTTTTACTCTAAGTCTAGTTGTAATTATAAATTACAGCATTCCAAGAAGCATGGATTTTTAATATTCCACATGCTTTTGAGGGTTGAGACATCTCTACTTTGTACATATAAACATTTCACTCTGTGTTTTAGGGCCTTCAGTCAGTTTATTTTCTCAGTTAACCTGGTCAATCTTGTTTGGGTCTTTTCATATTTTTTTCCCTTATTTTGTGCTCAAACAATAAAGAAATCAAACATATTTTAATGTCTGTCAAAACTGATTTATCTGCCAAAACTGTGGAAACAAAATTTATCTTATTTCCACCGAGCAATGTTTTGAGCATCTTTGCTGGATTGAGTCTAAGAAGTCAAGAGGAAAACAGGGATTAGAGTTGGTGGTTCAAAATGTGTCACCTTCATGTTCTACAGTCCCTGACTCTACAGACCGACTCTAATCATATTCATGCTGACAGACAACATGAACTGGTTCCACTCACTTACACCACCTCCTTACGTACTAAGCTTTCCTTATTGTGGGATTCGTTCAGATTGGTGTGTCTGTCGAGAGGGATTTGACCCTGTCGCTGAGTGCTGGATAGTCCTTTGGAATCTCTTAAGAGCTTCAGAGAGCAGAGCCTTTCCAATAAATACAACTGATGGACCATTTCTTATATATGACAATTTCACTGGGTGAGAAGTCAGATGTTAAATGAGGTGAAAAAATGAATCAAGTTTCTTGTAGAGTCTTCGTTCCCAAAGGCATTTACATCTTAAGTCACAATGAAAGTACCCTTCTTGCATTCTTCTCACAGAAAACGTGTCATGAAGAGGCAGATATACCACCTACACATAAATGGGCCAGGAAAAGTGACTGATGGATATTTGCCATAAATACAAAAATCATCATCATTATCATCATCAAATGTCGCATCTTCCACCCTTCTCTCTCATTTTCTTCATTCATCAGTTCTCCAAAGTATTCTTTCCATCTTGCCCTCACAGTCTCCTCATTTGCAAGCACATTTCCATCTCCATCTCTCTGTCTCACCAGTTGGTACAAATCCTTCTCCCCTTCCTCAGACTCATACAGCTCAAGTCTTCTGTTTATCCTTTGAAGTGTCACTCTTTGCCTTACATCACTTCTCTTTGCACTTCTGCCTACATCTTTCTTGCTATCCCACTTCTTTGCTAAATTTTTCCTACTTATCCTCTCGTGAATGTCCTCATTCCATCACCAAGTCTCCTTTTCTTTTGCCCTCTGTCCAGATGACACACCGAGCACAGTCTTATCTGTCTCCTTTATAGCATGTTCTGTAGTTGACCTGTCATCTGTAAGTTCTTCACTACCACCAAGAACCTGTTTCAATTCTTCTCTAAAGTACATGGGAGGCTTCTTTCCTCAACGTCCACAACTTGATCTGCTGCTCTCCACTTGCTCTTTTTCTTCTTTTCGTACCACCAGAGTCATCCTACATTATACAATCCTATGTTGTCTGGCTATGTTCTCATCTGCTACCATCTTCCAGTGTCTCATTTCTTTCAGACTGGATGTTCTGTGAAGAATATAGTCCACCTGCATGTTCCGACTTCCACTCTTATGTCTCCGTGCTCTTCCTTCTTCTTGATATGAGCTACATATTCACCACAACCATCTTCACCGTGCGGCCCAACTCACAACCAACTTGTGCTAATGTACTAACAAAGTTCATCCTCACCCCTCCAATTTCTGTCTTAATGCTCATCAGCCTGTCTGACACTCTTCACCTCCAGGACACACTTCAGATACTCTCCCTTCAGAATCACTTCTACACCATCTCTCCTCCCATTTATTCCACAGTAAAACAGTTTGTATCCTGCTCCAATGTTTCTCAACTTGCTGCCGTTTCACCTGGTTTCCTGCATTATATCAGCCAGCTCTGTACTCGTTATCATTTTACCAGCATTTGAAGCTTCTACTCTCACCCCTACACTACTGCTTCTCCTCATTTCTCGCTGTCTCCTGGGCACCTTCCTTTTCCCTCTTATTTATCTTCAACTACATATTTGATTTGGCTTAAGTTTTACGTTGGGTGACCTTCCTGACACGACCCTCCTCAATTATCCAGGCTCGGGAGTGGCGCTAGAACACGACCAAGATCCAGCCACTGTGACCTCTTAGTGGCTGGGTTTAAAAGCACTTTAAAACACATTTCTGAAGCATACATTGTAATATATAACTATTATATGTGAAATAAGGGTGTGTGTGCGTGTGTGTTTATGTATGTATATACATGAGTGTGTATATATACATATAACTCAGAAGTGGTGCCACGTAAATTGAGGGAGCGGGGTCAGCAGATGCTGAAGTGCATAGTGCGAAGAGATCGGCAACTTTCTGCAGAGTCAATCACTACAGACCTCCAAACTTCATGTGGCCTTTCAGCTCAACAACAGTGCGCAGAGATCTTCATGATTGGGTGTTCTATGGTCGAGCAGCTGCATCTAAGCCAGACATCACCAAGTGCACTGCAAAGCGTCGGATGCAGTGGTGTAAAGCTCCAGCCCAATTTAACCCCAGAAAGTAAGGTTCTTTATATACAGTGATCCCTCGCCAATTCACGCTTTAAGTTCCGCGGTTTTAGTTATTCGCTGATTTTTCAGAAATATGTAATACAATAAAAAATCAAGACAAAATCGCGGAAACATCACAGGATGTTGTGCGCGTTCTCTCACAGCGAAGAAATGTTATGAGCCAGCCTGGCCCCTTTAAGAAGGTAGCCTTATGGGTAATGGTGTGGCCTTATGGGTAATGGTGTGGCCTTATGGGTAATGGTGTGTGTGTGTCTTGGGACAGCAGAACAAAAACGGGGTTAGATGAAAAGTGTAGTGAGCATCAACAGCAGCCCAGCGTGTATAGATTTACATTCTCTGTTAACCGACAGGAGCCCAACAATACAACCTGTGTGATGTTACAAGTTCCTGCAGTGCCAGAATAAAGTGCCCGTTCCATGCAGAGAAAACCGGACTGTTTCTTTTGTTGTTGTTAGCATGTTACCTGCTAATTACGAGCCAAAAATAGCACAATACCAGCAGTTTCATTACTACGGTTCAGAAACCAGAGGCTGTGAAGGTAACAGAAAGACCACAGTTGAGCCTTTGTCTTGTTTCACTGCAGTGCTTCGCTACTTTTTTGTGGGTTTTAAACATATTTTAAACACATTATTTAGGCTTGGGGGGCTCCGGCTCCAGTTCGTGAATTTTGACTTTCGCGGGCGGGCGCCAGTCCCCATTAACCGCGAAAAATAAGGGATCACTGTAATAAAATTCTGGTGCAATGCACTTTTAGAACGATAAATGCATTCCAGCTCCACAAGCAATTTAAACAAATAAACTGCTTTGTGTTCTCCATAATGTTGATGGATCAGTGTTTCATGCATAAATTGGCCTGTTTTGAACCATTTTAAGCAAAATTTCATCAGCATTTTTTAAACACACACCCCCCACAGTGAGAGGGGAAAAGACTGGACATAACATGAACCGAGGTGCAATGTCAAAGTCCTCAGGGTCAGATTATAGCAATATGTCACAAGAAAAATACTGTATCTCATAATAACCAGAGAAGCATGCTATGGTTCCTTTTTCATTGCTGTCAGACTCATGGAAAGGGCTGCACATTTGAAAGGGGCTTACTGCTGCCTGAGATTTTTTCTGGGCAGAACAAGGCACTCTGAAAGCTACTGTCTTCTTCCTGCAGCATGAGAGATGGCAACACTGCTATAGAACTACTTTAGGAGGAGCCACTTCACATTAGTCTGCCTTCCTCTGTATTTTGTTTTTCATGAAGTCTAAGCTGTCATTGCTACCTCAGAATTTTTTGTCTTTCCAGCAGCAGAAGGCAGATGTTTAATCTGGTGAAGAACTGGCGAAGGCCAAGGCACATGATTCATTTAATTTTGGTCAAGACAAAACAATTCAGATAACATATTTTTATCGTGGGTTTCCATTCAACAGTCATCACTATATCTAAGTTTAAAAGGAAATAAATTAAACCACCTCTGTATTTTGTCCAGATATGAGTCATTTAATATGTAATGTTTCGATGAGGTCATGCAACTCGGCGTTTTGGCGACAGCACTTACTTAGACACCAGGGAGAACGCTTCAGCACATACGGCCGGACACTGCACCAGCTTGATCATCACATGCTCTGCTGCCGCCTGGAAATGTGCCCGTGTCACCTTCTCTAGCACCGAGGCCAACGTGGCCACATCGCCAGCCTTTGTGCTGGGGTCTCCACCTGCTGTGTCCAAGATGTTTCCTCCATGCACCACGAGCAGCAGCACATGGGTCTTACATTTCCTCTACAAAAGAGGTAGAATTGAAAAAAACAGATACTTTAAAGCAAAGACTCAAAGGGAGGTACAGAATAGAGGCAGAATTTTGTGACAGCAACGGGGCTGCATAGGAAGACAAATAATCAGGCTCCTACTTCTGCATCCTCCAGTCCTTCGATACTGCTTTGAGGGGCACAGCGTGGACCTCCCAGCTGGTACAGACCCTCTGCGCGTAAGATGAGTAAAGAATAGAAGCAGGGTGTGACAGGAAGAAATGGAAAAATAAAAAGAGAGGTGAAAAGACAGGGTCACTGCAGGAGTTACTTCACCCAGAAACGCTAATAGCAAAAGCATAAAAGGATATTGATCAGTGAATATAGTCAATATTACTAATGCCTCTTCATCTCTCTTCATTGCAGCTTCAAACTGGATGATGGCTTTATGTATCCTCAGGCTCAAATGGAATAAACATGAGATTCATTCAGTGGAGGGACTAAACAGCAGGAGTGTTTTTTTTTCTGCTGCAGCATCTCCAGCCATCACATGTAATTAGATTTTGGTGTATATAGCACTTACAGATATACTTTTTTTTTTTTTTTTAACAACTAGTCTGTCCTCCTGTCTGTGTGGTGCAGTATTTTATGGGAGCCTGGCCAAACTCATTAGCCTCTCCAAAAGCTTCTGCATGCTGTGTCATCTTATTCCTGAGCTCTCTACTGTGTCCCTTTTTCTATTTCCTCTCTCCAGGCTCAAAGTGTGGGTCTGTCCTTCGCTCGGAGGCTCATTGTTTATTTGGCCTCCTCATCTGGGACTGACTGTCATGGGAAGCTCTCACAGACTCTTTGGCTGTCAGCTCCCTTATACTCCACTCTCAGCCCACAGCCTGCCCCCAACTGACGGCTTGTCTAGAACAGAATGGCTCACTCAAGGCACTCGGGACACTGCACTATTTTTGGTTTCAAAGTAACAGGAAATCAATGCAGGGAAGTTTTCCTTTTTCTTAAAACTTGTTTTGCCAAAAATCAAGTGAAGTTATCAAGCAAATACTGCTGTGGAGTAAAAAACGAATCATTTGACGGCAACAGGTAAAAAGTCAGACATTGTACTTATCAGTTGTGATCATTAATGTCCGTTTTAAATGGGAGCAAATAAATGAATGAATACACAATATCTGACACAAGTCGGTAGTGATTTTTTTTGCTTTGAAGCTTTTGAGCACATATAATTTGCTCATTTGTGCTGCCATTTTTTAAAAACTAATTTCCAGGCAGGGGCAGGGGTCAAGGAATGGCAGCCTTGGTCACAGTGCCAGTCTGGAGTCACAACAGCCAAGAGCCATGATGATTGCTCTTGTAGTAATATCAGCAGTAACCATCATCATTGTTGCCATCATCAACACTGGTTTTATGATGACATCCAAGGTCCCTCGGAGATAAATGGCTTTTGTGGTTCACCGTCTTTTCATCCAGCATCACTACAAAGGGTCAGATATTTTCACAACTGCTTGGCAAATAGATTAATATTGATGAATTTATTCATTTGAAAGTCTAAAAAAAGGATTTTAGCATTAGGTGAGAGTGTCTTATGGCTCTTTGATTTGCTTTTTTTAGTCAAAGGTGTAAAAAGGAGTCTATATTCATGACTTGTTTGTGTCCTTTTTTTTTAAATCAATTAAGTTTTCCTTTTTTTTAGAATTTGGTAGAGATGCACGATAAGTGTTTTTTGAAACCTGATACCGATAACCGATAACTTTCAGCTCCTAAAGGCCGATACCGATAACCGATGACACACACATATACCTAAGATCATTACATCAATATTATGAACAAAACCAACAACAGTTTGGACTCTTTAAATGAAAAGATATTTATTTTTTCCAATGGAAAACTATTCGCAAGCCTCTCAAACATTTTCATAAAGCTATCAAACAGACCTGTTTGATATCGCACATCAACTTAAATAAGGTGCATTACTTACTGATATAAAAAAAAATAAAGGCTCCTTGAACTGATGGAAATACATGCATCAGAATTACAAATTGAAAAAGTGCATTTCAGAAGTTTACAAAAAATAAATTTACATAGAAAATGAATGCACTGACACAAGTTGGATTCAAACATTTCCATATAAACAGACTGAAAAAGTGGATTTCTCAATGACAATAAAAAATAATGCACAGTGCATAATGTACTGACACTGAAGATTCTGCAGCTCCAGTCAATGATGCTCAGGCTTGTCATGACAACTACTTCTGTAAATATTGTCATTTAGACATTAGATGTTTGATTCAACTTAATTCCAATTCCTATAATGATTTGCTGTCATTTTAAGAGTGGGAGCATCTTATGAAAATAAAATAAAGGTTTTCTGTGTTTGAGAACATTTAATTTGACCACCAAGCTCAAAAACTCCAACATAACCCAACCCTGTGTTTTCTTTGCCTCTATCTCAGTTTGAAAATATGTTGTTCATTGAACTGCACAGACTTGCCAGACTGTGACATCACAGACTGTGACATCCAGATTAGAGGAGATCTCTCCAGCCTACCTGTATTTGTCCACCCAGCTTCCCATCATGCTGCATTTGCTGTATGTTAGACGTTGGTTGCAGTTGTACCATTTTGAAAAAGAGACAAGTAGAATAGGGTGGAGTGGAGCTGAGTTGACTGATCCCAGTCACTAAAACTTGCTGGTGGGGGAGGTAAAAAAACCAAAAAAATATGTAATAAAGTTGTAAGGTGGAAGAGGGCGCTTTTGTTCTGTGTCACTGTGGAATTCTGACCACACGTCAGGGAACATTTTATTTTATTTCAATTTTCTCATGATATTCAATATAATTAATCGGGCAAATGTCTCCTTTTAAAATGTGAGTAAAGCTTAAAAGATACTCAACACATGAGTCATGGCAAAGAAAAACCGAATGACCACAAACAGCAGATAAAATGGATTCTCAGAATCTGTTGTTTGAAAACAAAAATGCTTTTTAGCACATTTGTGTTATTTCCATTCTGCCTGTAGTCAGTAAAACACCAATTAGCATCTGTTCTTTGCTTTGTTAGTTTGTTAAGACTTTAATTCGTATAATCCCTGATTTAGTCCGCATCAGTGGTGCTTCTGAGGATCAAGGAGCAGTTGTAATGCAGAACATCGATTCTGGGGTCCTGCTGGGGTGAGGCCGAAGGTGTAAACTGAAGTTAGGTTTGGTCTGGGTCTGGGTATGTTTGGAAGAGCTGGTGATGTTCTTGTGTAAACCAAACTACCAAACCTGAACACACAATGCTTGTGCATAGATGCACACTTCTCTTATCAACCAGTTCTCGAAACTTCTACAGACACAATAATTACATCTTCTTCAGTAGTTCAGTTATCCAGTTATAATAGCATGTCTGATGCTGATTAAAATATTTCAGTTCTACCATTTGAAAATATTACGTTAAATAAACACAGCTTAACAGTACAAATAGTTTTAGTAATTAATACATTATGTCACACAGCAAAGACAAAAACTTCTGCATGGTAATGTGGCATTGTACAAGACATTAAAGGGGCTGCCAATCTGCAGCCAGCGACTGTGCTCAGCAGATGTGTTGGAAGACAGAGGAAATAGTCTCAGTCACCTCATCAGTTGTGAAAGCAGCACACATGCTGGGCTGATCCCGAATACATCACTGAGTGGGACATTTGTTTGATATTGTGGGAAAGTGACAAAATCACTTTTCTATTGGCACAACTCAGTCGTATAAACTTGCTTCCCACAGTTAGAGCCTGAGCCATTTTTTTTTCTTTCTCTTGAGCAGATTGTGCTGTCGCAGGGGGATTCTAACAATCTGTCTGCATTTCTGTTTTCTTGTTTTGTGTGTCTTCTCTCAACGCTCTGAGTCCTACCGGTCAATATGTGCTTCATGAAGCTTAGTGGTATTTATCTTTCTGTGCAATCATATTCTCACAACGAAATTACCCAACCTAGAAATACCCTGTGGAAAGCTGACAGTGCCATAGCTCACCTTCACACCACGGCCATTTCCAGTGGCTTAAAGCCCAGTCAGGCAAACACGTCAGTGCATCTGTTGTTGCACAGGAGTCTGAAATATTTTATGACTCATCTAAGAGGGAGAGGAAGAGAAAATTGATCTAAGAAAAAAGGGGTTGGGGAGATGAAAGGGCTCTGCGGACAACTGAATGTGGAGGATGAAATATTGATCCCTGATGTGTATCGTTCTGGCAAAATAACTATAATTTAAAATGTCATTGTCTCTTATGAACTTTGTTTCTATTTGTTTTCGTTTTTTTTTTTGTTTTGCCCCAGTGTTTGTTTTTCCTGCTAGGTCTCAGCCACTTACACTATGCACATGCTTGTATTCATGCATTAAGCAATGGCTTATCCAATGTGACAGTGGTAACCTGAATACTGTTTATCTGGGCATGCCTTTGGTCAGGATGACAGAAAAGGAAGTCTGGGAAAGCAAAAAGGGGTTCAATTCCAACAAAAAAATTGTATTACAATTATCACATTAAAATTCCTTGCCTTTTACAGCTTACCATAATATTTTTTGACAGTTTAAGTAAGGTAGGGTAAGACATTCTTGGGGTGCCCGTCGAGGGAGGGGGATTGAGGTGCTAGCTCTCTGTGTTTTTTCTAAAGTTTTGTTTCTAATACCAACAGCTGTGATGTCATTCAGAAATCCCTTACGCTGCCAATCAAATGCCCGGCCATTTGTTTGGCAGGCCAGCAAAGCCAATGGGAAGCTGTCATTCATTTTAGCTACTTGGTGCTTAGCACTATATTGACTTTTCAGCAACAAAGTATACTCATATTTTACAGGAAAATGTTTTGTTGTACCTATGTGTTGTGTTAATTTTACTAACACGCTGCGGTGACTGACTGTGGGTTGGCCTAGAAGGGTCTGAGGACAAGGCTTAGCAAAGTCGTGCTAACAGAGCATTCGCTACAAGCAGCGGTCATTTCTGATGTTGCCACTGAAACGTTTGCGACAGGAAGTCTCACTACGGATGTCCACCAGTGGCTCCGCAGCTCCTCCAGAGTGGCTCAGCTGGTGGAAAAAGAAGGAGGTGAAGAACCCATGATGGAAGCAGTGTTTTCTTTGCAGGCAAGTTATTAGTGAATTTTGGAGATCTTTGAAGTAAAGAAGGACAAAAAAGAATTACAAAAATCAGCTGAAACAGATGGAAAGGGAAAGATTCCAAAGGTCTTGTAATGTTGAGTAGAGAAAAAAGATATTTGGAATTTCATTCAGCAAAGGAGATTAAACCAGAGTAGCATGCGTTTTTTTTTTTTTTTGCTGAGGTAATAGAGTCCTTGTATGACAGAATATGGTTATCGTACATTTCCTTGTGTATGTAGAGTCCAGTTTTCTTGAAAAGGAGTTGCAGTCGGCATCCTTTAGTTTTGAGTTTGCTCAGGGTAGGAGTGAACCATGGTGCAGGATGGGAGAAGGAAACAGATCTGTGATTCAGCGGGGAAAAGGTGCTGAGGGAGGTACTGAGGTTGTTGTTATAGTGAGAAACCAGTTCATGTGGAGCAAAGAGACTGAAAGGACTAGGAAGGTCACTGATGAGAGCGTCCACATAAAAATACCCCGATTCTCCTTAAAGAAATGGAGCGGAGAGGGCGGATTTTGGAAAAAGACAAACTTATCTTGAAAGAAATTAGGTTATGCTCATAGAAGGGAATGATATGGGCTTTGCAGTCGGTGACTGTGACACCAGAGCAACAGATAAAGTCCAGAATATGACCTTTAGAGTGAGTGGGGAAGAAAATGTTTTGTTATGGTCCAAAGCTATCTAGACAGGAAGCAAAGTCTCTGCTGAAGGAAATATTGTCATTGTCTATTTGGACATTGAAGCCAAAGAGTATTATCATGTTTGGAGAGGTGAGTGAGAAGAGCTGCAAAGCCCGGTACTGATCCATGAGTCATTTGGTATGGGGCCAAGAGAAAAAATAAATAACTTCCATTATTACCGTTTGATTTATTATCTGTGTCTAAATGATGTTTTATTTGAAAAATGACCAGATTCTCTTCATTACATCCATCTATGACTTACTCTTGACGCATGAGAAGACATCAAGACCGAAGTCTCGGTCACGCGATATGTTTAAACCCCCACGCTGGCAAAATAAGTAAAAAACAAACATCTTTGGAAAGTGTCTTTGCACAGAGAGGATGTTACCGATGTTCTGTTGTAGGTGTGATGTTACGAGGACGCTGCTAATAAAGTTGCACATAAATACGCAGTGGATTTATGTTTATTATAATATATAGAAAATACCACTGTTTGTATGCCGGTCATATCATTTAATTTGTTGTATTTATTTGCTACACCTTTTCACAGATCGGTCTGTGAAAATATTGTCTGACATTAAACTGGTCCGTGGTACAAAAAAGGTTGGGCGCCACTGTTGTATAGTACATAAAATAGTGGGAGTAACTCCCGGAAGCTGTGAAGCAGCGTATTCAAATAAATGGAAAACCAACAGAGAGACAGGACTTTCCACTGCTCACGGTGAATCATCCCGAGGCTAACAAACTGTGGTCCATGTCCTTGATGGAGTTACGAAGATGTCGCCAGGTTGTGGACCAGACTTTATAGCGTAAGAGTGGTCATAGCTAAAGTTCCACGGGGATCCTCAGTGACTTTATCAGAGGTGAGGTTTGACAGCAATGTCCGGGTGGAGGTGAAGAGCCACAGGTGGGGGAATGTTCAGGTGGAAGTGGAGTTGCAGAAGCTCAGCAGTTATATTCTGGAGTAAAGCTTTTCCAGGGGAGTGAACAAGAGATAGGATAGCCCAGATAAGCACCAGGGACACATAAATCCAGTTGATTTACACTGCGATGATTTTCAGTAATGGCTCAGGAGGTAATTGTGCCATTAAAATATTAATGATTTAATGTAACCGTTGAGCAGCAGCAGGTTGGCAGCGTTCACTCACAGGAAGCAAAGTCGAATGGAGGGCAAGGTTCAAGTTGTCAGGATTGTGAGTGTAACGGCAAAATTGCCACTTTGAGGTCTAGAGTGTTTATAGTAAATTAACTAGGGCTGGGCAATGATTAAAATTATTAATCACGATTAATCGCATGATTTCCCTGATTAATCGCATAAAGTGCAGTTTTATTTAAATGTTCTGCTGCCATATGAACGAAAATGCCTATAACATTTGTTGTTAAAACACTTTTAACATGAGCACTTGTCAGTAACACATATTTAGTGTAAATCTCATCTTAAAAAATGTAAAATAAAATAAATCTTATTGCCACTGCCAGGGCATTAATGTCATCCTGTTGTTTATGAAAAATATAAAAACTCAACCAACAAAATCCTGAGCCTAATCATTAAAAAAACCCCAATTAAAATCATTAAAATTTTTTGAGGCAACAGCAGAAACAGAAACGGGGAGTTCAACTTGGCAGTTGTTACAAATAACCTTGTTTCTGTCGAATCCACCTGGAGAACTTTAAAATGAAAATGTCCATGTGAAAGTCCCGTATTTTACCGTCTCCATGTCTGTTTTAGCTTTTTTGCATGTCTTTCCGCCAATTCTCTTCCGGTTCCGCAGCAGCCAGTAACAGACTTTTTAAAACAAAAGCATGTGAGCAACATGCGTTAAAGCGCAATAAAATTAATGTAAGCGTTAATAAATTAAAGACTTAATGCGATAATAACGCGTTAACTTGCCCAGCCCTTAAATTAACATTTAATGTTTTATTGTATTGCTTTATAACTTTCAGGACCTTGAAAGTAAAAAAAAAAAAAGAAGTATGGAATGGAGAAGACTTACAAAGAGAAAAAAAGATTCTGGCCTGGAAATTTGTTAAAAAGATAAGCAGCTCATGTGTTATTTCATTGTAAATCCATGGTGTGTGTTGCTATGTAGCAACAGGTTAGGGTGCTCATTTGGACTAATGCTGTCTCTTGACTGTATAATCAGCCTCCTCTGACCTCTGGTGCAGCAAAGGCATGCTAACATACTCAGCCATCTGTTCACCGCTGCTGGCATCAAAGGTCTGTTGCATTGCCTTATGGTGAAAAGACCTCAGGAGATGCCACCAGCTCCACTGCATGTCAAACCTGCAGTCTACATACACACAGCTAGAGACAAACACATTCATAATGTAAGGGTATATGGTGTATAAAGTGACTCTGAGTGGATTCAAATACACTCACAGGCTGTCTCTAACAATCACAGCTGTCCTCCATTGATTTGCACAGTCAGCTTTCCTGCTCATTAACAACAGTGAGTTATAGTGGCTCACACATAATTCAGGACAGATCTGAACTTTTATTAATGTCGATTTGCCCAGAAGCACTGGAAGCAATAAAAATACAGATAAAAGTTAAATTGTTCTAACACACTACAAGCTACGGAAATTAACGGTGGCAACCGCAACATGGAGCGACTTCCAACCAACACGAGTCTAAATTTCAAACTTAAAGGAAAAACAAGGCCAATAGAGAAACATTAGGTTTTTGTGATTCTGATGTCAAAGTGAACATATCAAGCTGTTTCACAACCTTTTTTTTTCTTTTAGTATTCATTTGCCATAAAATTTTACATTGTTTGTTCATTCTTGTGACATTACTTAAGAAACAAAGATAATGTTTTGCAGATAATAACACAAAAGCAATCTCAGGATATTTTGGTGGTCCTTTTCATCTAAGCGATGGTGAATGGTCCAGGCCTTGAGGTAGCAAAGACACCCTAAAACATGGTGGTCCTCTATACCACATCACTGGGATGTTGTTTTGATGTTTGGGTTAATGTTTAAGCTATGCTCTTTTTACACCACACCAGGTACCAAGTATTCCCCCAGAACAAATTCAACTTTTGTTTTATCAGTCTACAAAATAGTTTCCCACTTGTGCTGTGGCTTACCCATAGATAGTATTCACTCATGTCACACATCTGGGTGCTTTGACCCAACGTTGCCATTTTGTAGGTGAAGCTTCACAGTACAGCACTGGTTCTTCATTTATTCTAGAGCAACTAGTGAACTCGTAACTTGTAAACTCGTGTGTTCACAAGTTACTGTCATTAGTCATCAGAAATGGAATGAAATTTATCAGATAACCACAGCCACACCACATCAGAAGGCAAAAGAAAAAAAGAGGAAGTACGTGGAAATGTGCAGCTGGGTGAAGGAGCTGGGCTACATTTGATCAGCAGGACACATGGTGGTTGCAGGAAAGGTTTGTTGAAATTCATTTCATGATCTGAATGTGCCAATTGTTTCTAAATTTGCCCAAAAATGTTTCATCAATACACTTAGCCAAGACCTACATATTTAATTGAGTCTTGAGCAGGGGCGGACTGGTACTCTGTGGATTCTGGAAAAGTCCAGAACGGCCATCCGGTCTACGGCCGTCGGCCCTGTTCATTAACCAAAATTTTCAGACTATCAACTAAGAGCAGGGGGCGCTAATACGATCATTTATCAGATATAGGCCTAAAAACCAACAAAGCAGACTAAAGTTAGTAACTGTCAACAGAAAGATGGCAAGCAAAAAAACGAAAGGAGAAAGGTGGATGGGAAAAATTAAACTAAAGAAAGACAAGTAAGTTTTAAGGGGGTGAGGGGAAGTGTTTTCCATTTTGGCCTCTATTTATCTTTGTTTTCTCTATCGTGGTGCGTGGTGGTGCAATGTCTGTGGAATAGGCTACAAATGTTTGAAGGATGATGCTTGAATGGTACTCTAACACACACACAACACACAATGGCATTGCATGGGGCAGTTTATTTTTAAAAATCAGTATAAAGGGTCCTACATAATTATTTGCGAGGTAGTCTAGCGGTCAAGTGGGTGAACTCTCATATAGTGGTTTGTGGGTTCAATTTTCAGTATTGTAATATGTTGTTGTGTCCCTTTTTTAGCCATTGCTTTCTCTCTATCCAATAAAGGCCACTAGAAAATCTTTCAAAAAGATGATAATATGTGTTTTGTGAGAAAATTTATCAGGTTCGGAGTGGTCGGCCATACAAAATGAAACACACAGACACTCGCTTTTTGTTGCTAGGTTCATTATGTGTATACATTTCCCCACAAAAGCAAGATTGAGGATTTAAAACATATTTGTTTTTAATTTTAATGACCTCTCAAGGCCCACCTGCAGTACCATGATGGCACACCAGGGGGCCGCGGCTCACACTCTGGGAATCACTGCATGAGAGAGAAAGCACCCATTATAAAATAAATAAAAAAAAATAAAATAAAATAAAATAAAATAAAATAAAATAAAATAAAATAATTTAACAAAAGAAAAAGAGTAAAAAACTCAACCCAAGCTGTTTGGTGAGCTGGAAGGACTGGCACAAAGGTGATGTTTTGCAAGGTAAGGACTATAAGGCCTAGCCCTGATGAACTGTTAGTGATCTGTTTTGCTCTATATTTTGTGGGGAATAAAAAAAAAAAAAAAACTTGGAGTATGTCAAACAGTATTCAGATCTTGAAACAAACACAGGTCCATTCTAACCTAGTGCAGCCTCTTTAGTGATTTAAAGAACACATGATCACTCCGACCGGTGCATATCTCTAGAATGTTTGTTATAAGATTAAGTTTTTGATTAAATTAAACCCATTTCAGTTTTGTGAAGGGGGGGAGACGGAGAGGTAACTCGTGATATGTGGAACTAAACGTGTTCTCAACCAGGTTATATCCAGAGAGTAAGTTACCATGGTAACTGCCTTCTAAGCACAAATTACTTCAGTAACAGGCTTGAATTGACTCTCTCTCTCAGGTTTAAGTGAACCTCAACATCTGAGAAGGAAAACCCTGAGTTTGCCTCATTTCAGGTTCGGCATACACCGAGTCTGCACTAAACTGAGTGAACCAGGTCCCAGGAGTGTGGCGGTATTTACTTTGGAGAGCAGCAGCTTCCCCTCTGCAGCCTCTTCAATGATTTCTGTATGGTAGACTAATTAACAGAGATGCCTGCCAGTTCCAGTGATTTCTTCAAGCTATTAGCTGTTATGTGGTTTCTTCTTTACCTCATTGAGGATTCAGTGTTGAGCCTAGGGAGTCATCTTGGCTGGATGCCCACTTCGAGAAGCAGCACACAACAGTCCTTAAATGTCTCCACTTATAGACAATACTAATTGTGTAGTGATGGATGCCTCAACACATTAAAGTTATTCTTATGCACGCCAACCAGCCTTGATTTAATGTCTCCAGAGACCTTCTTTCTATGAATCATGGCTTACATTGGCTGATACTTCCTATGAACAAAAAACTAACTATTAGAGTGTCTTTTATCATTTGATGTAGTTCAATACCAAACCTCCAAATTAATTTAATTAGTCTCCAAATTTTGAAAGTCTAGAATACACGCCACCTTGGAGACGCAGTTTTACCAGTTCCAGGGCTAGAATTTTTTTGAGCATTTTGAGACGCAAAATGGGATGTTCAGATACCTTTTTTTTTTTATTAAAATAACCCTAGCCATAACGGTGCATGTCTTTTGTTAAACAAGAGTAAAAAAAGTAATTGCAAGTTTGAAAGAGCAAAGTGTGATACATGTTTTTAATAACAAATCAAATGAAAATAAACTGGTTATTTTATAACTCCATGTTTGCTTGGTTTATGATAACATTAACGTCCTTGATATTAATCTGATTCTACAATACATTAGAATGGGCCTTGAAGTTACAAGAGGCTAAACAACGTGTATGTGGTTCATTACAAGTTTGGCTAGTCTCTAATTTACTAACATTCTACACATTCATCTTTAATTTGGAATGAAAAAGTACAGTTAAAAATGACACATTTATCTGAAATCTGTGCCTAATTTGTGTTAATTATCTAACACATACAGGCTAGTTTTCAGTTATTTTCCGCCATTTTGCTCGTCTTGGAATACAGAATATTGTAGCAACCCTGACATTATGTTCATGTTATGATGCTCTGTTATTGTTTAGATGTTCTGTTGTTCGGCTTACATGAGTTCATTGAATGCATCTCGAGCTGAGGCAGGCAGGTTATTGGGTAGAATAGGTTAGAGGGCGGGACTAGCAACAAAGTGAGACGGAAGCCTGTGTGTTATTGTGGGAGAGCCCGAGAGCGCCTAACTGATGAGCCGCTGTGTTATTCTCCTGTACTGCTGTCTTTTATTTTTGGCGTGGTTACGGCCAACAGTAACCGGTTCTGGTTAAAATAAAGCGACGGTTGTTGAGCACCTTTTCATCCATTCTTTCTATCGCGTCCAGCCGGACGCTACAATATGTTGCCTCTAAATCTGAGCCTGTTTCCTTTGCTGAACGTTCGATCGACGTATGCAAGCAGATTCAAGCGATGGTGTGGCGAAATTCTCAACGAAACTTTCAAGGTTATTAACTCAAAAACCTTTGTAGACACTTGGCTCTTTTACGAAAACTTTATTTCATAATTTATTTACCCAAGGGAAAGTAGGCGTCACAAATGGAAAAGTTGCCGTTGGATGCGACGGCCGACGGCTGTTTTTGAAAACACTGTGATGAGCAACATTTCAGAGGAACTGGACTGCATTTTTTTACAGTGCTTTTTCAAGCACATAAAAAAAAAAAAAACAATTCACATTCATCCAGTCACCCACACATTCCTACAGCAATTCTTAGTCTATTAATATTCATGTAGTCCTTTTCTTTATCATGAACGCAGACAGAAATAAACAATTCAGGAGCAATGTTGGCTTCTATGTCTCGCACAAGCACACTTTGACTGTGGAGGCCAGGAATCAAACCACTTACTCTCCAGCAGTTGCTGGCCCACCACGGGAACCCCAGAGCTGTGAAGCTTGGAGGAAGTGACACAGCTCATTCCCCCTCCCTTGAAGTTTCCCAGGCTGGAACGGAGTGATTTTCTGTCTACAATGTGCAATAATGCAGCATTTCTTGCTTCAGATCCTGGCAGACAACCGTGGATGTATTTATACAAATTAACACACAGGAAAACACTTTCAAATGTAGAGCAGGAGGCTCTTTCAATAAAGGAGATCTTTTTCTCTGCTCCGTCCATTTCCAGGGGGCCAAACAGAGCTTTGAGGAAGAAATTTCACCCCCTTCAAATGGCCAGCTATCCACACCTGCTTCAATCAGCTGAGAAGTCGTCTGGATTCAAGCCACGTCCAGAATGAATGAATGAGAGAGAAGATTTTGACGGGACAGTAGCAAAATCAGAGCAATAAAACATTAATGTCTTATTGTTTACCAATTTTTATGTTATATAAGGCTCAAACAGACCCTCAGGGACAGAAGAGATCAGAACGAAAGAGTCATTTGGAACAATAAAACTTGAAAATCTGACTGTTTTAACAGCAGTTACATTCTAGGGCACAAATACAAACAAGTTTGTAAAAAACTGAACAGTTTGAATTGACACAGCTGAAGCTCACTTCCTGGTTTAACTGGTCTTTGTTTTAAAGAAGTAAGCAGGAAACTATGTAAGCATCATGGGGTAAAATGGACTTGACTTGGGAGACAAATGGGCAGAATACAATGAGTTCTCACCTTCAATGCATGTTTTCTAGCTGTGTATGTGTATTTGTATTTGTATTTGTATGTGTGTGTGGTGTGTGTGTGTGTGTGTGTTTTGTGTCTTTTGTTGAAAAGAGCTACAGGGAGCTTGCAGAAAAGAGCTGTGGTGCTCCACAGAAAATGAAAAATCATTCATCCATTCAGTATATTTTTCTCCAGGTCACTTACTGTGTTTATATATATATTCTCATCATGTATTATATTTCAAGGAAGAGGGAAAAAATAAAGCTATGTGCTGGGTAGTTTGGCAGGTCTTATTACTTAGTCACCTCTATCAAACTGTCTGCTTTCTCTGACGTAAGTACTTCAGCTCCGCTATGCCAGTTTGGCTGCTCATACCGAGGAGGCTGCCAAGTCAGAATCAATAGTTTTTGTTTGTCAAAGATTTCTGTGATTTCCCCAAAAGGGTTTGTTATGTAATGATGCTATTCTCGGTGAGACTTTATTATTCAGCAAAAGTCCTTGAATGATGTTAAAAAATTGGCGGCAGAGAAAACACAGCATAAGAATCCAGATTGATGGGGGGGGGGCAGCAGCTCATGTTCAAACATAGATTGTCACAGTGCAGAGATGAAAACAACAGAGCAGATAATAAGGGGCAGTTGTGTTGTATGCATACCCCTCTGCTGCCTGAGGTTTCAATCACTTAGTCACCTCTATTTCCAGGGAAAGAGTTTAGAGATACATATCGCTTAAAGAGTAATGAATCTAGGAAAATCGAGGACATGTTAGAAGACAAGGAGGCTGGAGGGTAAATGGACAGAGAAGCTGAGGAGTTTGTCTTAGATTGAGGGGGGGGTCCCAAACCCACATATGCTTTAGGGGAGCTATAAATCAATGGAGCTCAAACGATGGAGAGAATGCTGATTGTCAGAGTTAAAAGGCTCTGACCAACCACCATCTGCATCATCAGGGTTTTCTGTAATTTTGTGCCAGATAGTTGTTTGAGAGAGCCACAAACCTATAATTGGATTCTGTTTTCTTTCTAATAGTTATTACAATCCACCTGAGAATAAATCAGGAACTTTGGTAATTAAAAATGTATAGCTGCAGCTGCTGAAGTATTTTACTTCACTGTTATTGCAGATGATAATTACACAGTAAATATTCAGTGGAAATTTGGCAGATTATTTGGAAGCATTTATGGGTGTTTGAAATAATTTTTTTTAAAACATTTTGCCTTTAATTTGAATAACAAAGTTATTCACAAGTTAAGACTGCATTTCACTGAAATATAAATAGCCACGTTGCATCAGCAATGTGAATGTATTTAAAGAAGCTCTGGAAAGACAACTCTAGATTGGTGGCAGCCTGTCACTGCAGATCTGATCAAACTGTGCCCCTTTCATGTAACTTCTAGAGATGTTCCACTGAGCTTTTTTGATTTTTGAAATATTTTCCTATTTTACCTTTGATGCTTAACATGTTAAAGGTCTTCTGCTGGTAGTTCTGGCACTTTTGAGCATCTATTATGATATGGTAAAAGGACCAGCAAAGACATATCGTATTTTTCAAGACATAATTGTAGGAACATGTTCCAATCTGGACAAATTACTGTGAAGGAGCATCTCTAAAACCTATATGTTGAACCTTTGAGTGTAAATTTCCATGAATGCTGTCAACTGAGAAAGTTTACCTTTGTTACCTGCAAGTGCTGCATGTGTCGTTAGTACAGTTGTTACCAGGCAACAAACACAATGCCTCCATGAAAATCTAAGGAGATTTCAACCACGCCCTCCTCTCTGCTGCATGTACTGACAATCCAACAGTTTGTCCATTCATATTTATTATTTTTTTTCCTGAGTAATTTACACTGCATTAACAAAATTTCATTTTTAGGATGATTAAAGTATTATTCAGATGAACTCAATTCAAATCTCCTGTAGTTCTTGGGGTAGTCACAGTGATTTACCAACCATGAACCCTAACTGCTTGGGGACCTTTGTTGTATCTCTGACTCCAGCATGTCCTGTCACCTCCTCCAAAGACTATTTTAGAAAAGACTATCTAATATAATGCTGTGAAAATCATTAAAATGACATATCTTTCTGTACTTGCTGGTCAAAATATTTACTTATTCTGACATCTATTTTGTAACCCGTGTTGCTTTAAGATGGTTATTTTTTGTGGCTACAGACAGTTTTCCAAAGCAAAATGTCTTTAATATTCCTGTGAGTGGAGGATGAAAACAAATAATCCGGCGCCTCCGCAGGCCGACTATATGAGCATTTGTATGCAGCAACATGTTGGGCAGTGTTTCTATTTTCGGCACCTTTGACTGCAGCAACAATAAGAGGAAAAGAGTGGCGCTGTATTTACAAATATTAATAAAGCCGGAATAAAATCTTTTGAGCTTCGCAGCAGTGCTGGGTTTTCTTTGTGTATTGAAATCAGTGTGAAACTGTGTCTCATGCTGGTGGCTTTTACATTTCAATCACATCACACAAGTGAAACCACAGCTGTTTGTGCGTTAATGCTCCATAAATGGATGCTGAAAAAAATCATGTAATCAGACTACCCTGTGATATCTCGTTCCACTTAAGATGAAATGAGACAGTAGGAAATAATAACCTGTACCCTTTCTTTCTGTTTCAAACAGGAGATTGGCCATGGTGTTCTCAAGCAGTGCGCTCAGTGGGAGGGGGCCAGCAGATTGAGGGGAGATATTCTGTTTTACGAAAACAGACACTTTATGACTACGTAATGATTTCTTAGCTCAGCTTATCACACAGTGCACTGATGCCAGCTTTAGGGCTCTACATATTTAATGCACAACATCGCATCATTTTTAAGGAGACATATCCCTGGTAATCTATTGCATGGCTTTTCTTTTCCTGATGAATACCAAGTATACTTAACATTTCATGCTCTACAGATGTGTATCAGCTCCTGCACCACATATTCTTTCGGTAATGGAGATATGGTGAGCAAAAGGAAAAGCTTTCTCTGACCTGACTTCAAATGCATGAGCTGAGAGCTCATGAATCAACTGTAACTGATGGTACAAATGGCTGACTCATGTCCCTGTAGAATGTATAAATTGACAACTGATGCTTAATCAGTTGAATCAAAATAAATATGACCATATGTGAATGTAAAGCTGTTCAAATCTTGTTTCTGTGGCTGCCACATATGGCTATAAAATCAGTTACCTGATCATAACTGCAATGTGACATTTCATAAGAGGGATAATTATACTGATATCACAATGCTTTCAACTTAAAATGGAAAGCAGCTACTTGCTTGCCATTTTATAAAATAAAGCTATTGTGTATCACTGATTTAAAAAGGCCAAAGTCAACACGGTCTTGTGTTCCCAAACAGTCCTTAGTTTTACTCAAACGGAAATGTATCATCCTGTGTCATCCTGTCATCCTGTGGACCCTAACTAGCATTGGAACTGAAGATTGATCTCCTCAACCTGTGTGTCAGGATGCAAATGGAGCAAGTATTCTTGGTTCTGTGTCACTATGTGCCAGGTGTTGCCATCTGCATTAATGTACATACACTGGCCATGATTGGGACCTATCAATACCCTCTAACTGTCCTGCCATGGCTGCAGTGCTGAGCTCAAATTACTTTAATCACGGAGGTTATCCAATCATCCATTTATCCACCAATCCATCCATTAACTTCCGCTTATCCAAGTTCGGGTCGCGGGTCACCTTAAGCAAATGGGCCCAGATTTCCCCCTTAACAGCTAGCTCCTCTGGGGAAACACAGAGGTGTTCCCAGGCAGGCAGAGACATAATCTCTCCAGCGTGTCCTGGGTCTGCCCCAGGAGCTCTGCTCAGCTGGATACGCTTGAAACCCCTTCTCAGGCAGACGTCCATGAGGCATCTGAACCAAATGCCCAAACCAACTCAACTGGCCTGCTGTTAATGTGAAGGAGCAGCGACTCTACTCTGAGTGTCCCCTGAATGACTGAGCGTTTCACCCTATCTCTGAGGTAAAGTCCAGACACTCTACGTAGGACACTCTTTCAGCTGTTTGTATCCACGATCTCTTTCTGTTACTCATTACCCACAATTCATGACCGTAGTTGAGGCCTGGAATGTAAATGGACCAGTAAACAGAGAGACTTGCCTTTTTGGCTCAGCTCTCTCCTCACCACAACATACCAGTACAGAGTCCACATCACATCCCTTCGATCTTTCGCTCCATTCTTTCCTCGCTTGTGAATAAGACTCCAAGATACTTAAGATCCCACACTTGGGGCAGCTAATGCTGGGTTCATTTGATAGCACATACAAGGTAGTGGGAGGTTGAGGGAAAACGAAATACAGTTCCTATGCTTGGAATATTTTTGGACAGAATCAATTTCTAGGTGACTTTGGGTGCTATAAAAATACACCTTTTAACAAACAATACATTTTTTTTAATGCAGTTTAGAAAAAGAAAACTGAAAGGAGAATTCCATCTGCTTTGGCAGCCAGTAACCCTGCTCACATTATTTTAGAGCAATACGTCAATAAATGACTGTTGCTGCTGTGGAGCACTTCACATGTCATAACTGGTTTTGTGAGTGGTTTGTTGATGGGGTTCTTGGGAATGTAGAGTATTTGTAATGTAGCGACCCCATGACGACAGGGGCAGTTTCTTTCATCTCTGCAAGACCAGGCTGTACTCCCACTGAGCCACAGTGATTAAAAAGGATTCACTCCAGTTTGTCAAACCTCAAAGACGACCTTTGAGAGAAAACATGTCATTTAAACAGTAAACAAACGCGAGGGGAAAAAAAAAACAGAACAGGCTATCAGCTTGTGACATACTAAGAAGGTATAATTACAAAAAAAAAATAGATACATTAGCAGAGCTTTTGACTGCATTCTTATTATTTAGGTCAATTTAAAGCTTGAATTTTGTATTTCTTATTTATTTTGCCTCTTGGTTTTTTTTTTTTCTAATCATAATACATATTTTTATCATGACTGGCTATCAAAGACAAATGCAGGGAAAGCACATCATGTATAACACCACTACATAGATCAATCCAGATGGAAAATTGAATTGAATTGAATTGAATTGAAAATACTTTATTAATCCCTTGCGGGAAATTCTTAGGAAATGGGCATGGAAAAAAAATTAACTCCTGACAACTTTCTGAGAAAGTGCCCACATAAAATTCCCTGCATGTTTCATAATAAATCTGCATAAATCCCAGCAGTAATTTGTAAACTTTTAAAACAGTTAAACCAGACACTAAACTACTGGTTGTCTGAGAAATACTTTGGAGCTAAATCCCTGGGCAACAAGAAATTCATTTACAGTGGTTAGACAGCACAGCAGAGAGTCTGATGAATGAACATAATTAAATAACTTTCTCACAGCGACAGTCTTTTATCACTCTATTTAGCGTTGGGAGTTAAACATGAAAACCTTCTGAATCGTGATATTTAATCAGCCAATTTTCCAATGTTTCTGCAATTCTCGATAGTCATGAATCTCTTTATACTGTGATTTCTTCATACATCAAACATGTAGATGCAGAGGTTGTTTAATTAATCTTATTATGAAAAAAACTTAATCCCCAAGAACATTCAAGGAAAGTCTTTCAGTACAAGCGGGTGGCATGTATGCAACCTGTTCCTGAGAATAAAGAACAGCAGCTCCAGAGTCTTTCCACATAATCTAATTAGAAAAGAAAAAGAGACTTAAAAAAAAATCAAAGGCTATTTTGGTCATTGAACACAGAGAAAAATGTTACCTTATTTACGTTCAAGGTCCATTAACTCATTTGTATATCAAAGACTGACTTGATGAGGAGAAACAGCGTAATGCCGTTTGACGCCCATCTGTGCCGTTTGTACTATTGCCAGGATTTTTCTCTTTAATGTGGCCAAACTTAAAAGTGGCCTTGATTTGTTTTTGGACTTGTCGGCAAGATTATTATGATAATTTATCATCTTAGATGTGACCCGATGCTTAAACAATGAGATAAACAAGTTGGAGTTAGTGTATGCAAAAAAGAAATCAGTTTTCAGGATGCTGGGAATGTTTCCTTTGAGAGCCCTCTGTGACATCATAGCAGACAGGATTTCCTCGTAGGGTCACGTACGTCTGGCAGTTCATGTCCCCAGGGAGGAAGAGCTTCTGGTAGATGAGGTAGAATTTATAAAAGCAAGTATTATATGTTTCCAAGATGACTCCAAGAAATGCACTTTTGCTTGTGTGTATGGTTGTGATTTAAAACTGACTTTGCCCTTCAGATTTAATGTAGAGCGTATGCGCATTTAAAATGAAATTTAAATATACCGTATTGGCTCAAATATAGGACGATATTTTATTCTAGAAATCATATTCTCAAAAATGGGGGTCGTGTTATAATCGAGGACTAAACTTTTCTATTGTCGTTACACATCTGCGCCACTAGATGGAGCCGGTACTGAAGTAACCAGTAAGAATGGAGAATCAAAGTTAAGCATGCGAGCAGGATCTGATGTTAAATGGAAAAATCCGGCGACCGTGTAGAACAAAGGGGTTAAGTTTTGTTGCAGTCCAGAATTTAGTTTTTTACCGACTGAATTAAAAATGTTGTTGTTGAAATTGAATATAACTCGACTTTGATGGTTATTGACATCATTAATGCAGTTACTGAGCTACATGGCTGTTGCTAATTCACCGAGTCATAGTCTCAGATTTGAAGAGAATAAAATTTATTAAATAATACTATACCTTGATCCTAAATAACATGGAAACCTGTCAAGTACTTCACCTTAAGTATGGTACCATACTTCCTAAAAAAGATGAAATCATTAAAATGTTTAACAATACAGCAGACTGTTATCTCTGTGTGATTTTTTTTCTATAGTAATTGTACAATAAAAAGTTGTTTTATGAATAACCTTATTGTCTTCATCATATTTCTATTTTCCCAAAATGATATTAGAAATCATATAATATCTTATAATCAGAGTCTTCCTATATTCGGGCCAATACGGTACAAGAAATAAAACTTGTCAATCATCTTCAAGCATACTGAACCTGAAACTCACTGTTTATCTGTATAACATCTCGGCCATACTGGTGTTCATCTTCTGTTCACATGTGTTTTTATTTATTCATTTATTTCTCATCAAGGAATAAATCAGAAAATGCTCACCATGTGAGCAAGGATAATCTGGTGTGTTTCACTTGAATGTTTGACCTACACTACATATGCAACTGTTTTTCCTGCAGTGTTATTCATGCAGAAGGTCGGGTTGGGTAACCTTTTTGATATCAACATGATCTCAGGGTCACTAATAAAACAGAATGCCTGAGAAAGAACACCCACCTCTGCCTGCCTGTGCAGTTTTTAGCCTGCTTAGCTCATTTGTTTTTCAACCCACACAGTAACTGCATGATTGATTGTCATGGTGGATAGTACAAGTACAAACTCTATCAACAAGTTGTTGAACTGAGTCAACTGTACTTCCTCCAGGTTTTTTTTTGTTTTGTTTTGGTTTTTTTTTGTTTTTTTTTTTCCCACTGGCCAAATGTGGATCACCTTACTGTAGACCAGGGGTGTCAAACTCTGTATTATCCCGGTACTCACCAACAAAAGGGCCAGTTAGACTTTGTTTTCTCAGCTGTGTAGTCAGATTTCCCCCTAGTTCCTCGACTTGGTCTATGACAGTGTTTGTTTTTTTAATGTTCTGATGTTAAGATCCTGTTTAAGGTCAGTAAAAACCTGCTCATATTCATCCTGCATGCGCTGATTTAAAAATGTCTGTTCTGGAAGACACTTGGAGTCTTGGAGCTCAGAAATCTTGTTTTTTTTTTTTTTTTTTCTCTGTGACTAAGTCCAGCTAACTCAGCTCCCCGTTTTGTGTCAAAGTGAAACTGCAATGCTAGAGTATGCTATCAAAATTGTAAATTTTTTACTCATTACTTTTTGTTGTAAAATGGTGAATTCCACTATCACTACTTTCTGTTTTAAGAAAAGAAAATTGCAAAAATTGTGACTTGTATAGTGAAACTGAGACAAATTTTTCATGTAAAAATAAATTTTTTTTTTTTATTGTGCTTTTTTTAAGTAGTAGTCACGGTAAGTCACGGTATTATTAACATAATACTGCGACTTTGTTGTAAAATTGAACATTTTTGTTCTAAAATTCCCAAATTTTGTCATTATAAAAGCAAATGTTACAAAATCATAACTTTTTCACAGAAATTAGCAACCTTTTCTCGTGGAATTCCAACATTTCTGTAACTGGTCACTTTTGTTAGGGTTAATTGTGAAATTGCAACATTTGCAAAATCCTGACTTTTGGACATAAGATTGCTACTTTTCATCATAAAATAACTGCTCAGTGGCCTCTTGGCTCCTCTCTTCACCTCATTTACTCCAGACTATTGCATTGTACACCCCCTCAGAATTTCTTCCAAAATTTTCCAGTTTTCTGATTGTCTTTGTGCGCTCTGGTGCACCAGATAAAATGAGATGCTGGGCCAGATTTGACACAGGGGCCTTCAGTTTGACACATGTTGTAGACTGAGAGTTTCATTTCCAACCATTTCAAATCTCTAATCAGTTTCTAACCTAATCTTCACAGAAGCATTCCCTTCTTAAAAGTAGATAAAAGTCAGTGATATGGGGTCATGTGAGACTAGAGACATGTTCCTTACAGTTTTATAACTCCAGAACAATTCAACGATGAAAGCTTTTAGTTTAGGGAAAGAAGTGAATGATTTTGCACAGATAAGTGGTCTATGATCTGATACAAGAAAAGTGATTTATGATTTTGACCTATTTATATCAAATCTCTCATCCATAAGTTGTTTCCTGCAAGCAAGCTCAGATAAACTGAGTATGTGATGCTGAAGGGTTGAAACACAAAGTAAACAAGTGATGGGTGAGGAAGCTCAAGAAGCTTTAAATCACGATATATTTACTTTTTCTTCAGCTTCTCGATTAAAAGATTAAGTGAAAAAAACTCCACAGAGGCTGATTATTTCAGATTCTCCCACTTACACATATTAATCTAATTTTTTTTTATAAAATTGAAATCACTCTCGCTGTTTGGATGCTCCATGGAGAAGGGTAAAAGAGTTATCTGTGGAAAAGAAATGTTTTCCTGTTCGATATGTTTCAATTTGCAGCCTTTACAGTTTCATTTGCTTCAAACTAAGAAATAACACCAAACATGATAACCTTCAAAATTTATCAAACATGCCTCAAAGAATGCATGTCTAAATTTTTAATCAGCCTTTAAGCTAGAAATTATAGATTGAATTCATACCCTGCAGTGGAAAACATTGAACAACAGAGCCTTTCCTAGTGTTTTTTTTTTTTTTCTTGAAGGCTATTATGGATCTGAAAGCAGTTTAAATTTAGAAAAATATTTCCTCTGTGATATTGTGGCATCGTAAAATGAAATGATGGCAATATTTTACTCTTTCTGGCCTCTGACGGCCCAATATTACTTAATGTAGCTTTAAACAGAAGCCGTGACCCATTTACGACCGTGCCACTGTCCTCATCATCCAATACATAACAGTCACTCCAGGCAACTGGAACCTCCACTCTGGATGTGTTAGCCAGAAAATGCTCGGTCATGTGTGTATATTTGTGAGTCTGATTGCGCGTGTGCGTGTGAGTTTGTGTGTATACCATGCGACTGGCCCTCCATATGTCCCAGAGTTTCGATCTGCTCCACCAGGTCATTTGAGTTCCACTGACTCATGCCCAGCAGAAGAGCGCTCTTCCCTTCCATAACATCTGCTGGGACACACACATACACCAAATCCACACATGAACACAAATAAAGATGAATTATCCGGCCCTGTAATTGAAAATTCCATTTCTCTCTGTGCATCAGCAATATTACCGATATGCAGAAAACTCAGACTCATCAAAGCTAAACAAGATTCAAAGGTTCCTTTTAAAAGACCAGCTTAGATATTTTCTCTGGTGTCTGACTCTGTCACACTCCTAAGGTGGACGGCTTTAGCAGGGCGTGCACATCTGAACCAGACCGCTGTAATTCTGATTAGTAACATGGGAATAGTTTCATTTATCTTCGGTCCATCAAACAGTACATACTGTTTATGACAAGTGCACGCTCATTTTAACATGCAGGAAATACACAATGCTCCATGGGACTCATTAACGGCGTTAAAAAAAAAAAAAAAGAAAAAAAATAGCTTGTCATAGCAGGATACAAATGAGATTGTTACGTCTGCAACATTAAAATTGAGTTTAAGTACACAAACTGTGATGTGCTTGTCTGTTTGTGGTGTTTAATCTAACAAAAGAAATTCAAATATCTTTTGATATTGTAACAACAAGGGCTGACATAAAAATCTGATAATGGTAAATGAAGTTGTAATCCTGTAATACTTTCAATGGTCCTTAGTAGCTGGTATTACACAGTATATGGTATTACGTATACGCTATTAGCTGGTATTACACGGATCATGAGATGAATGAGAAGATACTGCAATGTGTGTAGAAGTGCCATAAAAAGGCAATTTCTTCTCAGTGTTTTCATGTGATGTTTTGTGAGTTTCTTCCATGGAGCACAAAGGGCTTGTGTGTGTCTGTGTCTTTGATTTCAGTGGCGGCTGTTTTTCTAAGCTCTCCTCCCTCCAGTTTTCTTTCTTTTTTTTACTTTTTAAACTAAATCTAACTGCTTTTACTGAGCAGCAGGTTTACACAAGGATTGGATATCATAATTGCTCAGACTCATGCTCCCAAGACTGGTTGGTAAGTGTATTTTTCACAAATGACCAGCGAATACCAGCGTGTTGGTCATGGCTTGCACATTTTTTTTTATTAATTTCCATTAAGAAAACATCTACCCAGTAAAGAGAGGAGCTTAGTTAAATTGAGGCTTCTTTCCTCTTATGAAACTGTTTTATAAGAGAAAATACAAAGATTTTTTTATGAAACTGTTGAAAATAAAATAGCTTAAAAGACCTAGGAGATCTAAAATAAGCAAATGTCATTAACTGTGAGCTGCAATTCCTGATAAGGAAGCGCTAGACTTTGGAAAGCACTCTGCAGCAGTGAAATTAAAGTGGTAGATAAATGCTTTTTTGTGTTCTGTTTATTCAAATCAAATTTAAAATGTAAATTAATTAGGTGTGTTTTTTTTAATGCACTGTTATGAGATTATCAGTATATATAGATTAGGGCTTGGAGATACGACTAATTATACCATTTGAATCTGAAGTTTGTTGACGGCCCTTGTAGGGCCCTGCTCTTGATGAGGGTTACACCTACTAATGCAGTGATTCCCAAAGTGTGGGCCGTGGCCCGTTCGTGGTACTGCAGGTGCGCCGTGAGAGGTCATTAAAAATAAACAAATAAATAACCTTTTTAAACCTGTATTTTTTAAATATGTTTTAAATTACTGCAAAAGTATTTCTGACATTTTTTTTTTTATTAATTATAAGTAATAAAACAAACCAGTTGAGTGTTATTCTACTGTCATCTTAACTTAATTGGACAAGTGTCAACTTAAATTAATATTGGAACATAGCTCCGAGTCTTGTATGTTGATCACAGTTGTGATTAAAGGTTTGGGTGGGCTGCAGAGATTTTTCACATTTCAAATTGGGCCTTGGTATTCTGAAGTTTGAGAATGGCTGCACTAAGACACACTGGAAGCCTTTGGGTTTTACGCCCCTTCTTTTCAACTGCTATCCAAGCTTAAGCGTTAAATGTTTAATTGTTCTGGCAACTTGATTTGCTCCAGTCCTCCTCTATTTTCAAAGGTAGCGGTTTAGAAAGCGGCAGTACTAACATGTATAAAGAGCTGATTATTTCAATTTTATCCCATTCACACGTCCACAAACCCAAAAGGAGGTGTCAGCCAGTCTCTCTGAAAATATGAAATAACTTTGTTTGTCCACGTCCTAAATGTGGAAATAAAGCAACAGAAGATGTGAAAGTAGCATTTTACAATCTCTGTTTGCATAGTGGTGTATGTCACCATGTATTGATTATGATACAAGCTTAATCGTGTGCTTTATGCAAAATTATTTAAATTTAAATTCTTTTTATACATCGATTGACCCCTCAACCCTCGTCCCAGTAACTCGGAGCCATGGGCTCCTCGATTGTCTGCCAAGCACTCTTACAATTAAAAGAAGAAGACAGCCACATGTTTTCAGGTACGTGTTTCCACATAATTGCATCATTAAGAAAAGAGATTTACGAGGGACAGCCAAGGTCATATTAGCCTGGAAGACAAAGAAAACTGCTTGTAGAAATGTTTTCAATTTAAATATTTGCAATACAAGTGCAACAACTGTAACTGTAACTGAAAGATGAACATCTACCTTATCCAATCCTTTAAATCCCTTAAAAACAACAATGGTTTAATCAGATCCTACTTGATACCTCAAGAGAACATTTTAAAGGTTTGATTGAATTCAGTTTTGTTGACTGGCGCTGTCATCCTGATATCAAGCCCCAGTACCAGTACTGCATCAGATTTGTCCCATCTCTACAAAATCATTCACATTATCATCATAAAACTCAGTGTACTAAGTAAATGAATTCAACCCAAATCCAATTAATTTAGGAAACAAATCCAAACAAGTTCAAAGAGAATGTGCTAATAGCAAATGAGCACATTTGAAAAAAAAGCATTCAGGATTTTGTGAAGAGAACACCTCTCTTGTGCTTTAGGCTTGTGAAAGAAGAATGGATTTAGTCTTAAAACTATGAAATTCTGAAAAGAATGAATCATCTGGGGTGAAAAAGCACAAAATGGAAAGATCAGTTAACAATAGAATAATAACTCTCAACATCTACAAAAGACTCTCTCAAATGAGAAAAGCTGAAGGTTTTCTATGGCATTTACAGTTGCCTAACAGCAACTCAGTGAACATATGCCAATATCTGTGAAGAGCAGCATGAACAAGATGGACAAAGAATCTTGTGCAGTTTTAGCTAAATCCAACAGGAAGGAGGCCCCAAGGCACAGCAAGGAGAGATTATACTCCTCGGATGGCCTGAAAATGTCTCATCTCACAGGAGATTGAGATGTATGAACTATGAGTGTAGTGTGTTTGCGGTATAGGATGGCCGTTGTAATGATGATTTAAATTGCAATCTTATCCTTTTCTCAAATTGACCTCTTACTTAGATGGTCAGAGGAGTGTGTACAGGGTGTGTGGTGTGTGAGAGTGTGTGATGGGTGTGCATGGATACACTGATTTTCATTTGCATTTTATGTGTATCGTGTTTTATTTTTCTGTCTTCTTATCCTTTATTGTTTATAATGTTGTACATCACCTTTGTCCAAGTAAAAGTGACTTCTATGGGTGGATGGTACAAATATGAATACTGATATTTGCCAATCACCAATTGGAACCCTTTGACTGAAAAGTTGTTCAATTTTCATCAGCAGCCAATCCATTTTTTGCATCTCTAATGCAAATTTTGCTTGTGATATTGGTCCTTGTTGTTTTCAAATAACTCTCAAACTCCAGTCCTGATGGGTTGCTGTCCTGCATGTCTTAGATGTTTCCCCGCTTCAGAGCACCCGATTCGAATTAATGGGTTGCCATCAGCTTCATTCATTTGAATCGGATGCACTGAAGCAGGGAAACATCTCCAGCCCACGGCCCTCGTGGAACTGGAGTATGACACCCCTGATGTAAACATTCACAACCAGAAACCGGTGGTGCCCAAACCAGTTTGTGATTCTATAAGCTTGTTATGTCTGTGGGATTGTTACAGAAACTGTTACTGTCACCTCACTGTCATAGTAAATAGCAAGGCCTGTCGATCTGGAGGATATCCAGAATCAGCCATGCGTGGTTCATACCCAAACAGTCGTCAGAACGTGGCATCGGAGACACTTTAAACTGATATGAGTCACGCAGTATGATACCGCGCTACCTGTCAGGCTTCTCTCCCTTCTCAAACACTCCTGCCTGGCAGCTCTTAGAGACTCTGACACGGGTCTACACAGCCTGTCCATTTGGATCACACTCTGACCGCTTTACTGGTCACAGTTTGTCCCTCGCTATCTGCTCTGACACCCTCCCCCTCTGGTGCCCATTCCTCTTCCTCCAATCATCACGGTGCTGAGATGACTATAATGATGCAGGGACACACACAGTTACAGATTCAAACAAACACAGACAGCACACTGAGGAGCAGGGAAAGAAAGCACATATTTGATCCGAACAAAGCACTGCAGGATATAAGAAAGCCTGTGTTTGGACAAGAGGAGAGGAGAATCTAAAGCAGCCTGTATACCAAGTATTAAAAAAATGAAGGTTAGTGAATAATCTACTGCAGGGAGGGCAGAGTGGTAACGCCAGCATCCAGAACTGAAGCTCCTCTTAAAACAAGGAACGTCAGACAACACACAGAAACCACAGGCGACAGTAATGCACAAATGACCAGGAGATGAAACCCGACTGAGAAAAACACATCTCATGCTCTTTGAATGAGGAATCCACAAAAACTGAGTCTAAGGAAAAACGGGTAAGATTGTTATGTTGCTAAAACCCCAAGAAGAAAGGAGTTTTGATCACAACCACCAACCTATATGCTCACAAATGGTTAGTCTGTAGAATCTCATCATATTACTCGCTTTTGTAGAAGCAGTAGAATTATTATATGTGACTTTAGTTTAAGCAGACTAGAGTTCATTTCACAGTAAAGTAGTTTCTATGGAGATTATCCTTATATGTTATAAAGGGGATGAGTCAGGTAGGTAGGCTTTGGGTACAGATATAAAGAAAATACTCAACTAAAATGAGGTCAAGCATGTAAAGAAGCTCAAAAGCAAAAAAAAAAAAAAGTAATTGGATATATATATAAATGAAAGAAAAAGTACTCATGATTCAGTTCACAGCCATTATTACTGACATTCTGTCTAAACTACTAAAATGTGACTAAAAATGGGTTTTTAAGTTCTTCAGATGAACAGCTAATTAGCTCTCACTGGTACAAATTGACACTTGCAGCATGTAAAACACTGGTAAATGTAACGGCTATGCTTTTAAAATAAAAAGCTCAATTTGGTCAAGAATTGAATTGTTTTTTCTCAGTCACCATTTATATAGTTAGACGTTGTAGATCACATCCATATCTGGGGTACTGCACCACTTGTAAAAAACAAAACAAACAAAAAAAAACACCTATCATCACACGAGTTCAGACATGTCTGGGTTAAAGATGCACAAACATGGTTATTGACGTAAACATATACTCACTCACTGCTATGGATAGGGTAACATTTTGTCAATGCTCAAACTTGCTTTCTTTCTAGGAAGAAAAATAAAGATAATGAACTGGAACCAGAAAGTTGGAGCTGCCTTAACTTTCAATAATACTAAGAACACAGGCAATAATTTCTCTAGCTAGTCAAGTTAACAAGACCTGACCTTTAAAAATAATGATTAGCACTCACATTTGGTTAATCACAGCTGTGACTCTGAAACAACACTGACATCAAGAACCGCGATCATTGATGGAACCACATGGACAAGGACGAGCACTACAATACAGAGTTACATTCACATGTCAAACTTCACTGTGCAAAAACGAAACCTTGTCCAGAGGTGGTCTCAGCATCTCTGGGCTCAGAGGCATTAGGGATGCATCATCACACAGCAGATTTGTCTATTATCGACATTCAACTCAGTATTCCACATCTTTTTTGGAAGAAACTGTTGGCATGTGCTCTGGATCGAAGACGAAAAAAGAGAAGTCACACTTCTGTGACAGGCTGCATTAATGTCAAAAAAATACAGTGAAAGAGTAACATATCCAGATAAATCTCCTCCAGGGACATCTGTGGATCTTTCAGTCAGACAATGAAAAACCACATCCTTTATTGGTACAAAGACTTGAGTTACAAATAGTGGATTGGATTTGGCTGCACTGTTTACTTGTGCCTAACAGAGAACATGTGGAAAATTTTCCACAAATAAAAAAAAATGCAACGATAACCCCTTTCCATTCTTTGGAGAAAGAATGGAGCAAAATAATAAGTAAAATGCTCCACCTACTGATATCCTCAATCCCAGAATGCCTTTTAAGTGTATTGAGAAGAAATGGCAATATTATCGAGGTTTATAAAATAATAAAAGCTGTACCGTCCCAACATTCATTCCAGTGAATGTGCTGCAGGTCTCACAGCTGCAGGGGTTCTGGGCTGAATTCTTGAGTTTCCTCCAAGTGCTCTGGTTTCCTCCCACAGTCCAAAACATGCATGTTAGGCTAACTGGTGATTTTAAACTGACCATGGGAGTGTGTGTGTGTGTGTGTAGTTGTTTGTGGGTTTTATGCCTTTTCCCTGAGGACAGCTGAGATGGTTTAAGCAGACCCGCATGACCTTGAATGGGAAGAAGCAGGCAGATAATGGATGAATGGATGGCATGTACATGCACCCACACAGCTACGTTTATTCTTAAACAGTTATTATTAACTTTCTCTCCATTTTCTAGTTTTAATGCCAAGCTAAGCAAACAGCCCTGTGAAGTTAATAACTCAACAGATAGCAGAGCAGTGCCTCTCATCTCATGTTTCTCCCAAATGCCAGTGAGGTAAAATTCAATTTACTGTGTCATTAAATGAGTACCTTTCTCAACAGATTTTGCCAATAAATGACAGATAATGGAAAAAAAACAAATGCTACATGCTTTTTAATATGTCAACTCACAGTCACATTAGGTTTAATCCACAAAGAGCGCAAAGTGGTTCTCAACAACATAAGGTAGCAGCTGTATAATAAACACACGTCCGACTTGCTTATGAGCCCATTCTACCTCGGCGGCAATTTATTGTGGCATTTAAATGTGGGAGCAGCCATCTCCGTGAATATCTGCTCTGGCTGACTTTGTCAGCGTCTCTTTTTATTTAAATGTATGTCATCACAGAACAAGTCACAATAAATTTATCAGTCCACATCAATAAACAATGTGGTAACTGAGTTGGCATTCACTTTAGCTCTGGGCAGGAGGAGTCAGACCTCATGAAACATTAGACTCATCTCCTCTGCGCATTAACTCATGTAGTTTGAAATGCATAAGTGGAAAACAAAGTCTGCGTGGTATTTACTTTTGAATGTCCCAGCATGCATCGGCAGCAGGGTAAATATGGGGAAGATGCAATGCTGAATTGGTCTGGAAAAAGACGTACTTTTCCAGCAACAGAACCGTTTCAGCCCAGCGAAGTGGTGCTCAATTGTTGGGCTTGATGTCAACTGGCAACCTGTAACAGTTCCTCAGAAGTCAACACACACACACACACAGTTGCATTGAATGGCAGTCATTCTTTAATTACTGCTACAGTTCAGTTGATCCGCCTGGTACCACTTCACAACATCCGTAATCCCAGGGCACTTTACAGAGGGAGCAGACGAGGTGAAGTCTAATTTAGATTTGATTAAATACAACCAAACTCAACCTAATTCTCTTTCATTTAAATCAAAAGTCAGTTTCAATCCATTTATAATCCAATTCACTGCAGTCTGGTTCATAATAGTATTTATAAAAAGTCAGTTCGTAAAAGGTTGTGTAGTTAAAGGAACGGGCAAATCACATCACTCAGTCGTTTTATTAATCTCACCCTCAGAGTGATTGCTGCAGGCTTTGTGTGTTTGGATGTGTATGGGCACGTCTAAGGGTTGTCTTTAAAAATAAGAAAAATAAGACGATAAGACGATAATAACCCTAAGATAAATGCGTGGGATGGAAGAGGGCGATGATTTATTATTTTCATCACTGCAGGCAAGTGTCAAGTCAGTGGAATTCATGTGACTGTTCAGACACAACCCTGTTAGCAGTCCCTGCTGCTGCTCCACACCAGCAGCTGGAACAGCCATGGAAAACACTTCAGTGAACAATCACCCACGTTTATACTCATACACGTTTATGAGGTGACAACAAAACATTTTTCACTCAGTTGAAAGGCATAAAACCTGACACCCAATGAGGTACTGATGATAAAAAAAAAAAAATTCCACCTAAGTCAGTTATTCCATTCTCATAAAGAAACAGAAAGAGCACAGTAAATCACAGTCATCCCTTTAATATTGGCTCTGTTATTCTCACAGCAACAACTCAACAAATATATCATCCCCACAAAGTTTTTCGGGAATGGTACGCAATGTTTCAACAGTATACAAAATAGCTTTACTGTATAATTTGAGAGTAAAGGCTCCTATGTGCCGCATGATTATGGGCTGTTGCAGTGGAAAGATTCGCAGGGATTTCTATTATCTTTCATCAAAATCAGCTGTCCTGCGTCCTACAATGTGAGCAGTTTGATGACGGCTGTCACACTGGTCTTGCAACAAAAGACTAGCTGATGTAATTTTCTGATGGAGTCAGAAATCCTACTGATCCGTCTACTTACTGGACAATTCAAATCCAACTTGACTGATGTTTTAATTAATGCGACCTAACGCCACTTCTAAGAAAAATAGGAATCCCAAGTTGGCCTGTTCTCCCTAACCAGGACCAGGAACACATTCTTCTCTTTCACTGCTTCTTTTTAGAGCATTTTCTGCACACGTACACACCACAGCAGAGGGGTTTATTTTCACGTGTCGTCTGTTACTGTCACTGCTTACTGATGACGTTCTTCTACATCTCTGCATCAGTCGCAGCCTTCGATTCATCATCTTACAGTCTGTGAATAACATTCTTTTTTTTTCTTCAAGATTTTCATGGCTCTGGTGATAAATGCAAACCGTACAGTGTGAGATATCATGATCTTATACAACTGCAGAAATCCCCCACACTTCGTGGTCTCAGCAATCGCGGTCTCAGTACATCGCAGAAGTTTCAAAAATATTGATAGAAAAAAATATTCGAAAGAAAATTTTAAAAAAAAGATCAAACGAAGCGCACGAGGCTGAAGCGAAACCCATCACATCAAGAACGAGTCTCGGAAAGCAACAAGAGCCGACACTGGAGGTCCCATGAACAATATTGAACCTGTGATTGGCTGCTGTGCCGTCAGTTGTCTGTACGCTGATTGGCTGACACGCGTCCCCGCATCTCCCATCTCTTGCTTTCGTCAGCTACGCACAGAGGAGAGATCGTCAAAGTGAGTGTACCTTCATAGATTTTGCGTACGCACTTACATGTATAGTGTATGTACATATACATGTACATGTACATCCACATCGTGGTTTTCACCATTCGCGGAGGGGTCACAGCCCCCATTAACCACGTGAAGTGTGGGGATTACTGTACTTAGGAGCCCTGAGACACTTTTTAACAGTGAGTGGCTAAAAAGCTTTTGTTCAAATTTCTGATGCTTCACTGCAGTTCTGCATAGTCCTGGGCGGTATACCAGTTCATACCGAATACCAGTGTTTATTTTTCTTATGATATGAATTTTTCATATACCGTAATACCGGTGAGTATGTACTGTAGCGTACGCAACGTTGGGAACGCCGCGCGGCGGAACGTAAGTGCCGTAGAACATTGTTTGACAGGGGACTGTTTTGCAGTTGCACTAGAGGCACAACACGCTACTAGTTTATGGTTGAACGGTGATGGCTGCAAATAGCGAAAGTCCCAAAGTGGAAGCTCCAGAATGGCAACATGAGACTGAGGAACTTCTTCCTAAACGAGGAGTCGTGTCTGTCGTGTGGAAGTTCTTTGGATTTAAAAAAGACGACGTCCAACAAACTACAATAATCTGCAAATGTTGCCGAGCTAAAGTTGTAGCCGCGGGAGGCAACACCATGTTTACATTGTGTAGTTAATGTCAATTTTTTTTACAAAATATGTTTTTCCAAGTTGTTTGGAAATTTGAAAAATAAAAGGTTTTGTATTTTAACTGCAACTATCATGCATTCTGATTCCTTCACTTAATTAGAATCACGAGTGCCACCTCTTTGTAAATAGTATCATTTTGTGAGGCCATGCAAACCTGTATTAATACTAGTGTAGATATGAATGTTTTTCTACAATATTCACTCCTCGTGACAGTAAAATAGGTCATTCTAAGCCAATTTACTGCAGCAATTCCTCTCTAAATGATTAGAAAATGTGGTTAACATCCTGTGGTGCCTTAAAAAAAAAAAGTACCGTGATATACCGTGAAACCGATATAATTTTGAAAAATACCGTGACATAAATTTTTGGTCATACCGCCCAGCACTAGTTCTGTCTTTAAATCTTTAAGCCACTTAGAAGTAGGAATGTGACAGGTTTTTGCTTGCTTTTCTTCCCTTGATGTGAACTTCTACTCTTTTCTTTCATTCGTGAAGGTCTGTCTCAGATAAACTGGAGGTTACTCATAAGGTAGGACACGGAAGCACTCAGTATCATTTTTTTAATCTTTTCATTGTCTGCATGGCACCTTTGTACTCTGTCTGGTAGAGGTCTGTGTTTCACTGCTGTCATCACCAGGCCTCTTTTGACAGAAGAGTGCATGTGTGTGAGTACGTGTGTGCGTGTTTTACACACATGTCCGTGTGGACTTCAGGGAAACAGAGCACATGTCAGAGGAGTTGATCAACAGAGATGACAGCATCTAAACATCCGGCAAACAGCTGTGCTGCCTCCAGTCCACAGCAACAACAACACTGCCTGACACACGACAACATCGCCCCACGGACGCTGAACCCCAGCGTCAGGTCTTATGAGAAAACGTGGATCTTGACAGATTTCGCATGTGCTTCCCTGTTTTAAATTAAGAATAAAATTTTGGGTATGTCGACCATCTAATAGCATATATATTAATATAAATTTAAGCTAACCATGCCCTTAAACATCCCCGCTGTAAATGGGTGTACAAAAATGAATTATGCAAAAACTCACCAATCATTTCACATCGCTGGCTACGTGGCAAGTCGTGCACTTCTGAACCTACGCGTGCACTTACAAATACACTGCAAGTGCTCAGATGGTGGACTCATAACAGAAAACCGCTGTACACCTCATACCGACAATGATCGCCATCTGATCAACATGATGGAAGTGGTGGGACAAGAGAACAGGGATCTATCTGCAGTGTTGACGTTGCAGCTTCGACATTGCAGTTTTGATCTCTTATCAGAAGGGGAAAAGTTAGACACATGACAAGGAAATTCGTGTTCATCATTTACGATTAATGGAAAGTCAAATCATGGCAGTTACTTCAGTGAAGTAGCTGAAGAAGAAAATTTGCTTTTGTCATTGCCATGAACAACCTTAAGTTGGGACAGAAGTCATTCGTACGCTGCGCAAATAAGAAAACTATACGTCGTTCAACTGTTCTCACAAAAGTGGTATTTGGAAGACAGTTGTTGTGTAGCCAGCAGCTGGCTAGCTAACCACGCTGTTCATCAATTTCTGGACGTCAGAATCTGAAGATCTGCTTTACTTAAAATATCTAATGAATGATAGTAATAAGAAGTGCATTAATTTAATTCATTTGAATTCATTTTCTTACTTTCAGATTTTCTGCACAGCCACTGCAATGGAAAACTAGGGATCATCGCTAACACGGCCTCATTATTCACTTGATCGTTATATAAAACTTTTATCAGCTACAGCTGGGATTAAAGGATAAACTCAGCTTCAAACTGATGATTAGGGATACGGGATGATTGAATCACATCACACATCACTCACATCAGGCTGACATCTGGATGGATGCACCCACCACTGACCTTAAGTTACACATCCGCAGCTGGAAAATTACTAATAAAAAAAAAAAATTATATTATATATATATATATATATATATATATATATATATATACACACGTGGACAAAATTGTTGGTACCCCTCAGTTAAAGAAGGAAAAACCCACAATTCTCACTGAAATCACTTGAAACTTACAAAAGTAACAATAAATAAAAATTTATTGAAAATCAAATAATCAAAATCAGCCATCAATTTTGAATTGTTGATTAACATAATTATTTAAAAAAACAAACTAATGAAATAGGGCTGGACAAAAATGATGGTACCTCTATAAAAGATTGAAAACTATTTGACCAGAGTGACATGATTAACTCAGGTGTGTCCTTTAATTGACATCACAGGTGTTTCCAAACTCATAATCAGTCAGTCTGCCTATTTAAAGGCAGACAAGTAGTCACTTTGCTGTTTGGTGAAAAGGTGTGTACCACACTGAACATGGACAACAGAAAGCGAAGGAGAGAATTGTCCCAGGACATCCGAAAAAAAATTATAGACAAACATCTTAAAGGTAAAGGCTATAAGACCATCTCTAAACAGCTTGAAGTTCCTGTGACAACAGTGGCTCATATTATTCAGAAGTTCAAGACCCACGGGACAGTAGCCAACCTCCCTGGATGTGGCCGCAAGAGGAAAATTGATGACAAATTGAAGAGACGGATCGTTCGAATTGTATCCAAAGAGCCCAGAACAACCTCCAAAGAAATTAAAGGTGAACTCCAAGGCCAAGGTACATCAGTGTCAGATCGCACCATTCATCGTTGTTTGAGCCAAAGTGGACTTCATGGGAGACGACACCACTGCTGAAAAAAATCATAAAAAAGCGAGACTGGAATTTTCAAAAATGCATGTTGACAAGCCACAAAGCTTCTGGGAGAATGTCCTTTGGATAGATGAGACCAAACTGGAGCTTTTTGGTAAGGCACATCAACTCTATGTTCATAGACTCAAAAACCAAGCGTACGAAGAAAAGAACACTGTCCCTACGGTGAAACATGGAGGAGGCTCAGTAATGTTTTGGGGCTGCTTTGCTGCATCTGGCACAGGGTGTCTTGAATGTGTGCAAGGTAAAATGAAATCTGAAGACTATCAAGGCATTCTGGAGAGAAATGTGCTGCCTAGTGTCAGAAAGCTTGGTCTCAGTCGCAGGTCATGGGTCTTCCAACAGGACAACGATCCAAAACACACAGCCAAAAACACCCAAGAATGGCTGAGAGAAAAGCGTTGGACTATTCTAAAGTGGCCTTCCATGAGCCCAGATCTGAATCCCATTGAACATCTGTGGAAGGAGCTGAAACATGCCATTTGGAGAAGACACCCATCAAACCTGAGACAACTGGAGCAGTTTGCTCATGAGGAGTGGGCCAAAATACCTGTTGACAGCTGCAGAACGCTCATTGACAAATACAGAAATCGTTTAATTGCAGTGATTGCCTCAAAAGGTTGTGCAACAAAATATTAAGTTATGGGTACCATCATTTTTGTCCAGCCCTATTTCATTAGTTTGTTTTTTTAAATAATTATGTTAATCAACAATTCAAAAGTGATGGCTGATTTTGATTATTTGATTTTCAATAAAATTTTAATTATTTTTACTTTTGTAAGTTTCAAGTGATTTCAGTGAGAATTGTGGGTTTTTCCTTCTTTAACTGAGGGGTACCAACAATTTTGTCCACGTGTGTGTATATATATATATATATATATATATATATATATATATATATATATATATATATATATATATATATATATATATATATGCCTATTTAAGGTGGTCTGAAAAAGCCAGGGACCCTGCTCATTTTGCTACAATTTTAAAATCGTAGAAACGTCTGAGGCTACAACAGTTCCTTCAGGAAGAACCCTTTTCAGCCTCAGGAAATAAGTTTGCATTTGTTGCAACCCTCTGCATTTTTTTTATAGACTTCGTTGAAAAGAGTAAAGAATGCCCCCAAAAAAGCAGTCACATTTCAACAGATTAACAAAACAACATAAATCCACATTCATTTGCGATAAACTGCGATTAATATTTTTAATCGCTTCACAGTGCTATTTAAAAGCTCACTTTAGACCCTTGATAGTTTAGATTTGGCTAAACAGTGCATCACATGGCACAAATGTATTTATATTTCAACAAGGCTTTGAAGGAAATATATTATTGTAATTTTAAACTATTTTGATTCTACATCTCTACTGCAAAGTCTTTTCACATAAATTTGCTTTTGTAGATGAAATAATCACAATTTATGATGAGGCAGCAGAGTCTGAGAGCAGTCTGAGGGCAGATCTTTTTAACCTGAAAGAATTATTTTTACTAATGTTGACCTGAACGTCACATCCTGAGTATGACAGAAAATAAGGGCGGAAAAAAATTATAGGTCCCCTCTCAATAAACGTAGCAGTTCCAGAAATGTCAAATGCTTGTGACCGGCTCTAATGGATTCAGTTTCATGTTTTTGCTCTTGAAAAGCTCGGCCTTTCATCAGTTTGGAGCAGACGCGTGTCACCACTGACCGTCCACACTGATGTGTCTGAAAAAAGCACCTTAATTAAAAAGCATCAGGGCGCCCTTGACAATAACTCAAATTTCAACGTGAATAATTACTTATTAATTTATCATTTCATCTTCCAGATAGTGATGCTGTATTTAGAAAGATGTCTATGGGACAATTGAATAGGAAGAAAATTAGTTTAATTACTGTCCAAAACCACAAAGTTACACAAACACCCTCCCTCGTCTCCAGAAACCCGGGAAAATTCCTGACAGCCGTCATATATTTTCACGTTTGGTTTTGTTTTCCAGGATTCTCTGGTTGGAGACATTCATCATAACTGCATTAATATGACGTCCTCCAAGCTGATTGTGATAGTTTGAGCAGTGGGCTTATAAAATAACAAACTCACTGCTCAAACAGATTTTCACTCTTCAGTGAAATTCTTTCTGTATCTCTCGCTCTCCTTCTACATAACTCTTAAATTACTTTTAGAAAACAAAAAATACATCGATACTTCATCTAAAATTCACAACAAATAAATTGGTCATCTGCAGCTAAGAATAAACGTCAGTGGAGTTGGCGAGTGTCAGTAAAACTTCGACAGCCTCTGGTGACCTTGTGCTGGTTTCCCTTTTAAGGGAGACATTCTTCATGCTGAGCAGATGTTTATGTTTGAAGCAGCTTCCTCTGCTGCCTGTGTTCTGCAGGACACGACTTCATTCTCCCCCCCCCGAGCTCAGATGATGTCTTACAGCTAACCGAAGGCTAAAAATAAAAATAAAAAATTAGGGGAGAGGGTCTTTTTACAAATATCTTCAAATACCTCTCTATATTTGTTCGTTTTCTAGCTTGCCACAAAGTCTTTCTGATGTTTGCCCATCACTGAGGAATGGAAAATTGTACCTCAAGACAGACAGATTCCTCCACTCAGAAAGACACTATTTAAGACGGAGGGAAAAAAAGAAGCAGAAATCTCCACTGATTCTGGCTGCAGAAAGTGCAAACCAAATCAAGCACTTATAAGGTGTCTCCTTATAAGTCACAGACTTTACATTGTTTTGATTGTATTTAATTAAATGTTTTGTCCCGATAGTGTGCACCTAATGACAAATAGATGAATACTAAGAAAGTTTGGCAGTATAATCTTAAAATCTCACGTGTTGTGACATGTTTTAGTCACACATTCCTCACAGCTCCGGGAAACGGCTTACAGATATTCCTGTGTTTCTGGTAAAACTTTGCACTGGTTTCTGAACAACTGTTTTAAAGGTTTGGGTTTGGCGGCGGGTGGTTGCTGTGTTGGTATTTTTGGAGCCCAAAGAGGCGCAAAGGAATGTAGAGCTAAAGAGTAACTACTGAAAACTGATGTGAGAGTTTTGTTGAGAACTTATATCTGTTTGGAACTATATTTTCAACAAGGTCTACCAACATGTAGATTCAAGTGTGAGATTTATCCACTTTGATGAACGTGTTGCTGGCTAACAAGGCCTGACTTAGAAGAAGGTTACTGATTATTGAGGAAGGTAATGTTTGTTTTTTTTTGAATAAGAGACTTTTGGAGTGTTATGAGTTTTGGAGCCAGCGCCTTGCATCAGTCAACACAGAGCACTACTGCACTTCCACATCAGCCTTGTATTACAGAGGGGCAATCCAGAACCGATACCTGATGTAATCCTGCACATCTCAATTATTGAACATTTTCTCTTTATTTCTGTTTCACTTTCCCCACTGTGTTAATGTACCGTTACCTTGAAAACATACCACTGCGTACACATTAAAAGTAGAACGTGAACTTATTCATAAGATGCTATCATCTCAAGCAAAGTGTGCATGGGTTTCAAAAATATTCAGTAAATGACCATGTAGTTCATTAAAATCACAACGATATGAATTCTTTCAGGTCTTAGTAGTTGAGCACATTCAGAGCAAAAACCTTGTCAGTAGTCACTGAGGCCTAAAAAACTAAATAAAATTAAAGTAATTGCTCATTAATCATAACCCAGAATATAGTGATATTTTCACTACATCCATAATCACATCCATAATTTGGATATTGGATATAGATGTGAGATACTGTCCAGAATGTTGTATAAGAACATTTAAACATCAAATTTGATATCATCCACTCTTTTAGAGAATAAATGAACATTCATGAAAAATGTATTTGAATTGTAAAGATCCTTTCAGATGGGAGCGGTGGCCACTTCACTCCGCTCACAAAGAAAGGCCTTGCACCAAGCTGAGCTTAGCACAAGGACATGTGTGTGTCTTTCCTTTTCAAGTTGGGCGAAGCACACTGCGATGACCCTTTTGACACATCTAGTTACAGAAAACCTGACGGAGGACAAACACAGTGAAGGAGAACCTGGTTTTGCCGATGCCCCACTTTCCTCCGATGTATATTACAAGTTTTTAAGACATATTGTCAAAAAGAAAGCTGTGGAGCGGAAAGAATAAATCTCCAGCACAGTGGCGGTTGGTCAATAGAGGGCGCTAGGGCGCCGCCCCACCTCTCCCCACATCCAAGAACTTAAGTGAAGAAGACTTATTTACTTTGAAATATATACTGTATAGTTTTAAAATGAGTATGGTAATTAATTATCATAGAATTCGTGAGTAATATGTGTAATCTACAATAAAATATAGATTAAAATATATTTTATGATGTCTAAAGTCACAGATAGGTCACATGTTTCTGGCTGCGGCGCAGTTTTTTCGTCCATTCACTCTTGCTATAAGTTGTACATATGCAGTTTGATCTTCTCAATACAAGAGACAGGAGCTTGGTGGGGCGCACAAAACCTGCGCCCTCAGCATTCATTTGAATGGTGCTGCTGTACACACTCTGTCAGCCACAGGGTGGCAGCAGAGAGCAACCGGCTCGCAGTACATCTGTCAAAGTGCGCCAGAACGAGTCCAGTAGTAGTAGCACTACTTTGTTATGTAAATGTTGCCTTCGAGTAGCACTACTTTGTTATGTTATGGATTATAGATTTCCAAGACATTTTTGGTATTGTGTATTTATATTTACATACTGTTCAGTCAATATAAGATATGGGGTAAAATGCACAGATAACAGCCAAAGATGGCAGCAACTTAACAAATTGTAGCAAAACACTGTGTCAGGAAAGACACACTAGAAACTAATACAAGCATTTAAATGTAGCACAAATGATCAAACTGTGAAATGTGACTTCCTGTCTTGTTTTGAATTGAGTTATGATAGCTTGGTTTGATATAGGTACAGGCTGTTCCACAATGATACAATGTTGCCTGAGGGTAATAAACCTATGGAAACAGTTTGTTTTTTAATATTGTGTCATTTCAAATGGCACAAATAAACAAATGTATTCAAAATGTATTCAAAAACAGTATCTCCATTTTTTCAGTCTTTACCACTATGGCAGTGTTATTTATGGCTTTAACCTAAAATATTTCTTGAAATTAAAAAAAAAAAGTTTACTTGGTCTATTTGTAGAGAAAACATTTTATTCTATGTGTTATGTTATATTGTATTATAACATGTTATTCAGCTCAGCAAAAACAAAAACAGGCATTTTTTTAAATATACATATATTGATATTAATGTACGTATATGGATATCGTACTACATTTGCTTCTTTGTTTTTGGTGTAGCCCCCCTTGGAGAAAAGTGCACCAGCCGCCACTGCTCCAGCATCTTGAGCTTAAAAGATGCATTTATAAAGTGGTAGAAATTGTTATTTTTTTTTCTTCTTCTTCCTACTTTCAGAGTTAAATGTTCTGAAGGTATCGGCTGCCCAAGCAGCTCTGAATCATGCAGTTTTGTGAGTCTCGGTGCTTCTCTGCCCAGCGGGCGTCAAACAGCAGGCTGTTAAAGTACACCTGAAAACAGTCAGTGGGCAGCTGCAGCTCCTGAACTGGCCTAAACTCTTCCCACTCCGGCATACGTTAGAGACATTCACACGCCTTTGTTTTCTCTGCTTCCCCTCTCCTCATCAGTAATCCTGAAGCCAGTGCTTTTTGCAGTGACAAGTAGAAAGATCCTGTGCGTATCCATCTCTGCAACTCAAAAAGCTCATTCATATCTGCTCACCTGTTCCTGGAGAGCTTTTTTTGGTCACCTAGCAACTGACCCTACATGGGAGCGCTCCTCTCCTGTGATGCGACCCATCCCTGGCGAGCACAGTGCGCACAGCATTCTGCCCCAAAGGCTTTGTGACACTGAGTCATAGTATACGTGTCTCATGTGTTTCCCATAAACTGTATACCAGTGCATTTAGCCGCTGTGACATCAGCCATTATGTAAATGCATTTTTTTTAAAGTCTCTTTCTTGTCTTGCTATTGTTGGATCCAGGTGTTTAGAAAAAAGTGTACAGCTGATAAATGAAACTGACCTGTAGTGCTGGGCGATATGGAAAAAATCATATATCACGATATGGACTATTTTATATCACGATAACGATATATATCAAGATATACCATAATATACCCTACCATCCGAATGTCACAGCAGAAACTGAGACTCATCAGACCAGGCAACGTTTTTCCAATCTTCTGTTGTCCAGTTCTGGTGAGCCTGTGTGAATTGTAGCCTCAGTTTCCTGTTTCTTAGCTGACAGGAGTGGCACCCAGTGTGGTCTTCTGCTGTTGTAGCCCATCCGCCTCAATGTTTCACATGTTGTGCCTTCAGAGATGCTCTTCTGCAGACCTCGGTTGTATCAAGTGGTGATTTGAGCCTTTCTATCTGCTCGAACCAGTCTGACCTCTGGCATCAACAAGGCATTTGCGCCCACAGAACTACCACTCACTTGATATTTTCTCTTTTTCGGACCATTCTCTGTAAATCCTAGAGATGGTTGTGGTGAAAATCCCAGTAGATTTCTGAAATACTCAGACCAGGCAGTCTGACACCAACAACCATGCCACGTTCAAAGTCACTAAAATCACCTTTCTTCCCCATTCTGATGCTGCTTTGAAATGCAGCAGATCATCTTGACCATGTCTACATGACTAAATGCACTGAGATGCTGCCATGTGATTGGCTGATTAGAAATTTGCCTTAACGAGCAGTTGGACAGGTGTATCTAATAAAGTGGCCGGTGAGTGTATACCCTGCATATCAAGTTCCTTGGCACAAAAAAAAATAACATGAAACACATTCAAATAAAAGACAGTCATGAACGTTACTCTGTTCTAATGACATCCTGCCCTTTAGGTAAAGGGTACAAAGTCATCTCTGTTTCTCGTTCCCTTCACACCCAGTCAAGATATTTCATGGTTGACTGTTGACTCTCTGGCTGCAGACAGAATAAAAGTAGGGAGGTACAGGGATTCACATACAACACGTGCACATTATCTCATCCACCAGTGGCTTCTTGCCGCACATACTGTAGGTGCCTTGACACCTCTCTGATAAGATGTATCTTGAGCAATGTTGGCCTCCAATCTGCTGTAACTGTGATAAGGATAAATATTTTAATCTTTTTTTTTTCCAGGACTGTTCACCTTGGACGCGCCTTTTCTGACAAATATGAGGGAAGACAGACAGGAAATCAAACTAAGGGATGCATGTGAATGACAGAGTGACAGAATGAGGCAGGAAGAGAGAACGGAAAATAATAAGACAAACCAAATCAAAAGTGAGTGACAGAACAGGGCGGTTAAAAAAAAAATCCTTTTTCATGACATAATTTTAAACCACAGAACCCAAAAATGTCTGAAAAAATGTAAGTAGAAATTGCCTCTAATATGTGTCTGTTTTTTTTGTTGTTTGTTTCCTTTCTTGTTTTGTTTTGTTCCTTGTTTTAGTGCTAATCCTTTGCATTTCCGTGTTTCGTGTCCTGATTTAAGCGGTTTCTACTTTGTGTCTTTATGTAGTTTTGCCTTCTGTGTGTTTCACACCTGGCTCTGTTGTCACATCTGTGTCACATCAGCCTTCAAGCTGCTTTTCTGCAGTTAGTATCTGCATTTGTCCTCCTTTAACAATTAACAATTCAATGTGACTTTATGTATATATATATGATGCCAAACAGACTGATACCAGGCAGTAAAAATGTGCCACTGGATATTGACTAGCTTAATGTAAAATATAGGTTATAAGACTAAAACAAAACTGTCACGTATCTCCGTCATCAGACTCTTGGGAGTAAGTTCTTCCAGTGGATTATAAATTGGGTGAGTATTCTGCTTTCCTCTAATGAACTCCCTCTGGGTCCATAAAAAGGAGAGCAGTCAAACGTGCTCTTGAGTGTGTCTCCTTCTGGTCAGTCTCACAGCTGAGCAGATTTACAAAAATCTTCAGTTAAGAACTTGTTCTTAGTCACTGCTTATCTTGGGCAGGGCACAAGAGATTTTAAATCTCAAGAGTTTTTTTTCTCCCTGATTAAATAATGGTTAATAAATAAAATGTACCTTTGATCTTCATCTTTGGCTTTGCTCTGAAATTAGACTCTTTTGAACTTAATTTTTTTCTGCACAAATTACTGGATGATACGTTCTTCCATCTTACAGTCAAACACAGAGAAGCTATAAAATCCCAAATAATTATTTTTGTACTTGTTGGATGTGGCGGGTGTTGCTGTCTGCAAGTTGGACGTGCTGTTGTAGCTCACCTACCATCAATCATCTTATTCGCCTACGGTCTCTCAAACCCTCGTCACTTTCTGCAGACCGTCAGGTCGTCTGATGGTAGCAATGTCTGGCCGGGACGTTCATGAATGTTATTTGAGTGAGTGTTCATTCCAGTTATGACATTCAAGTTACGCTGGTGCAGTACATGCTTAATTTTACCTTAAAACCTGGAATCTAGTCTTGTACAAGCTAACTGGATTCATATAACGTGTGACGAGATAAATCATTTATGATATAGACTAACGTTTTTTTGCCTGTATTCAGTTGCCTAAATATTTATGTGAAGTCGTTTTAGGGTCAGCTGTAGAGGAGTCTTAGAAACAAATGGAATCAGTGAATGACAAGGTAAATTTTATTTCTGCACTCTGTGATCTGTCCCATGCGCAGTAATTCAACTTATTTGAAAATACTGACAAGACTATTTCGACCTCTTAATTCCAGTTTTTGCAGGTGACTGGTAATCGCATTCAGTAGACTCTCCCAGATTGTCAAGATTATGCTTGTTCTGCCTTACTTGAATACCAATGCAGAACCTTTATTCTCGATGGTGGGATTAAAGATCCTGGAATTGGATCAAATCATGTCCTCAATAATGACAGTCAACATGGCGGCAGGCCTTGAACTGCAGAGCTTTAAATGGGAACCTCTCTGCAACAAAGACTGCAACAAATGCTTAACACATAACAGAAACACAGCTGAATGCATTATTTCAAGCTTGTTCTCTTCCATTTTTTAAGTAAATGTAAAAATGTAGATATATTTTCCTGATTTTGCATTCTGTTCTCATTTCTTCTTGTGGCAGGTCAGTGAAGAAGACGCCAGACAGCTCACTTGGTTGAGCAGGCGGCCCACATTCAGAGGCTATCATCCTTCTGTTCGATTCTCAGCCTCTGACCATTAGCTGCCTGTCTTCCCTGTGTCTCTGCCCCACTTTCCTGTCACCCAACTTTCAAGAAAAGTGACTGCAGCCACAAAATCTTAAAAAAAATCATAATAATAAAAAATACATAAGGATAATATACAAAACCACCCCAACTTACTTATAGTGCACAACATAGTGTAGTCCATTCTGTAGTGCTGCTCTAAATATGTGGTGAGAATTGTTAAACCCTATATAGTTCACTCAATGAATCCCACAATGCATCATGAATAGTGTATATCCAATCTGTTTTATCTGTGTGTCGGCAGGGACATAGTGAGCCACTCAGACAAAAATATCTTTCCAAACATCTGAAAATCCATTCTGAAGATGAGTTCCCTGCAATGTTCCCTTCACACAACTACCTAGATCGTGACTGTAATAGTTAGTAAGGGGTGATTTTAGGCACAAAAAGCTTCTTTTTTTTCTTTCTCTTCTTCTTCTTTAGTTACAAAAAACTTTTCATAAAACCTGGCAGCCTCTGATTCATCTGGTTCTGCAGTTCATTAAACTCATATACTATATTAAAAGAACTGGACAAACTGCTGTGATGTCACAAGGTAAGTCTTTTTTTTTTACAGGTCTCCGGACGTCACCATATGTGCTGGAGACGACTCAATCCAAGCCCAGTTAATCCAGAAATAGACAAATGGGTAGAACACGCCCATTTTAGCTCACTTCACACAATTTAGCTATTTTAGCTTGGCTTAATTTAGCTCATGCTCAACCATGAAGCTAAACAACATTACCTTACATTCATTCTGATTAAATCTGTCCATCCATTTCTGTTCTGCCTGACTTTTACTCCCAGAGATGAAACAAGGACTGGTAGAGCGCTGATAAAGCACCAACAGGAACCACATACATTTTCAGCTGACAAACCGTAACTTTGAGGTCTCATGGGGCTTTTTCTAGGCATAGTCCTGGCAGCTTCTGCCAGAGCGACTGGCCATCAGAATAGAAAACCTTCCACTGGTCATCCCAGGTAGCAGCCTTGGGCTGTGCATGAAGGGAGCTGCTGCCAGCTGCTTAGCTAAGATTCCTCCTTAAATCCTTCTAAACCTCCAGATGTCTTCATGCAGTACTGCCCTTCCTCCCTTGGTGCTATGCTGTACATCTTTTCAAATTCTACAAAGACACAGTGCAACACTTTCTGACCTTCCCTGTACTTCATCAGCATTCTCAAAGGAAACGCTGCATCTGTAGTGCTCTTTCTTGATATAAAACCATACTGACGTTCACAAATTGCAGTAGTTTTTTTTAAACCTAGTTTCCACTACTTTTTCTCAGAGCTTATTGTGGTGAGAAATAAGACATCACAACAAACTTGAATTGTCTTTGCAGCTCAAAAAAGGGATTTATTCTGGACAGTTCAGACACGTACAGCCATACTCAGGAGAAACCTAACCTGTTCTGTTATTATGTCCATTTTATAGTGAGGTTTCTTCAGTGATGTGTGTTTGAAAATGTATCTTGACTTCTTATCACAGAAAATCAAGTCCTGGACCTGGTGCTTGTGTGCACATCTTCATGATAGCCTGCATGTGTGTAACATTATCTTCTTCCAAATTCTTCATTTTTGTCAATTTGCTCCAGCTCTGGACATCACCCCTGCACATCACCAGATCACTTTTCTACCACCCTTCAGCCTTTCTTTCACTCCCTACCCATGTCTCTCTCTCATATTTTTCATTTTATCAGTTTTTCAAAGTTCTCTTCTCATCTTGTCCTCACACTCTCCCTCTTTGGCAGCACATTTTAGTGTTCATCAGTAGTCATCCAAACCTGCTCCATATCCTTCCCATCTCAGTCTCTGTCTTGCCAGTCAGAAACAATCCTTCTCTCCTTCCTAAGTGTTCAGCCTCATATATCACTTATACTGAGCCTTCCTTTTATCCTTTGCCTTCTATCACATTTCTAACAAAGATTTTTCCAACTAAAAACAGAAAAAGGCACTGATAATACTGCACCTGTTTACGAGGAAAGTAATCAAATGTAACCACTTGCAATACTTGAAAAAATAATTAAACAATTTGCACTGCATGATGTGAAATTTAACAGGGCTGCAACAGTTCTCCAAGTTTGCTTCAGACATCAAGCTTTGAGCCTGCATATTCTGAAGAACGTTGAAACACTCTTTAAACATTACAGCATTAACCACACTGCCATGCTTCAGTCTCAACATGGGTACTTGGCTCCGCGAAGTTAATTGTTTAATTAACGTATCATCATATATGCAAATTTAGCAGCTGTCTTCGATTTTTTTTTTCTGTGTCACAGTTCCAGACTCAGTTACCAAATCTTTATCCCTCATTCAAAAGTGACCTTCCCTACACTTCCGATGGCATCGTCATGCCAAAGAGTCGGAAGTAAGCAGCGTGGAGGGTCAGCAGTTGCAGCCAGGCAAACAGAGTAGATAAAAGCCCATCTAATTTGAATTTTCATAGATTCCTACTGCATGACAGAAGAGTCACATCTCAGAGATTTGAATGCATGAAGAGTTTATTTTCATGGAAATAAACCCTCTCTGTCATTTTGATGAGTGAAGGAAGCAGTTGTTGAACTGACTGTGATATAGATTCAACCAGTTGCCTCAAGTTTTTTCTTTTCTAGGCTGCAATCATGTGAAGAATTCAAATTTCTCTCAGACATACAGGTTTCTTTTAGTTTGTAAGTACAGCTCATTCTGATCTTTTCTTTTCTTTTTTTTAAACAACTGTCTGCATATATATTAATGATTCGTGCCATAAGTTGGTGAAACCTCAGATAAATATACATTTTGATCTTTCAACAATTTTTGTTTTTTGTGCATAGATGTGAGTGAGTGAGTGAATGTGTCCTTCACCACCCCTCTGTGAGAGTCTAATCTAACATATTTTATTAATGCCTGAAACCTTGATTCAGTCAGAGAAGAATAAAATCGCTGGTAATGAAAAATGAAAAGAAGGAAAAGACAAAAACACAAAACAGTGACGTGTGCAGTGTTGGAAGTCTGGTGATTCCTGCAGCGTTTGCGTGGTTGTGGTGCATCATGTAAATGAAAGACAGACAAGCAAACATGAGAAAGATAAATATATATGCAAACAAAGTACATAGAAAGTAAAGAAAACTGGTCAACAGAAATGGAGAGGAGTGATTTTTTGCTCAATTATACAACTGGTCTGCGTGTGTGAGATGGAGTCACGTAGGTCTGTGAGCATTTTGATTGTCTGTTTCTAAAAAGAGGGTAAGGAAGTAAAGGATAAATATTGATAGATATCCTAAAAATGGCTTATACATATGTTTGTGCATGCACATATACACATACCTTAAGATAGACATGTATAGATGTATACACACAAGTAGGAACATACATACAATAAAAATGGATTAGTTGAAGGTTCATTACCAGCTCAATATATTGGTGGTTGTGAATTAATGATAAATATTGTATAGTCCCCAGAAAGATAAAAAAAAATTAATAGATGAATAAATATATACATTTACAAATACATACACTCTCTAATTTTATCATATGTACAAATACTATAATATAATGTAGATTATAAACTATTAAACGACTCATGGCTAAAATACTTATATTGGTAGCAATATTAACACACGTAAATATGCGCACACACACAAAAATACATACATACATGTATTTGCATGTGCATGCACACATATATGTGTAATAATAATAATAATAATAATAACAATAATAATAATGATAATAGAAAGATATAAAAATAACTATTGTGATCTCTATTCTCCAAACTGACCTGGACCCCGTCGTGTGGGTTTTACCAGCAGGTATTCATACTGGTTGTTATATTGAATCTAGACACACTGAAAATAAATAAACTGCTGGGTTTTTTTTCTCTCTGCTTGTTATCAGAAAGAACATAGCCAATGAGAACAATGACTTTTTTTCCCTACATGCACCCATAATGGAAACAAAACTGTGAAAAACACTTTGAGACAGTCTCCAAGTATATTATAATATCATTTCCATTTCAGGGTATGACACGATATGATGCGGCTCTGCTTCTTTTTTCGCTGCCATAGGTAGTGCCACGTGTAACTTCCTCGGTCTAACAAACTGTACTCTTTTGTAAAAGAAATGCAAGGCTACTAACAGCAGCTACATTTTTGTTTTACTGTATCCCCTCCACAGCCTCAAGAAGACCAGTTGGAAGTTATTGATGATGCATCTATGACAGTCAATATAATATCCAGCCTATATTGGGGTAGTAAAAAATGAAACGCCTACCACCTAAATCGAACCATGCCAAGCTGTAAAACGTCAGCCATTGGAGACTGAGGACAACTACAAGGTACAGAGAGGGTAAGATTGAAAATGAAAAGTGATTCTTACCTCTGGCATCAAAGAACTCCTCATCAGAGCTGTCAACGGATTCTTGTGCAATATTCTGCAGACACCAGTGAGTGGCACTGTGTTTTTGTGCTGAACCTATGGATGGAGAAAAAAAAGACAAAAAATTAGACTTTTAGACTAAGAATGACAGGCAGAGCATGAATTTTAAGATCTTTTTTTCCTTTTTCTGTCAGCCTGTTAACACCTCTAAAATATTCTGAGAGAAAAAAATAAGTGTTAAAGGAGCCGTTTGTAAGATTATGGCCAAAACTGGTACTGCAGTCACTTTCAAATTACTGTTGAGCGGCGTGTACCCTCCCCCTCCTCCCTGACGAGAGGTTGCCAGGTAGGCTGCAGAATGCAGCAGGAACGTAGGCTGCCATGGCAAGCAACGAGTCCTACACAGTAAGTTTATTTTCTGTTAATTATATTTAATGCTTTATGAAAGATCTTTTCTTTCTTTGATCTTTCGTAACTAGAGGAAATATTTTCCCGTTGAGGCGTTTCGTAACCTGAAAGTTTCGTATGTAGAGGCGTTCGTAAGTAGAGGTACCACTGTTACCTTGTCCAAGTAAATTAGCGTTAGCCAAACATTTAGCTATGAATCTTACCTGTCCAGGAGAAAATCAGCAACGTTGGCGTCTGTCTTCAAATTCTTCTCCGCCTTCAGCCGTCTCCATTTATTAAAAGCATCTCCTATACAAATCCTTGTTTTATTTCGGACCTTGTCACGATGTAACTCGGATTCATAACGAGGTCTTCATCCAACACGTTCGTAGCGGCTGCTGCGATAATTAGAGCCGAGCTGGCAACCCGGATGCCGAAACACTACTGACTTCGTGATTGGGAGATAGGTGGAGGGTGGCGCTTCAGGCCAAAACAAAAAATGACAACATCAACATCAGTTGAGGGCTGCAACTCCTCTTTTTAAACGGGAATATCCTGGCTTGAGTGCTGTTGTCAGTGACATAAGTATTTGAAATGAACATGATTTTTAAATGTCTGTTGACATATCGGGGTCATTTTATGATTCGTTTTATTAGATCTCTTACATACGGCTCCTTTAAATTCCCAGGTGGTTTATAAATGGCTTTTTAAAGTGTTGCAGTCAGAGAAAAAAATCCAAATGGACTTTTCTCTGAGTGGTGTCATAGGTGAGAAGTGTTGAGAAGATGTCAAGCTGTGGGTTTTATTACTTTCTGACACAAGAGCAACGATGAGGAAGGATTAGAGTGCTTCTCATTTGTTGTCAATATTGACTCTGTAAACACCAAGCAACAGCAACATCAACTGTGTGCAGCAAAGGTAGATTAAACTGACCCAACACAAAAACAGTCTTACTGAAGCTGTTGCAAAAAACAGGTTTTTTTTTTTTTTAAAGAATTCAACTTAAAATGGTATGGTAAGTATAACTTAAAACGACAGGAGAACTGTGCAAAACTTCAGTTGTTCATTTAGCAACTCTCTCCAATATCGTCGCTGCTTTTATCTCACAGCGGTTGCATTATATCAGCATTTAAAAAAAAAGAACATCCTTGATAAGGGCACAGCATGAGTGTTTGTTTTGACTCTGTTACTAGCTCCCCAGGTGGAGCTGGGGCATAAAAGCAGGAAAAATAAATGTTGCTTCCCACAGGACAGCAAGCCAGAATAAAGGTGCTACAGGGGCAGAAAAGACGAGCTTTGTGGACTGATAAATTTGCACGGTTAGGGATCCGGTCCGCTTTAGGGGGCAGTAACAGAGCCGTAAAGGCGTGGGAAATGGGTCCTGTGACAATTCACATCACTGTAGGGTGTAACTGTGGTCCGAGGAGAAGGCCGTAAACTCCCCACAAGCGATCATATCAGTCCTTCACGAGAGTCGGTAAGAGACGATCTGTTTTTTAAGACGTTGAATATAAATATTAGATATAATCTTAAATACAAGCATTGCATACATGAAATGATTTAATCTGTGCCAAGAGGCTGAGCAGTTCGAGGTACAACTTTTTACTTTAGTTTATAAACTGAATACTGTTTCACTGTACGTTTCTATGGAGCCCCGTTTGGGTCATAATTCCATGAATAAATGAGTCTGTTATTATAAAATACAGGCATTTATTATTATGAAATACGTATCCATTATTATGAAATGTTTCCCATTATTATGAAATACATGTTTATTATTATGAAATATTTTCCATTGTTATGAAATATATGTGTATTATTATGAAATATATTTTTATTATTATTTAGTTTAATGGATAATAGTTTATTTCAGAATGGCTTTTTTATCTAAGAATTAGTTTTTACATAATTGCTTCCTTTTTCATAAGAATGAGCTTTTACATAATGGCTTCATTTTTTTATAAGAATGATCTTTTACATAATAATGACATTTTGCCACTGGGTGGGACCAGTGGATTGACCTGCACGCTCATTGGCTGATCCTTCTCCATTCTACACTCTGACATCGACTTGTTGGTGGGGGACTCGCATCGAGCCCGTTGGCTACCTCTCGGAGTAAGTCAGAAAAGGATCTTTCTCCTGTCGCCATGCTGTCAAAATCAAGTTTTCCCTACATTTTCGCGCTACGTTTCTTAGTCGATGTCAACTTTTAACCGTAAACTGAGGTGCATTCTGCCACCTACTGCCCTGGAGTATATACATTGCACCTCCCGCCCACTATCAATATTCACTGTTCTGTTGCTTATGCCTGAATGAAAGAGCAGCCAATCACCTAAATGGCTCCGCCCTCTCTGCTGTGATTGACACACAAATCATTCTTATGAAAAACGAATCCATTATTATGTAAAAGCTCATTCTTATAAATAACAAAACCATTATCATAATAATGGGAAATATTTCATAATAATAAACATGCATTTCATAATAATGGGAAATATTTCATAATAATAAACGCCTGTATTTCATAATAATAGACTCATTTATTCATTGAATTATGACCCAACAGGGCTCCATACATTTCTTCCCAGACAGAGGAAAGACTGCACAGTTAAAAGCCTAAGCATGTGAGGAAACTGTGACTTCCTGCTAGCACTGCCTGATGGTTTATATGACACTTAAGACAAATATCTCAATTTCCGCTCAAAAGCTTCCAAGCCCAAAGGACGGTCTTTCAACCGCTTCATAAACGCTTCCATCCACTGAGAGTGTCTGGTGATACAGAAATGGCTGTCATCATTCAGAAATTCAGTTCTTTTAATGATCACTCCCAGATATTATGTTTGGCCAATTTTAGCACATATTTTTGCTGGTTGTGGATTGCAGCTAGACTGCAGTGTTGCACAATAACACTGTAAAGCTACCTAAGTCCAAACAGAGGACATTGCACTGATTGATAAGTCAGTAGCCTTGCAGTTATGACAAGGAGAATTGCGGCATCTTGGACATTAATAGTCAACAGACTCATAAGCTACAAATAAGCTGTAGCTCTCTCTTCAACCTTTGACTTCGCCACAACTCTGGCCAGCAAATCCTCCAGAGGCTCCAGGGTCTCTGAACCACTACAGAGCCTTCCACTCTGTTATTCAGTCAGATTAGTTCAATCCTTGAGATAGCATTTATTATGCACCGACATTTAGACCAGCAGCAGCAGGAGCTAAAGCAGTATTTTTCCTGAAGCCTTCCACTGCCCTCCCTTATAAGCCATCCCAGACTTCTAATTTGAAGAGAATTAAACAACCAGCTGCAGAGAACACTGCTTTTTTTCGATCTTTGAAAATGGAAGTGACTATCCTTCCTCTTTAAACACAAATTCAATAAATACAAGAACGGGATCCTCTTCTAAGCAAACAGTTGACAAAAATAGAGGTTCATCACTGAGCAGTTGAGCACTTTTTTAACCAATAATTGTTCTTGCTTACATCTTATCTTATGGAGCTTTAGTCATTATACAATGTACCAGTCATGTTCTTAAATTCTTAGAAAGTTGTTTTTAGAGGATTAGTGACTTAGTAAAGAACGCTGCATGTAAAGCATAACAGGAAGCTTTTCATTTCTTACTGATACCATGAGGAAATGATGTCCAAAAGATGTGATCAGCTCTAATTCTTCTTGAATCAGTGCAAGTTTTAACACTTTTAACTGGCCATTTCAAAATGAGAGCCCTTGTAGAGCTCTCAGCTGGACAGGTACGCGATATACACATGGCTTGTATCATTCTAATCAACTGAGAAACTAAACTGCACACCCCCCAGAGGAACTCAGCAACCAGCTAATGTTACAAAGAACATGAAGAAATTCCAGTTTGTAATTAAATGCAGTTATGTCCAAGTGTTAGTACCCCCTTTTCCTATCCTGTTTTGTGTGAGTGTGTGTGTAAAAATATAACAGTCATCTGACTGTAGTGGGCAATTGCACTGTCACTAGTTTAATTGAGGTTTAGAGTCGAAGTCCATGATAAACTCTTGTGTGATGTCAGACAGTCACGTGACAACATAAATCCCACTCTTCTTTCTTTTATGCCAGCGGCTAGACTTGGAGCTCAGGTTTAGCCAAAACCAAACTGCAGTGTCCATTGTTCTGTGTACACAGCACAATTTATGGAGTCGTATAAGATCATAACATCTCATACTGTATGATCTGCATTTGCTTAATCTTGGTTACGATGTCAAGAGCGGTATGCGCACACTGTATGATGATCAGCCCTCTTTCATCTCAGGTTACTACTGATGCGGTGATGTGGCTGATGTACAACTGAGTTATCCATATGCGCTGACAGTAAACAAACAACACGTGAAAACAAACCGCTCTGTTGTAGCATTTACCATGTGCCAAAATACTTTTTAAAAAGTGGCGAAGGAGAGGAATGTGTCCCAGGTCATGGTTCGGGAGAAGAGGCCAACTATGGATTTCTATTTTCTTTGGAATGGTGCTAGGTTGCAATAATCAATATGTTAATTCAAGTTGCATTTCAATTGGCTGGTAAGTAGACAGAGTCATAAGATTTCTGACAATATCAAAAATTTATATCAGCTAGTCTTTGGTTGTAAAGCCAGTGCAGTGTGACTGTTGTTAACGATCCCTGACTGAACTTAAGGTGCTCATTAAAGCGTTCATGTCAATAGTTATAATTAAATTGCAACTCACCCCCGTTAGATTAAATGCTTGAGATTAAAACATCACATACCCATAAATATATTTGTTGCAGTAGTTAAGTATTTTTTGGTAGGTGTGCAATAATTTTTTCTAGGCACAAAAGAATTGATTTAATGAAGCCGTTTGGTTTCCAGCTGATTTACCTGGTAAATCACCTGGATCCATCATTTATCTGGTAAATGAGCTGGTAATTGCAGATCAGCTAAACATGCATGTTCTGATACCGCAATCGGATTCAATCTTGGCTTGATCTGCTGGTTCACTGTGAAAAGAAAAGAGGCAACTAACTGGAGGGTTTTTAAGAAGGGAGGTGTGTAACTGTACATCTGAGGGTATCTTAACAAAAGGGTGCCATGGATATGGTATCAGGCCCCATATGACCATGGCGTGACACGTCTTAATGACATTTGCCTAAAATGCCCCCTTTAAATAGAGATTTAATTTAGCGCCGCTACCATTAGCTTCCAAAAAGCATCAAGGCAGAAAATCAACATGAATGTACTGGAGCTTTTTCAAACATAAGCTGTAACCCACCAAACTAAAATCATATGAATAAATGATGAATGGGATGGTGTAAAAGGCCATTTGGAAACAAGACTGAGTTGCTGCTCCTGTAGGTAGCACACTAGGCAGACCTGCTAAGGTTTGTAACCTACATTAGGAAATCAGACAGCAAACACGCTGTTTGGACTGGAAGTAACCACTGACATCATCCATCATCATGGCTCCTTCTCATACAGAGACCATAATAGGACATGAGGGTGGAGATGCAGGGTGATAAATGCAATATTAGTCAACAAAAATATGTATCTAATGGGGCCTATAATAAAAAATAGAACAACTGTGACAAGAAAGTACTGAAGGGGGAGAACCTAAGATGTCCGATGTTGCAAAATAAAAACCCAGACTGTTTATAAATGATCTAAGCAGTCACTGAATCCGAGATGGCAAGTCAATGAGGAGACGCCCAAACATATAAAGTTCAAGACATATATCACGGGCTGAATTCAAAACTTCTCTGCCTCTCATTTAAAAAAAATGATCAACATGTCTCCTGAGATATGAAATCAATTCATTTTTTTCAACATGCACATTATTTTTATTCGCATATACTTATTGCATATATTATATTGAGCCTTTGAAAGAAGTATTTTTGTGGTTGTTCCAGCTTTTTCTCCAAGCTGGTGATTCTAAAATGGTGCAAATAAAACTGGGAATCTTGTCCCTGACATCATGTCAGCTGGGGTTTCCTCCACCCCCCAGCAGCCATCCTGTAGATTGAAGCAGGTATGGCTGAATGATGTAACTCAAGTTCTAAAGCAAAAAACCCTTGTCTACCTTAGGAGACTTTGCAATTGGTTATGACCACACATAATCTGGAAACAAAGGAGCATGTCCAGATCTGGAACATCCGGTGTACCGTCACTGCATTTCCTACTTGACCTTCTGACCATTTAAGAGGGTCACCCTGTGGTAATACATGGATTTACTCAGGCACTCTAGGATCTCCAGTGGACTCATGAAGCAAACCCCAACCACACGAGGAGCTGATGCGGTGCATAACAACACACTTAGAGAAAAAATAAAACAGATCTGATGCCCTTAAACACTGTCAAGCTGCTATTTCCACTGTGGGATGTCATTTCTTGAGTGTTTTTAAAGGACTCTTCTCATCTAATGGAACTACTGGCCCACATTATCAGTTCAGTGAATTGTCTGCGGATGGGATGTCACTGCATTCGGTTTGCTCCTGGAGCTGGGCATGGATTTTAAATGTCTTATGAGGTTTAGCCAATATAACCAATTGCTTGGGCAGCTGATGCCTCACAGTGGTGCACCTATCACCGAGCTATGTATTCCCTCCTAGATAATAAAAATGATTTCTGTAGCACCCTGCGGGGCGTTTACTGCACACTGTGTCCCCACAGATCCTGAGCAAATGCTTGAAAGATTTTCAGTTTATGATGCTGCAGTGAAAAGCTGAACATTCTCCCAGTGCCTGAGAGTAAGGAGGATTGTGTGATCGAGGCAGAGCATATTTCAAACGTCATATTCACCACCGTCATATTCACATCACTAGAATGTAGCTGTGGGCATATCGATCTGGGATGCTGAGTACTAATCTTTCATGTACCTCATACATTAAGTCGCCCTTCATGAGAATAAGGCTTATGCCGTTTCATCAGGCTAAGCATCAGAAATCAGTACTGGCGTAATTGTTTTGTACTCTAAGTGGTCTTTAATATTTAAAAAGAGCCATTTACAAAAGCAAAATGTGACTGCTGAAAGTGTTGCTGTTTAAAAACAAGCTGAAAGAAATTACATTGTCAATAAATATAGGCAAACATACCTCACAGTTTAATCACATCAGTTGGCCGCGTTTGTTAATTATAGCCTTGAAGCAAACCGGGACAAATTGGACACACTCAAAGTGAATTTCAGCGCATCAAGACCAACAATGTATTTTCCACAATATGTTTCAAATGAGACATGCTTCACACGAGATTGCTTTCTTTTGTGTGTCGAGGAAAAACTTGATTGTTTTTCTATGTAGCCAGAGACTGTATGTAAAAGATGGATGTGTCACCCGTCTAGGAGCTAGGTCCAAAAATAAAAGATTAAATGGTAACAACAAAATCATTAGATTTCCCTTTCTAGTCATGATGCTGTAATTAGCTGGATTAATGCATTTGAAAAATATTTCCATAATTTAGTAGATAACAGGCCCTAAAGATTAGGCAGTGTGACAGGTTTGATGGACAGGCCTGGGAGACAGTGGCTGCAGCTCTTAGGGGCAGAAGAGTCATTAAAAGATTTGTTTGAACAGCTTGTTGAATTATGACTGTTACTATATTATTAAATGTTAGAGGGATTTTCCCACAATGTTGGATTGTTTTATTGGTCCATCATAGTTTTGGTTTATACATCTCTTAACTCGAGAAAAACATACCCACAAAGGACTGGTTTGTGGTTTTTCTTTCCTTTCATTTAGGGAAGTAATTTTCTTTTTCTTTTTTTTTTATTCTTAGTTTACAGTATGAATAGGCCTGTTATTTTTCAGTGTCAGTGTATTGATCTACATTCGATGAAAACAACAATCAGTAATCTACATTGCTTTGGTTTAAAGCCAGTCACAGATGTAAATCCTCATGAAAGCCCAGATCACAGATGGAAGAGCATCTTTGGTCATGCGCCTCATACATCACCCTTTCTGCGATCCTTAAAAGTACCGCTTCATTCATTAAAAAGAGCATCCTGTTTTCGAAGCACAAAAAAATACTATCAGACCTAACTCTCCGACAGTCAAATGTGTCTTGAAAATGTTAATAAAGATGAACAAAACATCACCAAATGGTATACCAGTCTACCAGTATACCAGGCTCTCATGGTTCACCCAAATCTCCTTATTTATTAAACATCAAAAAAAAAAAAAACCCTCTCAGTGTTCAAACACAATCCCAGACCGCGAAGCAGCAGTTTGTCAGTTACTCTGATCAAATTGTTTTTGTCTGCAAAATAAATCAAAGGAAGCAAAAGCAAAACAGCTTGCCTTTTGAAACTGAATGAGAAACTTAAGGAAACTAGCAGGAAAAGTGGGAGAGAAGCCCAGCTCCTCGGTGAACTGTGTTCAAAGGAAACCTCAATCCAAATGTCTAAAGCAGCACGAAGCTGAAACTGATTCATCTCATCCCTCTTTCATCTCTTTCTTTCAATTATCCACTTGCAGTGACGTTTAAGTAGAGGACAAGTTGAAAGGACGAGTGTGACAGCAGCTCCACAGCAATCACATAACCCCCCATGTCTACGGGCATACAGTACGACTTTCTAGACCCTAGACCGGAGCGCCTGCTGGGACAGTGTGCTGCATGTGAACTGGACACACTGGCAAATTTCAGAAAACATTTCTTTTTTTTATTATTCTGCTATGCTATGGACATTTCACCATTTTGAAAGTGCGCTAATCAATTTTTTCCAACTACAAAAGGCATCTAACCATGGTAGAAAATAGCTTCCCCAGGTTAGTGCAGTTAAAAAAAAGGAAGTTTGTCTGCTAGATTTGCTTTAAGGCTTTTTAAATGACCCTAATAATGATGTCTCACAGTCAGTGAGTGTACGCTGCATGCTGGCTGCACGGATATTTTAAAGATTTTCTTTATCTTTGCAGAGAAGAAGAAGCGTTGTACAGTAGAATATGAATTTATTGATTAAAGACCGTACAAAGAATGGGTAAAAAGACTGAAACTTTAATAATAGATCAAATCAAACCAATATCCAGTTGTGGAGATAATATTTTGTTTCTAGTCTGTATTTATCCTACAGATCAATACGTAAATTAAACTAAACAGTATAATAAGTGAGCACAGAATACCTCAAATTCTCCTGTCACTATAAGCCAGCCGTGTGATTTAGTCATCTGTAAAATACTTTCCCTTCAGTGTTTCTGCTCAGCAGTTTCAGTAATAGGAAAAGACACACTATCTTGAATAAATGTTGTAGAGGGTAAATCATACTTCTACTGGAGTCATCTACTAGTCATTGCAGACATTGTGAAATGGTAGATTAGTAACTCTTTAAGAAGGAGGTGAGAAATGGTCCAGGTCCAGCTCCTGAAAAGAAATGAACAATTAAACTCATCCATCGCTCTGTCTTCCTATCTCGCGCTTCAACAACTACACCATAGTAAAGAAAAAGAAAAGAAAGACATCTAACATCTAAGCTGACTCCACAGCAGCCTCCAGCAGTGTACAGAAGGACTGAGACATGTATCATGTTGTCTCCTGTCACTTAGTTAATAGACTGCGCTGTATGAAACTGGTGGAGAACTGTGACTTCATCCACTCATTTGTTCGCTGTAATTCAGAAGCCTGAAGTCTGACACATGGCTGTTTCAATCTTGGACTTTTACGGAGACAGAAATGATTTACAAAAGAGGGATCTGAGGCCACTACGACCCAGTCAGCTGTGTCTAACATCTGGACCAAGCACAAACAAAATGGGAAGGCTGGGAAAGGGAGGCGTACTGGTCGACCAAGGAAGACATCAAAGCGTCAAGACAGAAAACTTAAAGCAATATGCCTTGAAAACTGAAAAAGCACAACAAAACAAATGAGGAAAGAAATGGGAGGAAACTGGAGTCAATGTCTGTGGCTGAACAGTAAGAAATCAGCTAAAGGAAATGACAGAAAAGACAAACAAAAAGCACCAAAAAAAAAACATGTTTTCAATATCATGCTCCTTCAGTTTGGAACAGTTTACAAAAAAGCCTTAAAACTCCAAAATCTTATCTCCTTGATTCAATGTGACTCTATTTTGAAGGACTTGGAGCTGCAGTCACTAACATGCCTTTGATTTTAGACATCTTTAGTTTTCATTTTAGTTTTTATTGTAATTATTGTGCTATATGAAATGTCTTGTGTGTGGGTTGTGTTGCAGCAGCCGTCTTCATCTGGACTCCCATTAAAAGATTTCTGCAGATCTGAATGGAACTTTTCTGGTTAAATAAAAAAAAAATACATTAAAAAATCTCTTTAAAGAATTTTATACCTGGATTGCCAAAAAGAAAAAGGCGAGAAATTTAAGAGAAATTATTTTGGAAACTAGAAAAAAAAACCAGACAAAGATAGAAAGTATTTAATCAGTGCTTCATTAACTTGTGAAGTGTTTAAAGGGAACCACAGTTCAGTAATATCATCTGGAGATTCATCATGCAGCGGCTTTAATTACTATTTAATTGCCTAACAGGTGGCTTTTGCAGAAGAGCCTTATTTCCTTGACTCTCCCGGGATTTCTGCATGAGCATTTCCCTCAAAACTCTAACCATATTTCAAGGTGGCACACATGGAGTGAAAACGGTGGTATTTCTTGAAATAAAGTGGATTATAAATCCCTTGGAATGATAATCTTCTACTCAAGAGCTGGCTGAGAAATGAGCTGGTTTCATACCATCTATACCGATAATTACAGTGTAATGAAACATATCATGACCTATTCATCACACACTGACATTCTGGATTTCAGATTTCAAGGAGGCTGGGCTCATGTTCGTTTGCTCCTGTGCATTATAGAGTTCACGCTTCTTAAAAAAAAGATGTTGCATGACTTCTCACTCTGCGCTGACCCACATGTGAAATCAAAACATGCTTCTCACTCTGGTGACTGAGTGGGCACTTAAACGGCACTGAGAGGTCCATCCATCATCGGCTGTATGGTGTTTATAAAGAGCTTTTATAAGTCACATTGAAGGCTTTACATCCAGTACGTGCATGAGTCCAGACTCAGGCTTGACTTTTTTGATTAAAAAAAGAAACAGCCAGAGACAGAAATAGAGAAAAAGAAAATCCCGGCTTATGTAGTGTCACCCATGTCTAGAGGGCCATTTTTCATTTTATTTATTTATTTTTTCATATTTATTTAATGATTTGCTCATTTTTACACAACATGCACATAACGTGGATTAATGCCCTAACCTGAGCAGGAAATTACTTTTTTTTTTAAAGGCAAAATATAGTTATAGTTGGGACATCATAGATTTGTTTAGTTTAAATAAATCTTGCAGGACAATTTGGCGTTCTGAGGATGATTCATTGAAACCAAGTAGCCTCCTGTTGTCAATCAGAGACACAAAGGAGACTGAACCGTTCTCAAAAAGTTTGAGTCGGTCACTTTCCTCAATGCAATTCATCAACAGGGCAGCAGAGCTGATCAGCAGTTGTGTGGCTGTTAATGGACTGCAGGACTACAACAAGGTGATAATTATCAGTGGAAGAAAGCTCCGTGTCCTCCACGTGCTGTCAAAACTTTATCTGACAATTTAACACTAACATAGCATCACCTTTAAAGCTGACACTGCTTGTTAGCATAGAGTTGCTTGTTTGCACATATGGAGGAACATAAGATTATTATGCAGCCAAGATTGAATAAATCTTTACCTTAGATTTGGTCTACACTATCTCCAGACAAACATATAGCTGCTTAGCCAGTGAATGTTCCACACTGTTTACTGCCTGCTCATCAGCTTTGTCCATAGTACACGACAAACAGTTGCTCAGAGCCACATTTATTTATTTAACTGAAAGGCAGCTGCTTTATTATTTTAGTAAGCTTGACTGTTGTAAGTCCCTGAGTACTGGCAGATCAAGCTTCTGTCCTGCACTGCTCTGTGAACTGAGGCTGCAGGTAATGATAATTACAGTTGAGGTGTAGGAATGTGATCACTCCCGTTAATTCGTCTGTCAATGGAGGCTGGTGTCACTCCCAATCCATCACATCCCCACTGCTTTGTCAGAACCTCTCGGTATCAGACTTCAACACACCCTATGGTGACCTTTTCCAACAGCCCGGACCTTTGTGGAAGAGCATATTTAAAGCCAGTCTTTGTTTTATTACATCCCTAACCAAATAGATGTGTTCTTCAAATCTGAGCAAACAGGTGGAAAAAAGCACAAGTGAAAAACACTGATGATTCCCACAGGTAACTGAGTCACATCCTCCAAGGAGCAATTAAATGAAGAAAAAAAAACCCAGGTGTCTTATTTCACAGATAAACTCAGCTTTCCAAAGATAAAGCCCCACAACTCATCACAGCATCACCGCCCTTCCAACCGTCTAATGTGGATTTTGTTGTCCGTCCTAAAGATGCCATCTGCTTAACTTTGTGTGTCTAATACTGTACTTTGTTACACACAAGCACAGCGCCTGCATTTGAGTCCCTTCTTCACCACAACTACTGGAATTGTCATCATGTGCCTTAACACCATGAATAACCCAGCTGTAGATGTCCAAATGTCTGTTTGACCAAAACTGGACAACCTGAAGCACAGACAGATGAATCCTTGAGGGATTGTGATCTCACAGCGGTACAGCTGCCTTGCGACTTGAGCTTTTCCACTTATCAAAGATTGCTGCGGCTGCTGTATCACAACACCATTTGTAATATCACCCTCAGAGCAAATTAGTTTTTTTCACTGTTCATCACCCAGATTCTGGTGAAAAAAAAGATGAATGCAATGAGCAAAGGAGGAAACTATTAAACTATATCTTGAGGTTTTGCAGGTGGCTTCACGGTAAGCGCTGTTGCCTACCACGTGGGAGGTTCCAGATTCAAATCCTGGTTTGCGTCAGGAAAGATATCTGATGTAAAACTGATGCCAACCCAATCATGCAGATCACTCCGCTGTGACACCTGTTTTCCACATCTCTGTGAGCCCTCGTCAGTGCCAAGCAACAGGTGAGCTACGGCCTGGTTCCAGCTGAGCTGGTCCCCTGCCACCTCGCCGTCTCTCACCTCAAACGCCAGAAGTCCAGCTGCTGTGTGCTTTGTGAATAGCTGCACCGCGACACAAACGCACTGTGCTTCCCTGTGACAAATGGCCATTAAATTTAAATTAACACTGTTTTGTATGATCAACCAAAATAACAGAGGTCACGGGCTGCACGCATTAGCACAGTCCTCTGTAGAAAGGCCGTCTGTGGCCCATTCCAACACCCTGCACACAGCAAGCTGCTGCATTATAAAAACATTTATAAAGAATTTATCATTTCTAAGCGATAAGAAATGGGCTTGGGAAATCATAGAGCGTGTCAAACTAAATTCTTATTGCAAGACAAAGTGCTGTTGTTCTATTCCCTCTTGATATTTTACATTTCAACACAAAAATCTTCTTGCTATTGACTTACGAGGAGAGAAAAGGGAGACGATAGAGAAGGAGAAATCAGCAAGCTACCAGCAAGATCTATTTTTAGCACAATGTTGAATCTCAGCGACACAGCAGATAGACTACGCATTTCATTTATTTGGACCCCATTCTGAAAAAAAAAACAGTCCTTCAGACTGATTTGGTTCCATCAGCTGAGAGGAATACAAAACACACAGAGGAGCTCTCACACTGAGCCAGGGAATAGTTGGAGTAGTTTAAGACGGGGCGAGCAGTAGGGAACAGTTAAGACCCTGGGAGGGGGACATGGTGAAAATGACAGAGGCTTATTAGAAAAGCAAAATTTCTCATGATGGATTTGTTACTGCAGCTCCTGCGTAGCTCCAAGCTGCAGCTCAAATAGGGGAGTGAAAGTAGCCTTGAGAGCAGTGAGTTAAAAGGAGCGAGGTCGAACTAAACCTTCAACTCATCAGTAGAATAAAATGATTCCAGCTATAAACCTTTAAAAGAGCAAAACCTAATATAAGCAGATGTGTAAATACGTGTTCGAGAAAAGCAAAGTAATGACTGGATCATAAGGAACCAATAAATCTGTCCAGAAATCTATGTCAAAATGAAGACATAATTAAAAATATCATGAGAATGACCTCAGAGTGTTTGGGAAAAAAAAAGGTTCAAAGTGAATGTAACAGCACAAATTAGCATTTGCTATTTGGGAACCAATATCTGAATTAATTTTCATGGCACTCTTTCCAGATTCATGCCAAAATGCCATTCTCAGAGTAATGCTGACAAAATGCTTTAAAACGCCTTTGAAAAACCCATTGAAATTCTTTAAATGCAGAGAAACATCTTCTTTATGTTGAAGACTGGTGCTTAACTCACCACAGCCTTGATAATTCCTTAATCCTTTTCACTCCACTCAAATTTGTTTCAATATTTGATTGAATAAATCTGAGACTCTTTTCTGCTTCAGTAACCAAGCTGAGCAGGAGGTTGTGTTTCTGAATTAGCTGAGAAAGGTCCAAGCAAACTGAAAAGCTTTGATCATAAACACAGGCTGTAATGCACAAATGGTAAAATATAGCGCACACCATTATTATGCCTTCCATTTCATAGACTTTAACCCAGATAATTATGCAGATTTTGCAGTCAAGTGACTCAAGAAAGAACATTTAAATTAGTTTAAGAAGTATAGGTTCCCCTGCAGGGATTCTGTAGTTAAAAAAATGCAAAGATAAGATCTGTGTACGTAAGTGAAACTCATGATATGAAAAAGCCTGTGCTGGCAAAGTTGGTGGAACTTTTATGAGAAATGTCAGAGCCAAGTCAAGTTCATGGGCTCAAGAGTAAATAGATGCAAAGGTGTTTTAAAGAAAGCAGACAGGCGGCGTGCTTGATATAGTTTCTACACACTAAGTGCTTTCATAAAGGAAACGTCGCAGCCACGGGCTGCTAATCAAATGCACTTGAGAGTTTGGCAGTTTGCTGCTCTATAGCGTTCAACACCAAGGACATCAGCAAGGATCTTAGAGAAACAACTGTTGCTGCTAATCCTTCTGGGAAGGGATTTATGGCTATTTTAAATAATTGAAAAACCATCAAAGCAGGAAACATTAAAGACAGTTAAGCAGTCATCTCAGGAGTGAGCATGCCCCCAGCTTCATCCCAAGGTCAGACTGTAATGTTCAGACAAATTAATCACAAAATCACTATAACTCTTCAGACTCTACAGGCCTCAGTTAGCATGTTAAAGGAGACGTTATATGCCCTTCTTTAATATTGTGACACAGTTTACTGGGGTATGAGTGAAGAGTCTCTGACATGCTTCAGTCAGAACACATCGGAGATGCAGTACAACAGCGACCATTTCAACCATGAATTTTTAGATCTGTTAATAGCAGCCACTTGACTCTTCTCTAGAAGACAACTTAGGATTGCAAAGCAAAACATGCATGCGAACAACAAACCTAAAGGACTGGTCGCACAGGCAACGAAGGCACTGTGGTCCGGCTTTGCAGTGGTTTTGCCTCGTCCTCAGCTCAACTTCAACTCCCACAGGGAACGTTTCAAAATCAGAATGCTTGCAAGCGCTGCCCGTTTGGCTGGATTCAAGAGATTGCGACTTTACTCGAGGATTTCAAGATCACATGACTCTGCTCCTTTAAAAGGCGCACATCCATGATTCTGATCTCTTCTAAAACCCTATGATTGTTCACACACAGCCTCCACAGGCTGCGGTGTGTTTATTGTGAAAATCCAACAGATTCTCTTCACCATTCTCATGTCTGACTTCCTGCCAGCTCAATCTGCTGTGTGTGAATTGATGCTGTCTCATCGCGGTCAAGAGCCAAAAAAAAAAAAAAAAACTCAATGCGTATTTCCAGCGGAGCAGAGCAGACAGTTGCCTCTGGTGCTTCTAAACCTCTTCACATTGCCTCTGATCAAACCGCTCACTGACTAGAACGGCTACGATTCACAATGCTGACATTTCACAGCCCTTTTCCTGTTCTCTTAACACTAATGTCCTTTGAACAGGCAAAATGGGGACGTTTGGTCACAATGGGCAGCTCCACATTTGGCCAAAACTAAACACGTCATACCACCTGTCAAGCACGGTAGTGGAGGGGGGATAATTTAGTTATTTTGTACAGCCAAAGCACCTGGGTACCTTGTAACCACTGAGTGAGCCATGGATTCGTCTATATGTGACTTTATACTGACAACATCAGGTATCACCAGACACTTGGTGAAGAAGCAGATTATTTGATTTATCATAACCTGCTACGTAAAACTTCAGAAGGTTATATGTTGATTGTTACTGCATAAACCATATTACCACAGAGGCATATTATGTTGCCACTGACCTGTCAACAGCCTGCTGAAGCATAGCAGGGTTTATGTGATTTTATAAAGTTAGACTGAAATAACAGAAAGTCTCAGTGACATTTCCATTAACAAGAAAATTTTGCAGTAAGTCACAAAGAAATGTAATTAAGATTAACTGGAGAAAACACACAGCTGCAGCTGTTCAGATAAAGAAATTACTTTTCGGGCGAAGATAATTTGTCCTCTCAGACAGTCTACTAAAAATAGGACGACACGCTTGAATTCTGGATTTTACACAGACAGCTTTAATTCCCTCTTCTTCACCAGGACTGTGCAGGTGCTGGAGTTGGTGCTGAGGCAGTTCCGCTGTGAGCATTTTTTTGGAACCGGCCTGGTTTTAAACAGGCTGATGAATCAGACTGAACATGGTGCTCCGGTTGGGTTTTCACTGAGGAGACACTCCAAGCTCCAATTTCTCATGTTTTGTCAGAATGGTGTTGATGTTTTTTTGAGAAAAAAAAAAAAAAAACAGTTTTCCATGTTGGAAAAAAATACCTCAAATATATAGGTTTTGCCAAGACATTCTTTTAACAGGTGTCATTACCATTCTAGCAACACTGAAATAAACTGGGTCCACAACTCTGCCATCTCAGTCACTCTGCTAACACACTGAAGCATTAAAAAGCCGGTTGATACATGTTTCTTTGATCATCAACCAACTCAACCACACCCAAAGCAGAGTTTTAACTCACAAGCGCTACATTATCAACTCTGCTCCCTAACTATGGAGTCAACTGCTCAGCAAGCTGCAAATAAAGTTTATATGTTTATAGTCAAGGACACTTGCAGATGCCCTTATCATAGACCTCACCTCAATATGGCTCACAATTAAACAGGAAGCCAATCACATATGGGCAACGATTAAAAATTTTAATCGCGATTAATCACAGGATTTCCCTGATTAATCAGGATTAATTGCATTGTATAGGCAAAATCAAATAATGAATTCAAAAGTAGTGTAAAGTGATTTTTAATTTAAATGTTCCGCTGCCATTTGAACAAATGTGCCATAATATTTGTTGTTCAAACACTTTTAACATCAGCACTTGTCAGTAACACATATTTAGTGTAAATCTGATCTTAAAAAATGTAAAATAAAATAAAGTTTATTGCCACTCCCAGGGCATTAATGTCATCCTGTTTTTTTGTTTGTTTTGTTTTGTTTTGTTTTGTTTTTTTTAATGAAAAATTAAAAAAAAGTCTACCAACAAAATCCTGAGCCACAATCATAATATTAGAACAGGCAATTTCTGAGGTAACAGCAAAACTTTTTAACGAGGAGAAGCATTACAAGTCTATGTTTACTACCAAATGTCCCTGTTAGAAAGTGTGAAGCACAAAAAAATTCACGATTGAAATTTCCTTTACAGGGGACGAGAATGTAAAGTTCATGTTTCTACAGGAGTTCTGTTTTTTTCCGCATGTTTTTCCTGCCAATTCTTTTCTGGTTCCGCAGCGGCCAGCAACAGACTTTTCAAAATAAAAAGATGTGAGCAACATGCGTTAACTGTGCGATAAAATAAATGTCAGCGTGTTAATAAATTAATTATTTAATGCGATAATAACGCATTATCTTGCCCAGCCCTAATAAATACATAAATGTTCTACACTTGAGTTTAGCATTTAAAAAGAAAAGGGTTTTGGAAAAGATCAATCTTTGTAGCTGTCGACACTGACATCATAAAGAAGACACATGCATAGTCTTTTTTTTGGGGTAAACTCATAAGCCTTAGCCCCCTTTATAAAATCAAACAAAAGTGCTAACTTTTCCAACGAAATTACCATAACTGACAGTGTTTATAGTTCATTTGTTTCTAAAAGAACAAAGACAAGTCTCAGTGAAGCCTACAATTAGGCATATTGTATCAACATTTTACACTGAAACTAGAAAAATAAAAATATAGCAAGGTCAGAATCATTACCTCTGACAACAGGGGAAACCTGAGTACAGTGGAAATGGTATCCACTGGGGGGCAGCACCCAGCTTTGGTGGCTTCCAAGGCTCCTACCTAAGTCTCTTGATGGATCCGAGTCCATTCTTAGACGTATATTCCAGCTCATTCTTACTGTGTGGTTTCCCAGCATGGATACCTTGAGCTCCCTCCACAGATTCTCAGTACAGGTGAGATCTTTGCTCTGAGAGGGTCACTGCAGTAATTTAATTATGTTTCCTTCAAAAATGATTGGACGGTTTTAATTGTGTGATTTGGGCCATTGTCTTTTTCGACGACCCGATGATGACCTAAATCTAGACAGACAGAAGATTTGTTTATATTATTTCCCTACGATATCAACATAATCCTCTATTTCCACGAACTCATGCACTAAAACAATATTCCCAGTACCTGTAAAAGCAAGACACCCCCACAGCATAATGCTCCCACCACCATGTTTCACTGTGAGAACTGTGTTTTGTAAGGTTGGAGGTCACTCCCTTTCTATATTTATCACAAAACCGAAGGACAGACTTTCAGAAGTCATCCCCATGTTCACTGGCAAACTTCACCCTGGCTTTCATGTGTCGCCATATGAGCAATGAAGTTCATCTTGAACACTGGCCTTGAAGGCAACCGGAAAGAAAAAGCCCCCAACACAGTCTTCCATGAAACACACGGAAAAACACTCGGCTAACTGATACCTCAGGTGTGATTTGAAGGCAAAAGAAATCACTCCAGGGCTAATAAAAGGAAACTGAAATATGTGGTTTAGATTCAGAGAATAAAACGGGGGCCTTGACACTGAAGAAGGTTTTTTGCCATTTCAAGTTTTAGAAATAAAGCAATCATTGGACAATATTTTGAGGACATATTCCACAGTTCATTCCATAGTTCAATAGGTTTGATCTTATCTGTACAGCATATCTCTGATTCGTTGTGAGATTCTAACAGGACAGCAGCTGTAATTCATGTCACCGTCCATCCGTCTGCTTCTAAAGAGGTTACAAGTTCCATTTTTTAACAGAAGCCCAACTTTGCTGTCTCAAAGGGTTTGATGGGTAGGCACTCACATCAATAATTCCAACTTTTGGATCAGTTTTCAAAAGCGGTGCAAGTGCCAGCTTTTGGGTAGCATCTATATAAAGAACTATATAAAGCTACGTCAAAACGCAGCTCTGAATCAGTGGCAAAGGGCCTTGTAACTTGAGACGCTGCGCCTGACAAATGATGTGTTCGAGCTGAGCAAACTGGTACACAAATATGGAATGTGTATATAAACTCATTGTAATCTGTGACCCAAATATCTTTGACTCATCGCAGGAGTAAAGAGGATCACTTTGCTTCTCATACTCATGTGCTTGATGATAAATCTGCCGTGCTGCCATGTCTGTCTTCAGACTCTCATCATGACCATTTAAAATTCTTGTCATGTGTAAGTTTATTCAGTGCGCTCCCCATTTACAACTGTCAATCTATCACATTAAAAAAAACATGTCTGTATATATGTATGCTCTGTTGCATTTTTTTTCCAGATGCTTCCCCATGGATGTCAGTGCTCCCTTGCGTGTAGCCAGAATATTGCTTTAAACCCAAGGTGGCGAGATTTTAAAGCCCAAACCGCACTGAATGAAATCTCCTCCTATTGTGACACTTTATTGTCAACACTTAGCGTGACAGTGATCTGATATGTCATTGATCCCTGCAGGAAAATTCTCTATCGGACTCCCGGCTCGAGAAAAAGGTCAGAGCACAGAGGCCAAACGCGGAGACCCAAGCCTGGAGCTGCAGTGACCCGCTCAGAGGCTCTTCAGAATAGATGAAAGAAGAAAAGCAGAGTGAAAAACAATTACAACCCAAATGCTCTTCCTGAACATGAAACTTTCAATTTTAATTCATGAGGAAAATCATAAAAAAAAACAGGTCATAATTAAGAGGGATGGAAAAAAAACTGAATGAGAAGAGAGCCTGGAGCAGTGTTATACAAGTAAAATGCTGATTGCCGCAAAAAGAAAGGACCCCGATTAATTTAAAGCTCTCACTGCAAACAGGTGGCACATCTGCAGCAGCAGGACAATCTTTCTGTGAGCAACAATAAACCTTTTGTGCAACTGAAATGTCATGACTTCAAAGGCTTCTGCTGAATCTGTTCTGTCAATTCTCATTTCCGCAGATCCAATTCAACAATCAAATGAGCTGCATGCCTGCTATTATTAGCTCACAAACCCCGAACCCTTTTGTAATACTCCTTTCCGCATCTCCAGACTTCACTGTCTATTCATTTTTCTGATTTATTTCCAGGTTTGGGTGAATACTGATAAGTTTTGCGCGTGCTGAGTTGTAACATCTGCGGTATAAACCCTGTTCAGATATGGTTACACAAACAGTGGAGCAGTAATAGATGTGACAGCAGCGTTTCAGTTGAAGTCACTTTATTTGATCAGTCGGTCTCGACTCTTTTTTTTCCCACATTTGACTCCGCAGCGTCACAGAATCTGTCACAGACTTGTTGTATCACCTGCACAGGACAACACCTGTCCACGGTCCACCGTAGCGGACCGTTCGGCATGTCGCGCATTCCTATACGGATGCGTCCATCCATCCATCCATGCAGCCGCTGCGCGCGCCAACATTCAGCAGCACGAGACGCTGAGGGTCTACCTGTTAGCACCAGAGCAGGCGTGATGTAGTGTCCCCCCCCCCTCCTTACCTTTTCCTCTCGTCTGCTTTGACATAGTGTCCTCTCTCGTGCGTCTCTGTCTCTGAGGCCACTCGGGGATAAGCGGTGACGGCGTTTCCGCGCGCTAACGTTTCCTCGGACAGTTAATTAAGCAGCGGCTCTTCCTCCGCCCCTCTCCTGACTGCTGTACCTGCCAGACCGGATCGAGGTGAGGCAGCGGGCACGAGGGGGAGCCGCTCTTCTCTCCCCCCTTGACGCGGAGCTTTCAAACAAAAGCGGCTGAACGTGCTGCCGAGCTCTCATTCACCTGAGCAAAGTCCGAGCGTCGAGCCGCCCCGCGCCGCAGACATACTTGGAGTGTGCGTCGTATCTGTGCAGACTTTCCTCACATGTCATGCCCGCCCAGCGGCTCCTCCGTCCTTCTCCCCTTCCCAACATCAGACGGAGTTGCTTCCAGCGAGCTCCGGTTCCGCAGCTCGACTGCCTCCAGCGGTGCGCGCGCGGCCGCGGCTGCAGCTGCTGAAGGGCGACCGTCCTCTTCCTGTCAACGTCCCCTCACTTTGCGAGACAGCCGTGAAGTGTCTTCAGTTAAGGAAAAAGGGAGAGCCGCATCTCCATTGTCTCCCCCAAAGCAAGGAAAAGGCAGTAATGAGTTTATATCTATGAACTAAGATTTTTATTATTTTTTTAAGTTGCTACATGGGAGTGGTTGACCCATGTCTTCTATGGAAAGATAGTCAGGTTGAAAAAAAGGACATAAAAGCTCAAATAAATTTCACAGAATCCCAAAGGAATTAATATTTATGAAAGGTAAAATTGATTTTTTTATTTATTACGTGTAGCCTTTCGTCTTATGTTTGGGTTTTGAACTCATTAGGACTGATTTGAGTATTGCTTTATTAAACCCCACCCACCCTCACGACAAATCACTTTGTTGCAGTATTAAATCCAAATAAATAAATCTAATAAAGTTGTAAAGTTGAAAGCTTTGCAGTAGAGGGGCGTGGTTGAAATGCAAGTAAGAATAACACATTTGGACACGTCTCCGCCCCTTTTTTGTGAAAGCGATCAATGAATTTGACTGGGAGGTAGATGGGTCATTTTGAGGTTTCTGCAAATATAAAAGTGTTTAATAAGTGTTTTCCTGTTGCAAAAAGTTTCTTCAGTGAAATGGGTCTACCGTTCACATGCACAACCATTTCCACCAAACCAGCTGCAGGGCGGGAAAAGGCTTAATATGTGAACTCATATTGCAGAACTGCTGACAACAGCTTGAATAAACAGGTTTTTAGTGCCTAAACCACTAACAGCCATTCACCAGCATTCTACTGCACACTGTTTTGGATGTCTTCTGATACTCATCTGTCGTCACCACATGCGTTCGTTTCTCTGACTGCTTCTATTTCTATCCAGTGGTGTCCAGAGGCGGTTTCTTCTGCACCTGTTGGTAAGCTACTGATCCCTGGAAATCAAAGTCAAATCCAGAGGAACCAGAATAATTCAAAACAGTTATAAGATATAGTTGCTGATCAGCAATCACATGCATATAGAAAACTTTTAGTCTTCTTCCATCAAAGTGGATGGGCGATCCTCCTGGCAAGAGGTGTCACATCCCGACAAATATCACTACCTTATTGAATTTCTCAGTAATTTAACTGTTTTTCATCTATGTTAGATCTCCATGAAAGCTCTGAGATGTTGTGTTTGTATCCCGGTAACAACTGAGCTGATGACACTGAATGTAGATGGTAGATGAACTCTATCAGAAGAAAACATAGTCAGGAACTAGCAGTTCAACATTCAGGAGATGCTCCATCCCAGTAACATTTCCAGGAATACACCATCATGAAGCACTACAGTTCCTCTTCCTTTAAGTCTTGCTTCTCTGTTTGCCATCTCTGTCTCCTTGTTTTAAAGCTGGGGTAGAGGGTTGTTGGAGTCCAAAATATGTTTCTGCAATCACATCTTCATAAAGCACATAACTCCCAACAGTCCCAATTTGTCTTCATCGGTGCTCCAAGTGTTTCCATTTTATGCGCCTTTTAACCCATGTTCTCCATGACAGTTCAGGGAAGAAACTTCTTCCTTACTCTTTGTTTTAGTCCTGCTCAACGTCTTTTCTTTAAAAACAAATGTTTTGTTTTGTTTTTAAAAAAAAAAAAAGTTTAAAAAAAGGATCAGCAGATATCCTTTAAGCAGCAGAGCATTAAAAACAGCATAGATTTTTTTTTTTTTTAAAAAAGTCTTTTAATGGAAATTCAAGATGCTTCAAAGAAAAAGGAAAAAACAAACACAACAGTGACCAATGACCAGAGCTAATGAATTTTTGTGCATTGTGTGTGTCTGTTTGTCTGTTTGCTAATGCAGGTTAATGAGTGTGCAGCATGACGAGGTAAAACAGAACAACACTAAATCCATGAAGCAGCAGCTGCAGCCTTGGTCATGAAACAGCAGTCACCCAGACAGAAGAAACAACAAAACAGAAAGAAAAGAAAAAAAAAAAAAGGGGGGGGGGGACTTAAGGTCTTTGGAAAAGAGTGCTTCAAAAATAGCCAATACATATAATTTGTTCTCAGAAATGAAGCAATGCCTTCAGGTCATGCTCCCATCACTTTTAACCTTTAAAATACACTTGAGAGTTGCTGTAACAGGCACATCTAATTCATTCTTTAGCATATCTTGATCTGCACTATGCTTGGCATGAATTGCTGTAAAATCATTTTGCACTTTAGGCCGGGGCATGTGAAGTGGTAAGACCCGCTGTTTTTATCCCTCACCTCCACTTATGTGATGACACGTTAGATCACACAGTCCCATAAGGATGCACATCCACATGAGTGAATACTGACGGAGAAAACGCCTGTGGTCAACCTGTCCTCCTGGAGTCCAAGGAACCAGACATGCCACATTGCCAAACTTCTGTATTAATACGCACAGCCAGTTAGTTTTTCATCAAATGAACCGATGACAACACACTGGTGCAGATCACTGAGCTGAGATCCCACTCAGGAAGATGAATAGAAAAGGCCTGAAGGCCAGGAAGTCAGAAAGACAGATCGCACTTATTACACCAAATGGCTGCAGTGCCTGTCTCCAAGTGGGGGGAAAAAAACACTAATTGAATTAAATGAATTTCTTTTGTTAGAAAGACTCTGCTAAGGTCTTTGAAGACACATCTCAAATGCGAGAGCACCCTGCTTCCTTACCACGGAGGATGATCTTATCCAGGATCCTGTATCTGTTAGAGGCATGTCACTGAAACATTGAAGGAAAACAACAGAAGCTTTTGTGTCAAAAGTGTGAAAGTATGTGCAGAAAAATCAAAGGTAAGTAGCAAAAAAGTCTGATAAAGCACAAGCAGAACCTCAGTTACCAAAATATGCTTATTACCACTGTGGGGCTTTTGGGAAACTGAAGTAAGATCTGCTTCAGCCACACAAAGCTTCCTGGGAGCTATTAAGGAGTCACAAGGCTCAGTACAGTCAGCAAAATGGGTGACTACCATGCAGATTTGTGGTTGTTTACTTTCTGAGTAATGTTGCAGCCTTGTGACTAGAAAAACACACTTTTATAAATATTCCCAACACAATATATTTCATACTTCTCTCACACAAGGCATCATAGAAATCCATATCTCTCTTTTGTCAATGAAGACCTATTAGTTTCAGGTGATAGGTGCTGTTTTACTGCAGTACTGTAGAACATTGTAATCACCTGATATTCAACAGCATAAGCACTGATTTCATTCTGTTGGTGTGAGACCTTTTGTCCTCAAACTGTGAGCTTTTGAGAAGCAGCGTCAGCCAACATGACTTCTTTTAAGCTTAAAAAGAAAAAATGTCTCTACCTTGATAATTTTTTTGTTGAGCAGTGTTTAGATCTCTACAAAAGCAGTAGCATCTTGCTGTTCAGTATTGGATGTATTAGTAATTGTGAGACATAACTGCCTCTTTCAAAGTGTTGATTTCATTTTCAGACTATTATTGATTTTAGCAAGCATGTCTGCTGTTTATATAATATAGATTTCTGTAATACATTTTTTATTGCTATATATTGTGTCGAAAGTCATTGAATAGGATCCAAAAAATAAATAAAAACACACAAAAAAACAAACAATAAATTGGAAAAAAACAAAAAACAAAAACAGCAACCTGTAAAAGCACACCGTACTATTGATTAAATATTTTAAAAAGTGTATTTAAGTAACATGTTTTAAATTTGACTTGCTAGAACATGCTGCTTTATGTTTATGTATGAATCATAATAATCAATAATCACAAACAGCAATGCACGTGAAGACGGAAATCACAATCATCTTCTATGGAAGAGAGACTCTAGAAAAAGTCAACATGTTAATAATAATTCAAACCGACTGCCTCCTTCAGCAGACAAAAAGAGAAAACAATCAGGGAAAAAATTGCTCAGTCCATCACATCATCATTTTAAAATCTTTAACCACTCCTCCAGTTTGTCTTTATTGAAAAGGCAAACTCCTAGTTCCTGGATAGAACTCTGAGTGTGCTTGTAGAAAAATGATCATCCAGTTCAAATGTCCACTTTCAGATGAACCTCCAGATATGTAAATTATTTTTTAAGGACTCTTTCGATATGATGCAGACCTCACAGGTGAATAAATGATAGAAACCTGTCCCGTCCCAAGCCAGTAAAATAACCAAACCACCAAACTTCACGGCTGATTTGAGGGAGTAAATTTATCACAGAGCTCTCTTCTTGGTCTACCTGTTCATAAAAAGCAGGTTTGCTTTAAAGGTAGGATAAGCAATTTGTAGTGATTTTTTAAATCCGGAACACTTATTGTCACATCATCTCTTCATCGTTCGCTGCCCATTGCGTGAGTGCACTTCAAAATAAAAAACCCTGTCTTCACACACATGGTCCTGGTTCTGTAAACAAGAAACAATAGCCCCTTTTACACAGTCACTTTGTTCCACCTCTGCATGGTCTTTATTCCACACCGCTGCGCTGTGTGAACTGCACAGAGGCAGAAAAGCAAAACATTTAGTTCTGCCACTGTTATGGCTCTGGTCGGCTTTGGGAGGTAATAAGAGAGCCACAGCCGGGGCGAAATGAAGCGCTGTATGAATTGGCAATGTGGAAAGCTGTTGCTGGGGTGCGAGTATGACTGCAAAATTCAGTGCAGAGGGTGAAATCAGTCAGTCAGTGAGAGACAGCCCTACAGTCTGTCTGACAGCTCCGTTCAGGTCAGCTGTCAAAATGCCTAGCCAAGCGACAATCACTGTAAACATGCAGCGAAAAAAAAAATGCCACCAGGTTTTCAACCACAACTGTTGGAGAGGCAGAATCCAGCTGGACGGGCTGTATCACAAGCTTTGGCACGCAACTTGGGGCGCTAGTTACTGAGCGAACCCTGTTGCTGTGCGTAGGAGTGTGGAGCGTCCTCCACCACCTGAAGCTGGACCAGCGCCTCCCTCCTGCTGAGGCCAGGCTGACGTCTTCCTCCTGAAGCTGAGGGAAGCACCAGCAGTGACTGGAAACTGAGGCCAGCGCTACTGTGTGTGTGTGTCTCACAGGAAAACCAGGTAGAAACTTGTTTTTTATTTATTGTTGCTAGTGTTTACTCAGTATCATGATTTAGCACCAGCTGAATAAAGCAGTCCGTGACCAGAGAAATAGGAAACTTGTTGCTGGTTGTTGATGCTGGGTAAGGGAACGAGACTCTCTATAAATTGAGGAACATTGTGATGCTTTATGAAAGCATACACTGAGGAAGGAATATTGTGCTTTCCTGGGAAAGCACAATATTTTGCACGTTTGTGCAAAACATTTTTGCACAAACGTGTGTGTTGATGTTTTGTTTAAACATCAGTAGACTGGACATCATCCAAAAACCCCTTATCCCACCTTTAATATTCTATTTTGATAGCAAAGGTTTCCTCCTGACACACCTCCTACACATTCAATTCAATTCAATTTTCTTTGTATACCGTCTGTTACAATGTCAATTGTCTCTTGGCGCTTTACAGAGACCCAGAGCATGACCCCTGAGCAAATATCATTAACTAAAATTATAATATTAAATCCTAATCAAGGATAATGGCAAGTAAAAAAAAAAAAAAAAAAACTCCCACAGTGGGAGAAAAATGCTTGGATGGCCAGAGGATGGAACTGCAAGTCAGCATGCAACTCAGGAAACTCTGGCCTGCTTACATACAGAAAGAAAAGAGAAAAAAAGGGGGCAAAACAGCACAACAAACTACAGGAAAGAAAATGGAGCACACTTGCAGTAACAAGGTGCTCCTAATTAACTATGGATTGAGCTGGAGGAGGAAGAAGGGAGGAGGAAAGGGAAGGAGGGAGAGAAGAGCGGTGGAGACACCGCTCAGCAGATCATGTTAGTGTCCCCCTGCAGCGTAGGCCTATAGCAGCATAGCTATAACGAAGCTGTGATTAAGATGAGCCTGCTCTTGTCTTAGCTCCTATAATCATAGCTAACTACCGGCTCTAACACACTATTGTTTAGACTAACTGTAGGCTTTACTAAACAAATGTTTTCAATTTAGTTTTAAAGATGGAAGTGGTGTCAACCTCCTTAATTTGGTAGCTGGTTCCATAACAAAGGTGCCTGGTAGCAGAAGGTCCGTCCTGCACTCTGACAGCAGAGAGCTCTATTAGGAGCATAACGTATTATCAGGTCTTGCAGATACCAAGGAGCTGAGCCATTAAGGGCCTTAAATGGAAGAAGCAGAATTTTAACTTCAAGTATATTGCTGATCATAATTTTTGACCTCTAACCAATCAATAAACAGCCGAGACTTGTGTCAGTTTCCAGCTGCTGTTTATGGCCTGACTGTTTCACACATTGAAGATGCTGAATGAGAGAATCTGTGATGTATGGGTATGAAAAAGTCATTCTGCTCCTCCTGCAGATGTGAGTCTGTTCTCAGCTGTATTTCACACTGAAGTCATTTTTTTTTTTCCAGACCAGTCCCCCGTTTCCAAACTACAGCAGAGACGCACCTGCTTTGGTTTTGACAGTCTCATAATTCAACAGTGTGAATTCAGCCAATATAATAACTTCAGTAATGAACATTTATCCCGAGACTCAAAAACAGCAAAACAATTTTTTACGACAAAAAGTTTGTTGAAAAACAGTCAAAAGCATCTATCAAATTTTTAGTGTTAGAACAACATAACAACACAACAACTTGAACAACATAAGAAACCTGGAAACAGTTGAACAAAAATGTATTTGCAATTTAGATTACTGAGTTGCAGATTTAAGGTGGTCTTTGCATGGCAGATGCTCACAATGACCAGCATCTCAGCAGAAATCATTCCTCAGATGCTTCGTCTCCAACAAAGCATCCCTTGAGAGCAGCGAGCATGACTAACAAGTCATGAGATTCAGCATCCATCTGGTGTAAAAACTGAGCATCAGCTAAAAAAACAAAAACAAACACAACAACAACTAGAAAACAACCCAAATGTCAGAAAGGAGCCACACTGTACCTGCATAAAAAAAAGTGGCCCCTTGATACATGGTGAATGTGCTGCAGTCAGCTGCCCCAGCTGATTGTGAAATTATCTATGATAATGAGTCAGCGTTGACCGGAGGGAAGGTCTCACCTCCCAGATCATTATAATAGTTTGGAAATTAGCGCTGAGCTCGGTCTTTTCACAGTTACATCTGCTCGTGCATAGTTCTTACCACATTAATGCAGCATTATGACAAACGTGAGCAATCTCTGTCCTTCCTGTCATTAAAACTTTTCTTGCTTTAAGCTGCGTGATCTCCTTTGTCAAAAATGGAAAGGAAGAAATCTGAACTGTTTTCAAGCCTGTGAAAGCCTTTGTGTGTCGTGGAGAACATGCTGGACCCGGCCTGAGAGAAGACAACATTCACCAGTGCTGCAGGTTCGTACCCAAACGCCTATAACACCTACAGTTACAGGAAAGACTATGTACAGACTCAGGAAATATTAAACCATAACCTCATTCATAGCAATTAAAAACCACATCTATAAAATTTGGGAGAATTCATATGTCATTATCTTCAACAGAAAGGATACCTGACTCACTGTTTTGTCTCCAATTTAATTCAGTTCCATCTATTATTATTTAGTAATTTTTATTATCAGTAATTCTTGGTAATGCAGTTCTGTTTATATTTTTAAAGTATTTTGAGGCAAAGAGCCTCTAATACAAACTTGAAACATAATTTAGAAAATCCTGTTTGGATATTTGTTACTATATAACGAGGAACATTTAAAGCCATTCTCACACAAAAATGAGAAGGTTGAGAAACAAGACACAAAGGTTAGTTTGTAGAAATTGAGATCTTTGTGTTTATTTGATATTCGGTGTATTAATGGGAGGTGGAGGGACATGACCCTTCCCCCTAAAACATAAAGGAGCCATTCCCCATCACCATGAAAATTAAAGGAAGGTACAAGTAACCAGTTCAATGAATTATATTACACTTCATACAGTAAATCTATGCAGGGAAAGAATCTTTGTCTTTGATTTGGCCTGACTGCTCATAATGACTGACATGTCTGATTTGACCAAATCTAACTCCATCTGATAAACAGTTGTAGTTAGACTGTTTATGACAGTCACTGTGTGTTACATGCACCCAGACAATACCATTTCAAGATTCACCACATAAACCTATGCAGATATTTGCATTGCTTTAAATTGTGATATACGGAAGTAACATAGCAGAAAAGTTGTTAATTCTCTTTTTTGTTTCAAAAAAGTGATTTAAATTTTGATTCATGTGATATTAGAACTAATGACTTCCTCGTTCACAGATGATTTTCAGGCTCTACAGAGCAAAGATGCACTGCTGGAAATACCACTTTGCAAAACACCAAAGGCTTTAGTCACAATAAACCAGGCTTAATATAAATACCACGCAATATGCTATGTTGATACAAGGGCAGGTGCTTGGGCAAAGAGAAAATAAACAGCATAAATTAAAGTGACAATAGCACAAAGAACAACTTACTGGTTTGCAAAAGGTTTTTCAAAATGACAATGATCATTTTTGTTAATCCTTTTGGATCTGTTCAGCTAATAATGTTGGAAGAGGAATAGATTAAACATATGATGACCTTGGGTTTCCACACTCCTTGTTAGAGACCGGAAGCAATGTTTTTTTTTTTAATTTTAATTTTTCAACATGAAAATAGAAAGTGTGAGTAATCCTCTGGGATATTCAAACCTACTGAAAAGGGAGGACAGTAATCTTATAATCCTCTGTAATGTCATAATGGCTCCACCAAGCTTATCTACCCTCAACTAACTTTCCCAGAGGAATTAAATCACAGATACAAACGGACCTTAAAGAATGAGGAAACCAATGTTCCCTTTGCAATTCAATAATCTCATCTACTGCAGCTTCAGTTAAAACATCTGAAATCCCAGTGATATAAAATCTTAATGCTGTCTCAATATTCTCATATCAAAAAGTACAAAGCTCTATAACAATAATAAATAATCACAGTCCTTGGGTTAAAAATTAACCTGTTCTAATAAAACTAAAAAAAAAAAAAAAAAAAAAAAGACACACACACACACACACACACAATTAAGCACATCTTTCTAGGAAACACACTGAACTGTAGCATCCTATTGGCTGACCAAAGCTGTGGTTGAAGCAGGAGGTGACTGGATCGGCTGCAGGAACTCTGAGGTGAAGACTGCTTCAGCGTACTCCTCTGCCACATCCTGAACCTCTGCCGCCACATCAGCCAGCGCCTCTGACAGTAACTCCTCTGCCAGACTGCAAGACAACAAAGTGAAACAACTTCAGACAAAGTATCCAAAGTTGAAGACGGCTCCTTAGAATCGCGCTCTCTTGAAAGTTAAAGACTACATAAACTGCTATCTGTCAGAAGACTCAGAGTGAAACAGATTGAATTGCATCTCAAAGAATGATCATGTGATACCGAACATTGCACATATAGAACTCTTGCTCAAAGATTTCAGCAGAGAAATTTTGAAATATGCAAAATAAAAAAATTCAAGGGGCTTGGAAACCCAGATGAAATGCAAACAAACACATCCTTTGAGGTCAGTCATAAGATTTCAAAGAATATGCAAATCATCAGCCCTCAGGTGATTTTCTGCAAACATGCAGAAAGTGCAATTAGGGCAGACTTTTTTTTTGACAAACATGCTTTCTGGGGTTTAAAACGGAACAAGTGGAAGAAGGAATATTTCCCCCTTCCTTTGAAAGACATTTAATGAAGGAAAATAACTGAAAACTGATGGTTTGGGTGCAATAAAATGCTAAATTTCAATAGCTGAACATTATCTGGGTCAACACACACACAGCTCTGAGGCAGAGACGGGTGATTATACGCTCAGGAAGCACTGAAAATATCAGATCTTTATAATTGTTGGTGTTGTATCTTTTGAAATGTCAAGACAGGAATTCTCTGCATTCAATGCTGGATGCAGATAAAAATCTATCATTATGAACTGGTACAGCCATGACGGGGTGTTACTGTTAGTGTGCTCTGAGCCATGCCTGCTCTGAATATCGCTCCATGTTTTGCATATTTTCCACATCACAAGTGTGCAGCATTACATAAAAGCTATTAAAGTGTCAAAAAGAGGAGGTTTATTCAAATACTGAATTCCTACCCTACGCTGTTTTGTTACAAGAATAGCTCCAAGGATGTATGTGTTCTGTGTTTCAGCTCAGCGCTATGCTGAAATAAGTCTGCTAGCAGACAGACTGAATGAGATCCTCCAGGTGGCAGGGCTCCACAGCAGCACTCGACTGCTCATTATCATCTCATCCCTCAGAAAGGTTTCTGTGTTGTGTCAGAATCACAGGGGGGTGTACAAGCCAACTTATCTGTGTTCTTTTTCTCTAAGAACACTGAAATAATTGGATGCTTCTCCTCACACAATATTCCATTTTCCTCAACAAATAAGAAAAGTACAGAACGAGAATCGTTAAGTCTGGCTCACTGATGTTGGACTGATAATGGACAAGTTACACAAGCAGTTCGGTACCATGGTGTCAAGACCTGCTTTTGCCCTTTGCAAATCTGTGAGATGGAGGATGAGACAAATCTTTTAGCACACACAAAGTGCATTTTTCTTTCAATGTTCTGCTGCCATATGAATTAAAGTGCCATAACATTTGTTGTGGAAACACCTTTAATATCAGCACTTGTCAATAACACATATTTAGTGTAAATCTCATCTTTAAAAAAAAGGAAAGTAAAATAAAGCTTATTGCCACTGCCAGGGCATTAATGTCATCCTGTTTTTTGTGAAAAAAAAAGTCTACCAACAAAATCCTGAGCCACAATCAAAACATTAAAACAGGCAATTTCTGAGTTAACAGCAGAAACTTTTAACGGTGAGTTAAACTTGGTTACAAATAACCTTTTTTTCTGTCGAATCCGCCATCTGGGAGAACTTTAAAATGAAAATGTCCATGTAAAAGTTCAGTAACTTTAACAATCTGTGTATCATTCGCTCTTTCCATTTTCAATTGTCAATCAAAAATTTAAAAAATTAAAAAGTGACGTTTTATTTTGTTTTTCATTTTTTAATCTAACACAAAAAAATGAAAAAATGCTTGTTTTTTTATATTTCAATTCAAGACTTGGATCAGGCCACAGGACTGAATCTGTTTTTTAATATTTAATTGTCCAGTTTACGTGACCTAGAAATGGCTTTGTGCGGCTGTTCAGGTAGCATGGCGGCGCTGGAATCACATACTATAATATTTGCAATATTGTGGACATCTGAATGAAAACTCAGCTCATATATAGATGAACCAAAGAGCTCTCCAGCTCTGCATCTTTTTCTCCTCAGATCATGACGAGCACAGAATCTTCTGACGGTCATTTCAGAGCATTGCAGGATACCCATCTGCTGCAACGTGTAGGAAATTTCGTCATGTGTCAAACTGCTGTTAAATAAGTAATTGATCAAACTACCGTATTGGTCTGAATATGGGACAATATTTTAATCCAGAAGTCATATTCTCAAAAATGGGGTCCTTTTATAATCGAGGACTAGACTTTCTGTTGTCATTACACATCTGTGCCGCTAGATGGAGCTGGACTGAAGTAACCAGTAAGAGAATAGCATGACAGTGAACACATGGAGCAGATCTGAAAATGGATCTAAAATGGAGGAATGATGCGATCGTTTTGAACAAAGGGGTTTGAAAGTTTTGTTGTAGTCCATAATTTTTTTTTCAAACTGAATTGTTAATATTGAAGTACGGATTTTTACTGCTTTCCATGTCCGATTTAGGTTTTCCGCACGTTCACCTGCCAGTTCTCTTGTAGTTCCACAGCAGCCAGTAACAGACTTTTCACAACAAAAGCATGTCAGCAACATGCATTAACGCGCGAAAAAATAAATGTCAGCATTAATAAATCAATGAAATAATAACGCGTTAACTTGCCCAGCCCTAATGTATGTATGTATGTATGTATGTGTATATATATATATATATATATATATGTATGTATGTATATATGTATATATATATGTATATAGTATGTATATGTTGTCTATCTTGTTTATGTATGTATGTATATATGTATGTTATGGTATAATGTATGTATTATTATGTATGTATGTATGTATGTCTGTCTTTTTATGGTATTTGTTATTCTCTATACCTATCTTATCTATATCTCTTCTTATCTCTGTCTGCTCTATAATCTCTGCTTTAGCTCTATGTTTATCTTCTCTCTCTCTATTCTCATGAGATTAGTGGTACCCTATATATATAGAATATAGCTAATCCATCTATATCCATATATATAGATATATATATAGATGAGAGAGAGAGAGAGAGAGAGAGAGAGAGAGAGAGAGAGAGAGACAGAAATAGATAGACAGATATATACTTTAATCCGAGGGAAATTTAAACGTATGAACACTAGAGTACTAGCATGGACTATACAACTATGTGCAGTTATTATATAGTAGAATTTCTTTTTCAAAACCTCAACTAGAGTAAAAGTGCTGAGTTTTAGAGAAGTTGTTGCTCTTAAAGCAGCTCTTCATGAATCATAGCAATTAGTTACATTTTTACCTGTCTGCCACAGCCCAGGGGTTAAAGCTAAAGTTGGCCTCCTGAGCCACGGTGTGCAGGTAGGCATTGTAGTCTTCCTGGTAACGTTGGATGTTTCTCAGCATGCTGCCTGGCACTGAGATGACAGTCTTCCTGCTCCTCTCCGCAGGGCCAGGCAACACAGAGTCGTTTCTGGGGGGCTGCTCGCCTTGGGATTCCTCGTCTGTTGGGCCGTTCTCAAGCAGGGAACTCTGACTGTGAAAATACAAGAAAATACCCATGGGGTAAGGCTAAGAGATACACTTTATGATACTTTTTTCCTCTCAAAGTATCTGTACTGGGTAAACAGCCTATGAGGGCTAAATATGGAAGCTCCTTCATTAAGGTCTGAGTGCAGAGCTGTGAGAACCTACAAACTCTTGCTGAACCCCATTCGTGGCAGAAAAAGATGAATTTAGGAGAGGTGTCAAGTGGAGGCCATCTCTCATGTCTGCCCCTTGTTTTGAGTGAGCAGGGCCTCAGCTGGGAATCACCGGGGTCTGGCTTTATAATCCTCTCTGCTCAGACAAATCAGCCTGGCTCTTGCACCAGCGCTTGCTGTGCTATATTTAGTGTTATGGCAGCTCCCAAGCAAAGTGCCTCTCTCTTTGTGCTCCCTGGGCCTCAGCTGAACTTGACCATGGGGGCTGCAAACCATGGGGCAGCCATAAATATCAAAGTGCCAGGACAGTAAACCTCTGCTTCCAGTCTGAAATGGGTCGATTTACAGCCAGACAGGCAACAGAGGACCGATGTGGACAAAGCAACAATACGACATCTTGCAGATTCACCGCCATAATTAAAATCAGAGGCAACCATGCTTCTTGTGCTGGTCAAAAATGGAAAGGGGCCAGCCACCATTCAGAAACATTAATGCAAGACTGCAAGAACAAGATTAAACCTGCATACTGATATGAAACATTAACTGATAAGTGAGAGTGAAACCTTGTCACTCTGTTCTTCAACATTCTTTAATTCTGATAAATGCTTCAGGGGTTCTCGAGAGTTTTGATGAATGGAGAGCTGCTACATGACCGAGGACTCCAGATTACATATGACACTTCTGCCCACCCTTTCTAACTGAACAGCCTACTACAATTTTACAAAATAGCACAGAGCTTGTTTCAACTTCACAGCCTTTCTTGAAAGTGACACTTAGGTCAATGAGTCTTTGTGAAAATGCTCGGCTTTAGTTGCAGCAAATCTTCTGATCTCATATTGCCACTGAATATTAAAATCCCAGGACCTTCATCAACATTCATTCTTTATTGATTTGATTTATATGTCTTTATAACAGCTGCATTTGTCACTTTTTTTGGAGTACACTGCTGTTGCACTAATTGCCGAGACTTAAATTTGCAATGAATATTGTGACATTCAACCCTGCACTGCTATATCACAGACATAAATGAAACAAGGATGATCAAAACATTAAACAATGTAGGCATTTTAAGTCTTGTTTGTAGATCAAACTAAATGTCACCATGGGATTCCAGTGGCCCCCAAAACTGCACTGTAAAAACCCATGACTAAGCCTTATCAAAGGTGTGGTGGGAACATGGAGAGCAGAAACGCCCTACATGTGGACACCATTCAGCTTCAGGTCATGTTGTTCTAAAATACAAAATCTCATAAGTCCTCCTGCCGTGATAAGATCCCGAATCCCGATCCTAAGGACCCGATCCTTGTACCTCCTCTAGTGCCTTTAACAACTCCCAAGATGACCTCAGGTCGTTTCTGTCATTTCTAAAACAAAGCTATAAGAAGGAGGTGTCTGGTACACAGGGCATCTGGCAAATGACACTGCTATATATATATAAAATATCAAAAGGAAGGCAAGCAAAGCTGTGGATGAGTTGGCTAAAATAAAAATTGGCTCAGAATACAAGGGAGCGATTTAAGCAAGACCGAAAGCCACCCTGGTGACAGCAGGAAAGATGAGTGCACCAAGAATGAGTTTACACTGCAAAACAGGGAGATGTAAAAACCGTCCAAACATGTTTCAGTGAGGTCACAGTGAATCATGATGAAGACAACTGAAGCTATCACAACTGAAAATCTGTCTTTCACTTGGTAATGAAATGCTCGCCTGAGTGAAAAGACAGATGAAAGGTTTACCATGTGGCTGAGTGGGGCTTTCATCTTCTGATTTATTTGACCTGCTGATGAAGCTTCAATGGGCCAGTAAAAATTATAAAGATCTGAATCAGGGCTCTTCACCATGGATACAAACAGTACGTCTTTTCTTCTGCTGCCAAAAGATGAAATCCTCTTAAGAAAAACTAAAACAATAGCCATTCCTACAATGCCTACAAACAATAAAAATAAGTCAGCTTCATGTTAATTTTTTTATGCAAGATTACCTCTTCTGAAACCCAAGTTCTTCAATCATTCATTGTCTTTCTCATCGTAGCACATCTGAAACCGGAGATTTTTAATTTTTAATTTTGTTTTTTTACTGACAGTGTCTTAGTCATCAAGTAATACAAGCAGAAATACCTCTAGTGTTAGAAACAATGTCATAAAAACTGCAGCTTTGCTGGCATCACGATATTTCCCTACTGAGTGTTCAAATGTGTGTGCGTGGAGCACAAAATTGCATGCATGACTCCGATTTTCATGCAGATGATTGAGGTTGACGCGTCTCTCTGGGCTAAAAATGTGGATTATGAACAACAAACCGGGACTGAGACAACACAAATGATAAGCTCTTCATAGATTTTCCTGCTCTAAATCCCCCAAATTAAACCTTACATTGTGCTAAACTGAGCACTGAAAATCAACAGTGACAGAGGATTAACACAATACTGCATCGATGCAAAAAACAAACAGTTTTCACTGTAGGAAATGATACTAACCACACTGTTGCATAAGAAATAGGACAGCATTTTAGTCGAAGCAATCAATAATTCTCCATTCACTCTTATCCATGTTTTTCTTTCCTCTAAAGTCTTTTGGGCACAAAAGCATAAATTATCCGATCTGCTGGCTCATATCTGGACCATCTATAATTGTGAACGCCTGCATAGTGCTTAAACCACACATAATTTAAAAGAAAAGGAAAAAAAGAAAAACATTTTTTAATGGCCTGGAAGATATTAATTAATATGGTCAGCATATTGACTGGTCGCCATCAAAATAAAGAATGATGATAAAACCTAGCGCACATTCTTGAAAGACTTGCTATTTATTATAAGGTCGAGGTAGTTCCGATAAACACAGACGCCAAAGCCAATAATGTACCCAGACAGCAAAAAGATAAACAAGCAAAAAAAAAAAAAAGCGAACACGTCATTTTATAGCTTTATGAACTACCATGAAACTCAGGTCCCCCTTCTGCCTTATAAAACACCAGTACATTCAGACAAGTTCTGAAATACGGTTAAATATTAGTAATATCAGTGAACAACTTTGTCTTGTTTTAACCATTAATGAAATTAAGGATTCCTTGAATCAAAACAACTAACCCCCTACCAAACACTGAATGTTGCACAATGCTCTGCCCTGGCCTGCAGCACAGAAACGAACTTATCTCACGTAAAACACTTCAGTTTGGTTTATGAAGTAACTTCTTGGCCCCAAAGAAAACTCTATAAAGACACATCCATATCAGGTGAAAATATCTCACACCACATGATACCCTACTGCCAGTTTTATTGTTTTGTGGGGAAATGAGCAGTGTGAAAAAAAAGAACTCTTGCAGATGAACAAGTTTCAGTTTGGACTTTACTGGAGGGTTTAAAAGACAGAAAGAAAATACTAATGTAAAACATACTCAAAAAGAAGTAATTAAAGCTGTATTCCTCTGTCAGCTAGTCAAATTGCAATTGATATAAAGGTTTTTCCAGACTCGTACAAAGAATGAAGACTTGTATAAAGAATTTGAGAAATTAGTAGCCTGGTTTTGTGACCTCAATTTAGTGCCCGACTTAAAAACAAAGTCACAACCCCCCCTCTGTTCCTGAGTTATGGCACTGAATAATGACCAAAGTCTTTTAGCAGAATAAGATGTCGTACTCAGCTTGACCTTTTGGATATAAAATGAATGTCATCTCTGCATCAATTTATTGTTTTAGGGAATAAATTGTTAATCTTTTTTTCAGCATATGAAATATTCCTTTACGGCCAGAAATGTGTTTCTGTGAGGTGACAATGATCTTGACCCCTGACTGTCAAATTAGTTCATTCTCAAATCCAAGTAAATGGTTTAGTTAGACGTGAGCAAATTCCCTCAAGGTTTTCAAGAAATGAATTCTTATGAGTGGAAAACATGAAGACATATACACATGGATGGAAAAAAAATACAAAAATAAGATACCTCCAGCTACAGCTGTTGCACATGTATAACAGTGTATCAGGATAACGTTTACCTATATTCACAATTGGCAAGTGACTGCAGAACATTTGTGTCCAACTTCCAACGGCAGCATCGGAAACAGTTGCAGGTTCTACCAAAAACAGGGGTGTCTGGATCTACGGTATTTATGTCCATGCACCAAAAAAGCCCACTAAATGTTTATAAGCAGGCTCCCAATTCGTTTTTTTTTTTTTTGCTCTAAATCCAGCACAACTATTGGATTGAGCTGGGTATGTAGCACTGAAGTTGGCACAATTTTTATGCTGGAATAATCATTAAGCAAAGGTCTGGTTTCAAGAAGACGGCAGGAATGTTGGGAGAGGTAACATGGGTAACCTTATTTAGTATTTAATGAGCCCCCAGGTGAATGGGGGAATGGACTTTATTCAGTCAAAACAACTGCATCCAGAGAAATGTCCTGATGAAAGTGAGAAAGTCATAGCAATAACAGACAAAATTGTAGAATTCATTGTCTTTGATGACTAGCCCCGGTTAGTCACTGAAATGCTGATGATTTTTGTCACTTCACTCCACATTAAGAAGTGATGAGTTGAATCAAGGCCTGTGTTTGTTGGAAGTGAGGTGGCAATCACCTGACACTCATTCAAGGTAGTGAACATGAGTTCAAAAACAAAAAAAAAAAAAAAAAAAGCTCTTCCTGAAACAAGAAGTATTTGCTGATACCCACAGCAGAGGTATTGGAGTTGGTATCTGAAAGGCTACTCTGGTATCTCTACTGCATCTCTATTGCAGAATAAGCTAAGTCTTCAGTCAGAGAGAGGATAGAGCTGACTGAGGTGGACAACATTTTACAGTCCCAGGGATTTTTTTTTTTTTTCAATTTTCAATTGTGAACTATCACCAAAAAGCATTCCACTCTAAAGACAAAAAATATTATGCATGGAAGTTTCAAGTGTGAAATTGTTTGCATTGATGACTCTAGTTTATTAAGTGGGACGTTTGTTGAGAAGCATCTTATGGAAAAGAGATTCAGTCAGCGTTTGTTTTTTTTTTTTTTGTCAGCAGACAGCAAAGCAGCTCTGCAATAGTCAAGACTGAACTTTTTATCAATCTGCCAACACAACTAAATGATCTTTTTAACCACGTGGAGGAAATCTCTGATATTCCTCTTTAAAACCATAACAGGTCCTGAATTACTATATTTTGTTCACTACTAATACAAGTGAACAACATATTTTAATATTCAATTTTATACCCTCTTTGTGGTAGGCTCTATAGACAAAAATATAGATTATCAAGTGAAGAGATTTGAATGGTTTCACATGCACAAGCAGCTGGCCTGGCTGCCACAGCACAAAAAACATGAGTCCAGATCACACTCACACACAGAAGGAGAGTGACTGTACTCTCTGAAAAGAGGAACATGTAGCAAAACTTTAAACATTTCATGTATAACCTTTTTTACTAGAATTTATCATGATAAATCCTGGAAACTTGTCCACTGACAAATACATGTCACCACATAGTATACTAGAAGATTTTTGACAACTTGCTGATGTAGATTAGGTTTCACTTTAAAGACCAAAGTATTTTCCTTCTGATCTATGTCAGAAAAGTCTACAGTGGCTACCATTCAGATCTTTATCAAACATTAAACATGTCTACTGGGGTGGCAGTGCTTCTGAAAGTCACAGTGAGGTAGCAGGCAAGATTCCAGGGAGTTTCAGAACAAATAAGACCTGAAGTGACTTTGTCCTTGTTAAGAGGCTGGAAGGCCAGATACACTCCTAGACAAAATAAATACATTAAATACTTGACTTGCAAACATCTGGGTTATGTTTGCCAAAAGCAATAGGGCCATTAACTTATGAATGCATTGAGGAGACTCAAACATGAGTCAGAGATGAATCACCAGCACAGTGGAGCTCAGGACAAAGTTTCCATAGAGGGCACTGAACCTCAGGCACTTCAAATCTGACTGACTTTAATTTGCTAATGTTCAAATTTGTCTGAAGTATCCTGCTGGCTTGTCCGTGTCAACAACTTCTAGTCCTTCCATTATCTTTTCTCTTCCCTCCAAGTTCCTCATTAATTTAAGCAGTTGAGCATGAGCAGCTGAAGCCCTGAGCAGTGAGGGTCTCTCTCTGGAGTCCTGCTGCCACAGTCAGGAATAGACTCTGCCCTAGGAGCATTACCCACCAAGCGGGTTTGGAAGGATGAGTGAAGCCTCCCTGTGGAACAGTGATTACGGCGCATTGACACATCATGTGGAAAAGCACACTAACTCTGCATCACTAGAAAACCTTAATCACTTCCTTTTCATGGAGTAAATGACTTCCCATAGGAGATGCTGCTGTTGCACTTATGCAGAAGGATGCCACAAAATGTCTTCAACTCATCATGAAGTGCATTAAAACTGACAAGACCTTCCAAATAACCAAAATCCACACTTTATTTGAAATTATTGAAAGAGTATATCATACTTTACTTTTAAAGAATTACCAGTATTGTCCTAAGGTAACTGATAATGGAGACCAAACAACTTTTCTCAAAATATATGGGACAAAGTTAAAAAGGTCAACCTTTGATATATGGCTTCCAGTTAGTAATTTCAGAAAGACATTATTATGAGATGTAATAGGCTCAAGGAGAATCGTGGGTGAAAAAGAGGCGAAGGGCAACCTACTCAGTCTCTACGGGTTTCTTTAGGACTATATCAGCCGCAGAGGTCTGTTTCAGCACTGGCCTCGTGAGCCTAATTGGCTGAGGAGATGCTGGCCTGGATCCCGGAGGATGGCACTGGGATCCTGGGAAGAAAAGAGAGAAAAGCGGAGGAAGGAAAAGAGAAAGGGGAAATGGTAGTGTGTGTTAAGTGGTGGTGCAGGGGACAGAAAGAGAGGGAGAGAGAGCGAGAGAAAGAGATAAACAGGACATGAGAATACAGTCTGGAAGACAAATTTTCACCTTGATTGTCTGTTGCAGCACTGCCTCCATCTACAGGAGATACCAGAGTAATCACTGTCTCAGCTTTGCAGTCAAAGATAATACGATAGGAGATATTGAGTTGGAAACATATTTTTTACCCTTTACTTCCAGTCGCTCCCAGAAAAGAGGGTCTGAATAGGTTATAGAGGCAAACCGTCTTCTCACTTCGTCCTCATCTCTCTGTTCAGACACACAAAAAGGAGAAGGAAGCACACACTGTTATCAAAGGGTTCGTCTACTTAAAGTGAGTCTCCATGAATAGACTATTCCATCCCTCGCTAAGGGTGCTGGAAAAAAAGCAATACTGATAACAACTGTCATCTTAAAAAAGATACATTAATATTGGATGTTTATGATAAACATGTTATCATAATTACTCTGGTGCTAGAATCTATTTAGTTGTCCATTTAATACAGTAAATGGCTTTGAGACTGTTTTGGTTTCAGACTCTCCTTCCTCTTCTCTCAGATTTTGGGACTGCAATTAATTTTGCAAAATTTTTAAATTGCAAAAATTAATAAATAAATAAATCTTTCAGATAAATTGTTTGAAAGCTATTTTTTCTTTCAATAACCCAATAATATTATTCTCATTAACTGTTTTTGCGAGGTGAAAATCTGATGTCATGACAGCCCTGGTGTAGACCTCACAGTAAGCAGCAGCAGACCGGAGCTGTCATAACAGCTCACTATAAATAACAACCCGATGACAGGTGACCTTTCAGGTTCCACAGCGTCCTTTCACTGGTGAGCTTCTCTGTAGGGCAGCTCTCACCTGCATCTCCTCCATACGAAGCAGCATGCTCTCCAGGGTGGGGGCTTGCAACCTACACTGAGCCAAGCCCTCCACCTGCCTATCAGTCTCAGCCACCCATGCCGCACGAGCGGTGTCCTCCAACAGGTCTTCCAGCAGTTCCTCACTCAGCTGCTCAGCACTCTCAGCTGCCTGTGCAGGACAAAATAAAGGAACCCCAACTAGTAAGACTTATATGTTCCAAAAAAAAAAAAAAAAGAAAAGAAAAAGAAAAGCTACCATATTAATACACATCCAATATTTTAATTATACAAAAGAAAAACGTTAATCACATACAGGCCATACCTTTTCAAATCTGAGATTTTACATTTAAAAAGTCCTGTAGACTTTATGAGGTCCTAAAATCAGTTAATACAGCCTCAGGTAAGTAATAACACTTAATACATTGCATTGTCATTATCGATTTAACAAAAACCACGCCACAATTTGGTTGCAGTATATGAACATTAAATCCCTCATCGAAGACAAAGTTATAAAACAAAAATTAGGGAAAAAGTATGTCATTACTGCCTCTAAATTAGTGATCTGGGTAGCTAATCAAGTTCCCTTAATGAATGTATCATCAGAAAGTGTCAGCAACACTACAGTACACTTAAAGTACACTAAACACTGTAGTATAATCTTTTTTTGGGCATCTTACCCTCCCTACGGCCTGTTCAGACAGCCGACTCCTCAGAGACGCGTTGGCCCTGATCCTGGTCTCATCAGTCTGCTGAAGTGCAAAATCAAAACAAACCAAACACCACAGTAATTTGCTTTTGTTTGTCATGACAAGACATAAAAACAATAATAAAAAAGTAACTATTTGAAAGTAAACACAATGTAAGTACTATCTTGCGACTGAAGATGTATTAACCCATCCTCCAACCCACTTCTTCAGAGGACAGATTAAAGGTAAGAAAAGGAAGTGAATACTCCCACCTGCACTTCCTTCAAAAGTGGCTGAATGTTTTTTCTGGCCTTCTGCTCATCTTCATCGGCCCACTGAGTTGGCAGGACCACTTCACACCTGTGAACCAAAACAGAGCAACAATCTAAAATGTCACAGAACATCTGAAGCTGAATGGCTTCAACTTTAAAGGTGGTGAAAGGTTTTCTCCATTAATGAAAATAATACCCTTATAAAAACAAGATATAAAGACTTGCAGAACCCCAAATCAAGGCTTTAAGCCTTCTTTTTTTTTTCTTCCTTTTTTTGGTTAAAATTGAGATTGTTAAGGTCTTCTGGCCTCTGTGTCATTATATTCTCCACCCAAGCTTTTCTGTATCCAGCCAGGAATCATTACATTTAGCAAAACACATGGGTGATTAAACTTTTCACATGAATAACTTATAATCCTTGTCTGTAAAATCAGGTCGTTAGCCACTGATTAATAGGAAAGCACAACTGTAGCAATTAACGTTTAATTAAATAGAGGCATGCATGCAACACTCAATCAATGAGGAGCTTACAAGAACAGGTCAGTTATTAATAACTCAAAAGGAGAAATTACATCAATTTTGAAAGCATCTAGATTAAATTATGAGAAATAATTAAGTTCAAATTATATTGCGAGAATTGCCTGTGGCCCCAAGCAAGTGGGGTCTGACGTGAAGGTTAGAAATGACTCAGTGAATACAGAAGGCACACAGGGAGAGTAGGTATTAAGAGCCACTTTTTCTCTGTTGGACAGAACAAAAAACACAAGCTGTTTTTGTTCTGAAATTTGAGAAGTGAGAGATTAAAATCAGTTTAATCAATCAATCAATCTTTATTTGTAGAGCACTTTTCCTGCAAGTACATGCAACACAAAGTGCTTTACAGAATTAAAAACAACAATCACAATTAAAAAAAAAATGAATTAAAAAAAACGTTATGAAGAAAGCCCCTCCCTCTCACCCTCCATACTAGACACACACACAATAGGGAGACATAGCATGGCACTGAGGATCAAGGAAACACCTTTGGGGCCGTCCACACTCAGGCCCCAGGCCCCAGAGGAAGCACTGGAGTTAAAAGATAAAGACTAAAAGCATAAAATAGCAAGATATAAGCAGCAAGATTAGCATCGTCGTAAAAAGCAAGTTAAAAGCAGCAACATAAAATAGGAGAGAACTAAATAAAAACGTAAGAAGAGTTTAAAATATTAATTAAAAGCCTGATTTAAAAGGTGTGTCTTTAATCTTCTTTTAAAATTCTCAACAGTCTCTGCAGTCCTGAGGCCCTCCAGCAGGCTGTTCCACAGGTGGGGGCCATAGTGGCCAAATGCTGCCTCACCGTGGGTTTTTGTTCTAGGTTTTGGTATAGTTAAAAGGCCAGTGCCGGAGGACCGCGGGGTACGTGAGGGTTGATATGGTAAAACCAGGTCAGATAAGTAAGAGGGTGCAAGGCCGTTAAGACATTTAAAAACCAGTAAGAGAATCTTAAAATCGATCCTGAAGCAGACGGGGAGCCAATGCAGCGACTCTAAAACTGGTGTTATGTGCTCTCGCTTTCTGGTCCTCGTCAGCACGAGTGTGGCTGAGTTCTGTAATAATTGAAGATTTAAAATACCCTTTTTGGGAAGACCAGAGAGCAGGGCATTACAGTAATCCAAGCGACATGAAATAAAAGCATGCATCAGCACCTTGTACTGGCCTGAGAGAGAAAAAGGTGGACTCTGGCTATGTTCTTAAGGTGATAAAAACCTACTTTTGTTATATTTTTGATATGTGGGATAAAGTTTAGCTCAGAGTCAAAAGTCACGCCCAAATTCTTTACTGATTGGGTCGGTTTAAGATCCTTTAGTTTTGGTAAAAGTTTCTCCCTCTGGCCTTCAGGACCTATAACTAAAAACCTCAGTTTTGTCCTGGTTGAGCTGTAGGAAATTCTCTGCCATCCATGACCTTGATGTCTACATTGCAGTTAAAAAGGACATCAATTGGTCCTGTGTCATAATGAAAACTGTATGACTTGTGGCTCACCTTAATGCTTCATTCTGAGCATCTCTCCTTTTAGTTGAGCTCACAGTCAGCTGTGCTTCCAATCCACCTCCCACCTGCTGCTTTGGAGGGCTCAATGAGGGCTTCGCTGCAGAGAAGAGACAGCGAGGCTCTGGTCTCCCCCTCTGAGGGGATCTGCTAAGATAACAGCACCGTGAAGAAATTATAAACACAGGCACAGGCAGAACAGAATGACATAGAGAGGTAAAGAAAAGGAGCATTTATTTTTCTCCTGCAGTCACATGAAAATTCCAAAGTTTTACATATAAGGACACAACTAATATCTGGTCTTATGTAGTTTTTACCAGGTGTTGAAATCAAGCTAATACACTCACAGATGAACACCAACATATAACACAGTATCATTATTCAGTTCAATGCAAAACTTGCAGAGGTTTTGCAAATGAGACTGGTTCAGAGGATTCAAGTGTGTTTTGACCCAACAGTCAAACACGCATGGACATACTTATATAAAGTATTTGATGGCTGTCAATTAATTACGCAATCGCGTGTATGCATTTGCACTGGACCTAAACCGTTTTCTTGAGATCAGAATGTCAAAATATTCCAGTGTGTAATCCCAGTTATATAATGCCATTAATCATCTATTCAGCAGAGTTATGATTTTTAAAAACGAATGTGTCATGGGCGTTGAGATCAACTCACCGTTGTGGAGGAGGAGAGTGAGGGGATGTTGGCATCCAGGGCACAGAGGGCTGTTTTTGAGGGAGCTGGTTCACTCTGAGTCGAGAGGCAACTGTAGGCTGCTGGAAGCCAGCGTTTTGCATCTGATTACATAGACAAAGATGAAAAATAGTTATTTCATTTGATTATGTTAACCTTGTTGCTTAATTTGACCTTTGGCAAAATGATCTAATTTCTACTATAAAAAAAAAAGATCAGATGGTATTTTTAGTTCAGCATTCAGCTTTGTACAAATGAAGCACCTTTGTTATGTCAGCCTTTCGTTTCTCAGTAGGCACTCTTTTTCTGTAGGTAGTCTTTGCTTGAGATTGTTTCTGGAGATCTTTCAGCTCCCTCTGCTGGACAATATTGTGCAAGTGAGCCCTCAGTGCCTCTCTCCTGTTCACAGGTATATGAGAAGTTGTTTTGGGCTTTTGTGAGGCCATTCTTCTCCCAGCTGATACAAAAAGGAAAAAAATAATAAAATCACATTTTGATTCCTTTTGTTCTTAATTGATTGATAAAATTCTCCTAAAGCAGAAGTTCAGAAATAATTACAATAAACTATAAAATGAAGTCTTTACTTCTATTAAATAATAAATCGGCCTTAAACAGGTGGGTACAAACAGCGCTACCAATTAGGCAATCATGGACTCTCAATAACCTGCAGGATTTGTGGTGTGGAGATTTATATACTGCAGCAAAATCTATTCCCATGGAGATGGCATATAAAGCTTATTGTAAGTGGTTATAAAATCATCTTGCAGAGGATGCCTCTGAGCTCAATAGAAGCCAGCAGGTGTTAACTGCTCATAGGACAGAGCAGCAGGGGACCAAAGGCCAGAGCAATGCACTTCACCTTCTGTTTTTTTTAATCACTTATTCATGGCTCCTATCAATTTTCAGCCTGGCTGCAGCCGTTTAATCACAGCAGGGGGCCCGAACACAATCACAAAAAAAGCCCTTAGGTGAACTCCAAATACACAGGAGACGAAATACACTTGAGCTCATGGCAGTTTTCAAAGCTTCTGGAAGAAACTCAGCCATTAGCTTAAACTTGCAATTAGGAAGAAAAAAACATACTGCTTTAACATCAAATTCAAGCAATTGCATTTCCAAAAAACTGCTAATTAGCACAGGAAAGCAGATTTCTATGCACCTGGAATGGCCTATTAAAGTAAATGAACAATTTTTAAATGCAGAAATACTCCAGGAAAGAAAGAAAGAAAAAAAAAACAGCAATCAGTGCTCACCATGGACACCTCTTTTGTGATTTGAGGGTTTATGAGATCCTCCAGCAAGCTAAGGTGCTGGGACCCTTGGGTGCAGTTGGAGGTGACATGCTGTGATGAGGAGACTTCCTCTGTGGAGGACATGCTCGGGCACGCATCTTTTCAAGCATCTCTTGTTTGCTGAAAGCAGAATCCAGGGTCTAAGAGGAATAAAAAGGAATTTTAAGATATTTAAGTTTTATATTTTGAATAGTAACAAAAAAACAAAAACAAACAAAAACTCATTTAACTTGCATGCATATTCAGGGCCTTAAAAATATATATATTTGAATGAATCTTTAGAAAGCTAAGGTAGACGTGTCTCTCCACTGCAGTTGAACAGTAGAAGTAGCAACAAATCTTATGAAATTACTTAAATAGAGCAATGCTTAAGAAACTGTTTATTTTTGTTAACATAATTTTACACTTTGAGAGGCAGAATATTATTGGAAAATTACTTGGGTTGAAAACAAAATCATCTCATTTAATATCTACAATCTGTGCCTCACACACAGTACACCTTAGATAAACTTAGGCCTTGAGTTTTACTTTCAATGTGTAAACCAAACACAGATTAAGGTCTATTGACTGCTGAAGCCTGATAAAATGATCCACTCTTTTGACATAAAAGCTATTTAGGTTGTCTCATCTTTAGGTATGCTTACGATTATATTTCTACTGTTTGGTCTTTAAGTTAAGCGATGACAAAATATGAAGCATAAATTATTAACACAAATAATCTCTTTGGAAATTCAATTTAGAAGCAATTACGTACCTATTCTTAGTATTTAAATAGTTATGGGAGGGACTACATGTTACTCACCTCTAGTTTCTGCAGGATGTCAAGGGCCGTCTCTGGCACAGCTGAGCTCCGGTCCACTTCGACCTTAGCTGAGCACAAAGAGAGCTGACGAATGAGCTGGCCCAGTTCTTTATAGTGAGGGGGCACCTGGGTGCGAGACAGGTCTGAGAGCTGCTGGATTATAACCTGTAAGGCCCTGAGTGCCCCACGGTGGGCAGCTGCAAGCCTGTTTATTGCAATGGACTGAGAGAAGAGGAGACCGTAATTCAGTTTACTGTTCTCAAAGCTGTTAATTCAACAATTTTCTTGACAAGAAATGTGGCAAGACTCAACAAAAAGACCCTTTCACCAACACAGACAAAAAAAACTAAACAAAAAACATTAAAATAAAACACTTGTGTCTTCAGAGCCAGTGTTTGGATACATTATCGACTAGTACAAAGTTCATTATTTTGAGTGATGAGAGGCCAAAAAGTCCATTTATATACTGATTTTCACTAAGCTGTCATCATTATCAATAGATAGATGCTTCTATGGAGCAGGAAACTTTTACACTGCTGAGGACGTACCTTTTTGGTTTCCCAGGTTTTTCTCTCTTTGTAATTTTTCAATATCTTCTTGTATTTCTTTTACCTATTAAACAGTTTTATAGAGTAATGTTTAGAGATGCAGTACAAATGAAAAAGTCAGTGGCGATTTATTTATCAATTACATGTGGGAGAACTTCAAATACTTGTTGCTGAAGAACATAAATGACTCGTGCTGAGCGGGCTGCCTGCTTCTGCCTGCGCATCTCCAATTTGGTTTCCTCTTCAGGTTCCAATGGCTCCTCTGTTTTGCTTCCTGTAGTTTCAACCCAATATGATATATTTCCATGTGAAAATTGTGTGCTAAGTTTTTCAATTTAGTTTCTATTATGTAGTGCAAATTCACAACAAAAGTAATCTTGGGGCACTTTGGAGAGAACAATGACAACAAATCATAAGGCAACAATACTTGCTTGAGTTAAGTACCAAGCTGTTCTCATGGGTTACCTCTGTTGGCTAGCTCCTGCACCTTCTGAATATACACTTCCAGCTCATTTTGCAGCTTGCGGATCTCATGGCTTAAAGGGCCTGTTTGGCTCTCTCTGCCGGCATTAGACCAGGGTCTCTGGTTGGAGGAGACTTGCCAGGACAGGGCATAGAGGAAGCGGGATATTTTTTCAAAGAATGTTGTTTGGAAACAGGTTGAGTCACCTTCTCTTTTGGAGAAGAGGCTTTTGCCCTCGTTTTACTTGGACTGGCCTCTAGCTCCTAATGAGAGAGAAAAAGACTCAATTTATTCTTTGCATGAACAAAAACAATTGCTTAAGGATGTCATAAACCACTTAACTATTATAGATCTTTGATTACAGTTTATCTTTTATGAACCTTGCATTATCAATATATTTACCTGAAACAGCTCCACATCACTTGTTTCAAAGGCAGAGGCCTCTTGCAAAGGTTTAGCAGACAATTTTGACAGTGACTCAAGCTGCCTTCGTCTTAGATCTCTCTTGGCCAGCTTAATAGCAGCCTGAAGCCTCTCCTCAGAAAGGGTGGTGAAGCTGAAGGAGCTCGTAATACTGTCCACTCTCTCACGCATCTCTGATCGTGGCAACAATCTCTCTATCACAATGGGGGCTGGAGGGCCGACGAGAGTGGCACGGTTGATGGTACTCGCAGGGATGCCTTCATTGAACAAGAGCTGTTGGGTATAAGATACAAATTCACAAGAAAAATGTCTTCACTTTTTTTTGAAATCTTTAACATCCAAGACAATGCATTGCAACAATCCAACATCAAATATTACACTGACTGATTTTTCTCAAATTCTGGGGTCTGAAAAAGATCAGCGTGACATTTGTGTTCCTAGAGCAATAACTGTCAAAATACTGGCGAGTTATTTTTTTTTTTTTATTTTATTTTTTTAAGTAAAACACTTGAACACTTCTTTGGAAACCTTGCTTCCATTTTGTGTTCTAAGTATTGGCCAGAGTAGCAAGCTTTTGTCATTTGGAGGCTTGTAGCAGGAAAAGTTTAAGCCTTTTGCAGAGTTGCATTGTGTGAGGGAGGCCAGATTTTCCTTCGTTTTGATGTATAATTGAGATCCGTTGAGTCAAAACGCTTGGAGTAGTTTAAAGGAAAGGTTTCTCCTTTTAACTTTCAGGCTGCTCCACTCTGGCAGTTTGTCATTCTGTCATTCTTTTCTATGGGAATGTTTGCCGATAAATCGCCGATTTTCTCGGAGTCGGTTCAATGCCCGTTCGAGAAAAGTCATTTCAAGCATCACGAGAGCGAGCTGGTCCTTTGAGCCCTTGAGCCGCGTTTATTCTACAATATAATATCGTGTGACTGCTGCTTTCACATATATATAATCTGAAGCTGGTTTTACAGCAATTCCACCAATAATACATACAAAACAACGCTTCAAAACGAAAGCAATATTATTTTCTATATATGGGAGGTTCAGTTACTAAACTGATGCAGTGAACTTAACTGTAATGACAAAGTAGGAGCAAATATGGGAGCATATCATCAAAATGTTGTTCACCTTGATTTGGGACGTCCCGGTAGGTAAACTGTTTCGGCTTGAGCTAACAGCAACCCACCCTCTTCCTTGACTTTGCTGTCCCAAGGAATAAATGGGATCTTTCTGTAAGAACTGTGCAGTCATCGCAGCGTAAACATCATCCAAGTGACGTCAAATCAGTATAAAATTCTTGGTTATTAATGTTAATAAGCGGCTATGGTTGCATTGAAGGTAAATTCGTTAACATTAACTTAAGACCAAAGTCGTCCATTTCTCCTTCGCTTAAAAATACTTCTTCCAGTTTCTACAGGAATAGTAACTCTCTGGCATGAATAAGTCTGCGTATATAGGAGCTTACTCAAAGTGAATTAAAACACAGCACTTGTATACATGTAAATCAAATATTGACTGAAGAATTAAGACAATTTGAAAGAGCGCCATGACAACAGAATCAAGCAGGAAGTCGCTTTTCGCCCTAAAAACTACGGAACGTCAAATAGGTCAAGAATAATCCTAAATAATCTTGCAAGTATTTAAACCCGAAGTTATCTGTTATAATATTTACACCTGCATGAAGTGTATTTTTGATATGAAATGTTTAAAACAAATAATATTTAAATACTCGACAGTGGACAATAAAGAAATGTTTTAAAAAGCAATACAAATCCAATTTAGGTGTGCGGTGACTTTAAGAGCGTCAACATTATCCGGAAGTAGTAGAGTTGATTTTTTTTTTTTTTTTAACTAGCTACTCCAATGTTCAGGGTTCAGTCTTGACTCTCTCCAACTTCAGTGTCACATCTGCAGATTTTCAGTTGAAGTTTGTGCTTTTTCCAAATTAATTTGAGTGAAAGCGATGGCCCGTTATGAAGAAGTGAATGTGCATGGGTATGACGAGTTCTGTAAGGCTGTGTCTGAGAAAAAAGGAAAGGAAATCTTTGCTTATTTTTCAGGCAATAAAGACGCTGAAGGAAAGAGCTGGTGTCCAGACTGTGTCAAAGGTAATTTTAGATATCTTCAACCTTGAATATGTCGTGTATATAATACACTATGCATGCACTACTTTTCTGAAAGATGTGTTTAAATGTTTGGTCATGCAGACTTGTATTGGAACTCTTATGTCGTGGTAAAACATATTAGGTATATTGTTGGCTTTTTTGCACTTTATATAAGCTATTTAGATTTTTTTTTTTTTTTTGTCCCATTTTCAGCTGAGCCAGTTGTAAGAGGAGAAATGACTCATCTTCCTGAAGACTCTGTCTTCATCTACTGTCAAGTTGGAGAAAGAGCTTAGTCAGTGTTTTTCTCTGTGTGTTTCCCCCCAAAAAACAATATTATTGTCTGGGAAAATATGAATGTTTTTCCCCCAAAATAATTAAATAACAGAAATTTGAACTAAACTAAATCTGCTCGGATGGAAGCCATTGCTTTTATTTTGCACCCTAAAATGACTTAACATGTTCATTGAACCCTCTATGTGAAAGATTCAGTTAAAATGAATCTGCTTTTAGACTAAAGTATAATTTGTATAGGAATGCTTTACCATACCTGACTAAAATAAACTATATTTTAAACTTTTGCAATCATTCCACCTTTCAAATGTAAATTTTAAATGTCTAAATAAGACCCCCCTTGTCAATGTTTCTATTTCACAAAGTTATACTATCAGCAGTCTAATAATGCCTTTTTTCGTGCCTTAGCTGGAAAGATCCGAATAATGACTTCAAGAAGACGTTGAAGTTGACCGGAGTTCCCACTCTGCTGCGATACAACACAGTAAGAGTGTTTTTGAATGATGATTCATGAATATTTTAAAGATGAGAACTTAGTTGAGAAACTGATTTTCAAACAGTTTATAAGAAAATGAAAAGCACAGTTTCAGTTCCAACTTAATGTCTGCGGAAGATGCCAGCAGTAATCGCTAACAACGATAAGGCTGCTTACAGAGAGGAGGTTCATATCCTGGAAACAGGGTGCCTCGACAATAAACTCTCCGAATGTCTGTCAAACCAAAGACATGGTTATTGACTTTAGGAAGCATAGGGAAAAGGTTCACACTCCCATTTTTAAGTCGGGGCATCAGGAATGGACAGGATTACTTCATTTAAACTCTTGGCTGTGTACATCAGGAATGATTTGTCATAGTCGTCGACCACTCATATCTCTGCATCCGTCAAAGCTGATCACCCGCTGGTACAGCAGCTGCTCTGCTGCAAATTATAAGATTTCCAGCTAATGGTGAAGACAGGAGAGCATATCATTGGCTGTTACCTGCCCGCTCTGCAAGGCATCCTCAATACAAGTTGCCTCAGGAAAGGCGGGAGGATCATTAAAGCCTCCTTCCACCCTTTTCCAAAGTTAATTGCTCACATTCAACAATATGTTTGCACATTACTACCTCATGTACCTTTCTCTTTATTTGTGTGTGTGTGTTTTAAATTACTATATATATACTATATATATATATATATATATATATATATATATATATATATATATATATATGTATGTGTATGTGTGTGTATGTATGTATTAAGCATACTTGGCATGCTATTGCTGGACACCATTTTGAAATTTTAGTCTTTGCAGCATAAAAAGCCATTTATGTTGTTTGTTTCAGCCTCAGAAGCTGGTGGAAGAAGAGTGCCTCAAAGCAGAGCTGGTGAAGATGTTGTTCACTGAAGACTGAAGAGTCCTCTGCTGTTCAAAGTACTGAAAGAATTTAATATTTCTTGATCAATTCAGAAATACAAACAAATTGTACCACAATTCCATCGTGGAATATCTCCGGAAAGGAAACATTCTGCTTTCTGTTATTGCATTGGAATCAATACAGTAATGTGAAGGATTAAGTCTGAAATGTAACACTCTAATTGTTGATTAAAGGATGATTGAAATTTTTACCCTGACTATTTTGTTTTTTTATATATATTTTTTTTTTCTTCACTTTCTTGTTCATTTTAATACCTGGTACCACTCAACGTCATCATGTGACTAAAACAGACAGAAAAGAAAACACTGAGTGCATAAAAGCAGTGTTTTTGGCAGTACAACGCCATAGCTATTGATGTAAAAAAACTTAAGTGATTTAGGTTATAATCAAGAAAACCATGGAAAATGGTAAGATATCAGCTCTTAAATAAAACTCTTATGAGCAATCTTTGTGGTTATCGTTATGTTTGTCCAAACAAATGTACCTTCAGTTGTACCAGGCATTAAAATGAACAAGAAACTGAAGAAAACAAGGGTGGTCTAATAATTTTTTCCGTGACTATATATTCAGAGCTAGCACAGCCCCTTAGACCCCTGTCCAGAAGAGCACATTGCTGAGAACAGCTAAGATCCCGCACAGAACCCTCAGGCTTCCAGGCTTCCAGGCCTCTGGTATAAATATATAAATATACATATATATATATATGTGTTGGTGTGTGTGTGTGTGTAGATATATACATATTTTGCTGCAAATCCAACTGCCCCCTCATGGGGACACAATTAGATGAAGTTGAAATTGAGCCAGAAATTCTTGTGGTTGAATATATATTTTCCTCTTGTGAACACTAGGGGGCAGCACGTCCTTAGAAGTACTACTCTCACCCCAGCCTTAAGGGGGAAAACACTGAATTTAATTTATAATTATTTAATGAAACTTATTAGATCACCTTACTCCTATCGTGCAACACATTAATGTCGAATTTTGTCATCAAGCCATATCTACGGCTTATTTTAATGTGAGTTGAGAGAAAGATTGAGGACACAAACCGAACATGACCAGACATTATACTAATTTAGCCTCATTTGGAGCTCTTAACGCGGGGAAATGTGTGTAAGAATGAGGAGATCGAGTATCCTCTTCCAGAAACAGGCTCCGCGGTGAAAGTGAGCGCTTTCCTGAAAAGAGCGCAACCGCTGTTGCAGTCAGGGCCATTTAAGCGGAGCGCATTCCTGCACAGCGCTCACAGCAGCGGAGAGACTCACACCGCAACGCCTCGCCGGGGCTGGGAGCTCACCGAAAACCTCAGATTGGAGGTGGAGGAAGTGCCGGCTGTCGCCTCGACGTAGCGGGATACATGATCAGCGGCTGAGGCTCACAGGTGTGTGTGTTCGAGGAGCGTGCGCAGCCATGTCGGAGTTTCTGGTGGGTCTGCTCGGGGAGCGGCTCGTCAACGGCGAGAAAGCCGAGGTGGACGTGCAGTCTCTGGGAGCCAAGCTGTCGCTGGTCGGGCTCTTCTTCGGGTGCAGCCTGAACGCGCCGTGCAAGCAGTTCAACGCCAGCCTGTGCGAGTTTTACAGCAGGTTCAAAAAGACGTCTGAGCACAAGGACAAATTGGAAATCGTCTTCGTTTCGTCTGATCAGGACCAGAAACACTGGCAAGACTTTTTGCAGGAGATGCCATGGCCTGCGTTACCTTTCAAAGACAGACACAAAAAGGTAAGATGGGCAGTGGCGATGAAACGCAGCGGTGCTGGAGCAGGGTTTGCTCTCCTTCCTGCGAGCTGCAAACGCGTTTATTCTACTATTCTAATATTCTACTCATCCCCGGAGTCCAGAGGTTTCATTTAGTTGAGGTGCACAAGATCAGTTCGACCATTAAGTTACTTTTCTTTGGTCGCAATGCTGAAACCTGAACGCATTCAAATGAGCGTGAAACTGATTTCATGAAGTTAATGTCATTGACTTATAAGACCCAGAAGTATGTTCTTATTAAAAATCTGAATTGAAATCAGTCCTATTACTTTTCCAATATCTAATCAAGAAACTCTAGATATGTTGGATATGTGAAAAGTAAGTGCTTGCATTGGAGAAAAAATATCAGAAATGTTATGTCACTTAAAGATAATAATCTTTAATTTCTTTTGATAGCATTTGCAGTCAGTGACGGGACTATTTCAATTTAATCAAGGCATCATAAATATGCCAGTACAGACATTCCTGAGTTATTATTAGGAGAGGAAATACCTTTAATTTCCCCCCTATTTCCGTTTTGCACGGGTTAATGATTTTATCTAGATAATTGTAGAAACATGAAATTTCATTAGAACCCAGCAAGGCAGTGTCATTATGAGGCATCTGTACTGGTAGTCAGTTTGCTGCATTTGCCTCCTGCCCTGTGTGTGTGTGTGTGGTGTGTGTTTAAGGCCTTGTATTTATATTTAGCTATTATCTCATCTGTGGCGTTGTCAGATTTTTCTGATGGCATAAATGAAGCCCTTCTTTAAATATCAGAAAAAGCTGCTTTGATATATATATATATATATATATATATATATATATATATATATATATATATATATATATATATATATATATATATATATATATCTCAAAGCAGCTTTTTCTAATATTTAAAGAAGGGCTTCATTTACACTGTTGTACATTGCATACATCAGATTGCAATAGCAGACCCCGTTTTAGCTTTAATGTAGGAATGAAACAAAAATTCTTGGTTAACATCTTGCAAATAGATTACTAAAGCATATTAAAAGATGCACATCATAGCAGGTGTGATGTATATATTTTTTACATATGCTAAAAAAAAAAAGCCTTTTCATTTTTTTCCTGAATGACAGAGTTGAGTCCAGCGTTGCTCGGCGTGAGCGTGTGCAGGCTGCCAGAGGGCTGTGCCAATGTCCTGTTAACAGCACAGGTTTCTTTCACTTGCTCTGAAGCTAGATGAGGCATAAACAAAGACACATGCCCGGCTGCAATTGGTTTGGCATCAGTAAGTTAATTCTGATGACATCTTCAGAGTTAAATTCCCCTTTACATTTGAAACTATGTAAACAATGCAAACAAAGACCACTGTGACCTTTTTTCTTTTTTTTTTTTTTTTTAAGATGAGGCCTGCTGACAATTATAGGAGGACTGGTTTCTGAGATGAGGAAATGAAGAATAGTGCACAACAGTCCAATCTTGCCCACTTTCATGTTGTATTTTAAAATCACATTATCTATAAAAATGACCTTTTTCCTTTTTTTTTTTTTTTCTTCTTCTTCTTTTTTTTTCCCCGAGAAATTATGTATCATTTTCAGTCTGGCCTCTTTTCTCTTGTGAAACCTTAACTCTTCTTTGTGTGGGTGAGGTAGGACTTGCACTGAATCATTGTCTCATAAATTCTTTCTGATAACCAGCGATGATTTGTGTTACACTTGATAATAAAGTCAAGGCATGAACGAGGCTCGGGGGGGGGGGGGGGGGGGGGGGGGGCTTGTTGTCTGGGGTGGAGCACATCCAGTGTAACAGAGTAGTGTTATTGGACTCAAACCGAAAGAGGGGAAAAATAACTGACATCAACACGGGCATTGTCCATTTTCTTGCTGGTGGTCTGTTTGCTGTCAGGGCCTTGTGAGAAATATTGCGCTGCAGTTGTGTGTCTTCGTTCTGCAGAGGCCTGCAGTTTTGTTCTGTTTGGGCTTCGGCTGCATTTTCTAATTCTAACGCAGAAGGTTTTTGCAAGCTGTAATTTCTGTGTTCATGTATGCTGGGATGTGTGCATTCAGCTGGACCTCGCTGTTTCTCCCATCAGTCAGTTCATGTTTATCTTTAGAAGTGCTGACGTGAAGTTTATTCCTTCTTAGGGTTGTAAATGTTTTGGTTATAAGTTATTGGTTTTTTTTTTTTTTTTTTTTTTTCTTCAAATGAGTGCCAAATATTTGCTTTGTCTCAGCTTCTCACACATAAGGACTTCAGGCTCCACTTTCACATTCGTTATCACGCTCCATGTATTTTGATTTCTGATTACTGGTTGAATCATGTGAGCACACATTTTTGAGCCAAAACAATGACTGGACCAGCTGAAAAATCCACAGTGAATAATTAGCTGACTGGATGATAATGAACACAATTCTTAGTTGCAGCCATAATTAACTGCTTATTGTGTTGGGATTTGTGTCTTTTGGTGAAACGTAAGGTTGAAATCTCTTGGCAGAATTGCACAAACTTTTTTTTTTATTGTTTTTTTTAAGTCCAATTGTGCTTCTTGAATGAAGATTCTTTTGGGGGGAAGGAGGACTGGCGGGTGTTAAAAATGAACAGCGGGGGGGGGGGCTTTAATTTGGCTTTCAGCAGATGAATGATTTTAAATGTGAACATCGCAGCTCTTGAGAATCTCTTTTTTTCTATAGATGAGCGCAGACAGACCCGGTGGGTGCGTGATGTTGACCCAGTGAGGAACTCTGTTGACGTTGTGGGTCTCTGGACTAAGTGGCCCTATCAGCTCTCCTCTCGGGTTTTCCTTTGACTCGGTGCAAACAGACCTCATATCCTGGAGAAGGGAGTCATTTTTTTTTCAGCTGTGCCTCTCAGACCTTCGCCGCCCACCTCAGGTTCTCTGACTTTACCTCCTCCCTCCCTTTCTTTATCCTCCTCCTCCTCTCTCTGTTCCTCCTATGCCATGCACTGACTTGGCCATCTATCTCCCACCGCAGGCTGTCCTCTCTTTCTTTCACTCTTGGCTTATCCAGGCTTTCCTGTTGCAGGAAATGTTTGTTACTTAATCAAGAAAGGATAATGTCCTTCATTAAACGTCGATAGAAAAAAAAAAATTCTTCTGTTCACTTAAAGTCGAGGCCAATTTTTATTTAATATTTTCCTGGAAAAAAGGTGAACTCGCCTTGTAATCCTCCAGCTTGTAACGATAACCACCAACAACCTAATAAGAGTGTAACTGTCTTTCATTTCTTGGTGCTAGATGATTTTTTTATCTTTCTTTGTGTGCAGGTCCTTTGTTTTTTTTTTTCTTAAGGTTTTTTTTTTTTTCATTTTAAAGAAACACTTAGCTCAGTTATACATAGCTTAATGGGTTTCTACCTCATTTTCTTGAGGGGTTGTTGAAATCCAGACAGGTTAAGGAGTCAGGACATTGTTTCTGAGCAGCACAGCAGTACAGCACTGCTCCTGTCCCTCGAGTAGCACCATGGAGTGAGTGGACGTCTGTGTTCAGAGGAGGCCAGCTGTCCGGCCGCCGTGACTAGCTGGCACTGCCTTACATGGACTTGTGCAGCAAGAGAGAACGGCATTGATGTATTTAAACAAGTTAAAGCCTTGGCAAAAGGTGACGTGGAAGCCCAACTCAACTAAAGGTGGAAAAGGAGCTGAAACGGCGTGGAAGTCGCTCGATGGGGAGAAAGGCCTCTTGTCTGAGTCCTCCTGGCCAGCGGTTCTCCTCTGCGGTCGATCCCCAGAGGCCGGACGCCTGCTCACTGCCTTGGCTCCCTGCCAGGGGCTGAGTTTGCCGACGAGGTGGCTCAGAGTGGGTCTGAGGACTCCTTTCATCAGTATGTCAGTGATCTGCTGAAAACTGCACTGCACTCTGCCCATCATCTGTCGCAGCTCCTCTTGTCCTGTGACCACGGAAGTGTTTGGAAAGGAGCTTGAACTGTTTCATCTGCAGGTGGTAACCTTCTGCTCTTGACCTACTGATAGATTAGACTCCGGTTTATTCTTTTGGCCTGTAGTGTTGGAAGGTCCCTCCCTCTTTGTGTGTGTTCACTCTCACAATGGGAGCAAATAACTCAGCAGGGGCATTTTGAGGCCTCTCTGATGTGGAGCTGGAAAGTTTAGACTTAATTGCAAGACTCAAAGAGGATGACTTGTCACCAGTTTCTGTTTAACGCCTAAGAAGTGATTTTATATTGTTCCCAAATTTGCTCACCATCACTACTGAGGAAAAACTGCTGCTACTAAATCATCAGGACTCAGACAGAAATTTATACATGATCAGGTCATAAATAAACCTGATTATATTAGAAAAGCATTTACAGCAAAATTGGGGCCAATATAAGAAGCTAAATAAAAGTAGTCACACATTTTTTATGTTCGGAGCTCCAGCTGTGAACTTCTCTTTTCTAGATGTCTAATCCTTCTTACTTCAGCTGCTTATTTAGAGGCTTTAGTATGTCGCCTAATATGAAGTTGGCTGTGGGACTGAGGAGAAAATAAACTAATCCTTAATTCAAGGCATTTGACTTTGGCAGACTTAACATAGAGTGAAATTTTGGTTAAATTTTTTTTTTTTGTTGTTGTTGAGCTGCTTTTGAAGGGGTATGGCTTTTGTGGAATGTTAGGAAAATAAAATGAGGAAAAATAAACCAACACAAATTTGGAAATCACATTTCTTTCTTTTTAGAAGACAGATTACTGATATTTTTCTCTCAAGGTTTATGTGAGGTTGGGCTTTCTGCACCACATGTATTCAGTGGAACATTTTCACTTCTGTAGGAAATATTCAGGTGGTGGACAAAGATTCACCCAGAGAAAATGCATCGTAAAAAGTACATCAGCCACAGGCCCGAGACCGTAAATCACCCAAGAGTTTCACGTGGTCGTTGCTTTTCACAGTAAGAATAGCACCGCAGTAACCAAAGAAAATCTAGAAAAATAATGCCATCGATCAAATGCATCTTTAGCTTTGTTTGTTTGTTGTATAGTTTTTGCTCTTTAATTGCGAAATTGGCGTGTTTATGAATTGTAGAGTCTGTAACCGCAGTGTTTTATGAACATGAATGAGAAACCACATGAGAAGATCTGCAAGGCCCAACATCTGCTGCAATATGACGTCTGAGCGTATGTTGATTAATTTCTCAGATTTTAATTTTATCAGAAGGCAAGTTATTTTCTCTCTCTTTTTCTTTCCTTCTTCTGGTTAATTGAAAGGCAGCATTTGCTTCTGTTAGGTCAACGCCCAGAACACCGATTGTGATTAGTGAACTAATGAAGAATGAATGTAATAATATTTAAATGATGCTGTAAATTCACTGTGACCATTGTAATTACGAATGGTTGTACATTCCATTTTACACCATCTGTTTTTTTTTCATTTTTTTTTTTTCGGGGGGGGGGGGCTTGTCACACAAGCTGTGCCTCTGACTGTAAAATGACCTCGCAGAAACTTGCGTCGACTCCGGCTGCATGTGTGCGCATCTGGCTGCAGAACTGAAGCTTGACTCCATTCTTTTGCAGCTGTGAGGCCTTGTTGCTGTGTGCCATGTTTGACAAGAGCTTATGTAAGGAATGTGTGCAGACACCTGCTGCACTAAAGCCGCTCTAAGGCCAGAAGGCATGGAAACAGTGTGTGTTTTGTGAAGACTCTGGATACTTGGCAGTGCCAACTGTCACATCTCACACCACCAGGCTTGTGTTACTATCTCTTTTCACTGGCCATTGTGGCCTCTTTACAGCGAGATGTGTAATACTATGAGAGGCGACAATGGGGATTTCATGAGAGGTAAAGTTCAGGGGCTTAAGTTACCCAAGTGAGAGTTTAAGAACAGTCGTACTGTGTGTCTTGTAAAACCCTTTGCCTCTTGCAACTCAATCTGTTTTCACTTCTGTTAAACGACGACGCACAATAGCTGTAAGGCTGCGACCTCTGTCTGCAGTCCACGAACCAACGAAACGATACCACGGCAGTGAATTTTCCTCTCTGTCGTTCTGTGTTCTCCAGCTGGATCCTGTGCAGTTTGCAGACAGGACTTTCCAAAGCTGAGTGACGTTAAAGATAATAGACACATGGTTGATATATTTGCCACCGTGTCTGCAGTAGCTCTCGACGAGAACAGCAGATGACTCATTTACTTGCGTGCATCATCCCAAAGCCAGCCCAAACTGTAACATACTTAGCTGTAAAATAGTCCAAACCAGTGCTGCGTAAAAGTTCAGCAAGAAATCATTCGATATTAATTTTGGATTCTGGTGTCGACAGGATAACGGTTTAGTCATCATCTGCTTGTGCTTTATATATTTCCATCCAGCTCTATCTGGATTTGCTCTTCTTATTCTTCAAGCTAAGGATGGGCCGTGGCATCCAGACCCTCCCCCAGTCGACTCCTTCAGTCTGTAATTGCCCCACACTGCAGCTCAGCAGCCCTTTCCAACTTAATAACAGCACAGTGGCCTCAGGGGCGTCTCGCCATCCAGAACTGCCTTTCCTTTTGCCTTTTGTTATCTCCTAGATTGAATCTTGGTTCTTTGTTATTTCCCAGTTTCCTCCTCATCGGCACCACTGATCATATTTCTTAATATAAATGGAAAGGACACTGATGGATGTGTTCTGTGCATTGTTGGACTCTGCAAATTTAAGTCTTTCTCACAAAGACACAATAGAATCCCTCTCCGGCAGGATATTTGCTCCATCTGGAAGTGAGACTGTTGATTAGGTGTAAATGTGGTCGTAGTTTGACCATTTCTGAAGTTTCCCCTTGAAGGATAACCCCTAACCCTCCATTGGGCAGCTACCCAGCAGAGGATGGAAGCACTGGCGTGTCTATACAAGCTGTAAACCCCCCATTTTCTGTGATGTATTCATCCAAGTGTAAGTGCTCCTGCAGCTCCTGCGCCTGTCTGAAAGGAGCCTTTCTGTACAAGGAGACCCAGAGTCTCAGCATGTAGCATGGCACACTGGCACCAGCCCGCTGTCTTGACTGGTTTTGCTGCTGCTCTGTGGCTGGCAGCAGCTGAAGCAGGCATGCAACTGGCTTTGCATACAACCAGTCATACAACTGGCAAGCGTGCATTTTGACAAAAAGGGAAGCTTTAACTTTCAGAGTGCAAGGCTTTTTAAACAGTAATATTTTTCTGTAGATCTTAAAAAAGTAGGAGTGGGTTATTTTTCATATTAAAATTTGAGTTTCAGATTTCTTTGAAGGAATATTGTTATTATTCCTAGGAAGCTCCCATCCAGCTACGGTCAGTTAAAAATAACACCCAAAGTAACTTCGGACACCAACACCTTTGACTTTACCGCAAAATGTCTCAAATCACCAGCAATGAAAATAGCTCGCAGTACTATGATGGAGATCATGGCGGAAGCCACTTGGAGACTCTATGAACTAATGACATTAGAGAAAACTAAGAAGTGACCGGGCAACAGACCAAATGATCTGGGATGGTGTCATTAAAGCATATTAGCCTCCACTCCTCTAAGGGTACCCGCTGAGCTGCAGCAACTTGAAAGTTCCTTTGTGCTTCTTTAACATGGCCCAGTTTTGCACTGATGCTCTTAAACTGTATGCATTGTAATATCAGACCACTGGTGCACCACATCTGCATGCAGATGTCTCTGTTGTACATGGGACAGTTTCAGAACAGCTAACCAACTGAAAAGAAAATTATTATAACTGTTATTGTTTTATTTTAGTGGGAAACTGCAAACATTTTAGCTTGGGGAGGCAGCCTAAGAATGTTTTGAAGAGTCTTAGGTTTCTGTCAATGTTGTGTGACAGAATACAAAGGAGCATTTTTCCAGAATATCCTACCATACAAGGCCACTGCAAAATTTCTTACTTGAGTAGTAGCAGTACTAGTAGTAGTAGCAGTAGTAGTAGTAGTAGCAGTAGCAGTAGTAGCAGTAGTAGTAGTAGTAGTAGTAGTAGTAGCAGTAGTAGTAGCAGTACTAGTAGCAGTAGTAATAGTAGCAGTAGCAGTAGTAGCAGCAGCAGTAGTAGTAGTAGTAACAGTACTAGTAGCAGTAGTAGTAGCAGTAGCAGTAGTAATAGTAGCAGTAGTGTCGCTTGAGACTGGAAAAAGGTCTTATTTGCACATTAACAGGCGACAGAAATTGATTGGGCAGCTGATGAACTCTTCTGATTAAATGCCATTTTGAGATTACTGACATCAGCCAATCACTTCTGTCTCACAAATAAAGGCGTAATGCAGCCTAATGGTGTGGCAGCTGTTGGACTACGATTACCTGTGGACTGTTATCTGCTAACTTTTTTTTTAAATGTTTTTATTCAACAGCCAATACATTTTACAGCCAGGAAAAGAAGCCTCCAGAGAAATACTAATTCTTTGCTGGTGTAAGAACCATGTACTGCGAGTCATAGGAGGTGGTGGGAGAGTTGTAGGATTATTGTGGCCAGTGAGACCAACTAAAACTCTGTAATTGACTTTAAAAAGGGAAAAATATATGTTAACAAGTAAATGAGCACAGCCAGTGTCCAGCCGCCTCATCCACACAGCTTCAGTTTTATAAAGCAAAATTAATGCAATCGGGTCATCTTCACACTTAATATTTCAGCACCTCCAGTCACATTATTAGCTGCTGTGCAAACAGCAGTAGGCTGAAGGTTATCATTTGGACTGGAAAGGGGGCTTTTTAACGCCAGCTGGTGATATTGCAACACCGAACAGTGTTTATAAAGACATTGGAGGAATGTTTTTCATTTGTGCAGTTTTAAACAGTGCATGTAAATATTGTTGTGTGGCTCAGAACAATTTTGATGAACGCAAACTGCTCTTTGCCACAGTTTACAAAGGTCATACAATAATATTAGCACTGAAAATGGGGACAATGTGGTCATTCACATTGAGCAATTCTCTCCAATAAACCGGGGCCACTTTTTGAGCAAACGGCTACATGAGGAAGTGTTTCTCTAGTCTGGTGCATGACTAACCCCGGCTTTAGCCCAAACAAAGCACTCAGCTTATTTTGGTCAAGCAGGGGTCACCTAGTACAATGCTTTAACCTGCCACTTTACCACCGCTGTCTTAGATTAGCACATTGATTAGAGTTAAAGGAAACTGCTTGCACGCTTTTGTCCATCAGCAATTCACCTTGATATCAATATGTTATTGATCATCTGATCAAACTCTGAACTATTCCTACAGTGAAGCCCCGACAGTGTAACCGGACAGCAGCATTAACATGCCACATCTCAACAGTGACTCCCTTTTGACAGCCTGTCAGCATGTGTCAACTTTCAGGAATTTGTCAGCCCAGTCAGGAAACCAAACAAGATTAAAATCCCAAAAATCTTTGTCTCAGATGTTGTTGTTTGTTTAATTTCTTGTCTCCTCTCATTTCACGGAGCTGATGTTCATGTCATGTTTCGACCCTGTAGATCTCACATAATTCGGATTATCTGGTTTTAACTGATGGTTGATCCTCACTTTACTACAGACAGATGCTACATTTACAACGAGCTGTTAATCTTTTGCAGCATAATGAGGCAGCAGATGATGTATCATATATCTAATTAGGTCAGATGCCGCTGCGCGCCGCCTCCTCGAAGAATCTTTTCCATAATATTGAATCAGCTCTCTCATTTTGGCTCATGGTGTCTCTTGGTGAGAAGTATGGAGTTTTTACAGTTGGAGGAGCACGAGGAAGTCTAAGTAACCATCTTTTATATGTACTTTTCTGCCACAGCTCAGCAGTTCAGTGCTATTCAAGAATAGTCTGTCTTTTTTTTTTTTAAAAAAAAAAGCTCTATTTGCTAAGTTGGCCCGCTGCAATAAGAAAGTTGGAAAAAATTACCGTAGCTCATTATTTTTCTAATAACTAGAGTGTCACCTGGAAGTCTTTGCAGGTGCACACAGCTCCTGCTCCTCCAGGAGACTGCTCGCAAACAAGCGCACTTGAAACTGGATCATTTAATGTGTTTATGTTTCGGTTACGAGTGGAATATTCAGCATCATCCGCAGCCAGGCTTGCAGAGTTTAGCGAGCGAGTGTCATTTAACACCACTGGAACGAGGCGCTCGTACATAATTGCACAATATATCTACTTGGGGGGGAAAAAACGCATATGTTGATAATTCTTCTTCGAGCCTTGCTGTGTGTGTGTGTGTGTGTGTGTGTGCGCACATTCAAGTCACATGATTCTTTTGGAATACATTTGGGAGCTATTATTCAGGGTCACTGGTGGGCAAACTAATCTGGAAAATAAATAATGGTGCGGCAGTGCCCATAAATTGGTCCATGCTGCAGCATTATTCTTGATTCCATGTTGACTTCTGCTGAGAGCCTGTCACTAGGGCAATGCTAAGGTGTGTGTAGTCTTACCTTCTCATGCCAATTATTACTTGTAATGATTGATGCATGATCTGCTGGTATGTGGATGGTCTAACAAAAAAACCTCCAAAATAAATAAAATTATATTAAAAGAATTATTCTGCTGGCTTGAAGCTATGTTGATGGGAAAAAAATGCAACCCAAAAGAGCCCTCTTGACTTCATCTGATTCATTATCCACAGTGCACTGTGTGCTTGTTGCCTACTTATTTTGGGGAGTACTCAGATTCGAAATTTAAAATGCACCTCACCGACTTGCTAATGCAAAAAATGCTTTCAGAGACTGTGCAGCTGAAATACAAGCATTGTTTAAAATCATCTTTAATTCTTTAGTTTTATATTAACTGGATATCAATTCCCTGTATGTATTTGAAAAGGGAGCACTTGCCATCAGGATCTGGAGAAAATTGCCATCAAATTCTACAGTTTTTAACTCGCTGTTTAATTTTTGAGGTGGGGTCTTTATTTCATTGTTTTGCCCCTCAGTCTTTCTAATCAGAGATATTTCCAGCATCAGAAAGCTGCTGTTTTCAATGGAAATTATAAATAAAATGGAAATAAAAATAAAAAGAGGTATTTTGTTTGTTTTTTTTCTTATTTCCTGCCAAGTACGATCTTGCCATCTAAAGAGCGAGATATTTCCCTCAAATGCTATTATGCAAACATTAGGCGATAACATCTTGGTTTTGTGTCTCTCGCGAAAGACAATTTATACTACTTTTTTTTCCCATGGGCAGAGAATGTGTTCATAGATATCACATTTTGTACATTCAAAGCTTAGATGTGGAAAGACCTACATTTTAAGGTAATGTTTGAGGCAAGTGTTGACTTCCATGTTGTTTGTCCTGTCCAGCAGCAAATTAAGCACAGAGCTTGACCTTGGTGCTGGAAAAACCCATGGGTTCCTTTGTAATCGACCACAGTAACAAGGACGAAGATGTACTAATGAGGTGTATTTGGACCAAACAGACAGTCCAGGGACTGAGGAACTCCCAAAACCTTATTCTCTGGTTTCATTTGCAGTATAGATGGGAAAGCTGAAGTGATGCAACAGCTGAATCACAAGTGATTTCACTCAACCTAAAAAAGCTACAATTCTGAACTAAAATCTAAAGAAAAAGTTGCTGTGAAAAAAGCTGAATTAGCAAAAAAGGTTCCTGCTTAGTGGGCCTTGAGTCTGAGAGACGCTGGCTCTTCCATTCATTTCTACAGGCATCACATCCCACTATAAAATCATACATACTAGCTTTTTCTCCTTTCTTTTTTTTCATTTTTTGTTTCTTAAAAAAAAAAATACCACATTCATTCCACACATAGTCCAACTAACGTCATTGCTATTTGTTTGTCAGAAAGGTCTCTCACAAACCATTAGATGCTTTTGGTGGTTTGGAGAGTGGACCCCTGCTGAGCCTGTGATGTGGCTTAGCTCTCCCTCCCAGTTGTGAGACTAATAGCGATTTTGATTAGTCTTTTTTTTTTCCTCCCTGCACAATCTGTGTGCATGGAACACCAATCCTACAACCATGTTTAATGAAAGGGTTTAGCAGCTTAAGCCTGTTGTAAGGAGCACAAGAGGTCTCATCCTTTCAGTGAGAATGAGAGCAGCCCTTGGACGCAAGTGTCCAGGCAATTAGAGACGCTGGGGCCTCAGAGGGAGAGATTACAGACCCACTGAGTCATGGCCGGCTTCTTTCTGGTCCTGCTCATTGTTTCACTCGGTGCTGCGCCACATCGTGATCGTTGCTTATTCTTTTTCCTTTTTTTTTTTTCTTTTTCTTTTTTCATTCCCAAAGGCCATTTGAGGAGGAGATGACTAAATGCAGTCACAGGGCTCTTGTCTGGGGAAGATTCAGTGGATGCAACATCAAATTATGGAGTCTTAAGCTGTTACTCGCTGAATTAGATTCCTGCTGAATGAAGGCAACGGATGGTCATGCATCCTAATGGAGCAATGGAAGTCACATTTTCAGATGTGGCACCTTTTGTGCCTTCTTTTTTTTTTCTCTTGGATTGTGTTTGTACACATAACATCAGCATTATAAAGCAGTTTGCATCTCATTCTCACAAGAAAAGGAAAAAAGCTTAGTTGTAAAGAATATTTTTTTTTTCTCAGAGTGCCTAACCTTTACCAGCTGCGACTGAAGATGTACCGTGAAAGATCCTTGATGATATTGGGTCTGGTGGAGCTAGGTCTCAGTTTTCTAGTGTGACACTTGATGGTAATTCGGTGCTTCCTTTACAACTGCGCAGTGCAAAGCAAAGAAAAAAAAAAGTTTTTTTGCCTAAAATAAACATTTGATCCAAAACTGTTGTTGAAAACCTCTTGACACGATGTGAGAATGCATGGGAATTGCTTTTAACAAGGCTAACAAGCCTGGTTTGATGGCGATCATTGTGCTGTTGTGTGACCCAGTTTAAGATGAGCTTTAGCTGTGCGACAGAGGGACTTCGCGTTTGACTCCAGAAACACTTGGTTTTAAAAGAGTTCATGTTCAACTCTGTTCGTTATGGCCAAATATCTCTATTCCAGTCTGAACTGTCCAAAGGACCTTTTTGCTCCAGAAGTCTTGTTTCCAAACTTGCGCAATGCTAGGATTTTTTTTTCTTTTTTAATGTTAACAACTTGTGGATAATCTCACTCTAGACTAATGGACTTGATATTGTTTGTAAATCCCCTGATAAGCCTTCACAGCTTGATACCTGAAAGCACAATGGTTCTCCAAGAAAATAAATTTGGTTTATATTTTTTCCCTCTTGGCATTGTGTTAACACACACCTGAATACTGCAGACAAGCAAACTACAAAAAACATAAATCAGTTAACCAAGTCCATTTGCTAAGCAGAGCCTAGCTGCTACTTATCCTCTTACTTTCTAAAGGGTAGGGGTACCTGTACATACGTTTTCAGACACTGTTCCTTCATGTTGGAGGAATTCTGTTTCATCTGAGGTTGAAAAGGATGGGATAACATCATAACTTTTTTTTTTACACTATATAATACACTTGGACAGAATGGCCAGAACAGATGTTTTCACCATTATTTTTGTTTTTCAGTTGATTATGCAGCATTGACACACCATATTCTGTTATGTCATATTTATCCCAACTACTGCTTCTGAGTTTTGACAAACATCAGGGAAATGTTCTCAATCTTTTGAAGGATCATACATTTTCGTTTTACCTTTATCTTTATATCAATTGCTTCAAATAAAACATTTGATCCAAGAATTTCAGTCCAGAAATGTTGCTGATGTCAGTTGAAAATATTCCTCTTTTGACACATTTTTTTTCTCTCTCTTTATGATTTGAATGGGGAAAGCTTTGAACTGAATCCCTGTGACTGTGGCTTTTCATTTCATCATGATATCATTCACATGATAGTTACTACTTATAAGATATGATACCAGCTTACAAGACTTGTATTGTCGTAAAAGATTCAGAGCCATCCGCCTGCTGCAATGCTGTTAAGCTTACAGTAAAGGAGCTGGAAATAAGATTGTCAATTTTTTTTATGTTTTATTATTTTATTCATAGGAAAACGGTATGTTCTAGTAATCTTAGACATGAACAGAACTCGAGGCTCATGTCTATTTTTGAGTTTCTTTGTCCGAAGCAGATGAAGTTGTGGAAACCTTCCAAACTTGATATGAGGTCATATCTGTTGATGTGACTTCAAGCCTGCAAGGTGTTAAACTGAGTCGGGAGATCATGCAAGTATGGGGACGGGATAAATACGGACAAAAGAAACTTAACCCTCCCTGTGCTCCGTGCCTCACCACTATGTCACTCGCCACCTGCTTCATTTGACAGCACGGCCGCTTTTAGAGGCGGCAGGTGTGCCCAGGAGGTAGCAGGTTCTGCTCCGACAGCCCCAGTCTGAGTTGTGGTCTGTAAGGGTGGAGCATCGTTTACTAAGGTCATTAAATATATTTTGTGTTGGCACGTCAATAGGTCACTGTTTGTGTGCATATAATCCGCACAGAAACAGACAAAGCTGATGAGCTGAAGCAGAAAGAGGCCAAATGCTGGTTTCGTTTCAGGAATGTCAGCGTTTCTGCCAAAGCCCCGTACCTATTCATCTTCTCTTTTCATCTGTCATATAATTATGGTGCTCGACCAGGAGCATGTACTGTGTTTCTAAAAAAACAGAGGTGGAAGCATTAAGCTAAATAATTACTGTTTTAAGAAAATGTAAATGTAGGCAGGCTCGCACAGAAAAGTGAGTCTCAAACCAACCGTGACAGTTTCCTCTTTCTCAAAGGCGGCTGGAAGAGCTAAAAACCCTGCATGTGAAACCGTTTCCCTCCAGTCCACTTCACCGTGTGGCCGAACCCGATGAGAAATAAGGCATCTTCGTCACTTCATCGTTCCCCGTCAGCACTTTGTTTCTCCAGGTGTTCGCTGTCTGAACGGTTGAGATGAGCTGCAGACGGACACTTTCTCCCAAAAACATGTGCAAGAAGGAAAAAGTCGACATGAAAAATGTCGGCCAGGGCTTTCCGCAAGGCTGCCGATTCTCACGGGTACCTAAGGAAACTCTGCTTTCCCTCTTTGGGTTTTGTTTAAATTTGGGAGGCTGATGAAGTGCGAGGAATCCTCTTAACTTTGTTGTGGTGGGAAAAGGAACCTGGGAAGGGATCCACCAGTGGGGGTGGAGATGTGGCCCTAATGTATACTATAATTACTGGCATCAGAGCATAATCGCAACATATCAAAGCAGCATTTAGCGTCACTTGATAACAGGCTGTTATTGGTTGTCTTTTTCTTTTTTCTCACACCCACAAAAGAAAACTTTGGGGTTTTAAAGTTCACAGGGCAGAGAGATGCCTATTCCTTTGGGAGGAAAAGGTCAAGTGTACATTTCCATTGCTTTCTGCAAATGTCTCCTTTCCTTTGTGTGTTCTTGGGTACTGAAAGCAGAGCCGAGCTGAATAACTGCAGTGGTTTTCGAGGCTCTGAATACTTCAGCAAAACGCAGAGTAGTTTATGGAAGCGCACGGATTGAGATAGCAGACTGCGTGCCTTTTTGTGGCTGGTGAGCTGCCTGCGGAAGGATGAGTGTCCAACATGTTGCCTTGGAATATTAGGTTAATGATATGGGGGTTCTTGAAAGTGACAAGTTTGAACTGCACATTCTGGAGTCGTGGTTATGTTGACTCTGAGGTTGCTGTACTTTTTTTTTTTTTTTTTTTTATAACATTTTCATTTATGATGACTATATTCTATTTGTCATGTTTGAAAAGTATCTCTATTAAATGTCTGCAAAGACTATATGGTGTGTCAGAAATGACTGCGACCTCAAAAACTTTAAAATGGTGAACTTTTTTCACTTTCTTTGAGGGGCCCTTTAGTCTGATCACATGTAATTCAGTGAGCCATTCAGCCATTGTGGAGTATTGTGACATCAGACCTAACTTTAAGTAGAATTACTTTCCATTCTTTATCCCAGTCCAACTTGAGATGATAACCCCGCCCACTTAAGCCAGCCATGAACAGAGCTAAAAAGACATGGTTGAAAGGGGTGCTGTTGTACCATATCAAGGCAGTGATTCCCAAAGTGTGGGCCGCGGCCCCCTGGTGGGCCTTTGTGGTACTGCAGGTGGGCCGTGAAAGGTCATCAAAATTAAACAAATATGTTTTAAATCCTCTTTTTTTTTTTTTTAAAATGTTTTTAATTACTGTAAAATATTCATTATATGATTAAAAAAAACATTAAGAAGTAATAAAACAAACCAGTTAAATGATATTCTAACTGTTCGTCTTAACTTCAATATGACGAGTGTCACCTTATTTGTTGACCCCTTACATTAAAATCGGAACATAGCTTCTAGTCCTGTATGTTGATGACAGTTGTAATTAAAGGATTGGGTGGGCCATGGAGATTTTTCACATTTCAAATCGGGCCTTGGTATTCTGAAGTTTGGGAATGGGTGCTCCTAAGGTATTTCAAGTAAAGCATGCTGGATAAAACCTCAAGAAACTGAGTCAATTGTGAAGTGCATCCTTTCAGTGTGGTAGCGGTTATCAGCTGAGAAATCTTGCTGAGAAATCTTGCTTCATTTTGAAACCCTTGAGTTTTGTTTTGTGTGTTCTTTGTTTTTGTCTCCCTCCCCTTAAATGAAAAAAGATCTCAGAATCGTAGCTATAATCATCCTTGCTTCCCGTTTGCCCTGCATCAACCTATAGGACCAACCATGCAGTGTTATTTCCAATCAGAGGAGGAAATGATGCATTTTCAGTTAACCGCAACATTTTTGATCCTATAATTACAGCTGTTAGATGTCATCATATTCTCTTTAAAATACCCCTGATTGCCGTTCTTTAGAAGTTATCCTCATATTGTGCCAAGAGCAATGATGAACGTTCATTGCTCTTCGCACAATATGAGCATAACTTGTCATCTAGAGCTGCTTCTGTGCCACGCTGCAACACGACCACTCACCATGCACTCATCATGCAAACGTTTCCTTATCTGGATGGTGGAAATCTGTTCCAGTTACAGGCTGTTTATATAGAAGCCAGCAGGAAATATGCTGGTGGTTTGGGGCTTTTAGCAGTGCAGGCGATGGTTAGGTACTGTTTGTGTACTTGGCACCGAGTTAAAAGACTAAGACAAGAAACAAGCTTCAACAACATTCTCAGGCCTACTTTTGTGTTCACCAGTGGTGAAGTGTGAGCAGCTGTAGCAAGATGCCAGCATGAAGGCTGAAATAATTGCTGCAGGATGCTCGCACAGTCAACACCACATGACTGCAGCTGTTTCCTTTTGCTGTTGAAAGAATGTCAAAGGATGTAATCAAGCTTCAGGATTCTTTTTTTAAGGTACGTCTACCACGTAGGGATTCATCCAACTGCTTGGCCACTGTGCAAATGGATTTAAATTTCATGTTCAGACACTGACCTGGGCGGGAACAGACACTTAACTGTAGACGAGATTTTAATATCAACCCGGGGGCTTGGGCAGAAACTTGCGTATTCACACCAGCATACCATGTTGCTATTTTTTTTAAATTTTTTTATCTTTCCGTGGACTCCAGCCCCAGCAATGCCCTCTTCACTGGGGACAAAAGAGAACAGGATGAGTGAAGTGGATCAGATTTCCTTCCATTTATGCCCTAACTGCAGCTTAAACCTCTCATTTTTGTCACATAAGATGATTTCTTTTGTCTCATCAGGTGCAGAAGTGGAAACAGCCCCTTATCAATCATTACAGGTGCAGTTGCTGCTGTGCTTGAATATCCTCGAGACTCTGAAGCCCCTTTCATTTGAGATGTACACAAATTAGTGTTTTTTTTTTTTTAAACTCAAGCGATTCTCTCGCCGTTGCAGGAAACACTGCCAGACACTGCAGCGCTACAGACGTTCTCAGCTGACCAGCATCCTTATTTGTCTTCAGTTTGAATTATTACAGTGGAAAAGATTGATGGATTTGGTTGAAATTCTGAATTGATCTTTTAATTTGCAGAAGATTCTTGAGCCTGCAGGAGGGAAGATTCAGTATTCAGACAGTGATGTGATGTGCTAAGGTTTGTTTTGTTTCCCATTTGTGACCCGCACTGTTTATTACAGGCTTATCTGTTGTCAACACTTCACAGCCGTGTTTATTTGCTTCACACCAGAAAATGAAAACATGTGTATAAGCAAACAACCCCGCAAAAAAAAAAAAAAAAAAAAAATGTGGCCAGTTGAGCTCAACCGGAACCCAAAAACAAAATGGAGCAAAGGCAGAAATCTCTTTTGGAGAAATAACCGGTGCTGGGTTGAAACTTGACGTGTTTGTGTGACATCTGATGTGCCAGTGTTTTAAAGCTGATGGAGGAAACTTGTTTTCACCGTCCGGTGTGTTATGCCTTGTCACAAATCTCTAGTGCTTTCAGATGAGGACGCATTCATCTCTCATGTCTCAAACCCAAGTTCTTTCTGATGATTGCATTTACAGACGTGGTGGGTTTTGCCTCTCAGCAACATCCTCCTGCCCAATTATTTCCCAGATGAGCGCTCAGTCATCACAGGCTGCCAAATGCAGCTGCTGGAAAAAATGGAAGCCCTCCAACAGGCAATCGCTTTGGTTAGATTTATGCTAAAAAGGCAGCTTGGTTTAATACTGCATTTCTTCCACAGTATGTGTGCCTTTTTAAGCATTACTGCGCAGATTATTTCCTGTTATCCTGTTATTTATCAGGAAGGAGAGAGTTTGTTTCAGGAGTGTGTGCCAGTCTTGCTGCACACTTTCTCAGGCTCTAACAATAGCCTCCTCATTGCCGGCCTCTCATAATCCTTTTTACACCCCCAAAATCCCCCCCCCCTCCCCCTCCCCCTCCCACTGGTTGTCAACATCAGGCAATTGGTCTGAGCACTTAAATTTGAATTTTTGCACCTATATCAAACCTGCTTCGGTGCAAGTTCAAATAAAAGCTCCTTAGATCTTTAACTGACTCTTGTATGCAAACACATGATGCTGAATTATAGAATGAGGATTTTCCCAGCAGCACAGCTTAGAGAATAGGCAATTTTTGTATTCATTATTATTTTTGTGTTTGAGCTCTGTCGTGGCAGACGGCTTGTTTTACACCGTAGCTTAAGCGCCACTCCTGCTTAGTGTTTGTTTTCTGCTGTTTATTTTCTTTTTTTTTTTTTTTTTTGTAGTGTTTTAAGGCAGCAAAAAAGAAGCCAGGATGTAGTGTGTTTGCCATGTCCTCTGATCCGCTTTGATACCAGTTTGTGTTTACTGTAGGAATTTAGAATGGAAACCGCAGAGACCCACAGGAGGCTGACAGGGGGAAAAAATGGAAACAAAGACTTCAGACACCCTCCACCCCTTCCCCCTCTTTTATAAGTATTTGGTCATGTTCTCCTTTTTTTTTAGTTTTGTTGTCACATCTGATTTGTTTACTCATCTTTATAAGATGCACTCACTTCTGAAGCACTTCTTCTTCTTCAGGGGGTCTGCAGATCTTTTCCTTTTTAGAGAAGATGATCCCTCCGGTTGTACCTCTTTCCTGTTTCATTGTTGAAGAGATCCTTTCAGCTTGATTAAAAATGTAATTATTCACCAATGTACCCTTTTGTGCATTAAAACGGCTTATCTTCTTCTGCTTCTTCAATAAAGTGGATGTGATGGGTGGTAATTGTAGATCAAGGGAGGGCACTTGGGTGCCAGTACACTGGGGGTCTGTAGCAGCTGAGGATTCAGGCCTGTTGATAGTGAGAGCTGGAAATGATGCTGTTGAGGAAGGCAACCCCTGCTTTCTGCAGTCATGCCTCATCCCGATCGCGCGACGACTGATCTTTTAATTTCAGCCCTCGCTGAGTGATTCCTGCCCTCTGCTTCGGCCCAGAAAAAGCATCTGCCACTCAAGCCGAACGAGGTCAGGCGCAGCAGTGACAATCAAAACGCTGGTGGGTCATTTAAAGCCACTGATGCTCAGCAATCCCCCTTCAAACCAAAGTTTAGAGTGGATTAAATATGCCTGTGTGAGGATGCTTGCAGAACTTCTTGCCGAAGAGATTGGCGTGATTAGGTGGGTTTTATGTTGCTGCAAGATAAAAGGTTAATCTTTTTCAGGTGACGCATGAGAAGGATTTTGTGCGTGGTCAGATATAGTAGAGGAATGCAAACCTCAGGGGTGCCTCATCAGCTCCCACGGTGCTGCTCAATGTATGCAAAGCCATCTTTTGACCGTGCCTTGTTAAGCATCAATGCTACACAGCTGCTCTGGAGATTTATTTCTCTATGGGTCATTGCCATCCATAAAGCTCCCATTCAGCAGGCTGCTCGCTCCCTTTGTGTCCTTTTTAGAATTTTTAAGAGAGTCAGTCTATCCTGCTGCAAAGGTCAATCAAACTTACTTATACAGAACATTTGAAAATAACAGAGTTACTCAAAGAGCTTCACGGTGAAATAAAGTTCAAAGTGGATTCATATCTCGTTTCATTGTTTTGCAGTGCCAAATGTACAATCTGGTGTTGCCATGGTTACTCTTGGCATATAAACAGATGTAAGGTACTAGAGATAAGCTATTGCGATGTCACCCACTGGTTTGTGAACTGCTGTTCTGATCTTTTGAGTTTACCCATCACCATCTTGGCTTTTCTGTAGCCAGAAGTAGGATTCACAGTTATTGAGATTGCTGTCTGATTTGCAGTTGCCAGCTCAAATTCACTCCGTATTAGATTTCTAAAGTTTATGTGAGCATTACCACATTGAACCATGTAGTAAACAGGAAAGTATGGTGTTTTAGGCAAGGATTCTTCATCTGAAAGTTGTTGTGATCAATAAAGTTCCCATTATGACATCATATGGGTATGACTCCTGCTTCACCACAAATCAGTTCCTGTGCAATTAAAATCCAGTTTTCATACATTTTGTGTAAATGAAAGGTAAATTTGGCCAAAATGCATGTGGCAAAAGTTCTGATAAGGTTCTCAAACATGTATTTAGTCACTGTGTTGATAGAAAGGACATCATAAGCCAAGAAGTAGCTCGTAGAGTCGATCATCTCCCCGTGCCTCCATAAGGTTTTTTTTTTTTTTCTTATGGTCTTGCACTTATAAACAACTCAGAAATCATGCTTTGATTCATGAACTTGGCAGAAGCATCACAAGTTTTGCATTACTTTACATTTCCACACGTTTTCTCATTGGTGGACGTGAGCACATGACTACCACAAGGGAGGACACTGCAGCTCTGTAGCAGTTTGCAGCTGTTTTAAACCTTCATCAGGCATGTTGCACATTATATAATGTAGTAACAGCAATTTGCTAATTGATTTATTTCACGTTTTCACATTTGAACGAGAAAGTGGAGCTGGAGAGCGACGGTTGAAGCTCAGTTGGACAAAAGTGTAAATCTTTGAAAACGAAGATCTAAGAAATGAAGGAAGAAGTTTCCAGAAGGAATGCCAGAACACTGATCAGAAGGAGTGAATTATGTTAACGACATATTAATCTGCGGGGAAACATTTAGTGACTCACTATTGGAGCAGAGAAGTCGACTTTTTTTCGTCTCACTTGAATGGATATCTGGTAGTGGAACAGACTTTAATGGGTGTCTGTTGTGCACATGTAAACGAAGGGAAAATGTGACTTGCAAAATTCCTACATTTTCAAAAGACACAAGGTTAATGATAATTATGTTGTATCTCATTACTTGTATGCATGTCAGCTGGGAGTATAACGGAGTAAAATCTGTTTGATTGAATTCAATTTTAACATTGTTTGAACTGACAGCTCCATTCATTTGTCAACTGTGTCCGAAGTGCTGCAATAAATCAATAATGCCTTTCTGCTTTTCCGGGATATTGATTGGCAAGTTTTTGTTCATGTAGTGTGTATTTGATGTCTGCTGTTCTGAAAAGTATTTTTTATTATTTATTTTTATGTTTCATGTAATTCAGATACGTACAGACTGAGATATCACCAGGTCAGAGAAAGAGACCTTTGACCAGGATGTCTGTGTTAGTGGTCTTTCTTTTTAAAGCCCCCCTTTCTGTTCTGCTCGTTGTGAACTAATGGAATCCAGCGCTGTAGCAATGAAGAGCTGTTTGGATTTAATCAAAAAAACCTCCCAGTCTTTTTCTGAATGCAACGTTTTCCCAGAGGAAGTCTGTTTCACAGCTTAAGAGGACAAATGCCCTCATATCAGATCAATCCGTGATTGACTTTTTTTTTTTTTTTTTTTTTTTAATAGAAACATGGGGCTCTGCACAGGACTTCTGAGTAGTGAATGTTTTACCTGGAGACGGTGGTCAGTTTGCTCTTAGTTTTGGATGTTGGAAAGGATTTATGGCTGCCGAGGCAAGCTAGCTGCTACCAAGACTTGGGCAACGACAAGACCAAAATTATTCCCTCATCCAAAACTTAAACTTGAAAAATTTCAGTGTTTCAGGCATCACTATATTATGGACTTTTACAATGCATCTTTTTGCAACAGATGCAAAAGAATAGAGCTAGCTTCACACCAAAAAATGTGTGTTGAGTTTTTGTTTAATCCTGCACTTGATGTGATTCGGTAATGGATTAAACTAATTTCATGCGATCACATGATTGAATATGACACGCTTAACCTTCATTGGTGGGGAAGTGGAAAAATGTTTGAAAACCCATGCAACCCATCAGGTAAAATGCTAAAAACCGCAAAGATATGCATATTAGGGGCATGTTTTTTTCTTTATTTGTTTTTTTGATTTTTTTTGAGTGGCGGCTACATTGTAGCCTATGGTGTCAAACATGTACTTGTCATCCCTTTAATGATAAATATGATAATATGGCTTGTTGCTAATTGTATTAATAGACTGGCTCTGGGTTAGCCTGGAATTAGCCTCACATTTAGCAGTAAAGGTTAGCCTGGAATCTTTTATTGGATTAACTGGGTTTGGGTTGAGTCGGCTCCTATTACGCTGCTTTCCTCCATAATTCAGAAGTTGGTGTTACAGGGGGGTTTGTCCAGCTCTTTTTATACCATTTATGGTTATTTTAAAACCTGGGGCATGTTGTCTGGACACTAAAACTATGATGACAGATGTTTTATTAATGATATAATGTCAATAGTGGGAACAAGAAATGTTTTAGCTGTGGATTTTGCTGAATCCCCTCCCTGACGCCAGCCTCATGCTTTTAAACGCACCACAACTGTCTGTGTCACACAGCTGCGTGATGGCTCCACGACAGCTGAGATGCAACTGTCCTGCTGCTGGATTTATCGCAGATGGCAAAATGAAAATGATCATAGTTCCCCTCACACCATGTCAGAGAGGAAAAGAAAATAAAAGATGGAAACAAAAATAGAATATCCCTTTAAGGCTGCAGATCTCTGTTGTTAAGGGGCCAGCGGGGTGGGCTTGTAATGACCATGGTAACCCTGAGCAATCTTCAGTAATTACTTCACTTATCATTAAGATTTAAAGAAGGGAGAGTGCTGTGGTGTTAATTCATTACACTGAAGAAGCTGTAGTTATGGAGATGTATGGGGGAAAAAAAACAGAGTTTGAAAGACATGGAGTCATTACGTACAAGTGCTCATGTTTGGAGGAGCAATTAGCAGTTATTGGTTGTCTGTGGGCCATTATGGAATCAACCCTGGAAGCAAATCAATTATAAAACTGAATTGCGTCATGACCCTTTTCCTCTTTGTTCTACACTAATTCCATGCAGGCCCAAGTGCTGTTTTTTGTTTGTTTTTGTTGTATGGTGTATAAAAATTGCTGACTGAATCTCCCTTTTGAAATGGCTCGGGCAGGTTTGTGGGCTCATTAAAAACGAAAAAATGGTGGCATTGTCAGGTCTGTCTTTTCACTCGGGAGAAATGAGGTGCAGGAGAAAAATAAAGTGTCCCATACAAAAGTCCACTCTTGGCTAAACCAGTCCGGGCTGGTCTGTTTGCTGCACACTTTGCCAGACCACCCAGACTGGTCTGGTGGGCTACACCAGTGAACTTGCAGCTCCTCTGGGAAAAGGATCATTCAGCAGAACTGTGCCCAGATTAATTTCAGGCAAGAGACATCAGAACTAATCTACAAAAAGCAGGATACAGAATATACAGAAGTGCCTCTTCTGGGAGAAGAGAAGTTAGTATTATAGGGTAAAGTTGGATATCTATGAATGTTACTGGTCCCCAGATCACCGTCTGTTCTTTTGTGAGGCGCCACTGTCTTCCCCCACCCCTCCCTCCCCCCAAAACGAGCAATGCCGCTGTCAATTCCTCTAAATCCCTTATGCACTGGAAAATGTATAGCTTTGTTTTTCCAAGCTTTTGTCTTAGACAACCTTTTTAAGCAAAAATGCCTGACACGGATTTTCAAAGTTAACATTATTCCTTGTTTGTGATCCATTAGACTTGACGATTATTTGGTGGTCTTGTGGTAATGACGATCATTGTCTTCATTTGGTGTTTTTTGGCACAAAATGTTTTCACACGATAACGAGCAATTGGGGTCATCACTTTGTCCTCAACCGTGTTCCTACATCACGATATCCACTTTTTATTAGTGTTCACTGGGCCACAAACGTCGGAAAATGCTTATAAATGGGAAGGAGGGGATGCTGGGAAGTTGCTAATCCACAGACTTTCTTGTAAGAGATTTCTAATTTGAAACCTTCCACAGTCAGAACAGAAGCCATTGGCTTTTCCCGCTTCCTTCTCACTTGTGATTCTTTACTTTTCTACTGCGTGTTCACCCACAAATGGTTAGGGTTAAGAGTCAAAAGTACACGTTTAGGGTTAGAGTTAATGTATGTGGTTAGGTCACCATGTTGCAAAATACATGGTTGGACTGTTCCAGAAATCTATAAGGACACGGTTTAGAGACTTTACGATTCATGGGTCCAGCACCGAAGGGCTCGCACACGGAGAATCAAAAGAACGCAGACAGGAGTCTGGATGGTGACGGCAGAGCTTACAGGCAAAGAGAAATCTGCAAATGTTTTGATCTAACATGGACTTTCTTCAGTTCAGAATAACCTGCAGTTTCTGTTTCATCAAAGCCACTTGAAGGAACACATTGCCATCTCAGTAGTTTCCAGCCATGAATTGAAACTGACTTGTTTTGAACAAGTGGACAAAAGGAGCACCTGTTATTTTCTGGTGAGACTGGCTTTATATGACATGCCAGATATGCAGTTCTGTTGAATGCATTTTTCACATTTAATTACTCCTTGTTGTTATTCCTTTATAGGGACATGAATTAATTATGTTAATCATATGAGCTGCAGACAGGTTTACTCTGCCAGAGAGGTAGATTGACTTCAAGTGATCTGTTACGACGAGGGAGTAAATAAATTGGCAGGAAGTGTTTCGGCTCCATGAAGCTTTGGGTGAGAAGAAGAGATGGGCAGAAGCTAAGAGCATGCTGTGCGGTCTCCTTATGGTAGCTTATCTTTCAAAAAATACTTCCATCTTTTGTGTTGGTCATTGCAGTCAGTCTTGTAAAGCAGTGACTGCGAAGATCCTGTCCAGTCACCCTCTTGTTTTAACAATTGTGAGAGCGCACATAAACAAAGAGCAAAGAGGAGACCCCCATGTGCAGCACACACGCAGGCTGTCAGTGTTTATATCTTGGAAGTTCAGATGCCACCATATCTTTTTATATTTTTTTCTGTTCAGTTCCCCAGAAGTCATGAAGTTGTGGTCTTAATTGATGCAAGGGTTTGGTCTCAGGGGCAACGGGAATGATGGGATTTTTTGAAGTGTGCTCTCCGATAACTGATTTGTATCTCATTGTGAAATTCTTCATCCACAATGAGCAAACCCATGATCAGTGCTTTCAACTTGAGCTGGAAGTCTACATTTCGGCAAAACCAGCCGCTTGTAGTTCGCTCTGCAGGGCACTGCATGTTTAACAGACCACAGTTTCCTGCATGGTATTTGGCAGCGCACAGAGCAAAGCATGAGCCTCATTGAGTTTGTTTCCAAATCCCTAAATACCAGTGACAACAAGATGACTGTAGCCTTAAATGAAATGTATTAAGTTTAATCCTGATGACTGAAGTAGAGCAACACCTGTAATTAGACATTAGGAGTGACAGCAAGGGCTACACCTCCACATATCACCCCCAGCTGCATAAAGGCTCAAAGCCATGAAAAGCACCTTCACTGTGGGAATGTTCTGACTTGCTCTCTGTGAGACTTTTAACATTGCCGCCATTCTCCAACAGTTCAAGTCACAAAGCACGTTGGTCATCTGAGTGTACGGATGTCGGTTTGGTTTGTGTCTGGCAGGATGTGTGTGGTAAGTGTGTCTGTGTGTATTCTAGGAACAGTCTCATCAAGTTCCTGCTTGTATGCATTACAGCAAATGCCACTCAGAGGCTGTAGGGAGCAGGCAGAAATCTGTAAGTTGCTCAATCCTGTTAATGTGGAACAGCATTTAATTAGATCCGCCCCGCAGTGGCAAGCTGCATTTCTTTCTGCAATGTAACAACACTCTGCATGACACTTGATGCTAACATTAATGCGGATGGCTTTGAAAGGACTCGTGCATGGCTGAAATGTGGGCAAACGATTCCATACAATGACACAAGTGTAAAAGAAGGGCATTTGAGGACAACTTTGTTTGCAATGTGGGCATGAGGGTGTTTTTCTGGTTTTGTAATTGTATCTCAATTTGCACTCAGCTTGTGGATTCAACAGCCAGGAAATGTGGAGCCTGATTTGTTGCTGTGTAAACGAATCTACAAACTTGACAAACTGATTTATGAATATGAGACAAAGTACTTGGCTTTGAGTGCAAAAGTTACCTAGTTATTCAAACTCACGTCAAGTATGCCTCTCAATTCATTCAACGTTTACTACACTCATGCCATGCCTGACATCTGAAAAATGTTTGTAGATTAGATTTTTTTTATTTTCTGCCCTGAGCTAAGGCTAACAGGCTGAGGCCATAATAACACTTTCTTGCTGATATGTACACAACACTGCAAACAGCACAGACATGTTTTTTGGTTTTAAACTATCACCCCCTAGTCAGCTATGGGACACTTGAGCTGTAGATCTATGTCTACAACCTTTCCCCTCGTTCTCTTTTTCTCTTTCTTAGTATTTTATTGCTTGTTCAAGCATCAGCAGAATTCCCTGTAAAGTCTCCTCTCAAATTTATTCAACATTTGTGTTGTTTGTGGTGTCACAAACTTAATAAAAATTCTAATATGTTGATAATTCTGTCTTCTTTCTGTTGTTCAGGAGATTATCAGCTTCACTAAATTTATATTACAATTTTTAATCGTGATTAAACGCATGATTTCACTGATAAACCACATTGTATTCGCAAAATCAAATAATGAATTCAAAAGTAGTGTAAAAGTCACTTTTATTTAAATGTTCTGCTGCCATATGAACTAAAGTGCCATAACATTTGTTGCACAAACACTTTTAACATCAGCACTTGTCAGTAACACATATTTAGTGTAAATCTCATCTTAAAAAATGTAAAATAAAATAAAGCTTATTGCCACTGCCAGAGCATTAAAGTCATCCTGTATTTTATGAAAAAAAAAAAAAAAGTCTACCAACAAAATCCTGAGCTACAATCATAACATTAAAACAGGAAATTTCTGAGGTAACAGCAGAAACTTTTAACGGGGAGTCCAACTTGTCAGTTGTTACAAATTACCTTGTTTCTGTCGAATCCGCCGCCTGGGAGAACTTTAAAAATGAAAATGTCCAGTAACAGACTTTTCAAAACAAAAGCATGTGAGCAACATGCGTTAATACACGATAAAATACATGTTGGCATTAATAAATTAATGAGTTAATGCAATAATAACGCGTTATCTTGCCCAGCCCTACTATTAACAAAATCAAAGTTACTAAAAATACAGTGAGCTTGCTGCTTTCTGCCTCTGCATTTTTACAGATTTCCTGCTAAAATGAGAGCTATGGAAGCTCCCCGCCTAAAGCAAGCAATTTGTAATATTAAAAAAAAATGTTAAGGGAACATTCAAAGGGTTTGAGATCATGTCCTCAATCAAAAATGTAATACAGCATCATCCCCTTAAAGTTGTGCAGTTTGAAGAAGCTAATATTGCAGCTAGCTGCCACACAAAACTTGCCAAGAGGCAGAAGCTCTGCTATCTTTCACTGAAAAAAGTAAAGTTAGTCAAGTCAAGGAGAAAATTCATGTCATTTTTAGGAGACACTATAATGTATTTTTAATATATTTGGTTTCATTACACACACAACTGGCTGCAAACCAGGTGCAATGTAGCGCTTAGCTGAACAATACTCTAGCCTCTGAAGCTAGCTTTGTGCTCATGTTGAGTCTGAGTGTTTACTTCTTCTTACTAGCTGCCTCTGCTTTTAGTTGAAAAATTACTAACGCACCATTTTATATGAAGTAAAAGTTTTGTGTAAAGCTTGTGTATTTGGATGCACCTTTTATATTTTGAGATAAGTGAAAGAAAAGAGGGTACAGAGAGGAGCGACAGTTCGCTGGAACAGCAAGAAAACACATTTGCTGAGGTCATGTCATTTTAAACTACACATTGGCTCTTTATTAACTGTAAGTGATTCTAAATTACTTCTGAACTGTCTGTTGTGATCTTTTGATACAGCTTGCTAAAGGTTAGCACTCGATTTTCTTGATGTACTACTTGACCTGACTTAGCCAAACCTCCAGAGAGAAATATAATTCATAACAATAAATCTCTAATAATGTCGATGTTTTGCCTAAGTTTTAATAATATGGTATCGTCACAGAGCACTCTCACTCTCTGAGATAAACTTAGCTTAGATCAGCTTTAAAAAACTATGAATCATCAATGGTTATCTTAAATTCATGTTAACAGACACACTGTCTGGAGGAAAAACTGCACCCAACATGCTGCTGTATTAAAGCTTTTTTTTTTTAAAGACGCAGTTGACATACAGTAGTTCCAACAGGAAACTAAATCTACTTTCACCCCGACGTAAAGAGGATATACGCAAACTCCTTTTTATGGTTTTTGAAAATACCTCTGTCTAGTAACCTGGAGCACTTCCATCAAATCAAATCAAAAAGAAAAAAATAAGGCATGTTGAAGAATTTTTTTTTTTTTTTTGTTATTTAATTGTAGTTCTTGGGGAAAAAAACAGGATTAGCTAAGAAAACTATTATCAATGCATAAGGTGTTAACAAACTTGATCAATTTGATGCAGACGCTGTTTTCAGGCTGCTCCTTCTGTGCTTCTGTGGCAGCGCCCTAAAAAGAGGGGGCATGTTGCTTACTGGCCAGAAAAAGCAGAAAAATTTCACATGGTGTATTTTCTCCACGGTGCTTTTGTGGCAAAACTGTGTCACCGACAGACTGCACAGGAGAGCAAAATCGGCATCACAATCCAATTTTCCAGCGCATGAGGAACAGGACATGCACGAGAACATATTGTCCAGCCGCCCTCTTTCTTTCCGTTTCTGCCATGTATCGACAAAAAGAATTTAAATATGGTGTGACTGGCCATTGTGCAGTCTGTCACCTTTTTATCCTCCCTCCCTTATTCTCTGCCTCTCCTGTTCACCTAATGCATGCCATGGCAGTATTTTCTTTAGTAGGGCGGGAGAGAGAGAAGAGAGTGATGGAGGGCTGGAAAGGTTAGGAGACTGAGATAAAAAAAAAAACAACCAGATTTCTATCTTGGTTGTGGTCCATTACCAGCGGCAGGAGCAGCAATCTCCTGCATCCCAGCAACCGCGAGGAAAGCTCGCGAGGAAAGCTGTAATGTGGCACAGACTGATTCACACCCTAATCTTGTCCTATCAGCAAGCTTTGCATGGATACATTGGTGCTTTTCAGACAGACTACCTGCCACTTTTCATGCCGTAATGCCACATCCGTACAGCCACACTGTCTCATTATTTCCAAGACTGCCTTAATACTGCTTGAGCTGATGTGCTACCTTGCAGTGGGGTTATCAGTCAGGTGGGTTATGTATCTCTTTGCAGTCACCAGTAAGAACAAGAAAAGATGACAGACTGTCATAGCAATGTAGAATAGGTAGATTAAAATACTCCTTTATATTAGCCTTTGCTGGAATTGAGAAGTTCACTTTTCCCAATTACTGCAACTCATAGTGTTGCTTATAGTGGCTTCTTTTGGTACATCTCATTTCTGTGTAGGCTGCATTATTTTTCTTTTGTTGTTGTTGTTGTTGTTTTATGCAAGTGTTTGATAGCCAAAATAAAGCTGACATGATGGCTAAACACACTGGATAAATGGTTACACTAGATGAATAAAAATAATAGTTTTTTTTCTTTACAAACAGAAGCTGTTGGAGGAAGAATTTGAGGCTTGACTTTTTCCAATGTTCAGACTTCTGTTCTGGAGGTTTCAGCTTCAGTTGTCGGAGGGCAAGAAAAAAAAAAAAAGGCTTTCAGTTTCTAAAGGGGATTCTAGAAACCATAAATATGTTTTGTGTCAACAGCTTTTAGCCAGAAGACCCTGGTCTCTCTCTGTGGACTCCAGACTGTTATTTTTCTGCAAAGTTGAAGTAAAATGCATTACTTACCCAAACCAGCTCAAACATTAAAAACCTCTGTTGCGTGAAACGTATCATCACAGTATTTACTTCTATATACCGGTAACAACATTGACTTCTAATTGATGTGGTGTGTTGGTCTCTCAAAAAAACAGTGGAGAATAACGTTTTTTTCTTTCTTTTTTTTTAAAAAAAAAAAGCCCACAAAATGAAAATAATCAAAGTTTTAAGCTTTGATTGGAGTCTTCACCCTCATTCCTTCTTAAGCTACACCTCCTTACATACACACTGCCACCTTGTATGGTCTCAAAGGCTGCTTTGACTATTCTTCTCTGCGTTCACGCTTAGCTGCTGATTCTGGAGCTGCAGGGATACTCGAGTGTAGTCGGACGCTGCCGCTAACTGCCCTGGTGAGACGCTTGTAGGGACAAGGAGCGCCAAGAACAGGCTCTGAAAGAGCGGCCCGGCTTCGAACAGCAGCACCTTTTGTGTCTGACGGTTATTTATAAACCCAGTAAAGCCACATTGCATTCCAGGCTTCCACAGACGCTGGGAGAGCCTTACCTCACCCATGTTTGTCCTCTTTGTCTGCGTGTGGAGCTTGATCCCAGCTGCAAGAATCAGAGTTGACATTGCCCAGAGCTGGTCTAATTGAGGTCACTGGAACCAAAAAAAAAAAAAAAAAAAAGACAAAAATACTGAGAATTGGCTTTTTTGTCCCCACGTTTCTGGAGCAGCGTTGAACAATATTTCACTGGCTTTTTCTTACTTCTCTTGGCTTTTAATTTGCCCCTGGCTGTTGCATTTTTATGGCCACTGCTTGTGGTCTTCCATGACTCATTAATGGGAGGGCCTCCTTCCTTGGCAGGGGAACGCTCGGTTTAATTGTAGACTATTACTGAACTTCACTTTGAAAAGTGCAAATCTCATTCCTTCAGTCCAAATCTCTGGGGACTAGCTTCTCTGCATTTGTGGAAAACATTCATCACATTTCCTTGGACAGCTTTTCAAAACCAGCTGAGAACAATAAACCGTTGGAGTTTTTTTTTTTTTTTTTCATAAGACATCAAATTTGCTTTGTTTTCTAACCTTTTTGGTAACTCAAGAAAGTGGAACCTTTTTACTTGAATTTTCTTATTTTATTTGATCTAATGGAGACAGTGCCTAAAACTTGCCATTTTCACATGAAATGTTTAATTTTCGTTTCTGTGTAACATTGTATTAGAGCCGTCTGAAGGTTAACCTGTTCTTCCTCCTCTTCTGTTTTTGCTCCGGCTTCACTTCCGTGCAGGTTTCCTCTCAGCTTAGACAAGACCTGTTGGAGGAAGTTCAAGTGTTAAAGAAACAACCCCCCCTCCCCAGTGGACCATTGTATCAGTCTCTTTGCCAGACTGCAAAGGTCACATGATTTAATGTGTCCAAATGTACAGTATGGAAAGAGAAATCCTACCCTTAGTCACAATTCTTTTTTTTTTTTTTTTTTCTTTAGTCTGTGCGTGCTCAGGGATGTGGTTGATGTTAACTACAAAAAAGTCACTGGCAGTTTGTTTTTTTCTTTCCTTCTTTCTTTCTTTCTTTCTTTTTTGCTCTTGTGAAAGAATTGAACAGAGCTTTGATGCAGTGAAACTGCAGTTTTATCCTCTGACTTTATGATTGTTGGACGGCTCACAAAGTGTTTTCTACTCCAATAAACAGGAAGCTTGATTGGAGATCATAATAGGCCACTCTGAGGTCTAGGTCTGATTTGCCTGCTGTGCAATCTGAAATATTTAAAGTACCATAAATGAACCGTTATGGACAAAGGAAGGCAATATTTTTACTTTCCTAACAAAGTCAGTGCAGAAGTGAGTGTGGTGTGCTGCATTTTAACTTATTTGTCTGAGCTCCACTGTAACCCCCCCCCCCAAATCATTTTCAAAGTGAGCTTTGAGTTGACGCGCAGCTGATGCGACATGCTGCAGCGATTTCAAATGACTTGGGCCACTTATGCACCTGCCAGCCATTTGCCTCATAAATGCATGTAGGGTGCTTCATTTCCCCCTCGATGTCTTTTCATTCCCGTCTTTGCGGGAAGGATGTTCGTTTCAACAAAACATCGCATGATGGCACAGTGTATAATTGCAAGTGGCTTAAATCCTTTACGGCTCTTGCGACGGCGACATTGTAAGCGTGTAATGAAGATGTGTTGGAGTGAATGATGCAGTGGGTTACGTCATCTTGTCTGTAAAGCTCTTCAGTTGCTGAAATAAGATGTCTGTTGGAAGCTGAGACTTAGCGAGGGCTGGTGACCCCCCCCCAACCTGTACCTGCAGGAGGCCTCAGATCTGTGCTGTCAGACTTATGGAGCCGAAATACAAACACACCACTGAGGGGGATGTTTTCTGTTATGCTGCTGCTGTTTAGTTTTTTTCCTTTTTGAGAATTTTTACAGGTTTGTACAAGACAAACCCAACTAAAAAGTATGTAAAAAGATGTAAAGGTGACGAGTGAATTTCTTCTATTTCTTTTTTTTCTCCTATGTAGACGTTTAATTGGAATCTTAGCCTGAGGTGTCATAGCTGATCAGGGACTGGCGGAGGTAAGGCTCAGATTAACGTCGCCCTGTTCCAGCTGAACTGTTATGGGCTTGAACTTTGAACCTGCGCTGGGCCTCGTCAGTCAGCCCTCCACCAGGGCGATATGACCCTGAAAACTGACACTAATGTATTTTGGCCTTTTGTGTCTGTGTGTCTGTTTTACGCTTGTTTGATCCCTGCAGCTGTTTTTCTGCCTCTCGCTGTAACATGTTTGTTTTTAAAAAAAAAAAAAAAAAAAAAAACCCTCATGTTATCACTTTTTTGCCTCTCAGCACAACAGTTTAGCAACAAGTAACAGTAAAGATTTCCACAGTGCTTAAATAAGGTTGTAAATTACTCTTGTGTGGATAGCTGGTCAAAGCATATATCTTCAAGCAAACCACCTTTTTTTTATATGTTTTGTTTGACTTTTACTACAACAGAAGACATCTGCTCTGACAATAGTCTGCTTTTGTGGGCCGCTGCGTAGCTCGGTGGTTTGAGCAGGCGGCCCGCGTACGGAGGCTGCGGTCCTCCTGCAGCGGTCGCAGGTTCGGCTCCCGGCCTGCTACCCTTTCTTGCGTGTCTTCTCCGCTCTCTGTGCACCAGTTTGCCTGTCTCCTCTTCAGTATAAGCAAAGGGCACCAGAGCCCAAAAATAATTTAAAAGAAAAAAGGTTAGGAGAAGAATTGATGCGTTTAATGAGCTTTTATTAGCAGCCGCTTTAGCATCACAAGACCTTCTTAAATTCTTCTTTCATTTCTGCCTCTCATGTTGCATCTTAGACATTCAGCGTTCAGTCTTGACCTTGTAAGGAAGCATATGAGCTGTTCTGAAGCGTTTGATCACATCGTATGTCTTCATGAGATAAATGTTTTGCAAATAACTTCACCAAGAAAACTTTGGTCCTCACTCTTTAAACAAATATGAGAACGGTGCACTCAACGTGATGGGGAACTGTATATTTGAAAACTGCGTGTATTTGAGGACTTGTGCACGAGAAAGCTGCTCCTCTACACTGAACTGAGCCGTATAACATTGCGTACAAAACCTGAAAGAAGTCCTAACCACCACTACAGCCTCTCAGTAGTGGAAGATCCCTCCAGACTGCTGAAGGAAGTTGTAAGAGGGAAAAAAAGACACTTCGCTTGCTGTGTTTCCACCACAGTTCTGACCGAAAGTATCTGGGAAAATTGATGGATGTTTATTTTGAGGCTCAGTGGGAGTTTGGCTCCGAGCTGCACATCAGACCTTTTTATAACCACGTATGAAGGGAGGCATAGCCTCGGGTCTTCTGGCAGAAGCACCACAGATGGTTCCAAGGACTCTGCGTACAACAAAGAAGTGAACTGACGTTTCTGATGGAGCTCCTGAGGTCAGCACCCGCCTGCCAGAGCTGAAGCTAACCAGATCAGTTGATTCTTTTTAAACTACCTCTCAAAGCAGTGATTATCGAGGACACATTTTTGTGTTCTTTTATGTCCCTTTTTTATTTTTGTTGCTGTTTCAAACCTCTTCTCTCAATTGAATTTTTTTCCCCATTCTTTGCATCAACACAGATAAAAGGAAACAAACACGTTTAAATGGATCCCTAATGACCCAATTAAATAGTTTGGTTCAGCATAAGAATTCAGTATAAGGCTTTCAAACTGTCTGGAGCATTTCCATGTTTAAATGTCACCTGCTTTAATTATAGTCTGTAATTAAGTGGCAGTTCTTTTAACAGATCGTAAATACACTTTGATTGCTGAAATTGTTGCCATTTTGTTCAGCACTCAATTTGAATGAAATGAAATTTGCACCCACGAGACACTTCCTGGCCTATATAGGCCTGGTGCTGATGGAGAGGGGGCTTATGGGGGCCAGATTCCTTCGCCGCTGTTGTGAAAAGTGTTGTTGGGGGGTGGAATAAGCTGAGAAGAAAGCGTGCATGGAGTAGGGAAGGCGGAGCAGTGGGAGGGGCAGCTATGAAAGATACGACAGGGGTCCAGATGTACAGTTCGGCTGTAAAAATGCACGGGGCTGGTCTGCAGCTGCAGCCAAACAGATGTAACTCTCAGCGAGCATCTGACTAGAAAAGGAAACCGATTAATGGGTGGATATAAAGTGTCACTGTGTAGGAAACGGCAGAGCTGAATGTAGCTCGGGTAACGAGCAGAAAGGGCGAGAACAGTTTTTCCCTCGGGGGAACTTGAACCTTTTTTGTATTGGGTAATCATTACGTATCGGTGACAGCTGAAAGATTTGTGAGACGAGAAAATTTGGGAAAGGTGGCAATCAGGCTCAGACAGCATACATGTGTGCTTTTGTGTCTGTATGTACACATGTACGCATGCATCTGTGCCAACAGACGTTTTTGTGCTACCAGTCAGAAGGCCGAGGTTTATGACGCTGAGCAGACAATGGCCATGTTTGTGATACATGAGGCTCCCTGCTGGTTGTGACGGATAGAATCGGGCCAAAAATAGCGCAATAGTGCAGCTTGCCTGAACAGTCTGGTACTTAATGTGTACATTTCATTTAATTAGGTGAATCAGATCAAGCAGGCTTATAGGAGCTTATAGGAGATGATTGCAAGATTTAGCATTGGTATTGAAGACATTTCCCAATACTCAGATGCTGGTATATAATTATATTTAAGGACTACTCACATAGTTAAGAGGTGATCTCTCTTCAGATGCTGATAGTTTCCTGAAGCTTTAATGCAATTTTGTGGTCAAAATACCACAGAGATGCAGTACAAAAGGTCCCTTTTCACCCATGTCTTTACAGCTCTGGTCATAGCAGCCATTTTTAGAGGGTGGAACCAACCGTTCCACTCCACCACCCCCACACCGACCCACTTCAGGCTACTGCAAATGCAGCATGATGTGGAGTTTTGTGAAGATAAAGATGTTACACCAGGACAATATCACTCTCATCTGGATCTGTGATGTGATGTCTTTCAGTTTGTATGGATTTAGGGACCTCCTGACCTCCTTGTGATGTCCTTGGGTAATTGAAGAAAACCTCTGACTATGAATGAGGCGTTTGAGACAGTTCAGAAACAGCGTTGACTGTTATAATGGCTTCTTCTGGTAAAGACTTCAGGCTTCATAATTTTCCTTCTATGTGAGGAAAAAGTTGGAAAAAATGAAATGGGGCTTGATTTTCAGCCCAGGTTTGTGGTACATGCATAATTTCATTGACTCCTGCAAATGTAGTTACTATAATGTGGGAAATTCCTGCACGGATTAATGATGTTCAGCCAATATGGACGCTGGTGCCAGAAAACACTGTAAGATGAACAAACCTCTGCAGCACACACCCGTGCTCCTGCTGCTGTTTTAGCACCTCTTTGTAATATGAATTTAGACTTGAATACAGCTGTGTTGTGAGTTTAACGCTGTTTTTTTGTTTGTTTTTTTTTCTTCTTTTGAACAAGCGGCGTAGCTCTCACTGCCCGAGTCCACGAATTGAACCATACGCATATTGTGCATGACAACCGAGACAGGGAGCACACCAGTCAAGTCATTGCTGGCATCGAATGGAGGCTCAGCTGTGTTGTGGTTATAACGCCAATGAGGTTTAAATGAGAATTAATGAGGTGGAAATGAAATTTGTCTTCTGTTGCTGTAGCAACAGATGAGACATGAGAGCTGCTGCTTTATACACAAGCTTAAGATTAATGGACAGGAGATTTCTTCCTAACTAGCTGGTCTAACCCTCCTTTAAAAAAAAAAAAAAAATAACGTATGTAACAATGTGTGCCACTGTTGTTAATGTGTATAGTGGGCTATTCAATAATCTGCACCATTTTACAAACCAGAGGTACCTACAGCAGCTACTTCCTTGCTCCAAAAATGGTTTTTGAACAAGACTGCTGTCGTCAAGATTGTCACGCCACATTTGAGAATAAGTGTTTGACACATAGCATTTGTTCTATGGCGCCGCTGCTCTGGCATAAAGAAGCAAAATGTGAAGGAACATTTTTTTTCCCTAAGAGTGCAGTAAAACATGATCACAAGCAAGTTCAAGTTATATTATTCTGGTAGAGAAATTCACCATGTGCATTGCAGAATTATGAAACTCGGGTGAACGAGATCCTGTTTTGTACACTTTTGTACACTTACGCTGGTCATCCCAAGTAATTCTACTCCCAAAGCCGTCTGCCCACTTCAATCAGTCTGACTTGTAAAAGTTTGTGGGTAGAGCCCAATGAGTGCTTTGACCAACTCATGACTTGGGTTTTTGTGTGTGTGTGTTTGTTTGCCTTGTTTTTTTTTTTTTTTTTTTTTTGTATTTTAAGCACAATTACACCTACATGTATGTTTAACTTGAATGTGATTGACGGAAAACATTATAAGAGGCTCTAAAGGAAGCCTCTTCTGAAGAAAAGGCAGAATTGGCAGTAACTCATTTGCTGGTCAATGCGCTCATCAGTATGCACCCCCAAGCTCTCTCATGCAAAACAGAATGTCTCGCATGCAATTTTTTTTTTCTTACTTTTGGGCAACTAAATTCTGCAACCACAAGTGATGAATTTGACCACAAGAACAATTTGACTTTCTTGTGAGGCTGGTTTTATTGTGTTCTGAACATTTTAATGTAGAAATGACGTCAGACATCAGACCTGAAGTTGAGTTCAAAAGTTATCCAAGTTGTTTTCCCCCAAATATGGATACATCCTCTTTATGTACGCTGGATAAAAGGGGAAATCCCCCCACCCCCAGGACTGATAAAATGATTTCAGGCCCCGAATTAAATACTGAAGCAAAGAAAGGACAAAAAAGAAATTTCATAGAATATGACATAACCACCTTAAGGACCCTTTTTTAGGTACAGTTTTTGTGCTTTCCATGATAAGAAGTGGTTGACTGGAACAAAGTTGCTATTAGTGAGAGATACTCATCTCCTTTATTTCTCTAAAACTGCCAGTGAAGTCATGTTTTTTTTAATTTTTTTTTTTTCTCAGTCTGGCATGAAAATCATATTCATGTTTTATTATTACAGTGGTACCTCTACTTACGAACGTCTCTACATACGGAATTTTCAGGTTACGACACGTCTCAACGGGAAAATATTGCCTCTTGTTAGGAAAGAAATTTCAGGATACGAAAGGCAACAATACAATACGTACTGCTACTCGCAACTCCCAGAGTTTACCGAACGTAAACATACTTGTAGCCGAGCATCTTCCTGGCATCCTATTGACATTTATAGGAAAATTCCATGAAGTTTCAGAATTCGTTGAAAAGAATCACCCAGAAAAAGTGCTCACTAGTCGGGCTATCACTTGTTATGTTGATGTTTGCCTTGCACATTTTTGAAGGATTCTTAAAATCCGAAAAAAGCAAACGTCCTTGGATCAGTTCTTTACAAAACGTCAGGCAAAAACCACTGCTGAGAGAGAACATGAACCAAAGAAAACAAAAGTGTTTGTTTTTTACATTATGTACAACTCTCATTTTATGTTTATTGTGCAGTAATCTAATGGTAACATGTTTTTGTTACATTGTTTTGATGCATGTTTATGATTTATTAAAAAAATTATGTCTGAATTTTGGGGGGCTTGGATTAAAGCATTTACATGGAAAATGCATCTCTATTTGCGCAATTTTCAGGTTACGAAACTACTTCCAGAACCAATTAATTTCGTAAATAGAGGTACCACTGTATTTGTTTTCAATTTTTTTAATAATAATTATTATTATTTGGTAGCAAAATTTTAGAATTAAAGTAACTATATCACCTTGTGATATGCTGTATTATGACATCAGCGTGTCGGCACAGTCTATAGCTGTTGGAAGTTATCTTTAATCATTTTTAATGCAAAACCACCTGATAACTTTGAGAGGTTGTGAGGTTTTAATGGGAGAAGAAATTAAGGAAAACTAAGGTGTCATAAACAGGCTTTCTGTACCGTCTTTCAGTTTGAAATCTTCTTTCATCCAATATTAATCATTACTGATTGTGAGTATGCCATAATGTGCTCACCATCTGAATGCCACTGGAAATCGGTTTCAAATTTGAATCACACATGCATGTGTTTCAGCTTAATTCAAATATAGAAAAGAAACAGGAATTATTGCGACCAGCGAGATCCATTCGATTCAAAGCTTTGCTGATTTATGCACAAACGCTGATAATGTGTCTGAAATGTTACCTTCAAATTTCCATAAATATTAATGTGTTGTTGTGATGGGATCAGGGATTGAGCTCCAGCTCAAGCAGACTCTCTGTGCTTTCAGTCTGTGGAAGGAGGAGGAGGAGGAGCAGTGGGAGTTAAATGTGGGGGCAAACAGAGGTCACAAGAGGGAAGCTGTCTAAATCACCCCCACCACTGCCGTCAGCACTCCAGGAAATCAGGGTACCAGACAAACGTTCATGGGTGGAATTAATGCTGCTGTGAGTCTGTCTGCTGGGTGTGACCAACTAGCCACGAGCATCAAATGCACATGCGTAGAAAAATACTCCCCAAAGGCTCATCTTGGTTGTTGGATTACTGTAGATGTGTGTGAGCATGTGTTAAATTACCTTTTTGGAACGCAGTGTTTGAATCTCAAACATGCACAAGGCTTTCCAAGTCATGAGCTGGATAATCAGTGCGAGTCTGCAGTGCCCATGTCAGAGGGTCACGCTCAGGTAATTGAGAAAACTGGTCCAGAGCCAGAGCCGCTTTATATCACCCTATCAGTGTGTCTGTCAGAGTCGGCAGGCCTCGACTTGATGAAATGCAGGCTGATGGCGGAGTTAAGTGAGCTTTAACCACCTGAGAAAATCATGACACAATGTTTACACTGCAAGCTTCTAACCTTTTCCTCGGCGGTAAATCATTACTGCGCACATTAGTTTAATGAGTAACGGCGCAGCCTTGAATTCAGCAAATGCGTGTATGGTATACATGGTCTGCACAGGCAAATGTGAAAAATTAGCTTACAGGATGGAGCTACGGCAGTCATTCATTTACGTCAGTAAATCATGAATAATGATTGCAGCAATGAATGGAAATTCTCAAAAAAAAAAAATGGATCACATGAGAAACGGATGCCTCTGATCACATGACAGTCGCACACAGACGTCTGGAGGATGGGCGTTTCATCGTCTCACCCTCCTTGGATGAAGTGCGTTCAAAAAGATGCATTCTTGTGATTTGAAAATGTCAGTTAAATCTGGACGGAGGACTAAAGCAGAGAGAAAAGGGTGCAATTTGAATTTGTTTTCCAGATTACTGTGGACATGGGCCCGTGTGTGACGTTTACACTTGGCTCTTATCTAAAATGAGGAGATGCGTGGAGAAATGACAGACAATGAGTGTTCTGGGGGTGGGAGGGGAGGCAGACTGGTCTCTACACCGCTGGGAGCAAAGAATGCACCCCCTGCCATCCTGACCCTTGACCTCCCAGAATGGCGGCCTCAGGGACAGCCCGCTCCTGTGGGGGGACAATGCAGCAGATACCTATTGAGCCCTGGCTTTTTACTTCCTTACAAACCTCCCAGCTTTTTTTTTTTTTTTTTTTATGTTGCCTGCTTTGTGACATAAAAACCTCTCAACACGCAGGGTTCCGAATTTAGGTTTAGAACTTGTATTCAAGGGATCGCTTTTGTCCTTCCTTACAAGGCTAGAGGGGTGAGGGGTGGGGGGGGGGGCACCTTCCCCCCTCCACACACACACACACACACACACACACTCTGGTTTGCTCCGTTTTTCACTTCCTCATTTATTCTGACATTCTAGCACCTGTTTTCCTCACAAAAACGGTTTATTTTCCACTGAATTATTAACTATGAGCCCACGAAGTGTCTGCCACTTGGTGACATGTCCTGACTTTGTGGAAGGGTAAGGGTGGGGGCTGGTTGTCTTGGCAACAATGGCCAGTGTCTCCAAGCTGAGTTCGGTGGAGATGCACGGGGAAAAATGGCTCGCCCCGAAAATGTTATAGGATCATTAAATACGCAAGAGCGGCCGACATTTTTCCATTATAGAGGCAGGGGTGCATTATCCCTTCAGCTCTGCAGTTTTTCACAGGAAGGTCATTTTCTTGTCACAGTGGCTGTTAGGTGCATGTTAAACTGCGTAACGAGCACAGTGGAATACAGTGAAGTAGGTGGTCTGTACTTCCATTTCTGCAACACAGATGGAAGGTCTAAGGGATATACGCTAGCTGGTGTAGTGTGGCCTGAAGTATGGCTGAGAGGTGAGAGGGGAGCTCTTTCTTTGTTGCCTTTAAGAGCAGCAATAGCGTTTTGAAGTGGATACAGGCAGTTGCTGAGTGCCTCGGGAGCACATTGAGCAGAGGCGGGGTCCAGCCCGGAGGAATGCAAGTGAAAACTGGCTGCAGGGGCCCAGACAGGAGGGAGTTCAGCAGTTCAGTCAGGAGAAGGTTGCTCCAGATCTTTCTGGCTACCTGAGGACGGAGAAGAAAATGCAGAATGTTTCAGACTTTACCCCAAAAGCCGCCTGCCAGCACACGATGAGGTGCTGATGCTACCGTGCACCAACATGTTAGTTTGAATCCCTTTGCAGATCTAGTTGTCGACGTTGCGGAGGGCAGGGCTTCATGAGTAAAACAGTCGGGATGAACAAAAGCGCTTGGCCTCTTCTGCTCCAGTACAGTAAATCTTTACGGTCAGAGATCACACCGCCTGCAGGCATCTTCAATAAAAGTCCCAGTAAAAGACAAATGATTTTGTTGGACGTGTCTTGTGGAGCATGGTCCGTCCATCACGCAGCCTCCCAGCAAACGACTTCAGTCACGCAATCGATCCTGTGTTAACGTTCCTGTGCCGGAGATTTAGCTTTTGCTTAATTTTCCTGCTACATTTTAATGAAATAAAACTGGAACAGGATTTCCTCTGTGGACTGCATTACTTTCTTTTTTTTCCCCATCTTGTGCCGCAGATTGTGCCAATAAATTCCCCTCGACATGAATGAAGAGCTTATATGTAGAGCATTTTTTGCTGATTGCGAATGCCTCTGAGAATTTATAACTAGGTTAAACTAAATTCCACTAATGTCCTGTGCACTAAAATCTACATTTTGGCTTGATTTGTTTTATTTTTTTTTTTTTCCTCAGAGGAACAAATTGGATTATCAGCATTTGCCCCTCATATAATGTGCAAAGATGAAGGACTGAGCTGCTATCAGCACCACAGCAGGATACTTCTCATGTCCTCAGATGTAAAGGACTCACTTCCCTTTATAGTGTCACTCTTGTAATAAAGCAAGCGATGGAAGAGTCTGGCCAGACGCTTCAAGTCGCAGCCGTCCAGTGAAATCAGATCTATGGAGGGATGGGGCTCAGGCAGTCGGAGGTGAATTGAGCATGTTGATTTGAAGAAATTTCTTCCACACCATTTCTCTCATCAGAGTAACAGTCGCCACTCTGCAGCCACTGTGGGGACCCACCGCTCACCGACGGAGACCAAATTTCATTGCAGGGCAGACTATACATGTTTAAAAAGGGACTTGGCCAAAACTGAAGCAGATGTGTGTGTGTGTGTGAATTTCAAGGTTTCGGAGTACAGGGTGTTGGGGTTTTCCACCTAGACCAGCCTCCTTTAAAAACGTGTAACGCAGCCTATAAAGTGCAGCAGTGCAAAAAGCATGAAAGCAGTAGCCCCGCATGACATTTAACGTGGTAACGTGAATACTGGAATAAGGATTGTTTGCTCATCTATTTTTCCCCCCCCTCCCTCTTCATTCACATTCAAACAGGTTGAGGTGGTAAATGAACGCAGCTCGTGATCCTACCAAGCACCCTCTAAGAAGGATCAGTATTTTCTTTGATTAGCGAAGATTTTCAACCCCGGTATCTCTCCACACACACCGGTCCCACGCAGTGGGCTGATTTGCTCACTTCTGGATATGGATCTGCAGCAGTGCGTGATCCAATTAGTATGATGAGCAGCGAGCAGAGTGTGAGACTAACACTTGTGTGTCCAAGAGACCTAATGGATTCTCAACATGGATTTCCAATCCTTGGAGTCTTCACAGTTGGTGACCTCCCTGCAAGGGTTATTGGCATAGTTAAACCAGTGTATAATGATATAGCCAAAGTTCCTGCTTAGCTCCATTGTTACACACTCTGGTGATATTGATAACTAATGGCATCTTTTCAAGACAGCCATGTTTGCATGCAGGTTTGTTGCACTAAATCTACATGATAACTGGCTTCCACCTTTTTGGTTTGATCATTTATTTGCTTCTATAAAAAGATGTACAGCTAAAGCATAAGGAGTTGCATATAAAGGATGGTAGAAGCCAACCTATCCTTCCATTTTCTCTGCCCTCAATCCTTTTTAAGGGGAGCCTCTTCAGCTGTCATCGACAGTGGGTACATCCTGGACGGGTCGAGAGTCCTTTATAGGCTGAAGAAACAATAATTAAATGAAAAAAAACTGAGGTGATTTGGGGGGGGGAGCATGGAGCAGTGCAAATCTATGTAAAACTATTGAGTTCTGGTAATTTGGTTACTTGATAAGTGAATTAAAGCTCTTGTGGTATAACAAAACCTGAATCCCATTTTACTATTTGCATGATGTTACACGTGCCTGGTTGTCTGTGTCTGTGTGGCCCTGAGATGCGTTTACCCCGTCCCTGACCCCATGGTTGGTGGTATTTGTTGACGACATCCATGTCGCAGACAGTTTAAGTAATCTGTGGTCACCAGTTCAAACAAGAAACTCTTGCTGGCAGTCGTTGAGGTATTTTGTATTTTACTCAACCTCTTTTGTGTCCGCTCCAGCTCTTCCCTTCATCCGTGGACTTTGTTTAAATAAGTGGATGTGGATGTTGCCAAGCTGTCGTTTCATTCAGTATTCGCCAGCAGAGACGATTCTTGCACATCAGAAACACAGGAAACTGAACCCAGCAGCTCTCCAAACCGCACGGATTTGCAAATGAAACAAGTTTATAAATTAAATGAATCCGGAAGCAAAACTTTTGGATTTACAATTTAATTTAGCTGCAATAAAACATTATTTTGATAAAATAGCTTTAATGGCATTAACAACTTTTTTTCCTCACTCAGTCAAAAACTGGAAGAGCTTTCCTAACAGGTAAAGCTCAAGTCTTATTCTCCAAGAGCGGTTAGAATTTACAAGCAGATGACGACATACCGGCGCTGAAATCCAGCCGAGGCTTGTTTGTTTTTCTGAGTTTAGGTCATCATCTTTTGTATTAACAGGGTCAATCACCTATGCAGAAGTCATAAAGCGGCTTTTATTGTGAGAACAACAGTGAAACCTGGAAAGGTTTTACGTCCTAAGCTTCTCTGATCTGCGGCCAAGCCTCTAAACGAACTCGGTTGAAGGCGAAGCAACACTGAGGGTGCAGCCTTGACGCTCTCCTCCTCTGTTTCTCTATAAAGAAGTGTCCCCTGCACTTCAGCTCTTTCTATTGTAAATTTAGTGGTTTCCATTTTAGTCATGTTAATAGCACAATATTGTCAAGTGAAGGTTTGGAGGAACCTCACTCAGCCCTTTTTTTCCTACGCTCTTGCACGTCTATGGCTAAAATCTGTCTCTCCATCTGACAGCATCTGCCTGGAGGACAGCAGGCAGCCGAGCTGCGCGGATGCAGTGTAGACTGTTTAGCTTTCACAGACAGTCACAGTTAATATCCCTAACCCCATCAATTTGTGAGCAGGGATTGAGTTTCCAGAGGAGCTTGAAGTGTGTGGTAAAACTGTCGACTGTGGCAGACACTGAAGTATCTCTTTTGAGGGACGTCCAGACCAACATAGTCGTGAGGCTCCAGGTCGTCTTGTCCACGGGACAGACGGTCTTTGCCCTCCGCTGTCAGAGAGGACTTGCGGTCGGCACTGTAGTTGTCACACAGTCACAGACGAGGAGGGGCACAAGATGAGCAAAACAGCTTGTATGCAAACGTTCTCCTCATATTAAGTCGGTATATCATTCTGCAGTGAAGTCATTGCTTACCCCCCCCCCCCCCAAAAAAAAGGGAACAAAAAGTCTTGTTGGCTTGAAGCAACAACCAAACCAAACTCCAGAGCTGCTTCTCTGAGCCTCAGGGAAGAACTGCTCACTTCATTATCCTGATTCACTCGCAGTGAAAATCGGCGTGCACGGTCATTTCTGGCATTTGAGCCCGGAAATAGTTCCTCTTTTTAGTATACTGTATATGTTTGGGTCCAGAATTAAAAGCCAGCTTTGAAAATTTGCATCTAAAATTTCTAAGCGTGTTTGAGGATCTCATGTGGAGCATTGCTGCTCTTCACACAGCTGTTTCCAAGGTTAACGCACTTTCTACCCGCCGATGTATGAACTGAGGCCCAGGAATGCTCAAGCTGCTCTTTGATGTGAAGAACTGAACTGAGCTGAACTCTGAAAATTTCATATAGGTATATTATTATATTTCTCTCTGGAAAGCAATTTTTTTTTTCATTCTTCATTTCTGAGGCTTCTCTGTGGATCACTTCATCATATTGCTGGCAAGCTTCCCTGAATGCTTCTCAAGAGTTTAGTCCAATTCAACGTCTAGAAATGCCAGTCTCCCTCCCTCTGTTAATTCATCCAGGGTCTGTTTTTATTCTTAGTCCCACGCTTTTCCTCTATAAACGACAGTGACGCTGTTCTAACATCATTTTAGATACAAACCTTTTCTCTCCGAGATGTTTTCCATCCACATTTTCCAACTTCTCCTCTCATCCCGTTTGCTCCTCAGATGAAGCTGTGGAACAAGTACAAGGTGACCAGCATCCCATCTCTGGTGTTTGTGGACGCAGCTACCGGAAAGATCGTGTGTCGAAATGGTCTTCTGGTGGTCAGAGATGACCCTAAAGGTGAGATCGAGTTTCTGAAGGCAAGTGTGCACACTCCATTGCGCAGGAAGCCTTTTCACAGATTTATTTTTATTTCTCAACCGCAAGCACTGACCTTAATCCTCTAAACGGTTAACCTGAACCCTAACCACCAACCAGTCACTCTTAAAATCCCTTTTAAATGAGGTAACAGGAACACACTGGAAGACCAAAAAGACACATTAACATATATAAAACTGCCACAGACTTTGTCTGTCATGGCAGTACAACTGTGAGTTCTCGGTGGGCAGCAGTCTTCAGCTGCTCCAGCTGTTGGCAGCACTTAAATTCAGTCTTTCCCGCCGCACACGAGACTCTCCGCTGTTACGGTCGGCTATTTAACAAGACCAGGTAGGAACTGTAATTAAAGGCTTGAACAAGAAACTGGCGTGTAAAACACAGATTCAAATGCTGCATTTCATTGTGACCAGAAACTAAAACAGAAATGGAGATGATGTACATTTTCAGTGCAAACAAGTGGTGGTGTTATGCCAAAAAAAAAAAAAAAAAGAAAGGCACAACAGAAGACGGAGGTGCAGAAAGAGCCGTTGAGTCCATGATATGACCAACTGTCCATAAGCACTGCAGGTTACTTGACTGGCTCTGCTCGTATGAGGCAGCATAGACTTAACAATAGGACCTCAAATTGATGGGCAATGCTATTTTTAATCTTTTTCCAATAAAACTAATTATACTGTCATGGGGCCAGGGGCACATGGAATTATGCCAGCAGAAGACCATTAGCAGCAAACAGGACAAGCGAAGGAGCATCATTGTGCCGTCGTCCACAAAGATATTTTTATCCACCTCGCTCAACTGCATTTTAATTCACACGCTGAATATAAATCATTATCAGTTGCTTGTAGCTTGGCCAAGACTAAATTAATTGTTTTTTCTTTTCTTTCTTGCTGTTTGAAGCCCAGGTTTTTAAATGATGGTTGGAACTCTGTATTAAAAACAGATTAAAGGACAAGAGGCAATATTGATGACGAAAAGTTAAGAAATTAGTCGAGTTGCTTCCAAGTGTTTAGTATCCAACTCGTCACATTCTAACATACAGCTTTGGGAAAAGTAAACCAAATTGTAAAAGGCGTTAAAAACTTGAAGGACTCCCTTGCGTTCAGACTCACACTCCTCACGTCCCCGGTTACTCACTCTACAGTGGAAATATTAGTCAGACATATCACTCAACTTTTGGCTGAAACATAAGCATTTAACCTTTTCCCCTTGTTTGAACTGATGCAACTATAATTATGGTTATCCATAATTATTATGGGCTGTCCATGTCTCAGTCTCCTCATCTGTAAATCTTAGCGTTTCTGCACTTTGAAGTGGGAGAAATTATAAAGAGCGTTTCTCTCCTGTACTGCAGGCGCTCTCTATGGCTGAGAAAATCCAACTCTATTAAAATGTCTCCTCTTTATTCCCTGATTGATCATCCTGGGCAAAAAAAAAAAAAAAAAAGTGTTGTTTGTCGTATAAGAAGGGAGAAGAGCAGCAATGTTGCAGCAAAGCACAGTGACAGCCAGTGTTATTAAAGCCAGCAGGGATATTTCCATGATTCATTAACTGCTCTTCTAAACTAGATGTGGGAGGAGAGATTAACATGTGGCGATAACAAGCCCTTCTCTTGAAAGAAAATCAGGGCTAATATATTATGTTTACCATGCAATGCATCTTTCCCAGTTTTTTTTTTTTTTTCTGCGCATGTGTGTGTCTTTAGCAGATCAGGAGTTGTTCCAAATGTGGCAAATCAATTCATCTCCAGTCACCGCAGATCAGAGAGGGGAAAAAGCAGTAAAAGGTTCACCGTGGAGCGAGAGGGCTGGGTGAACAATTTAAGACTCTGTGCCTTTCACTCTTGATGAAAGACCTGATTTGAGTGGTGGCAGTGTAGCCTGCAGCGTAAAGATGGAGTGCACTTCTACAATCAGAACAACAATGAAAGTCCACGCCAGCGCAGTGCAGACTTGTCATTCTTCCCTAATGAAGCCCTAGACTGCTGCACTCGCATAAAAAGGCCATTATGAATCAGCCAAACATGGTTTTATTTATTATCACTCCACTTTTCACTTCAGCTGTGCAGAATGCATCTCTGCAGCAGGACTGAGACAATGAAGGTACCTTGAAGAGAAAATGAAAAGCGTAAAGAGAGCAGGAGGGAAGCATTTCTGGAAGTGCTCATTTGCTTGAGAGGCTGAGCATTTAGCAATCATTAAAACTATTTGTGTGTGTGTGTGTGTGGGTTGTGCAGATCGCAAAGTGTCTTTGGGTCTTGCTGAGATGGAGAATAATTTTCTATTTCTAAACCATTTCATCTAGATTTAAAAAGAAATGCTGCTAAACTCTTATGATCCCAGGTAAATGTCTCATCTAGCACAATGAGTTAAACATTTTAAAGCTTAATGTAAATTATTAGCTGTATTATCATGACCAAGGCGTGCTCTGCTCAAGCGTATACACCAATAACAAGCCATCAGTCTCTGTTACACCGGCCAATTGGAGAATATTAGAATTCTGACGTGATAAATCAGTGCTGATCATGATGACTGTTACACCTGCTTCACAGCAGAACGTCACCATTTTCACTGTGAGCGCAGGAGCATGACATTAGCATTTAGCTCAAAGCAAAGCTGTGGCAGTAATCTCTTGTTTTGCTTCCCGTGTTCCCCCTCTGATTCCTCCGTCTGCTCTCCGACCCTCCCTCAGGCCTGGAGTTCCCCTGGGGGCCGAAGCCATTTGCAGAGGTGGTGGGAGGACCCCTGCTCAGGAACAACAGGCAGACAGCGGACAGCAGCTCTTTGGAGGGACACTACGTGGGAGTGTATTTCTCTGCACACTGGGTGAGTGCAGAGAAGGACAAAGAAGACCCTGGATTTCATTTTCCAGGCCTCCTGTGAAAACACTGAGATACCAAAGAGGGGAAGGAGCCAAGCAGAGCAGGAAGGGGAAGAGTACGATAAGACAGGGGAGCAGAAAGGTGGGGGCGGCTCCCCTGTGTTTGCCTGTTTACTTTAGCAGCACTTAAATCTGGCTGCCGACTCTACCTCTGGTCCAGCCACGCCCCAGAAACGTCAAGCTTTTGTGTCTCCACGCTGGACCTGCTGATATCTGGTGGAGGTCACGACTCGGTGTCAATCCGTGAAACCGTCGGCGGATTGTTACTGATGAGATGCAGCCCAGGCGGCGGGCTCCAAGCACAGCAGCTGCCAGAGCCGCAGCTTTGCATACCGGCTCCTCAGAACGGTGACGCCTGAATGTGCTGGCCTGAACCCCCGAGCACATTTGAAACTAAAAAGCCAAGTCACAAAAGCCATTACGGGAGTTTTATTTGCAGTGGTTTTTTTACACCACATTCCTCAAGCCTACTTGTGCAAAGCTATTTGCTATTATAGTGATTTTACTAGGGCTGGGCAACGATTAAAATTTTTAATCGCGATCAATCGCATGATTTCCCTGATTAATCACGATTCATTGCATTGTATACGCAAAATCAATTAATGAATTCAAAAGTAGTGTAAAATGCACATTTATTAAAATGTTCTGCTGCCATGTGAACTCAAGTGCCATAACATGCCATGTCTGTTTTAGCTTTACTGCATGTTTACCTGCCAATTCTTTTCCGGTTCCGCAACAGCCAGTAACAGACTTTTCAAAACAACAGCATGTGAGCAACATGCGTTAACGCACGATAAAATAAATGTCGGCGTTAATAAATTAATGAATTAACGTGATAATAACGCGTTAACTTGCCCAGCCCTAGATTTTACAAACATAAAATGGCAGTTTTTTTAGTATATCTTTTTTTTTCTCCTCCTCACTATTCTGGGGACATGAAATAGCCCATGGCAGAAAGACATGTGACTTCTAGTCTGCTTAAAGTGTGAGAGGTCTTTCCAGCCAAACACTTTCTGCTTTTTTACAGCTTGAAAACACTGCACTGACACAAGTTCAGAATCCAATATGAAGCATCTTTCAGCTGCAGCTGAACAAGTAATTGAATTCTACGAACTGACTATTGCTTTGTGCTTTACCCTGTGATTGCATTTCATGAGATTATGAATCATAACGGATCGGTTCTCGAGCTTGGAAGGCTTTTACCCAATATAGGAGGCTTTTATTTGCAATGAAATGCTGCCTTTAAACTTGAAAGCATGGAGATATCATCAACTCAAACAATAGCACCTTATTATGTTAAAAACATAGTTATGTGAGAGAAGAAAGTAAAGGAGCTATGGCCCTGACTTTTATATCACTTGAGTCTCAACTAATATCTTGTAAAAGAGGCACTTACAATCATGCAGCAAGTTCAAAGCAGCAAATCTGGCATGTCAGTATGCGTATTATTATAACGAATGCTGCAATTAGTTTGTCACTTATGGAGGCCAGCAAATCCATTATTGCACATTTCTACAGTTTGATTGATTCATTCAGTGCACATCAAGAAACATGGACGGTAACAGAACAGACCACAAAAGTGCGGTTTTACCAGCCTCACTTTTACAAGAGTTACTGAAGGTCCCTCTGTTGTCAAAAAGAAAGCAAATGCGTAAAGGGCGCATGGAAAGCATGGGGGGGGGGAGGCTCTGAGCTGAGGCTGGTCTGTTTTCCTTCCTGCTGCCATGACACTCTGATGTCATCCTACTGCCACCCGCCAACCGCTCCCTCTGCTTGGATAGGCTGTGGCCATTCTAAACACACGTAAAATTAGAAAATATTATCTTTAATCTAAGTATTGTATCAGGATCGGTGTCTACTGTTTAGTTTAATGAATGTAAAAGGGAGAGCGGTTTGGTGGCAAGAAGGAGTTGAGTTTTGGTGAAATACCTCAAGGCGTTGCAGCAACATTTCACATTTCTGCGCTTTATATTCACCGGTTTCTCCCGCGCCTCTCTTTGACAGTGTCCGCCGTGCCGCAGCTTGACCCGGGTCTTGGTGGAATCCTATCGAGCCGTCAAAGAGTCGGGCCATAAGTTTGAGATTGTGTTCGTGAGTGCCGACAGGTGACATTCACTTTGCCTCTACATCTGTCTGTCAAGGATGTAAATAAGTCACTTTTCTCGATTCTCAGGTGTTACTGTTGTGTTTGAACCGTTTGAACCTTCCCAATCTGTGCAGGTCAGAGGAGTCCTTCAAACAGTACTTCAGCGAGATGCCATGGCTGGCGGTGCCGTATTCAGATGAGGCGCGGAGATCACGGCTCAACAGGCTGTATGGAATACAAGGTATTTATTTCCTCCTTATGATGCATCAGGTCTTTAAACTAAAATGGGAGCGTGGATGGTCATTTTATTCATTTATTTATTTATGTCACAAACTGAATCACAGGCACAGTGACAGGCAATCAGCACCACCAGCCTGAGGAATGTGGGCTGGTTATCAAATTTACTGTCTCTCTGGCTTTGAAAAGTGCAGCGCCTTTCCCTCAGTGCCCCCTCTTTCCTCCTGACTCCCTCCTTCGTACATGTGCAGAAGACTGTGGGTGAAGTTGGCCAGTGCTGGCTCTGTCTGTCCTGTGAAGAATGTGAGGAATGCACAGAGGACGAGTCAGCACTGCCCCCCCCCACCCCCCCGTACTCAAACCTCTACGGCCCGTGATCGCCCCCACCACTGCAGACCACAGTCCACATGCGCAGACAGGAACACACTGACTCATGCTGGCTGATGGTATCTGTTTCTGATAAAGCGGTTAATATGGCTCGAGGATCGTAAGCGCAAGGATGACGGCCTCCTAAGAAATGAACAAAATGTTCCCGTAAAAAAAAAAAACCTTGTAGGTGAAGCAGGCGGGAGTTGGGAGAGGGGAAAGACAGAAGACAGGCAGAGAATATCCACGCAGCAAATAAACCTCGGCGGGAGAGGGAAACGCCTGCATCATAAAGTGATAATTGAAGGAAATGACCCAAACTCACTCCTACACTCTTGCCCATTTCCTCCCCTCCTCTGTTTCTCTTCCACTCATGTCATGCTCCCTCCCTCCATCTCTTTCCAGGTATTCCCACGCTGATTCTGCTGGACGCAGAGGGTCACATGATCACGCGACAAGGCCGGGTGGAGGTGCTGAACGACCCGGAGTGCCGACTCTTCCCCTGGCACCCGCGGCCTGTGCTGGAGCTCAGCGAGTCCAATGCTGTGCAGCTCCACGAGGGGCCCTGCCTCGTCCTGTTTGTCGGTGAGGAGGCTGGGATTCATAATGCAATGCAGCTTCAAGAGGGGTTGCCCGAGAGTAAAGGGGCATTTCTAAGAGGAGGAATATCCCAATATCGGGCTGTGTGGATAATTCTTCCTGTGTAGAAAGTTCCAGAGGTGCATTATGTGTACTCAAAAGTGTTATGCTTTTGATTTCTAAGCTGAGCTCAAACAGGAATGCGAGACCGTATGTGATGACGTTGTGAAAAAGGAATGGGAGGAAACAAAGTGGCACTGAAAATGTGGAAGCCCAGTGTTTCTTGAGGTCAAACCACACTGTAGAATAAAACAGACCATCTGTGCAGTTTCCTTTCATCTCTCCACCAGTCCTTGCTCCTCCTTCGTCTCTAGTTTCACTCATCTGTGTATTTTTTTTTCCTCTCCCAGGTGTCTGTTTTTTTCCCCTTTTACTTTTTTTAAATATAATTTTATGTCTCTTCCTCGGTCCAATCAGATGCTGAGGAGGAGGGTGAACTGGAGCCAGCCAAGGAGTTGATTCAGCCAATAGCAGAGAAGCTCATGGCCAAGTACAAAGCCAAGGAGGAGGAGACGCCGCTGCTGTTCTTTGTGGCTGGAGAGGTGAGATGAGCATCTGGAGGCAACTTTTAACAGCTAAGCATAAGCATAAAATGCATTTATGTTTGTAACTTAATTTAAAAGAATGCTCTATTGGCATAATAGTAACAGCTGAAATTTGGACCCATTACTTTTGTTTTTTTTAACCTTTCATGAAAGCAGCAGGTACCAGTTTACACGACACCGGTCTCCACCAGGCTATGGCCTCATTCCTGTGGACCCCAATACTCCTATATTAATAATAATATATTATAATAAGCTGAACGCCTGTATTTATCAGGATAGTAATGCCTCATCTAACCAGCTTTGTCAAACAGCCTTCCACTTACTTCCTTCTTGTTAAGAGGGTTAGTTGATAATCCGTTCAACAGGGAAAATATACGGCTTTCTGGTTGGAATACAGTTTATTTTTTCCTGTTTCTTTCCGTGCATGTTTAGAAGACATGATGCAGTTCTATGAGAGTCAGAGGGACGGTAATCATCCCCCCTGAGGGTGCACGTCTCCGCTTTAGCATCCAGAGTTTCACAAATGACTCTGGTCTCTTGTGTCGTTTTGCTTGCTTTCAACTTCTCCCACTTGTCGCCGCTTCTGAGTTTTCCCACACAGGCTCCGGATCTTGGGTGGAAGGAAAGAAGAAGCGCTAATAATAGCATTCTTAGTGAGCTGCAGAGCTCCTCTTGAACAACACCCCCCCACACCCACCCTGTTAACAGATTACAGCAGAAACATGCATCTCTGAGTCTGATGCTTAATTAGACAGAACAGCAAATGTGGATGCACCTTAACTTAACCTTAATAGTAAAATCTTTTTAAAAAAAAACAACAACAACAACAAAAAAAAGAGAGGATATCCTTCTGTTATCTGTTTACACATTTTTAAAGTACAAATTGGAACTCCTTTGGGTAATGTAAACCCGTAATTTATTTTATTTAGTGTTCATGTACGTAGTTAGGTTTGAATCTTTAATTAGAAAGATGTTAATCAGCCTAGAGAAATACTTGTCCTTGTAACCGCACTGATGCAGATTTCTGGATCATTTGCTGCTAAATGCTCCACTGTGTTCACCACCTTGTTGGCTGCGTCTGCTCTTTGTGGGTGAGCAGGTAGTGTACAGTCAGCTTTGACAAATGTTCTTTTTTTTCCTGAAGAAAAGCTGCCAGTATCACTGAAAATGCCAACTTCAGTCACTTTCGAAAACGTATGATCCAATGTTTACATATGAATTTTTGTTGCTGCTGTTGAAGATGAAATGTGGTTGAGGAGGATGTGGAAAAAAAAACAAAACAACCTGTGTTGGAGAAACTGTTTCCAGCAACAATGATGCTATCATGATGGGTATACCCAAAGTTTTCCAGCCAGCTTTTTCTATTTTATTCCTACAAACTGCCTCCAAATCATCCTTCCATCTCCTGTTGCATCTGCTCCCTCATCACCCTCGTGAATCACGAACCATGGAGTTATAAAGACTCTCCCTGGCTCGCGTCGCTCTGTTTTGAACTTTAAGTAGCAGCAGAGGTGATGACCAGATTAGCTTCAGTACCTCGACCCGCCAGCTCACCTCCCTCCCAGTTTTCTCTCTGCCCAACCTTCAGGGGATAACATCTCTGGTTTCTTGTGTCACTTACTAAAAAAGCAGGCTCAGGTTGCCGCCATGGGGCTTGCACATGTGCTGACCGTCACCCAGGCTGCACCAGTCTGTCACTCTAGAAATGCCATTTGCATTTGTACACAGAATAAGAAATGCTCGGGTTTTTAAAAAAAGACGAGCATTGTTAAAGATGTTGTTTCGTGTTTATTGTCTGTGTATCGACTGTATTTATTTGACTGTAGTTCGTAGTGACTCTGGAGCTTCTTGTGTGTTTGCCTTGTTTTTTTTCCAGTAGAGCACATGCAAACCCTTATATTTCTACATCCATGTAGCGCAGGTGTAGCTTCCTCACTGTAACTCAACTGCCGATGATATCGCCAGGTTTTATTTCCAGACTGGGTTCACAGTTGGATATCACTTCCTCATTCAGGCGTTTGGTTCAGCTTCCAGGCTCTGAGCCCGGACTCCTTCACCTTGGCCTGGGTTTACCCTGGTAGTTTTGCGTTTCGTTGCCAAACCAGCTGCTGGGTTTTCTGTGTCCATGAAACAGCAGTATGTTGGCAGTCTCTCCAGGGAAAGCAGAGCTGACTTGAATGAGAGAGGATCTTCTTACCCCACAGAGGAAAAACATTTGCCACAAAGAGGCGGACAGATTTATTATAATCAGTATTAAAGATTCTTTGTCCTTTCATGTCTGCTGGGTACTGCCTATGGAATTATCCTGTCATGTGAGAATTGAACAGTATTTTTCTTGTCTAGCAGCTGATAATGTTTTCTGTAATTGTGCCTCTTGATCGCCCCATGCTTGATTTGTGAATTCCTAAAGAGAACGGCTTCTTTTTGACTTTCACGATTTATATTGAAAAATAAAATAGAATAAGAAAGAGAAACAAAATAACCCAGAACTCTGTATACACGAAGTTACTTCCTTCTTGATTATTAATATTCTCCATTTGGTTAAAAAGAGTTTAAATAGTGACTTATAAGAGTGAAGGTAGGAGCACACTGGTGAACTACGTCTTGTGTTGGTGAGCATGTAGCATGTGTGTAGGATGACTGATGGTGAGGAAGATGAAGAGGGGAGAGAGGAGTTAAGACAGGCTCTGGGTGGTCAGGAGGTGCTCCTAGATGACTGCACAACTACAGCTAATGTGATCAGGGAGACAGGTAAGAGAGTACTTGATATGTCATCTGATAGGAAAGGAGACACGGAGACTTGGTGGTGGAATAAGGAAGTGCGGGAGTATGTACAGAGAAAGTGTTTAGCTAAGAAGAAGGAGACTGAGAGGACTGAAGAGGGTAGACAGGAGTACAAGGTGATGCAGCATGAGGTGAAGGTACAGGTGCCAAAAGTTAAATAAAAGGCGTACAATTATTTGTAAGTTGGTCTGACAAAAGAAGAGTAAGAGACTGGCTTGCAAGACAGAAAGATGCCGATTGGCAGAGCGTGTAACAGGCTAGGTTGATTAAAGCCGGAAGTGTGATGGGAAGATTGAAAGAGTATTCTGAAGAGTCCCTCCATTACTGAGGAATGGAGTAGTTTCCTGTTGCTGATTTTCTAATCATTTTTCTAATAGTGCAGACTTGTGCCAACTACAGAGGAATAAAGTTAATGAACCACACAATGAAGTTATAGTAAAGAGTAGCGGAAGCCAGACAAAGAACAGAAGTGAGTGTCTGTGAACAGCAGTATGGTTTTATGCCAAAGAAGATCTACTACAGATGCAATATTTGCTCCAGAGGGAGCTGCGTTGTGTCTTTATAAACCTTGAGAAAGGATGTGACAGGATGCCAAGAGGGGAGCTGTGGTATTATGTGAGAAAGTCTTGAGTAGCAGAGAAGGATGTTGGAGTGGTGCAGGACTGAGAGCTATAAGACAGGGGTGAGGTGTGCTGTAGGTGTGACAGAGGAGTTCAAGGTGAACCTGGGACTGCGTCAATGATTTGTTTGCTACGGTGATGGACAGGCTGAGAGATGAGGTTAGACAGGAATCTCAACGATGTTTGTGGATGATATTGTGATCTGTAGTGAGAGCAGGGAGCAGGTGGAGGAACATCTAGAGGTGAAGGTGTGCCCTGGAAAGGAGAGGAATGAAGGTTAGCAGCAGCAGAAGACAGAACAGATGTGTGCATGAATAAGGGGAACGGTGAGGCCACATGGAGCAGAAATATAAAAAAGGTGGTAGATTTTAAGTATTTTTGGGTCAACCGTCCAGGGACAACAGAGATTGTGGAAAAGAGGTAAAGAAGCATGTGCAAGCAGGTTGAAACGAGTGGAGAAAAGTGTCGGGTGTGATAAGAGCATCAGCAAGAATGATGGGAAAGGTGTACAAGAGACCTGAACGATTTAGGAGGATGGATGGGATCAGGAATGAGGACATCAGAGGGATAGCGCATGTTACATTTCTTGGAGAGAAAGTCAGAGAGGCCAGACTGAGATTGTTCGGACATGTACAGGGAGGGATGAATCAGCGGAAGGACTTTGATGTTGGAAGTGCCAGGCAGAAGGCCTAGAGGAAGACCAAAGAGCAGATTTATGGATGGAGTGAAAAAGGACATGAAGTTAGTTGGTGTGAGAGAAGAGGATGCAGAGGACAGAGTTAGATGGAGACGGATGGTTCACTGTAGCGAGCCCTGAAGAGAAAATCCAAAAGGAAAAGAAAAGGAAGATTTAGTTAAAAAGACAAAAACACGCAGTAACAGAGTGTGTATATTTTCCACCACAGTGTGTACTGCACACATGTGACTAAACAACTATTGGAAGAATGTTGTATCATTTTGACACCTCCTGTCTTACCGCCTTTTCTTTCTGTGCCATCATGAGTTTTACATGGATTGGAAAGATCTTTGATCCTTGTATTCTTGCTTCCAAAGCAAATATGAGGACATGCTGAGAATAACTGGAATGCTGTGTTATTGTTGTTGTTGTTATTATTATTATTATTATTATATTATTATTATTATTATTATTATCTGTTTGACTGAGATGTGGCTCTGGAAAAGAACATATTCCAGACTCTGCCTTTCTACCCAGATTTTAGACAGAGCGATGAGCATCAAGGAGGAGGGAGTGTAGTGCCTGCTAACAACAGATGGTGTAACTGTGGATGTGTAGCCGTGAAGGAGATCTGTACCCCGGATCCACCTGTCTTATCTGCCAATGCATGTAGCACCATTAGCTTAGTTGTTGCTAGCCTCCTAGCAACTAAATGCTTTATTAAACTTAAGATGGGGTGAAATGCCAGCACGCAAATGTTTTCCTGTTTTTATCCGAAGCATTTCTTTTTTATCTTAACACAGATCTTATGTTTGTTCATTTTTTTTCCGTGCATATTCCTCAGTTATTTTCATTGGCTATCTGTCCAGTGTTTGTCACTGATGACGGTTCTTTAAGACGTCAAGCTCATCCAGGAGATGGACGCGGGCAGCAAGAAGGCTTATTATCAGTGTCAGCTGCGGCCATATCAGATGGTCATTGTCTGTTAAATGCCACAGTGCACCAATAATCAGAATAATCCTGACATGGCCCAGCAGGTCCCACACGGTAAACACATGCTGAGCCTTATCACAGCTGCGAGTGCGGGTGGCAGTAGAGAGGCTCTTTGTCTTTTTGTTCCGGGCTGAGCTGTGGAGGTGGGGAGGGGGGCACTGGAATGGCCCCACCTCACGAGAAGCAGTTTACACAAGCGGGGAAGCCACACAAAAGAAGATGCATGACTTCCTACGGAGGCGAAGACTGACGCAAAGATTACATCTTCTCATATCGGAGAGGCTGGAAAGGCCACAGAGGACAGATTGTGGAATTTCTCTTTGTGGTTTCTTTGCACTGCATGCCCAGATGATCTATAATCTACGCTTCGTGTGGTTGCAAGAGAGCCTGAAAGGGAAGGCTTTTATTTGTAGTAGGAGACTAAAGCAGTATTTCACTTGTAACAACATTGTCCTTAGTGACAGCTTACATCTTTGAGTATTAAGTGGTCAATGTTTGGTGATTTGCAGCACAATAAAACAGGCTTCACTCTCAGTAAACTAGCCGCCTATAAGAAAACATCACACTGCAGCTCATCTGCTCCATCTGTTAGCAGTTTTGCAAAGTAGAGGTCACATATTTTATCCTGGCATGCTTATCCTTTTTAGGTAGCAGCACAGCCAAGCTATTCAATGAAAAGTCTGTGAGCTGATTGTGTGGCTTGATCTATTTAGCAAGAATAGCTGTGGATTTTCTGATTACCGAGAAGAGAGCTGAGGGGAGGAAGGGGAGGGGAGTGGGGTGGTTGAGCGTCAAATGTAGCGGGAAATTCATCCAAAGTCACTCTATTATTGACTGTGTTTTCACTAAACTCAGACTGACACATAAATCAGTAACAGAATTAACATCAGAGGCACTGCTTCCATCTGAAGTCCAGCTCTTTGTTGCAGTGCCACCACCTGGCCTTTTCTCGCAGCTTTAGCATTTGCAACTTAATCTTTTCCATATGAAACTGATCTTTCGTCTCTAAGAGTCTCCCTCTTAGCCAGCTAACAAAGCTGAGGGGAAATAAGGTCACGGGATGAGGAAAATGTCTGCTCGCTGCAGGGACAACCCCCCCAAAAAGAAATAAAAAAGATTAAACACTGATTGTTGTTGCCAAATTTATAGTCTCTGTTCTAGTCTCTAAAACTCTAAGGATTCTGAGTAAGATCAATAATTAACCTTAAATTACAAGATTTAGCGATGGCTGGATTTTCAGTAAATTTATTCTCCTTTCACCTCAGCCGTCGATGCAGAATGACAATCTGACTGTACCAGACAGTAAACTTTAACAGAAACGCCTAAGACCAAACATTAAGATGGGACTCTTGCCCGGCGCCCGTGATGGCATCACACAGTTAGACAGAAGGATTTATCAGAAATTATGTCCATAGATGCTCTGGACAAAGAGGCTCCTGTGACCTCTCGACCTCAAAGCACCAAGTTTACCATAACACTGATCTACAGGACCTCCCTTAGAATCAATTTTTGCAGATTTTTCATGGTGCCATTTTTGTGTTGCAACTAAATATTTGTGGGCACATTCCCCCTGATGAGAACATGTTCAAATGATGTTAAAATATTAGCTGTTCACATTCAAGTGAACCGTTTGCCCCGACAGAACGCAACACATGAAATCTATTTATCTTCGAGAAGATATGTGACAGGAAGAATGGATCTCTGTGAAGGCAGGAATGCCAGATGCAGAAGGTCTCCCAGCTGGAACGGAAAGTGAATTACGAAACTCTCTGATTTCTTATTCAGTCTCAATAATTAATGCATTCTCAAGCTCATTTGAAAACTGCTGCTTGGTTGTGATTCATTTGTTATCTATGGCTACAGATAAAGAACTAACTTGTTGAAGGGTGAAAGGTGGCTTTAAGCCTCAGGCTGTGCATGACTGAGCCCCTTTAGAGAGAAAAGAGAAAAAAAAAAGCTTCTCAGAAATAAAACTGGATTCACTGCTAAAGCTAGAAGCAGTCTATTTATTAACATACTCCTTAGCAAGTCTTTGCACCATGTCTTGCTGCATATGCTGCTCAAATACTCTGCACTCAATCTTGAAGTGAATGAACTGGGGAATGTTGCTGGGATCCCCACCTGGTCCCTTCCCGTCTTTCCACACAGCAGGACCAAGCAGAAACGCTCTGGTCTGTCTGAGCAGGCTGCCTGCAGGGAGTCGGCAGAGAAGAGTTTCACGCTCTTATTTCAAGGACGATAGTGCATTAATAAAGAAGGTGTCAATTTTGTTCTATTTTTTTTTTTTTTTGGTAGGCAATCTAATGGTTATATAGTTCATACAAAGGGCATTCATTCACTGAAGAAATATCTTAACGGAAACATGTCCACCTTGCACTATTTTCAAAGGAATTCAAATTTCATATCAGCAGTATAATGAGAAAAGGACCAATTTAAAAGTCCAGTCATAGCTGGCACCAGGTAACCCTCATTCACGTCCAAAGCTGCATCGCTTGCAGCTCCGAGTCTTCTACATTTACATTAATTACCTACTCCTGAGGTTCAAGAGTTTGTTCAAGGGAAACCACTCTCATTCTGACCAAAATTGTGTTTTCCCTTTTTTTTTTCTTCACATCGTTCATTACTCAACCCCCTTCATCTTTTTCTCTTAACTTTTTGAGAGGACTCACTTTCATCCTATGGGAAAACCTTTTTGGATATTTAGCATCATGGCACATCATTGCTCTCTAGTCTGTAGCTCAGAAGCAGCATCCGCTTTGCCATTTTACATCATCACCTTCAGAGTAAATGTAAGATCTTACTTTTATCCTTGTTGACCCAACAAAACGTTAAAGCCACTGTGTGATAATGCCACTTCTGACCACATGGGGGAAGCGTATCCCAAGAATGATAATGGTTCAGCTGTTGGCGCAAAACATAACAAAGTGCACCTCTAGTGGAACAAAGTGGGGTGACTGGATGTGCCAGCCTCTCCCCGCTCATTTGCACAGTGTTGTCAGTGGGTATTTTTGCTAAAGACACCAGAGCTCTATGCCCTCATGTGGTCAGAAGTGGTATTGCCACATAGAAGGACTTGCAAACAAAGCACCTGTTGCAAAATTTTCAGTTTAACTTTTTGTTAAGTAAAATACCTTATTATTGACATGAATTTATTGTCACTGCCAAAACGTAAAAGGCAAAGCCGAAGCTGGAAGCCATACATATGTTTTTTTTTTTTTTTTTTCTACACAACTCTGTGATTTCAATTTCTAACTCGTCCCCTCTGAGGTAAATCAAATAAAGCATTTTGGTTGCTTGCAATCTGCTATTTTTATATGCAGCTTGAAGTTTCTACATTCTGAACACTGGACCTTTAAACACTTTTGGGGCACTTTAAACCAAAAGATGAAAAAAAATTATTGATCATGGTTATATGGGTACTTCTGAGGTTTTTTTTTTTTTTCCAATTTCATTGCAAACTTTGATCATAAGCTTAATTAAGCAAGGCATGATTAAGGAAAAAAAAAAATCCATGTCAGCCTAAAACAAGCTTTTTGCCTCTTCAACCAGGCATAGAATCAAGTCAATCCAAACTGATTTTGTTCTGTTCAGTTTTTCTCTCCTGAAACATCCTCCAATGTCACACTTACTTATTTTGATCTTCTTTTCTTTTCGACCACAGGATGACATGAGCGACTCCCTACGAGACTACACTAACCTCCCAGAGGCAGCACCCCTGCTCACTATCCTGGACATGTCAGCCCGTGCCAAGTACGTTCGTGATGTCGAGGAGATCACACCGGCTGTAGTGGAGCAATTTGTCAACGACTTCCTGGCTGAAAAGCTCAAACCAGAGCCCATCTAACGAGAGGGTCCCTGCAGAAATTGGACAAACTATATGGGACTCACTCCATCATCCAACCTTGACCTGTTGATAGGCCTCACTCAACCCCTTCCAGCCTCTCATGTCCTCACCCAACTCCCCTCCTGACTGTTAAAGAAATTTGTCTTTTTTTTTTTTTTTACTGACATTTTAACTTTTTTTTTTTAATACCCGCTTCTCTTTTCATGGAGTCCTCTCCCTCTCTCTCCTGTGGTGCCTTGCATTGACAATAGTCCATACAGTAATATATATGGAGATTCTGTTTTTGTCTCTTTTTTTTGTACACAATAGCATTTCTGAATTCTAGAGAAAACCAGTGGACCTACTTATTAAGCTGAATCTTTGCTTTCTGCTTTGTCTGCAAGAGCTGTGTTACCTTTGATTCCCAAATGATGTTAAGGAAGAACAAAATGCATTTTTGCAGTTGTAATTCCCATATAGTGCAGAAGGTCTAAACCTCAGTTGGATGTAGCTGTAAGCCTATTTAAATGAAAACAGTATGACAGGTGCACACGCAGTTAAAAGCACGCTACCTGCTTGTACCAGACCAGTGACTGACGTTTTAAAACCTCTGTGTTTTGATGTGTGTGCCGTGATGCGAGTCAAAGTCATCTCTAGCCAGTTGTTAATGGTGGTTCTCATCTCAAAGTCCTTTATGAGGATTTTCTGTGAAGGTCCCATAATGGAAAAGGGCCAGGTTATTTCTGGAGGCACAAAAGTGGTATTTGAGAAGTGTTGAATGTATAAATCCCTATATTCTGTTACTTCAGTCATGACTTCTCACACCCATTAAAAAAAGAAAAAGAAAATCACTGGCAAGCACAGTGTTTTGTTCCTGTTAAGTTTTATCAATAAAGTTATCTCTTGGATGGGATAAAATACACACACACACACCACATCCTTTATCGTAAGTATTTTGAGTCTTTGACTTGTGGGCTGAAAAAAAAGAAGCAGAAATCGCATTATTAGAGGAAAACCATACAGTATTTAGGTAATTGTAATGTAGTAGACCTGCATACACAATATGACGCCAGCTAGAAATGATGCTCATCCTTTTGTTGAACAGAGATGCCAGGATCATCTAAGCCTAGAAACTTGAAAATTAAGAAGGGCTCAGAAAAAGGTGAGAGTTGCCTTTTTTTCCTTCTCTGTGTGGGAAATGTAGATATTGCTTTAAAGAACAGAAGAGGTTCTTTATAACTTCTATTGCATTTCAGAATTTCATACTTTAAGACAAGATTTTAAGTCACTTTGAAATTCTACTGTGATCATATCTGTTATATTCTCACCATGTTTGCCATCATGTCGCCAAATATTTGCCGAAAGATTGCTCTTCTAGGTACTGTAACGGATGAAAATACAAATCAACTGCAACCAAATCAATGAGCAGCATCATAATCGAGCTGCAAAAATAAATTGGCGAACGATTTAAAGAAACACAAACATCTCTGCCCAGAGAGGAAGTGAATTTACTGGTACCATTTATCCCGTGACCCTCCTTCGACATTATAAAAATACATCTTATTTTGCTTCCCCCATGTTTGTCATTTATAATCTTGATTTGGATTGTTATTTTCTATTTTTTTCAGTGTCCACTGAATGCACAAAGTGCAAGATTTCCAACATCAAAGCTCATTCTCCAAGCTAGTATTGTACTGGAGCTGGATGCCCACCATTAGTACATGAAGATGGATGCAACCTCTGAATCTGTAAAGTAAAGAAAAAGCCTGTTTGCATCACTGTCTTGAATGTAAAGATCTGTTTACAATGAAAAGGAAGACACTAGTTCATGGATTTTTTGTTTATATATACAGTGGGGAAAATAAGTATTCCCACTTACAAAGAATGGAGAAGTCTGCCATTTTCATCGTAGATACAATCTAAACAAAAATCTAGAAAATCACATTGTATGATTTTTTTAAAATATATTTTATGTAATAAAATGCAAATTAAGTATTTGATCACCTATCAACCAGAAAGAATTCTGGATCTCACAGACCTGGTCTTCCTCAGACTGGAGCCCCGTGCAAGATCTCACCTCGTGGAGTATCATTGATCACGAGAAAGGTGAGGGATCAGTCCAGAACTACATGGGAGGACATGGTCAATGACTTGAGTGTTGGGACAAAGGTTACCACTGGTAACACATTACACCTTCATGGATTAAAATCCTGCAGCGAGTGCAAGGTCCCCATGCTCAAGCCAGCACATGTCCAGGCCCATCTCAAGTTTGCCTATGACCATCTGGATGATTCGGAGGAGACATGGGAGAAGGTCACATGGTCAGATGAGACTAAAATAGAACTTTTTGGTATAAACTCAATTCGCCATGTTTGGAGGAAGAAAGATGAGTACAATCCCAAGAACACCATCTCAACCATGAAGTATGGGGGTGGAACATCATGCTTTGGCGGTGGTTTTCTTCAAAGGGGACAGGATGACTGCACCGGGGGTCATTGTGAGGGAGGGATGGGTGGGGCCATGTATCACGAGAACTTGGGCAACAGCCTCCTTCCCTCAGTAGGAGCATTGAAGATGGGTTGTGGCTGGATCTTTCAGCATGACCCAAAACGCACAGCCTGGGCAACTACGGAGTGGCTCCGTTAGAAGCATTTCAACCTCCTGGAGTGGCCTAACCAGTCTCCAGACCTGAACCCAATAAAAAAAGCTTTGGGGGGTGCTGAAACTCCATGTTGCTCAGCGACAGCCCTGAAACCTGAACGATCTGGAGAAGCTCTGTCTGGAAGAGTGGACCAAAGTCCCTGGTGCAGTGTGTGCAAACCCGGTCAGGGACTAAGGTTTCTGTACCACATATTAATTATATTGTTCTATCAAATATTTATTTCATGTAATTAAAAACAAATTAACTATGTATTAAACAATTTTTTTTAATTCTGTCTCACAGTTGAAGCGTACCTGTGATGAAAATTACAGACTTCTCCATTCTTTGTAAGTAGCAAAACTGGCAGTGTATCAAATATCTATTTTCTCAACTCTACATGATATGTTGTCTTTAGAGTAGTGGAGCAGCTTGATTCACAAAGCACTTGGAATTTTTACAGGGACTAGTTTTCAAGAGCAGACTGGGTCTCCATTCAAATGGGCTTTTCTAAAGCAATTTAAACTACATTATGGGTTCAGTGAAAGAAAATATTTTGGCTCAGATAAAACTAATATCACCTTGCATTTTATTAAAAATAATGGATAAAATCAGTCCAATAAATTGTACACATTTACAGTTTATTGACAGAACAAGAAAGCAGAATGAAAGATATATTAAATGTATTCCATCAAGTCTAATATGGAAAGAAAATAATCATGAAGACTGCCTCTCAGCCTCAGGTCGCCATTTCTTTCCAGATGTCTGCAGTAGTTTTAACAGCTGCCTCCTGCCCTCAAACAAAAGGATGCTGGCTGCCATGGCTGAATTCAAACTGTCCACATCAGCAACAATTGGAATAAAGAGTCTGTGACCGTTGGTTTTCTCTGCTAACTGGACTGCATCTAAACTCAGGCCGTGTGTCTCACCTCCTATCACAAGAGCAGTGGGACTCTGAGCCCAGCTCTCATGGTACAGTTTTGTGTTCATTTCAGAAAGTGAAAGTCCTTCATCTTCAGACTCTGAATCTGATGAAGAATCATACTCTTCATACAGCATGTTTTTGCTATTAGGCCTCGAGCTGACCCAACCATAGTCTCCTGCTTTGGAGGACTTGTGAGACACATTTTCAATGTGTCTACTGCTGTCAGCCACATGGATAGTAACTGGTTTTGGGAGACGCTTTTCAATGTCATTCCAGTCCAGACTGGGATAGATGGGAAGTCGGAAATGCGCACCCATTGCTGCACGCAGAACTTTAGGCTCCCAAACATCAACACAACCTGTTGGAAAACAATAGAGAAATTGAGAAAATTACAAGCAGAGACACAGGAAGACCACATCCTCAGATCTTTAACGGTGAACAGAAACCTACCTTTGGTGAGGAAGACATTACTGCAGCCAGCCGCAGCAGCACATCGCAGCATCGTCCCTAGATTACCAGGGTCTCGGATGTTGTCGCAAATCAGGGACAACGGCACTAACTGACCTCTGCTTGCAAAGTTCAGCCGTGAAGGGTCAGGGCGAGAAAATATGGCTGCAGAAGAAGAGGTCAAAATCAGAAACTACTCAGAATATCTGAGGTTCGATAAATAATTAAATGTTTGATCCATACCAATCACTCCTTGTGGCGCCACAACGTCAGACCAGATCTTGATATCTTCAAACTTGACTTTCACCAGTGTGGCCCTTCTCAGCCTGTCTAAGGGCAACTCCCTGAGCCACTCCGCTGTGCTAAAGAACACCATCTGTGGGTTGGCACCAGCATCCAGAGCATCACTGATCAAGCGTCTGCCCTCCAAGAGGATTTTGCCCTGGTGCTCACGAAACGTCCGGGATCGAGCAACACTCACTAACCTCCTGTGACATAATCAGTTGGAGAGGATAGGACAGAGTTAAAGTCACAAGCCTGATATTAATATTCAGTGATATTATTTACTGCTTTTTATAGTCTTCTTTTAAATCAGTGAGCTATTATCCCTGCATAAGCAAAACAAACAAACAAAACAGGAACAAACTGTCATCTGAAGGACAGTTTTAATGTATTCCAATAATTATTTTAAAGTTTAACATAAAGCACATCTATTTTCACTCACGCCAATCTTTTATCTCCAGGAAAAGCCCTCTCAAAGCGGAGTCCATCAACTTGATCCTTAGAAACAGTAACTTGGGCATGTTTGACAGTCGACTGTATGGACTTCTGTAGAGATGGGTCTCTAACTTCAGGATGCTCTCTTACAGGAGTCACGTCTGTCCTCCTCTGCTTCTTCACTCTTTCCTCAGCTGCTGGCTGATCAAACTCTGGACGTGGCTTCACCGACTTTTCCCGGCTCGTTTTCAGGGACCAATACTCTGACTGGTTTCCTCCTCAGTCCACGTACATACCGTTTTGACTCTACATTAATATCGCTCCTCCGTGCTAGAAAAAAGTTTCGCTCTGCAGAGACGACACATTGCACGCCTCTCATGAACGCTGACATTTTTTATTTTGCCCTCGTTTCTTCTTCTCTTGTCTGGCAGAATGTAGACAGTGTCGTTACCGCCACCAGCTGTTGGACAGTTTATACTGCATTCACGCCCCTATTACGTTTTTTATTATTATTATTATTATTATTATTTTTCTGTATGAAGCAATTATATTTGAACTCCCTTGTCATTTATTTGTCTCCGAAATGTTTATAACTATAAATCCACTCCACAACTCCACACCGCAGTTACGGGTTCACGTTTGCTGCACTATAATCCCGCGAGAGAATACATCAGACGATTCCATTAACATTTCCGGCTGGGGGTGTCAGAATTTAAAGCGTTGACCTAAATTTTCTTATATTTTACATTTATTTGACGTAATTTGCTCGCTTTTACTGATATAATGGCGCTATAGTTAATTAAAAAAAACGCACAGATTCAGCACATGTGTATAATGATACAATACTTGTAAATACTGGCTCTGTTTATTTGTTTCTACCATGGTATAAACCTTCACTACCAGTAATAATCGACAACAGAGTTAATCGATTCTGAGACCCCTGATCAGCTGACAGCTGAGTGCCGATTTCTGTCATATAAACATGGCTTTCAGAAGAGCGTTGCATTTTGTTTTCAAAGTTGGCGACCGGGGCAAAACAGCCACTTTCTACCGAGATGTTCTTGGCATGACGGTATTTTTTTCAATCAATTTAATTGCGAGACTATATGACTTATGCAGTCAAATATTAGCCCAACTTTTCATGGCGACAATGGGATAATGCCAGTTTCAGTGTTGCACAACCCAGCCGATTTCCTCTGTTTTTATATTATGAAACGTACACGTTTCTGATGTACCGTCTAAGCGACTGGTTATTCCTTTCATCTCTTGTTATTCATTTCAGGTTTTGCGGCATGAAGAGTTTGAAGACGGCTGCAAAGCTACCTGCAATGGGTAGATAATAAAATAACTGAACCATGTTTATCACAGAGCTGCTAGTGTGCTAATGCTCATGCTGTGTTTATCCTGTTCCTTCAGCCCCTACGACGGCAAGTGGAGCAAAACAATGGTTGGCTATGGTCCAGAGGACAACCATTTTGTTGCTGAATTGACATACAATTATGGAGTGGGAGAGTATCAACTTGGGAATGACTTTTTGGTGGGTGAGAGTTGAAAGTGGACATTGCACAAGGGACAAACACACACGGGCCATGTTATGGAGCGTAAAATAACAAAGGATATTTGCATCTTTGTTGTCCTGTTAGGGCATCACCCTGCAGTCGAGCCAAGCCGTGAGTAATGCTAAACGACTGGGATGGCCTCTAACTCAGGTAGAGGATGCTTTGTATCTGACTCAAGCTCCAGGAGGATATCCCTTCTACCTGGTGGATAAAGAGCAGCCTCCTCATGGTGAGTGTCTCACACTTCAAATCTCTATATTTCTGCATGAAAATTAGTGATCAGGGTAGTTTATCCAGCATTTAAATGTCCAGTCGCTTGGTGAAGAAACAGAAAATGAAACATTTCACAGATTTACATACTTGATCATAGACATTCTCCACCAAATTAATGGGGATCGTCACAAAGGGCTATAAAGAACTATGAGGGGAAATAGTGTTAAATTTATGTAGAAAATAATAATTTGAGATTGCAAGATCAAATCACTGCAGTTTGAAGCATTTTGCTCCCTTTTTAACCCACTGGAGTTATTGCAGGACTATAAACTGGTTATTTGTCCCCAGACCCTGTGCAGAAGGTTTGCCTGGGAGTGTCAGACCTCCAGAGATCCATTCACTACTGGACTAAACTCTTGGGAATGACGGTGATGGACAGCAATGAGGAAAAGAAGACAGTACTGTTGGGGTTCGCTGACTCTCAAGTGAGTCAAATATTTGAGCTGTTCTTTAGAATAAAGTTACGCTGCTTGGGTTTAAACTATGTGATAATGATGATGACTTATGTACTACAGTGTGTATTTTGGTTAAAAAATAAAATGTATACACCTTTTTATTACCTTCTGTAGTGTAAACTAGAGCTTCGGGACGTTGCTGGGACAGTTAACCATGGAACGGCGTTTGGGAGAATAGCATTTTCATGTCCACGAGAGCAAGTAAAATATTATTTCTTGGATAAACCTACAAATCGTTTGTTTTCAAGATCATGTTTAGCTTGAATATGTTTTATTTATGTTTCAAAGTTGCCGGATCTTGAAGCCTTGATGAAAAAGGAAAGCCAGAAAATTCTCACTCCGTTGGTCAGGCTGGACACTCCTGGAAAAGCCACCGTGGAGGTGGTTATTTTGGCTGATCCAGTAAGTGTGTCATCAAAAGTCATGCTGCAAACATGTTTTTTTTTCTTTTTTTAAAGAATATCATAGAATTAAAAAGCTAAAACTAGAATAGCTTTATTAGTCATTGCAGGCAGAGCAAACAATAATATTTTCATAAGTACACCTCTGCTGGTGTCAAAAACTGACAAAAAAGACACAGGACAATAAATATAATGCAGGATATTGTACAATATTAGTTTTAAATATAGCAATAAAGCACTGCGAAAGGTCTTAAAGGGGAAAAAATGTCAAATATGGTAAAGGAAGCATAACATTTATTCTGTGGCACTGTTTAAACAATTTATGGACCTGAGAAAGAAACAGTCTCTAAGTCTGCTGGTTTGTGTTTTTAAAAAAATATTAACTGGAACTGTTTTTTTTTTTTTCTTTTTTTTTGAGGATGGCCATGAGATTTGTTTTGTGGGAGATGAAGCATTTCGACAGCTTTCTGCTGTGGACCCTAAAGGAAAGGAATTGCTCGATAAGGTTGATATTTCTCAACTTTTTACCTTTTACCCTAAATATGCAACAACTGGTTGATATTCTCTGTTTTTTTTTTTTATGTGCTAAACTTGTCTTTTAGGCAATGGCTGAAGATAAAAGTGATGAATGGTTTGCCAAGCACAACAGACAGAAGGCTGCTGCTTGAAATGGAGAAAATCGCCTGGAAAACTGTCCTCAACAGTTCATGTGATGATGAGATGATAAACAAGACACACACGTAGCAGAAATCTTGTCATTTCAACTCTGTACTTCCTGAACTGGTAGTGGGGGTTATTTTCCCCAAGGAATGCAGTTAGATGCTGCAATGGACCACCTTTTCATTTTGATGAATACATTTCCATTAAACAATATTCTAGTCAATAAAGCCTTGGCAAATGTACTGAAAGTCTTTTATTTGTGCTGCATTTTCTTATAAATTTAAAGCATCACCATGACCAGGAGGTCATGGTTCTTCTGCCCTTTGTAATATGCAGTAACATTTGAGAGGGATTTGGCAGCAGATTGCTGGAGAGAAAGACTTTGTCATGTTGCTGAGTCGCAAAGAAACGCGTGCGTTGTAAAAAAAAAAAAAAAAAAACAGTCATGTTGCTGAACTAATAAAATGTTAACTTTAATGAAATCATAGTGAATTTGGTTTCTTGTATTTGAATCAATATGCCGGGTGTAATTTGACGGCCAGGTGAACTGTTGGTGGCACCGCTGATGGCTGTGTCTCAGCTCTGCTCTTCGTGTGTCAGAGGAGCCAGCTGATCTGATCTGAGCCGAGCCGTGCTGAGCTGCTGAGCTGAGCTGAGCTGAGCTGAGCGGATGTGGACTCGGTGTTTACTCAGCCTGGTGCGGACTCCAGTCAACTGTCAGGTGAAACTGCTCCCCAGTCTGCACAACTATGCAGCGTAGCGACACACCGCTGCTTTGAACATGTCTGGGTAAGCGAGCTGGATCTCTAAAGGGAGACAACGTCAATTCGAGACACTGTAACAGTTGTTAAAAAGATAATTTGCGTATCAGCCTCGCAGTTCTGCTAAGTTAGCTGTAGCATTAGCATGCTAGGGTGCTAGGCTAGCACAGATTTGCTTCAGATTTTTTTTTCTTCTTTTCTCTTTTTTGGGAGGGTGACGCGTCGGCAAAACAAATTTAACCATTTAGTGCGTGGCTATTTTGAGGTTAATGCTAAAACACCTTCACAATGGCTAACTTTTTGTCTTTCTTCACTTGTGACAGTCACGCGAAGAGTAAGTTTATGTAAATGTTTTACACACTTCGCTAAGTGATCAAGTTCAGCTCGTGCTAATTTGCTACTTTGTAGTAAGTTAGAAGTGTTAGCAAACGTTAGCGCACAGCTGAAGCTTTTTATTTTGCATGGCCAATATCTGTTAGATTAGTTACAGCGACAGGCAACTTTTAGGTCGCTGTTTACAGGCGCTTGTTTGGTGACACCTGTCCAGGTGTGAGTGAAAGTCATGTGTGTTAAATCTGCTCCTCTTTGACAGCAGCTGATAGCAGATAAGCAGCAGTGAGACCGATGTCCGAGATCTGGGTGTGAACGACTCGGGACACAATGTCTCTTGTGCTGATATCCTTCCTTGTCATCTTTCTGCTGGGGATTGTCTTATTATGCGTCATTTCCAGGTAGATCCTGTCCTTTACACACAGTACAGATATGGTTAGCAGCATTGCAAACATGTCATTCAGATGTTTACATCCAGATGTCCTCATTTCAAGAACTTTAAAGGACTGGATCTAATATATTTGCTTCTTTTTCTTTTGCTTCCAGGTGTCTCATTTGCACCCTGGTTGTGCGTCTCTTCCAGACTGCCCTGAATGCTGATCTGAAGATCAGATCAGTGGGGCTGTTTTCTCTCCAAGGAGTCAGTATCCAGTTCCACCCCCAGCATACTCTGGTAAGACAAACTGGTTACTTGACATTTGTTTCAGGAGCTCACTCAGTGTGCCCCGCTTCCATGTCAAGGGTACACGTCTGTCTCTGTAATGGCCACAACTGATTGGTAGGATTGCTGCACAGCTTAATCCCGCTACTAAGAAATCATAGTAACATCATTATTTTTTCTTTTTTTTTTTTTTTTAATTTCACTAGCTTGTGCTTTTTGTCAAATAGAAACATTTCTTGAACATCAAATAACCAGCTCATTAGCAATTCAATTGATATTTGTTAAAAGAGAAATGATAACTGGAAATTGACAGTGGAGGAAGGAATTGTTTTTTTTATTAACTTCCACCGTGACAACAGTTATTACATTATTGGCATTTTCATTTTTATCAAGGCATAGAGAAATGTATATTTTCTCCCTCAATATAACTGTTTAAATAAACAGACTTACACTTTTTGTGCAAGAAGCAGCCAGATGGCAGGAATACAGCCGGCCGCTTTAGAGATGCGGACAAAAAATAAGAGCTGGATTTTCAGAGAAAACCAGAAGTGACACAAAAAAAAAAAGAAGAGAAAAACTTGCCTATATGTAAAATTTTAGGGTATAATTTAAAAATGTCACAGTCATGTCTGTAAGAAAATTTTGATGTTCTTACATTGGCAAAGCTTGACACAAGGAGTTAAGCTTTTTTATTTGAAGTAACAGCAATTCAAGACAAAATCTTCAGCCTTTCAGTCTGAGCCTGAGATCGAATGTTGCCCGTAACCTGACTGTGGAAACGTTCAGCAGCCATCTTGGCTGTCAGTTGTCAATAACATCAACTTTTCTTATGACAGGAAATTGACAGAATATGGATTTCAAGTAAACTTCTGAACAAAGATTTACCGTAAGTTCTGTTTTGTGATCTTTTCAGCAAAAAATAAAGTCATGCTTCTAATGCTTAGCCATTTTTCAAACAAATGTTAGATTCCAAACTATGTGTTTCTGTTTTTTTTTGTTTGTTTGTTTTTTAGGAGATACCTTGGCATTATGTGTTGGTGACACCAGAGTTAGGTTTGACTTGCAAGAACCGCTGGGACCTCTGATGAAGTCAAACCATGGGAAGAAATCAAAGAAGATTTCAGTCAACCGGACAACTCTTCGTTTTCTGTCACAGGTTTGAAACCTGATAACAGATCAACACTTGTCTCTTTACGGATTTGTTGGCAGCATCTCAATTACTGTCTTGTTCTTCCAGCTGCTGTCATTTCATGTAAGCTCTATCAATGTGATGGTGCTAAACCTGGCTCTATCAGAGTCTTCTATGGCACATGACTGTCACAGGCATCACCTTATTACTTGACCATCAAAGTAAGAGGTAAGGTTTTCAGCTTGCTGTTGCTGTTTAACTCTAAAACAAGAAATGTTACAGTTGAAATTGTTCACCTGGCTTCCTTTATTTTATTTCCAGGTTAGCGTGGAACTTCTCAGTGGGGCAGTTGAGCAGTAAAGTGTTAAAAAGCAGTCAGTTGGTGAGTCAGTTTACTGTAAATGGACTTGAGCCCTGTCTGATGCACTGCTTTCCATTAATCTGATGGCAGTCAAGCATGTCGTTCTCGTGTCTGAATGATCTCATTGGTGGTTCTCTGTAATGTTTTGAAATGGCAGTTTGACAAGGTTGGACCTAGTTGGACTTTTCACATAGCACACATTTGACTCGGTGTAGACACATTAATGGACAGTCGAGCAAGGCAGTGTCATTAGAAAACTGTTATTCCAGACAGAGTTGGGAAAGTTTTATGGGCTTGTTTCATCTTGTCGTACAGCAGTGATGGTGGAAAAGTCCTGAATTAAATTGAAAGATCAAATTTTTCTTGATTTGATGGTAATAACAGAATTGTTATATGTAATCAAATTAAAACCTTATGAACAAGACAAAAATAATTTTTTCTCAGAAAGCTGTGACATCTTTAGCTGCTTTCCTGCACTGCAGCTGTGTCTTGCACTCCTGCATAGTTGGCTTGTTAATATAAATTGTGATGGCAGTATATGATGATGTGGTTCTCTCCATCACTTTAACTGGCATGTTTGAATGAACTATAAACAGTTCCTGATATCTGAAAAGAGCTGCAGAAACTTGAAAGTGAAGGTGAATTACTGATGTGCTCCTGATTGTAGGACCTATGTTTGGCTGAACTGGCCCTGAGCCTGCTGCTGTCCGGGGACGTGAGCCTTCCAGAGATGAAGCCAGGTTTTCTTACTCTGAGTGTGAGGACACTTATCGCAGAGTTGCATGAGGGGCTGTTCCTCAGCCAACTGTTGCCTCCCACCTCCCAGAAAAAGCAAGATCATAATTTGTCAGGTGAGCAAGGTAAAAGAAAATTAAATTCATTTTATTGGTATAGTGGCAACTCACAATGAAAGTCATGCCAGTGTCCTTTACAGAAAAGGTAAATGAAAGACGTGTAGTGAAGTGCTTTGATGGCAAACTTGATCTTAAAGATTTGTTTAAATTCTTAAATGTAAAACAAGAATAAAAGCAACTGAATTCACTAGTGATGATGATGAATAAGTGTTTTTTTTACACTGATTAATTCCTGTTTATTTCTTTTGTGGTTGTTAATCATGTTAACATGTAACTGTCAAATAAATGTGAAGCAAACCTCTTTAAGTATTGTTAAAAAGAAATCACATACGTTTTGTTGTTTGCATCCACCTTTTCTCTATGCTATGCTATCCTTCTAAAAGCCCCAAAAAGTCCTGATGACAGGTGATTTACCACCACAGGATATAAAGTTAAGTTAACCAATTCTCAAAGATGATTAGGTGTTAAGATAAATGAAAAATATCAGGATCAGCTGCCATCACTAGATGCACTTAGTTGGTTTCCATTGGTTTTGCATCTGTCTGTTTTGTTTTTTTTTTTCTTATTCTGCTTATTCTGTTCAATGGCTGGGATATTTTTAACTGTCTTGTTAACCAGCTAGAAAATATGTAAAGGTCTAACCACAGTGCGAAAATGACTTCTGTGAATGTTTGAAATGTTTTTGATGATGAATAAGCTTTAATATCGCCAGCCAAATTCAGGAACACTTATGTACATTTGTAATCATTGTACAAATATGTAAAGATGTTGGAAATTATTTAATTTTACATAAAATACCAGTTAAAACTGACAGTTCTGCTAATATAAATGCACCAACAACCACAGCGTGTTTAAAAAGAAAAAAAAAGAGGAACTGAAACATTAAGCAATTTCTTATTTCCATTTAAAGCATTTTGAGATCAACTGGAAATGGAAGTATCAAAATGATACATTAATAATTTAACTTCTCACCATAATTCTCTTTGATGCTTTACTTCATAGAGGCACAAACATTTGCAAAACTATGTTTACTGTTTGTACAAACATTTACAAATTAAATGTAGTTTTCACTTTGGGCAACATTGCAGGGTGCTATCAGTTCATGTCATGTGGTGTAGGTTCAGTGTTCAATAAATCAGTCTTTGGTCATTTCAAATATATAACAAATAATTTATCAAATATTAAATCAGATTTTAATAGTAAGAATAAAACAAATGCTGTTTTTTTCTTTTCAGAGTGCGACTTCATTCAGACTGAAGCTGTTGAACAGTTTCATCAGTTGCTTCCTCACAAAGTCGATGTGGAATTTGATAATACGAATGTGATCCTGTCCATGCACAGCCAAAAACGGTGAGTTACCATTTTACAGTGAGCCTGATGTATCCTAGAAGCAACTTTGGTTTTGCATCAGCTGATAACCATTTAAATGTTTGTTGATTCAAACATTTTTAGCTCTTTTCTCTTCCCAATCTGCACAGACATCTGAACTGGACTCTGAAGTCTTTAAAGATCTGCTATGGACGTGATGATGAGCAGCATCCTCTGAAAAGCTTCACTCCTGAACTGAGCTTCCCCCAGAGTAGCCTCAAACTCCTTTTCGAGGGTCAGTAAACAGCTGGCCAACAAATGCCTTGAATAGTGTTAGGTGGATGGAAGAATCTATTAAGATTTTTTTTTCTTTTTCTTTTAATTGTCAGATGGACTTCTACTTTCTCAAAGCAGACAAAGAATTCTTTGTGTGAACACTCTCAAGACAATCCTGCAGGTGAGGGAGATGCCTGATGGTCACATGACCCACTCAGAGTTCCTTTAATGTTACTTTCACAGTTCTGTCTTTTAACTCTGATTTTTTTTGGTGATTTAGGTTACATCAATTGACATCTCAGGATCGTTCATTGTCAACACTTGCATCATTCACTACCGTCACCAGGAGTTTGCCCATTGGCTAAATCTGTTTCCATGGGAACAACTCTTTCACAGGAAAGAGGCACACAGAAAAAGGCAAGTTGTGAAAACCAAAAAACTTTTTATTCACGGGGTATTGGTGATATAATTTATAAAAGCTCTAAATGCTTGCTTATAATTTCATGTACAATCTCTTTGAGATTTTCGCTACTTTTCTGTTTTTTTCCTACTGTGGAAAAATTATTTTCTAATATCTTATCTTCCTTTTCTTTTCTTACCCATGTTTGTGCATCACTCACTTGTTATTTTTCCATTACCTCATTGTGTTGCATAGTCCATTAGATTATTTGCCCGCCCTCCGTTTCTTTAGGCGCCTCCCTCATCTGGATGCTCCTGTAATGATCACTACGTCTGTGTCCAACGTTAATGTGTCCGTTCAGCTGGGAGACACCACACCTTTTGCACTTGGCTTCCTCTCTGCTGATGCAGGTATGTGCTGCACAAAACAGCAGTTACTCACTATGTGCCAACACACACACACACTCATATACCTACTTTGAAAAACATAAATCCAAATGATAAAGAAACCTAAATTCTTTTCTCAGGGACCTTTTAGTGTTAAACATTAACATGTCCTGCTTTTATCACTTACGATTCTCATTAAAAGTATCTTAAATTGCTCTAATGCAACAGTTCACACATGATACCTTACATTAATGTTGTGGTGTGACTGCATCCTCTTTATGTCTGTAGAACTGCAGCATCTTCTTGACCTTAAAGTTGACATGGAGAGCTTAGAGTCCCAGAACCTGCACCAACGAGTGTCATTGTCCCTGGACAACTTCTGGTGGAGAGTGGGTCAGGGGTCTCATATCCAGCAGGCACCGCACCCTCCTGGTAAACATGTGTGGGGTGAAGCACTAGTTATAGACTCCCTTAGTCTTCAGGTAGGAATCCAAGTCTTGAGGAATGTTAACTTTCATTGCATGTATGTTTTTTTTCTACTCTGTGTATATCAGTACAATGACTTCTTTAAAAGAACCCTCTTAAAAGTCCCAAGTATTATTTGTTTGTCCTTGATTGAATAATACATGTTTTTTTTTCACTTCAGACCTTAAAGAGTTAGAATATTCTTTAAAAAAAAAATTATATTGACTTATATAAAATAATATTGACACATATAGACTAGAATAAGGGGTATCTGTCAGCACCTGAGACTGTCCAGCTGAATAATTGGCACTTGGCCACTAGGCCACTAGGCAATTGGCTACATGTTGTTAAACATGCAAGACTGCTTATTTAATGATTAATCAACTTTTTAGGCTAAGCAAATCTTTGCATCTGGTCTATCTTATTGTACGGGTTATTGTATGGGGGGGGGCAAAAACACATCAGTCGGTCTCAAATACAGACTAATACCAAAGTAATTTGTCTCAACCATTTCTTTAGACCCAGTAGCAGTTTCTGTATTTACCTTGCTTCTCCTGTGTGTGGTAGTGTGCATGTAAACATTAGGCAATGATGACACATGTGAGTCTAACAACTCCACAAATGTTTTCAGTCGCTGTCTCACACACACTTACCTTGTCTGTTGAGCATACAACCGAATGATGTAGAAGTTTCCCAAAAAGTTGTTAAAATGTCCATTTGTGCATATAAACAATATTGATATCTTCCCTTAATTTATGTTAAGTGTATATTCGCCACATATTTGTCCATTCATGTAGAAAATGAGTCAGTATGTCATGCTTTATTTCTCTGCTTTTCTATTGTGTGCAGTCTGACTGACCAGATGAAAACTTGTCTTTATGTTGCATTTGGTAGCAAACTTTAATTTCTGATGTCAGACTGAGAATAATAAAATTGAAAATAATGTGTTTTTTCAGAGCCAGGTGTGTTAAGATATATAAAATCTAGCCCTATTTGTCAGCAAAAGTGCAAAAAAAAAAAAAAAAACAAGTTTTAATTATTTTTAATTTTTTTCTATTTTTTTAAACGGTAATAGCTGAGATTCTACATAGTATGCCTTTAAAAGTGCCAGTGTTTTCAACGACAAACTGAATTAAAAAAATATATTAGCAAGAACTTATTTAAAGTTGGAGTTATTTCTGTGCTTAATGACAGTCTTTGTTTTGTTTTGGTTTTTTTTTCCTCGTGTATTTTGAATCTCTTCTTCTCCTTCCAGGGCAGTTTGAACCGACCCCACTTGGAGTCGAGCAACCATTCTCCATGTCTGAGCGTGGACTCCACTCTGAAGGGTGTTCAAGTGGAGCTCTCAGAGATCTGTGCACTGTGTTTGTCCCGCCTGCTGTCGCTCATGTGTGTTACTGGTGACCCAGAGCCACAGCTGTCAGATGTAAGCTGTAGTGTCTCCCTCTAGTGACAAAACTGTCCACCCAAGCTGCTCCTCACAGGTGCAAATGCTATTTAAACTGGACTGCTGTCTGGAAGATGTTAATATGTTCACACTCTCTAATGTGGCAGGTAAGAACTTTGGTCATGAAAGTGTTTTGTTTAGCATAGCACATAGTTATTTGATTGTAAGGTCTAAGATATGTTTAAGAAAATACACCAAACAGCCGAAAAGATTTGTTCTTTAACACACAATATTCAGTGGTGTGACAGTCCAGTACAAGCGTCAAGTATTTTTATTAAATTTTACTTGTTCCCTTTAGGAGCTGCCTCTTTGCGAATGGACACTGTCAGAGTCCTGAGTTCTGCTGAAAGCTCTAGAGTGTCCCTCCAGGGATGAGCTTTTCTGTGGTAAAGACTCTCACAGAGAGCATGGAAACGTGTTGCCCTGCTTCCCAAACCCTAAACCCTTTAATCAAACTCACCAAAATTAGTGTCTGGTACCACATCACCACCCACGCCATACAGGTAATTAGATCTTTTATCCATTTTGTGGACAGAAAGTATTTCTGTGTTGATATTTTAGCTGTACCTGTATTTTGAACAGGTTCAGTGTGAAGAGGAGCTCACAGTAGAATGGACTCCAATGGAGCACATGGTCATATATCAGCACATGACTGAAGGAAAAGCTTGTTGGCGAATGCTTTTTGGAGAAGCAGAAGAGAACCAGCCAGTCACACCTTTCATGTAGAGAATCTGTGTCAGGTCAGAGTAAAGGCTTGTCTGTTCGTGTTGAAATGGGCTCTGCTCGTTTAACAGCCCATGTTAGTGAAGAGAACTACATTTCTGCTGCACACTGACAGCCTCTCAGTTTCGAGCCATGCTGGTTCCATGCACATACGTTCTCCTTTGCTCATCTTTAACTTCGACGGCAACAACATCGTCTCCTTTAATGAGTTAGATGTTGAGATGCACGCAGAGTTGACTGAGATGCAGCTGCACAGAGACACGTTCCCCTTTCTGACCACTCCTTCCAACCGTGTCTGGGTCTTCACTTGCCCATCTGTTGCAGTTGAGTTCCCCTACCAATACAACTTCTCAAACACTTTTGACCTGGCTATTAGTGTGCAGAAGTGGTTGAAGACCCTCCATCACTCCCCTGGTCAAGCCTCTGCTGTCCAGTGTCTGCCTCCTGACCTCGTGCTCAAAATCAGTCAGTTCTCCTTTGTCTTCCTGGATGACGTGTTTGAAATCAAGCTGCGAGACAACTATGAGCTGATGAAGGATGAGAGTAAAGAAAGTGCGAAGCGTCTGCAGCTTCTAGATAAGAAGGTAGCAGAGCTGCGGAAACAGCACGGAGAACTTCTCCCTGCCAGAAAGATAGAAGAACTTTACAGTTCTCTGGAGAAAAAGCACATAGAGATCTATATCCAGCGCTCACAGCGCCTCTATGCAAACACACCCATGAGGAAATCTCTGCTGACCTGGACTGTGTCAGACTTGGAACTGGTAGCCCTGGCTGATGAATCTCTTCATGGACCAGAGAGGGTGAGAGAGCAACTGATGGACATTGATGGGATCAGCCCCTTCCCCAAAGACGGACTTCCGCTGGTGATTCAGTGGTGCCGTGCTGTCAAGTTTAAACTGGCTGCATTTTTGGGTAAGGCAATCTAGGCTTGTAAAAAAAAAAAAAAAAAAAAAAGGTGCATAGTTTAGATTTAACCTCGCACTAACACAATATATTTGTTTGTCTCTTAATGCCAGTGAGGATTCGAGACTATCCTCGCTACCTCTTTGAGATCCGGGATTGGGACCTGTCAGGGCGTCTGATTGGTACAGAACAGGATGGACAGTCAAGAGCTCATCGCAAACAGACCGTCCCACTTGGTCCTCCATGGAGAGATGTGACAGTCCACAGGAATATGCCACCACTCAAGTTCTACTATGATTTTAAATGTAAGCTATTATGTTGTAGGTGCAGCCTGCATTATCAAAACAACATTTCATGGTGTAAAAATTGATTATGTTGCACATCTGTAGAAATTTGTTCTATGAAACTCAAATACCGCCTGAGTAAGTGTTACAGACAGAAGCCTTTGTTGGATAGATGTTCTCTGGTGTTAGTATTTAACATAAAATTTCTGTTCTGCAGCCAACATTTCTCTTTACACCATCGTGTGGGGGCCATGTTGGGACCCCGCCTGGACTCTTATTGGGCAGTCAGTTGACCTGTTGACCAAACCTACGGCTGATCCCTCTCCACCTCTGACCTGGTGGGACAAAAGTCGTCTCCTTCTGCACGGACACTGGGTCATGAACATTGATCATGCCAATCTTCATCAGCTGGCTACAGAGGTAAAACGCTGCATACCTCCCAAACCTTAGCTCCTGTGAATGTTTTATGTACTCTGTCTGTTCAGGGATGTCTTCAGCAGATTTATGTTTTTGTCAAGTTCTTTTCTATTTAGTCTGAATGGTCATTTCTGTTAACTGAGCTCTATGTTTTCTATTAAAATATGTTTTACTAACTTGAGCCTGCATTTGAACAGGACCCTTATAACACAACAGAAAACTTGCACTGGGAATGGAACAAGTTAAACTTTGACTGGAACCCCGGGCAGTTTGTTTTTAAAGGGAACTTGGATGTAAATGTCAGGACAGCATCAAAGTAAGTATTCTTGTACTTGGACCAAAAAAAGTAGCAGTGTCTTTAGAGAACCATGTAATAATGAAAGTCCATGTTTTTTTCTGTGTGTGTGTGTGTTTTTTTCTAAAAATCCTAGATATGATGATATCTGTTTTCTACACCTACCCAACCTGTGCATGACCCTTGACCTCCAGTGGCTTTGCCATGGCAACCCTCATGACCACCATGCTGTAATGCTCTGCTGTGCAGACAACATTGCAGATGTGACCTCAGGACTGCCTCACGACTCCTACAGAGCTTTTCGCTCTGAGAACCTCAATCTCTCCATCACCATGGACCTCAACCAGCATTGTGGCACAGGTATCCACAAGTCTATTGGCTCTTTTTTTTTGACTAAGCTAAATCTAGTGCTCAACCAAACCACCATGTTATACTGTGTGTTTTACTTTATAAATGTGTATATTTCTTTGTAGAACAATCCCTTCCCAAAATCTTGCTGTACAGCAGCACTCTGCGATGGATGCAGAACTTCTGGGCCACCTGGACAAGTGTGTGTCGGCCAATCTGCAGAGGAAAGCTCTTCCACAGCCTCAGACCGGTCCGCAAAAAGCTCGGTCAGCACTACAAACAGATGTCTTACACAGCCTCCTTCCCACAACTACAAGTAACGTGTTTTTTTTTTTCAGTTTCCCTCCAGCAACAGTCTGCTAAAGGTTTGGCTGCCCATTTATAAAAATTGTGCGTAGGATCCTCACTAAAAGTTTGCATGTGCCAAAAAAAAATCCTAATTTATAAAACCACGTGTATTGCACATCTCCAAGTAATTTCCTTCGGAATTTTGCACAAGTGGATTCTCTTCATATCCAGCCCTCTACAAATTCTACTATAAATGGTCAATGCGAAGTATCTTATGAATGTATTTGCATGTAAATAAGCCTGCTGCCAACCATCACATGCAGCACCTACAGTCTGTTCCCACACTGCTCTGCATCAGGATGAATGAGTCATTATTGAGCCAGGCCAGCAAGCCACTAAATCTGTCGTCCAACCCTGGTGCGGTTTGCTTGTGGTATGAAAGCTCCAGACCTCGGGCCGACCCAACTACAGGGTGTACAGCACATGTTTTCAGAAAGAGGCTTGCAGTAGTCTGCTGGACAGCGCACTGTCAGTTGTAAAGGAGAATGTAAAAATGAGAAAAGAAAGTAACACCAGAAGTCGCAGACAAACAACCTCCAGCTGCTTCATATACAAGCTGTTTAGCTCATCTGCAGTGGTACAAAAAATTTAATATAAAGAAAAATGTCCAACTCCGAGTCCATAACGCGTAGTTGGTGTGTCGCCATGCTTTTCAGCTCTCGCTTCAGGCTGGTTGTCATGGATACATGACTCTCTGTCCTCTGTCAAGACTGCTTTTGACCAATGATAGTATTGACCTGTTGTCACATGACATGTGGTGCGGCATGTGGGCTAGAGTGAAAACAACATTATGTGAACAAGAATAATTTGAAAAATGATACAATGTAATTTGGTGCACATCAAGGCCGCACCAGGGTGCACCCAGCATGTGTGAAAACAACCGAAATCAGCATATTAGCCTGTCATAATCATGGGCCAGGAAATCTCTGTGGCCCCTAAAAACTCTCTCCATCCTTATCCTCGAGGTGTGCCAGTGCATCCATTATGCAGTATTGAAATAGTGCAATTAGACTGCATACTTGCCACAATTAATGCATCAGTCAGGGCTATCAATCACTCTAGTATATAATCTGAAGATGGAAGTATGATATATGAACATACTGTGCTTAGTATTTATAGAATAGTCATGGCTCACCACAGGGATAGGATACATCTCTAATACTGCAGGCTTGACTGTTTGATATGAAATGAAAGGACATGTATGAGATGAACGTGGCTTCAGCCACCTCGCCATCTGCGCTGCCAGTGTCCCCCATCTCCAAAATGTATTTGCGCAAGGATCAGACTTTGCATATAAGTGCGCACAGTCTCAAATCAAGTTTTTTGTTGTTTTTTTTTTTTATTCCTTTTTTATTATTATTATTATAGGATGCAATCTATGCATGACAAGTGACATGTAACTTTCAGACCCTGTTTAATCAGCTTTCTTGACACCATCATCTCCCATTTTTGCCTGTTACACATTGTGTATCCTTTAGGTGCTTTACTGGGCCTCCTTTGCCCAGCAGAGAGGAATTCAAGTGGAGTGCAATAAAGGCCATGTCTTTACTCGAGGGGCACAGAGACTTATTCCACAAGGTAGAGAATCATGAGATTAAAAAAAAATCTCATTTTATTTTTTCCAGATAAGATTAAATAGTTTGCATTGTTTTATCTTGTTGCCTATGTGTGGGTTTTCAGCTGGCACTGTGATGAGGAGATTGATCTCTGAATGGAATGTGACTCAGATGGTTAGTGAGCTTTCCCAGGTGACAGTTCACCTAATGGCCTCCACCTGGGATGAGACTGCTGACCACCAAATGAATGCTCAGGTGAAGAAAACTCATCTGCTCAGCCTGTCATCCCTTAGCTACCAGCGACAGAGCAACCGTGTGGAGGAGGTAAAGGCCACAGCCCTTAAGCTAGAATTCACATCTATTTTTCAAAGTAGCTGGAGGAATAAAGAACATTTTTTCCTATGTTTTTTTGACAGGAGGTCAACCTAAAGGATGAAACAAATGCCTCTTACACTCACAAGCTGCACCTGGTGGACCTACGTGCTTCCTGGACAACCACAAATAGGAACATAGCCTTCGGGCTATATGACGGTTACAAAAAGGCATCTGTGCTGAAGAGAAATCTTTCCACTGAAGCTTTGAAAGGTCTGAGGATTGACACACAGCTGCAGACCAAGAAGCTCAAGCGTTCTCCTTCCAATTACTCTCCTACTACTGCTCCGACTAAACCAGTTGTGTCCACTATCAATCGAGCGGAAAAGAGTCACAATGAAGGTGAGGAATCTTGCATGAGAAGACCACAAGTTTTTAAGGGGACTTTTTTTTTTTTTTTCTAAGTGAACACCGTAGGGTAGGTGGCTGTAGCTCAGTTGGTAGAGCGGGTCGTCCAGTCACTGGAAGGTTGGCGGTTCGATCCCGGCTCCAATTGTCCACATGCCAAAGTGTTCTTGGGCAAGACACTGAACCCTAACTTTCCCCCAGTGGGTCTGGTAGTGCCTTGCATGGTAGCAGCCACCCACTGGTGTGTGGATGTGAATGTGAATGGGTGAATGAGAGGCCATTGTAAACCGCTTTGAGAGCACATTGGTGTGGATAAAGCGGTAGATAAGTGCAGTCCATTTACCATTTACCATTTCCTCAGGGTTAGTTCAAGCAAAGCTAAAAATGGCCCAAGTTCCTCTGTGCTGCTTTGTGCTTTCATGTCTATGCCATGCTGTGGTCAAAATGTTACTAAGAAATAATACAAAGCTCCCTGTTCATTCATGTTTTTACAGCTGTATTCATAGCAAAGATGTAGCAACGTCACAGCCAGCATTTAACAGATTAGTCAAAATTGCACCATAATTTCCCTTTCACAATTGAAGTCAACAATTCCAGATTTCACTATTTGTCCATTTGTTTGTTAGTTTTTTTTTGTTTTGTTTTTGTAGAGGCTAATTAAAAGATCTGTTGCTAATTTGGGACAACATTTCACCTGTGCTTACAAGTTTGCTTTTGAAATGCTGTTCTGCTACTGATGCTGATTTGAATAACAAAGGGGAACTTGGTTTCTACTTGCCACCTTAAAGCACGGTGAATGAAAGATGATTTAAGCTGAAGTTGAGAAAGTGATCAAGATGGGGAGGCTTGATTATTCTACTCTGAGCTGGTACTGTGACATACGAGTACCCTGAAAATCAAAGCATCCAATGAATGACAATTTTTCAGATCTAGGTGGTTTTGTGTACCCTTGAAGATCCACTAAACTTTTTGTTTTTAATTTTTGATCGACAGGAAGCTTGATGCTGCAGAAGCTGATTGAAGAAAACGACAAGTTTGTGGTGTTTTCAGAGGAGGACGCGGGCGTGAGTGACCAGCTGTGCGGCATCGCAGCCTGTCAGACTGATGATGTATATAACCGCAATTGGTTTATTGAGCTGGTCAACTGTCAGGTAATTTTTCAGACTAAGCAGTTTTAGTTTTCGTATTAAAGCCTCGCACAGAATTCACATAAATGGTTTTGTGTTCACTCTTAGCGAAAAATGTGTTGATGTGTTTTTGCAGTTTAAGTTAAATATGTAATTGTTCACATTCAATATTCAGTTTCATCTCTGGATGAAAATAGTCCAACTTAAATGAAAACAGATCATCTGGACATTCTGGCCTTTTAACCATCCTGTCTTTTTTTTTTTTTTTTTTTTTGGTCCTCTCAGATGATGCTGCGTGGCACAGAAACGGCAGGTTGCGTACTGGTGTCTGCAGCAAAGGCTCAGCTTTTGCAGTGTGAGCACCACCCTGCCTGGTACAACGACACCCTGAAGCAGAAGACCACTTGGACATGTCTGCTGGACGGCATGCAGTACTTTGCCACTATGGAGCTCAGCCCTTCCGAGCAAGAGGACAGGCAGCTGTGGCTGGAGGTAGGCTTTTCCTGGATGACTGGGTATTTAGAAGTTCTTCATAGCTTGGTTGTGTCATTATATGAATTAACTTATTCAAATCATTATACTTTAGTAGAACACAATAGAGTAGATTATTGTATGTCCCCTACTGTATTGTTTATAGGGTGAAGATTTTCATGGTAATACATTTATCTATTCAGTTATATAAAATATAGGTCAAAAAAGTATTTGGTTGGTTAATAAGGAATATTAAGACTGAGAAAAAAAAATGGTTTCCACTCTAAAAATGCCAAAGCTCCACTGAAAACATTTTACATATGAAATTTCAGCTTGAAAGCATATTCATTTATTTTAGCTCTGAAACATATTGTATCACAGTACTTCAAAATAGAATGAGCTCAGTTATTTGATAAGTACATTCACAGGCACAAGAGCTGGTTTTCCTGACAAAGCTTCTGTGTATTCTTAGACTTCAGCTCCTGAGCTGAATGAAATGTATACACTTTTATTGAACAAAACATTTGAAGATGCTGTGACGGACCCTGAGAGCCTGTGGCACGTGTCATACACTAAACAAAGATCATAGATTAATAGATTATTACTTACAAATTAATTATAATTTGAACCCATTTTATGTGCTTTGCACAAGTTTTTTCAATTCGTGAGCTGCATCAGACGAGTTCTGATAGTCTCTTTGCTTTGTATTTTGTTGTGTTCAGGTGAAAAACATAGAGGAGCACAGAGAGCGTAACCTGGACTCAGTGCTGGAGCTGATGGAGAGTGGCCAGGCAGTGGGAGGGATGGTTAGCACCACCACAGGTATCAAACTACTCTCACTAGATTGCTTAGGCTGCACATTGAGAAGAGCAGTATGTCTCATCTTATAATGTTTTTAATGTGTACTGTTTGATGGCTGCAGACTGGAACCAGCCCGCACAGGTGAATGAGTCTCAGCAGGTTCAGCGTATCATCTCACGCTGCAGCTGCCGGATGCACTACATCAGTTACAGTCATGACATCAATCCTGAGTTGGCAACACAGATCAAACCTCCAGAGTTGAGGAACAACCACGAGAAGGAGGACCTGCTGAAAAAACAGGCCGGTATGTCTGAGCGCTCAACATTTCTTGAGTTTTTCTGTTTCATGGCAAAAACAATCTTGCTCTTGCTTGGAACATGGAAAGAAAATGAGATTCCCATCCATGTTTTGGATGATTTTTTTTTTTTTTTTTTTTTTTTTTTTATAGAAGTGTAAATGCTACTTTGGTATTTCTTTAGGGGCTGTGGACACTTTCACTCTGATTCACCATGACCTTGAGATATCCACTAATCCTGTTCAGTATGCTATGATCCTGGACATCGTCAACAATCTGTTATTACATGTGGAGCCCAGGACGCAAGGTAGGTCATTGACTTGTCTTTAATTACAAAAAACAATTTTGTTCTTGTTAATCAATAATTGTTGCTTATCCTGTGTCTTCATATTCCGTGACATGTTCAGGAGCACAGCGAGAAAAAGCAGCGTGTCCGCTTTCAGCTGGAGATTTCTAGTAACCCTGAGGAGCAGCGCAGCAGCATCTTGCATCTGCAGGAGGCTGTCAGGCAGCACCTGGCTCAGATTAGACACCTGGAGAAGCAGATTTACTCCAATATCAGGGTAAGCCACATGATGTTTTAACACTATAATTCACTTGATGAATTACCATTATGATTTAAATCATTTCAGTTTTTTTTTTTCTCCATTTTTACCTTTTTGGAATACACTGATCTGTGAAATGTCATTGATGGCACTAAACTGACATCAAATAAGGAAAAGAACAGAAAATCTGTATCTATTTTATTATTATACTTGAAACTTAACTCACTTTGTTATAAAATCTTGAATGCGCTCTACAAATTCACTCCTCTGTCTATATTCTAATAGTAAAGTTAAAATATAACCTAATCATTTGAGCAGTGTCTCCTATGACTTTCAAACATCCAAGTAAAAAAAGTTATGAAAAAGCTGTTTTAAGTCATTTGCGGTGTGAAGACTGATGCTTGTGCCTCCTCTGTCCGCGTCTGTGCCATTTGGCTTTCCAAGTTTGAAAATGCGATGTATCTACAAAAGTGGATTGCTATTGAGATATAGATTAGTGCCCTGGAGAAGACACTCAAGTTTCTCAATTTGTGCTTTTCTGTAATTTACTATTCTTTGTTCATGGACACTGTTCATGACTGACAGGTGGTTGAAATGCTGGATCAAACTCCTCAGTGTGTTTTGAAACATAAAAGTAGTATATTTCCATAAATGAAGGGTTATTTTACTTGTTCAATGCTCCAGTCATTTAAATTCATCATCATTGGTTTCTTCTCATCTACAAATCCATCCTTGGAATCACACCCCGTTACCTCTCGTCCCTTCTGCAATTCTCACAGCCTGTCCGTAACTTACGTTCTACTGCCTTTATTAACCTCTCCATACCCAAAGCCCGAACTCTCTTTGGACGTAGTGCCTTCCGTTTCGCTGCAGCCTACGACTGGAACAAACTCCAACACACCCTCAAACTCTCCACACTCACCTCACTCTCTGTTTTCAAACATAACCTGCTTCACATCACACTTGACTCTTGCACTTGCTAGCACGCCCCGTCATGCCATAATTGTTGTCTGACCGTATTTTGCTTTGCACTGTATTTATGTATTTTTTTTTAATTTATATTTATTGTTATTATTATTATTATAATTGATGTTCTGTTGTTGATGTGTACTTTTACATAACCTTGTTGTTTTAGGTTCCCCACCCCCCTTTCCCTTTAACGAGCCTTGGCTTGTCAGGCTGCTGTTGAAAATAAGAATTTTGTTCTTAATTTGCTTGCCTGGATAAATAAAGGTTAAAAAAAAAAAAAAAAAAAAAAAAAAAAATTCCAGATATTTGCTTTTTCTTCATCTTGCAGGCTCAGACTGAGGAACTGAACAGTGATGAGATTAATACTCAGCTGCAGAACCAGCTGAATCAGGAGAAGAACGACATGCAGATGAAGAGCGAAGAACTCAACATTCTCATCAGGTCTCACGTCGGCACAGATGCACAATCCAGTCACCAGAAGACGTGGCAGACGAGTAAAAATCTATTTCTTTTGTCATCCAGGTGTTTTAAAGATTTCCAGCTGCAGCGAGCAAACAAGTTAGAGCTGCGTAAACCCCCAGAGGATGTGAGTGTGGCGAGGCGGACAGAGATCTATTTTGCCCAGGCACGTTGGTGTTTGACCGAAGAGGACGGACAGCTCGGCATTGCTGAGTTAGAGCTGAAGAGATTCATGTACAGCAAGGTGAGCAGGTGTTGGCAGCCCACGTTGACTTTAATATGCATTCCATGCTTGGAGCTGTCTGAGCTCAACATTAGATTGTATATAGTGCTCACTTTATGGAAACATTTCTTGGTTCTATGGTAAGTGTAGCGCTCTTTCTCCTCCTAGCTGAACAAGTCTGACGACACAGCAGAGCACCTTTTGGAGCTTGGGTGGTTTACAATGAACAACCTGCTGCCAAATGCAGCATACAAGGTAAAGAAATTAATCAGACTTGTCCTTTTATGATTTAAATTGAAGGAGATATTTATTTCCAATTTAACCTTTCCCCTCGAAAGCAAAGGGGGAAAAACAATGCTGAGGGAAGTGTCAACCTGTTTTAACTTATTTATGCCTGCTTTCCTCTGTGCAGCGAGTGAGGGTATGTATACCGCTGATACAGTGACAAGACTGTGATGTCTGTGTTGACTCCATCTTGTTTGTCCAGATGGGATCGCTTGAGGGCTTCCCAGAGTTTCATATTCTGTGTTGCATGTACTGTGAAGGATGCACGTGTGGCCCGGGAGCCACTGAAAGTTCACTTAACCTTATGGCCGTTGTCCCTCCTGTGTTATCAGCATTATCAATAACATGTACTGTCTAGTGTGTTTTCAAACCAAGTTTTGCTGAAGTTATGTTTTTGGAAATGTCAATTTCTCTCTCTTTTTTTTTTTTTTAGGTTGTACTTCGTCCTCAGAATAACTGTCAGCTCGGACGCCAGTTTGCTTTGCGAATCTTCAGCAAAGTGCGCCCTCCTGTGGGAGGAATCTCTGTGAAGGAACATTTTGAGGTGAAGAATATCACCTGATGCTTCTGTGAAAGTTGTAAATGATGTTTTGTCTGATTTTTTTTTCTTCTTCTTCTCAATAATAATAACAACTGTTTGCTTCACCAGGTGAATGTGGTGCCTCTTACCATCCAGCTGATGTACCAGTTCTTCAAACGAATGATGGGATTTTTCTTCCCTGGACGAAATGTTGAAGAGGAAGATGTCACTGATGAGGAAGACAAGTCTAGATTGGTTACTACTGGTATGATTTTTTTTTTTTGTTTTATGTTTTTTTTTTTTTTTTTTTTTTTAGAGTAAAAGCTGTTAGATGAGAAACATGTACACTCTATTCTCTCTGTGTTATCACCAGCCTGAAATTTATACCAACAAATCAATCAATAATAGTATCTATTTTGTCTGCCAGACGTGTTGAATTACCCCTGTGTCACGTCATCCTTCTGAGCTGTACTCTCTCTCTCTTTAGATGTAACCTTGAAATCGTGTGTGTCAGTGGGAGGGGGGGTGAACCCTGGAGTAGTCTGCAGGGTCACCCTGAGGCCTTAGTGCTGATGCCAGTGTGGTCTGTGTTACAGGTGTCACTGTCAAGCCCCGGCTGTTGTCAGAAGACACAATGGGTGCTATGGGCCCCAGCAAAAGTGTCACCCAGGGACTGAACCGCACTGCGGGGGTCAGAAGGTCATTCAGGAAACCTCCAGAGGTGGGGAGAACATTTCTTTTAGCTTCAGTGTTTAGTGAGACATGGCAAAAACAACCAGACTGTCCTAAAAATTAAAAAAATTAAAAAATAAATGTAGTGCAATTTCATCCCTCAGCATCCAGTTGATGACATTGATAAAATGAAGGAGCGAGCTGCTATGAACAACTCCTTCATCTACATCAAGATTCCCCAGGTGCCTCTGTGCGTCAGCTACAAGGTCAGTTTCTGCACGTCATCACTGACCCCAACAGTCGTGTTGCAGTGTCCAATCACTGGACACTAGGAAGACCTAAATATTCCACCGTGTAGTGATAAGTGATTCGTGTATATGTGATCCAAAGGACTTGTCCCATTCTTCATGTTTCTCCTTAATCAAGCAAGAAGTCCTAACAGTTATCTTTTAAATCTTTCAAATAAGCCACCTTCTACTTAATCCTGGTTGATGAGATCATTTCAGGAAAAATGGCAGAAAACAAACCATTTGAAATGTATCTTACCTGCCACTCAGGGCCACTAGAATTTTTATTGATCCATTGTTGACAGGTTACCACAGCAACGCAGCTCTAATTGTTGGTAAAGCTTTCAGGAAATGGCATTATAATACTTAGCTAAAAAATAGTGTTATTGTAGATTGTATTTTGGACTGTCTCCTCAGGGAGAAAAGAGCAGTGTTGACTGGAAAGACCTGAACCTGGTTCTTCCTTGCTTGGAGTATCATAACAACACGTGGACATGGCTGGACTTTGCCATGGCTGTGAAAAGGGACAGCAGAAAAGCTCTTGTAGCACAGGTACACAAATTTTAACATCAGTGCTTTTCATTATCAACAGTTAATCGGTCTAAAACCTATTTAAAGGGCTAACTTATAATATAAAACAAATGTTTTCTGCAAGTTATTGCTGTATTTAATTTCACTGTGTTCGGTTGTTGTAACAAATATCCCTGAGGGGAAAATGCATAAATGAGCTCCTGACAGTTGAGCACTAAGTACCATGAACTGGTCCGTTTCTCCTCACTCCCCGCTGTTCAGATGATAAAAGAGAAGCTGCGTCTGAAGCCAGCTTCGGGGTCTGACCTACGGGGGAAGGCGACTGATGGGAAGTCGGACAGCAGCCTGCAGCAGCAAGAGGAAGATGAGAAGGCGCGACTCATCTTTGGCCTCAGCACGCAAGACAAAAGCTCCAGCAAGAAGAGCATCTTCAGTAGACGCAAATGAAGCAGCTAAGAGTTCCCCCTTTCTGAAGTTTACTGAAGGATCCTCCACAGCAGCTGCGTGTCTGGGGTCAGAGCATCAGTCTGCCTTTGTGAATCAGTGTGGTGGTGGTGGGGTGGAGGAAAAGCCTTTAAAGTATTTTTGAGGAAAACTTAACTATATCACATGACCTGCTGAAGTTGTGTTCTTGAGAAGTTACTCCTGGTGACTCCCTGCAGGGAATTCAGACATCTCCAGATTTACCCGTGTGCCATTATGACCAAATATAGATGTATCCACATCATTATTATTATTATTATTATTATTGTGTGTGTGTGTGTATGTGTGTGTGCGTGTGTCCAATTAAAAATCCTCTGAATTTCAAAAAGATCTGCAACTCTGGAAATAACGACCACTGTGGTTTGGTTGAATGTAGCGAGGAAGATTTACAGTTTATAGCTCGAACTCCTGTAGATGTTTCCTCTGTTTCTGCGCCTCTTCCTGCTGGCTCAGGAACACACTGAATATAACAGCCTGCTAGAATAAACCCTTCCACTGCTGACAGCTGGAAACAGCAGACTACTGTGGCCCACAGAGAAATATATCAGAGCTTTTCTATCACATAAAGAAGTCGATCATGGCTGTGTGACTGTCGCTTTGACATGAAGGCCTTTTCCCACTAAATATTTTATTTTACTGTGTTGCTCTCTTTCTTTGTATCACTCAGCTCGCGGTTTACTGTACATCACCTCAGTGCAATTTATCGAGAAAAGCATTAAATACTTTCATGCATTGGAAGATGTGACACTTTATGTTATCTGTGGCAAAGACGTTGCAGCTAATGGCCGTGTGTGTGTGTGTTTTGTAATGTTAATCACTGAAGCACTTTTTTATGCAAAGTATTTTGATATTTTTGTAACTATGGCTGTTTTCTGTTGGATTACTTGTGCTTCTTTCACGTCCCTCAGTTAACATTTCAATCAAAAGATCGTTTGGCAGCAGCTGTTTTTATTTCTGTCAGCTCTCTGGCTTATTGTTTATCTTGAAATAAAGGTATTGGAGTCTCTTGTGTGTGTGTGTTGGTCTGTGAATTGCAGTCAGTTGGGGGGGCGGAGGGGACGATGATCGATCTGCGATCTGACAGCTTTAACTGGAGCGGAATCGAGCTCGTTCCGCAGGCTGGAGAGGCTTCCATTTTCGGACACAACACAAACACGTGGAGGAGATGATCGGGACACGGAGGAGGTCTGGGACGGAAAAACACGTGAAAACACGCTGGATCTGCGTGTAATACTTATTTCTGAGGATGCAATGGGCGGTGAAATCAGTAGGAGCAGAAAGGTGAGTGAATCAGATGCCGGAGTTGGCCTTCAAACATGCATTTTGTTCAGAAATAAATGCCGTTTGGTGTTTTCCAGAGGAATTTATTACAGAGCATTCAAGCAGTGACAGGTTTCTGTTCAGCATCACCGTTAAAAAAGGAGAAAAACGCGTGAATTATTGGTACAGTTCCTCTTTTTCCCATCAACTCCACTTGTTTTTGCTGTGATGGAAACCAGCCACTGATCTGATCGAAGTTAAAAGCAGAGCCATTGATTGGTGAAGTGTTGGATGATGACCTTCCTCCCGACCTGCAGCTCAAACATGTTCGTGAACTGTGACAAACGTCCCTCAAAAATAGAAATGTTTCAGCTTCATCCACTGCTTGTTACTGGAAATCATATAAAAGGAAAGATCTTTTATTTATGTATCTTATAATACAAAGTTGAGATCAGAATTATTTCAACTTCATGCTCCAAAAGCAGAAATATTAAGCTTTTTCTTTCATTCTTCTTTCCATAATGCCTTGGACAACCAAACATTTCAGCTCACTAAAATCATTTGTATTTATTTCTATCTTTGCTTTATGTAAATCCCAAAAATGTTCATTAGATGTCCATTGGCAAATATCTCACAGTCAGTCTCTTTTCAGTCCAGTGCTGATCAAGTTTCACACATCCTTCAGGACATCACACCTTCTTCAAGATGATTCTCCGGCCACATGTTCAGACTAACAGGTTTCTGCACCTGCAAAACATGACAGAAGGACAGTGGATAAAATCTTCCCACTTCTGAGGTGCTCTGTTGACAGAAATAAAACATATAATCATCAATCATATGCAAATAAATTGCTTTTATAATGATCTCGAAAAGCTTCTTATATGTCAAAAATAATAATAATATTAATGATAATAAAGTAGCAAGTGAGCCTGCTACAGTGGCTAGACATCAGCCAGTCACTGTAGAGTTTGTGTTTACAGTTTCAGCTATTTTAAGATTGCAATAGCTGTTGGGCAGAAGGAGATTATTCAGTTGGTTGCAGTTTGCAGTTTTTGCCACTTGATGTCACTAAATCCTACACAGTGGACCTGTGAAATTTGTCAGTAATTATTTTCAGTACATTTGCAGATAAAAACTCTGTATTTTCTGATTCTTATATTGTTGCAGTTACATGACTTTTTAATTAGCAATTTAGCTTTCTTGATTTCTTTGTCATGTGCTCTGCATCCTATACAGTTTACTAAATGTGTGGGATTGCTTAATTGTATAAAACATTATATATCTGAGGAACTAATGAAAATCATTATTTAAGCCATATGTATCCTGTCCTTTGACCTGTTAAATGTAGAGAGAGGGACAAGCTACGCAGCGTCGACTCAGTCATGGGTTTCTCTCAAACGTCGGGGTCTCCATAGCTCACAGACTTGGACACTCGGCAGTATTTTCTCGGCCTCTGGGACTGGAGGTCCAACCGTCTGCTTCGAGCACCCCGCTTCCTCCAGAGGATGGTGGTGAGACTTCAGCCGTGGAGAAGGCACCTCCAGCTTTCATCACTGTGTTTCTGCCAGAGTTTCCTCACCGTAAATTTCCTGGACAAGAGCACTTCCAGGTACTCTCACCTGTTCTGTGATCTTCTCAGAATGGACATGAACAAAAGCTGCGGTGGGAACAGTCACCTGTATTTATGTGCCCACAGATCCTGGGTGTCATCGCTAAAGGGTCATTTGGACCCGTCCTGAAGATTAAGGATGTCTGTAAAGACAATATTTACGCTGTTAAGGTTAGTTCAGTTACAGTCATCACTGTTTTTCAATAACGGTTTCACTCATTGGAGCTCGGTATTGTGTCCTGATGTTGTGCAGGTTCTACCAAAGTCAGAGATCTTGAAGCATGGAGTGCTTGAGCAGTCGAAAGAGGAAGTCATCATTCAGGTAGAATATTCCCAGTCAGTGATAAACTCTGAAATTACCTAATAATTTCCTACACACAAAAAACACATGTTTTGACTTTTCAGTAGAATTTATTCCTGTTAACAAATACTGTTGAGTGTGAGACCAAAACTGCAGCGATCGAGTGAAGTAGTTCAGCTCCCCCGTGGTAAAAGAAAACTTTTTTTGGTGTCAAAGGTGAGGAGACAAACAAGCAGGGGTGTTTATATAAAGAAGTTTATATTCGAAGAATGGAGTCAGCACATGGTACCAGCGGTTTCTGTCTGTTTGGTGGGTTGGATACAGATTTGTTTTGGCTGATGGCTAAAATAGATTATATAACTTCTACGAGTCTGTTTTAAGATCATCTGTGCCAATTGTGTTGAAGACTGAAAGCCTGTGGGGGGGAAAAATATAAAGCCTTTTCTGGAACAATTGAGATAATCTTTTAGATCAAATATATTTGATCAAGATCCTGTTGGCATCTTAGTGTGATTTGAGTTAAGTTTGATCAAATCCAAATGTACTTCCATCTGTGAAAATCACACACAGGTTTCAGAATATATGTTGTACCTCTAACTTTGACCCCAGGCTCCAGTGGCAGGAGATGAAGATCGAGATAAGAAATACTATGGACGTCTGAAAATAATTAAAAAAATTAGTCTTAAAACTACAGAGACCTTAAAGTTCAAATCCGAGAGGATGTCACGAAAAAAAAGGCCATAATTTATACAGTTTAGAAGTTCATAATGGTGGACTCTAATTATCTAAAGTATCCTTAAGGAAAAAAAAAGACAAAGAAAATCTGATACCGTGTCAGCTTTTAGATGCGGTGCATGCATGTGTATTTGCTGGCAGTGTCTGTCCCTAAATGAATCATCTCAACTTCCCCACCCGTCTCTTGCTGTTAAATTCACTGTCACTCTGTGTGTGTTGACTGTTACGTTGCAGCGGCAGCTCAAACACCCATTTATCAACAATCTGCAGGACTGTTGGCAGACGCAGCGCCACCTCTTCATTAGTGAGTTTATAAATATGAAAGATGGTACAGTTCAACCCTCCCCTCCTCTGCTAATCCCATTTGTGCTCCTGAGAAGGGAAGTTCTCTCTCTCCGGTCCCTTACTAACATGAAGTACACTGCTGAACAACCCCTGTGGCCTGACAAATCTTTTGGATTGTGGATTGTGAGGAGATGTACTGCCATCTAATGAGAGTGCTGGGTAGAGCTCAGTGTGCCGGCAGCTGCTGCATGACTCCAGTTGTTACCAGCTAACATGAAAGCATGTCCTCAGTGATACTTATTAATGCACATTTGTAGAAAAATCATCTGGTCTTTACCGGGTCTTTAAATGACCACCTCATATGAACACATGACCTATAACACAGCGTTACAGCTTATTAAACTAAAACTGAACCAAAATACAAAAACAGTGTGTTCAGTTTCAAGTCCAATGTTCTACAGAAAAGGAGGAGAATATTTCACAAGTAGATAACATTCAAAACAGTTTATAATGTATGTCTCAGCAAGTTCATTCCCAGATCAGGCCACAGTTAGCTCGTTAAATGGAAATGGGTATGATAATATGTTTAGAAAAAATGGACAAGGATGGTGTGTTTGGAAGGACGGCCAGTAGAAAGCCTCTTCTCTCTAGAAAGAAAGAAGAAAAAAGAAACGTAACTGCATCTGAATAAATAAGAACACTTTTGGAGCTATGTCCTCAAATGGACAGATGAGATCAAAGTTGAGATTTATTTTTTGTCAGTTCATCTTCTGTACTTGCTTACATCACATTCAGGCTCACGGTGGGTTGGAGACTGTCCTAGACACTGGGGGGGCTGGGGAGGCTGGGGACACCCCAGACAGGTCACCACTCCATCAAAATGGAGATGTTTGATCAAAATGTGCAGCACTGCATTTGGCAATAAACAAATAAAGAAACAATTATAAACACTGCATACCATCTGTTAAGCATGGAAGATGATGGTTCGGGTTTGTTTTTCAGCCAAAAAAAACCTGAGTATTGACTTGATTGTGAACTCCTCTTTATACAGAAATATTCTGGATTTGAATGTGAGGCCATGTCTCCAGCAGCTAAACCAACAATCACAAGCAGGATTTTTAAGACCAGTACAGATCAGATGGATTTTTTTTTAAATATTTGCTCTTGATATGTAAAACCATATAAAGTTCATGAATAGCTGGGGTTGTATTTTTTAAGGAAATTACTAAATGGCAACAAACTCGCTGAACAGAAGGTTAACAGAAGACAGAAGCTTGTACATTTATCATTTTTCTGACTTGTTCTTCCCTGTGCAGCAGCAGATGCACAAGTTTTCTGTTTCTGTTTTTAAATCAGACGCTGCTGACCTGAATAAGGTCAGGGTCTGTTTTCAGTGTTTGTGTCTCGACCTCTCCAGTGTTTGACTACTGCAGCGCCGGAGACTTGCACACCTACTGGTCACTGAGGCGCCGGTTTGAGGAGGACGAGGTTCGGCTTTGCTGCAGAGCTGGGCAGCGCGCTGGGTGTGTGTTAATGAATGTTCATCACACCGAGCTTTGGCTTTGACTTGTTCAAGTAATGTCTGTGTTACATACTCCCTCCTTTCTGTCGTTGGTCCTTCTCTAGGATTCCTGCACGATTTGGGAATCATTCATAGAGATATAAAGGTGTGATTTTATATCAACAATTTTCCTGTGGTTGCATTTCTGACTGTGATCTGAAGTGTGGTCATTTGTCTGATTTTTTTCAGATGGAGAACATCCTCTTAAGTGATCAAGGTAATACTTGTCTGTATTTACAGCATACATGTGGACGTACGTTATCAGATTAGATAAGATTATGTTTGCAGTTTGGTTGCCTTTGTGTTGTAACAGTTAAAACAGGAAAACAAATCAGCTACTTGCAGTAAAATAAATAAATAAATAAATAAAAAAGTAAATTAAGAATATAAAGACTTGTTGGTGTATTTGAAAGGAAATATTTTCTATATTTTCTATTCAGGTCACCTTCGTTTGTCTGATTTTGGACTCTCACGGCGTCTCAAACGTGGAGGACGAGCATTTACTATATGTGGGACGATTCAGTACATGGGTGAGATCTAAATGAAATCTGTCTTTAAAGAGAATATTCTTTATGTGAGGTGGCTTCGTAGTGTGTGTGTGTTTTAAACCTTGTGATTGAATCAAAGTTCTGTCATCATCATAAGAGACACACCTGCATCCTTTTTCCTCTGGATCCAGCTGACCCAGTTATGAAATCCTTCTCAGAATTCTGCAAATGTTACGTCTTCCCTTTAAGTCCTCTGAGCCAAACTGCCGTCATCATGACTTATTCTGCTTTGTCTAAACAGCTCCTGAAGTTTTAAGCGGGGGCCCATACAACCATGCTGCAGACTGGTGGTCTCTTGGCATTATGTTGTTCTCACTGGTGGCAGGAGAGGTAACACTTCCAGGATCTACATGCAGTAAAACACTGGGGATGGTTCTTTTTTGTTTTGAATGCACGTCTTCTCCTTTTGCAGTTTCCAGTGGCTGCAGAGCCGGATCACAGCAGCATGTGGAAGAAAGTCAAAGATTTTCCTTACGTTCTCCCGAAGACCTTCTCCTCTGCTCTGACCCAGCTGCTCTCTGAGGTCAGTAAACTTGATCTTCCTCACTCTGATTTACACACTTAGAGCTGCTAGAATGAGATATAGACACTTCACCTTTTTCTTTCTTCGTGAATTCAGCTTTTACGCAAGAATCCAGTGAGTCGCCTTCGAAATCTGGACTGTTTCAAGATGCAGACCTTCTTCCACGGCATGTCATTTGATTCTTACATCCTTCAGAGGACACCAGTCGACTTCATCCTGGAGCTCAGGACCCACCCCGACTGGGCAGCCAAATCAATGAGAGGCACCTCATCGGGCCAGTTTGATAACTTTGACTGTGATCAAATCGTCAACTCTCCTCAACTCCCACTGAACTCTCTCCTACTTTGGCTGAAGTTTGCCTGAGTTTGACTGCAGAGCAGACTTGTAAAGCATGAGACTGAACTATTTCAGGGTTTGAAAGGTGCCTTTTCCTCCTGTATAAACACAAACAAATTATTTATTGCCATTCAGTATTGTGGGATATGTTTAATTTTTATTTTAATCCTAGTTGTTATTTTTGATAACAATATTAACTGTTTATTAAGAGCGTTAGTGTTCTGCCATTGTTATCACTGTAGGGTTTTTAGATGATCTTTTCTGACATGTACTAGTATAAATTGAGTATTATTGTTGGTTACTAATAATAGTTGCTTTGTGTGCACTGAGCATCGTCAATAATATTAATACAAGTTTTTTTTTCTTTTTTTTTTTGGCTTTGATTGCATTTTAAAACTGAAGAAACAGAACAAACCTTCGGATATCCTTTTGTGATGTCTTGGACCACTTCTTGACAATGTGTTCTTTCCGTTCTCTCATTTCATCCACATTCTGTCCTTTTCTCTTTCTGTTCACATCCACCAGCTCCTCCTCCTCCTCCTCCTCTTCCTCCACCAGCTCTTCCTTCTTCTCCTCCTCCTCATCCACCAGCTCCTCCTCCCCCTCCTCTGTGTCTCCTGATTACTTACCTGTTTCAGCTGCACTGATTACTCACACCTGTGACTGATTGCTCCTGAGCTCCTCTCTGCCAGCTGAACTGTCCTAGCCATGCTAGGCCGTTCAGCAGTCACTCTCTCTGTCTTTCTCTTTTGTTTTGACCCTGTTTGTTAATGTGAGCTGTTTCTGGCTTCTGCTGAGGCCTCGTCCATGTTAATACAACTTCTGTATAGGGAGTCCTTTGGATTGCTATTTTTGCTTGAGTTGACCGTGAACAATTTCCTTTTAGGTTTAAACACAAAAACTGAATTTTACTTGTGTTTTTGTGACCTCTGCTCCCGAGCAGATCTTCTTAGGCTGCATTATTTTTCTGTGGGGACGTCGGTTCCTAGTTTGCCATTCTTATGTTTCTAATTGAATAGATAGTTTAAGATGTGTAATTGGAGACATGTTCATTCAGATGCACTTATTGAGCATAAATTAATAACCTCTTTTAAAAAAAACATGGTCTTTTGTCATAATCTCTCATAAAAGGTGGTTACAAACAGCATGCACCTTGTACCTTATATCCAAAAACCACTCTGCATCATACATAATAAACACTTAATGGTTGTTTGAAATATGTGAACTTGCCATAAAAGTCAAGAGTCTACTCCATGACTGAACAAAATCCTACAGATGAAAGGAAAAAAAATTAATTTGACTCTCAAAGACTGAAACTGATGAGACTAGCAGATGTGTGCCTACAGTATCTGAAAGACCTGGATATATCTTCTAAAAAGAAGAAAAACTCCCAGAGAAGGTGCTAGGATGTTTAAACAATAATTCAATTTTTTTTTCCTGTAATGATATAAACCAACATGGGCAGGATGTGTATTCACTCCAAAAAGAAAAAAAAAATTAAAGATGGAAGTTTAAACTACAGCTCAGTGACCACTGATGAGTTGAAAGATCCAGAGCAGCTAATACATGACTTTGAAAGAATGTTTTATGTGCTCTGGAATTAACTCTTAAAGTCAACTGCAAATCTCATTGTGGACTGGATAGAGAGAGAGAGAATTCACTTCAGTTCAATTCACCTTCATTTGTATCGTGTCTATCACAATACAAATTTTCTATAACTGCTTTTCATGACCAAAGAATGGCCCTCAAACAAATACTAACTTTTAGTAATATTGTTAAATCTTAAGTAAAGAAACAATGGCAAGTAAAAAAAAAAAAAAAAAAAAACTCCCCTAGAAAAACCTTTAAGCTAAACAGTGGCAAGGAAAAACTTCCCTTTAAGAGGGAAGAAACCTTGAACAGGACCTGGACCAAAAGGGGGGACCTTCCTGCTGATGGTCAGCTGGGTAAAGAAAGAAAAGAGAGAGAGAGGAGAGGCACAGATAAACTGGCAATATTATACAGAATTAAATATATCAAGTAATTATCCATTAACTGGAGAACTCAGAATTCTATGCACTTATATAATGACTGGTTCGTTGTTAATACAGTAACTTCCAGAAAAGGAAAGCCCCATGAAATTTCCAAAAAAATATTACTGTTTTACAACAAAGAAAAATGAACCAAACTCCCATACATACAGGGAACCTGTTTTTTTTTTTGTGTGTTTGTTTGTTTGTTTTTGTATTTTTCCTTTTTCCGCATGGAACAACATCTTCCAGATCTGTAAGTAACAGCTCCAGAAAAGTGTTAACGAAGAGAACAGCCCTTGACTTTATAGATAATAGGAAAAAGGTAAATGCGGATCGAATAAAATAAAATTAGTCTCCTTCTGCCTTTCAGCTGAAGAGACCTGGAATAGCCTCAAACTATGAGTGTGAGCCTAAATGGGAATAAATGGGTTTAGATTGTGGATGGATGGGATTTCCACCTTAGTCTGCCTTGACTGGAGGGAGAGGCAAAATAAAAACAAGAGGGAGGGACGACTAAAGCTGGACGAGGAGCACGGCAACAAAATGATAACAAAAAAGAAGTGGTGGCAAAAGACAACACACAGACAAACGCACTGATAGAGCCTCGTTAAGACAAATGTGAAACAAGTGTTTGACAATCAGGAAAAAGAGGATCAGCAGAGGCATAGAAAATAAAATAAAATAAATAAATCAAGAAGTCAAAACACAAAGGTGAAAATCCATCAGAATAAGAATATGAGAAAACCAACACTAAAACTGGAGAAATCAGAAATAACCATGACAGCAAGTTTGTGTTTCAGACACTTTAAACTGAAGATGAGTCCAGATTAGACCAGGCTTTAAGCATAATGAGCTCAATTTTAACCAGACTGAACTGGTCTGAAGTTATTTTAAACAGTGTTTAGACATTAACAGTCTGAACATGGCAGCACTAAACTGGAATTTCAACTAAATTAGAGAGGATTTAGGCCTATTTGATTTTGTTTTGTTATATTAAATGTCTTTTTAATCTTAAATAGGGGTTCGAATGGCAGAAAATGACTTCATTTAACAGAGCTTTGGTCAGATAACACTGGATTTAGTTCAAATTACACTGTGTTCCGGTCATATTGCGAACGAGCTAAGAGAACTTATTCACTTACATTTGATGATATTGGCACCAGTTCCAAATAAAAAAGCTGATGACTTTACCGTATTATAATTCTTGAAATTTAACATCAGGTTGGGATTCAGGCAGATTAGACTGGAATACAAGCACATTTAGACATATGTAGATAATGTGTAAAATCAATGAAAATGGTAGGCCAAAAAGAATTTAGTCCAAATTAGACTGGTTTATGTCATATTATCATGAGTTCAGACAACTTTAGTCAAAGTTTTAACCTTTTTAAACTGGACTTGGAAACTAAAGAGTAAATAACATTCTTGCAACAGTAAGAATGCAGGAGGAAAGAAAGCCCAACAATGCCCCATCTATTCCAGTTGATGTGATGCAATGAGGGCTTCTTAAATAAGTGTTTTGCACTTGCTGGTCTTTTTTTCAGCTGGAGGTGTATGAAGGCTGAATCTGGATACAAAACGGCCAACCTTTATCCTCCTGTCGACCTATTTAGAGGATCCTTCACAAATCCATTGAGGACAACCAAAATAGAACAGAAAATTGCGGACTAGATAAAGTATCATCATTAAATGTTTTTAATTAGGTAACAGAGAAAAAAAGGAGTCTCCCAATGGAGGCAAGCCCGTATAATTGCTGTTCTTCTTGAAGTCGTGTATCTGTCGCTCTTGAATGGAAGCGCGCCAGCTCCTCCCTGCTGCCTGCTGACACTGAATTCCCTCTCAGGCCCTTGTCTTAGACAGGTCCACCATGTCTGCGTGGTGGCTCTACAGTGGCAGGCAGTCCAGTGACACATTTCTAGTTTTAGAGACACACTGACCCAAAATAGCAAAGAGAGGAGTTCCCTGAAAAGCCAGTGAATCGTCCCACTGAGGGCCACAAAATAGTAACATTATATAACTGGACATATAGTAGAAAACAGTTCTCTCAGCGGAGCCGACACTGGACCTGTATGGAGCAACACAGTTAAATAATCACACACAAATCCAAAACGTTTACCTATTTAAACACTTTGTTGTTGTTGTTTTTCTCTCAAGTTAGCTTTTTAATTATTTTTTTTTAAAGAAATGCTCATTTCTCGTGCAGCACTTTGGTCAGTGATAACTGTGTTAAATGTACTATATAAATAAACTTTACTGACTTTGCTTCTCTCTTGTATTCAGTTTTCACAAACCACAGTGCAGACAAAGCCAATTAAAAGACACCTAACAGTGAAATCTAGTCTTCAGTACGGGGAGTATTTGTTTGACCTCTATTTCGATCCGATTTGGGCTGAACTGTTGTGCTCGTTTCAGTTGCCTTGGACCTGAAATATTATTTCTATTTCTGAAATGTTACATCACGTCCTTTACAATTTAAAGCTCACCATAGAAAGCCAGCGAGTGCACGAATTGCTCTGAGACTGAAACCCCCCAGTGAATTTGAGGGTACGAGGACCAAATTATCAGGAGACTTGAAACCTTCCTCTGGGCACATTTTTACTAATTAAAATAAAAATAGCACGCCTCGGGGAGTGGTTGAATGCCTGAATTAGGTTGCTATACGGGTAGAGATTTGCAACAGAACACATCGTTTAATGTTTCTCAAGTTTGGGATCCAAAGTAGTTAAACGAAGATGGTTAAAAGAACTTATAGATGATAGCTAAAATAGAAATATTCTCAGCACAGCTTGCCTTCCCACACAAGATTTAGTTCACCTTTGCAAAGTTACTTTAAAAAAATCTAGAGATGGTTGCATCAAAGTAAAAGAAAAAGAGGAGTTCCATTTGTCTTTTATAAAAAAAAGTCCACTGAGTTTAAATAGAACAGTGAATCATCAAGATTTTCTCATTTTTATGGGGCAACGGTGGGTGTTGAAGCCCCGCCCAGAGGTGTTGTCTTATGAGGAGTGACACTTCAGCTGGATACAAACTAGATCTGACAGAGACGCTGCATCACTGTTCATCACATCTGTGGAGGCGACACTTCTGATTTCCCTCTCAGGTAAAAAGTTTTGTTACTATTATTATTCTGGAGGCAGAAGTCTGGAGGCAGAATCCACAGTTGCATTTTACTGAATCTAAATGATTATTGTCAGCCTCATTTTATTTAGATTTCATTTTCAAATTGTTTTTTTTTTTTTTTTTTTGCAGGGGGTGGGGGGATTTTTAACTTGCAGATATTCTAAAGTGAAATTTAATCTATTACAACAAAAATACATAATTGTAATTGCAGTTTGCTCTACTCTGTTGTATTTTTTGCTTCCTTTTTAGTGTGCACCTTCTACCACTGTAATGTGAAAAATCACAGAATATATGAGCTGTGTTTGTTTCTGCTTCTACAGTTATAGGATAGTTAAAGTGATGTTTCATTACTAGGCATCCCTGCTTCAGTCTTATGGTCAGCTGGCACATCCAAACTGACAGCCAGGTTTTTCAAACCAGGATCTTTTAATAATAGTTACATTTATTTGAACAACACTTATCAAACCAAAGTGCTTACCAAGAAACACCTAACAAAGTACTGACAGGATCTTTGTTTACACCAGCAAGCGTAGAGAATAAAAAAGGCTTTGCAGACAGGAGTATTTTTCTCCCATGGCTTCCTCCAGTTATTCCAGTAGAAGGAGACAGGATCACCACTCGTCCCGCAGTCAGTGTTTATCTGTTTCTTACCAAAACTGACGGGAACACAGCCTGGGATTTTATGTGAGGTTCAGCTTGTCGATATTCTTCCCCATTTTATTCTCAGGTTTCCCCTGTGGTAATCGATGATAAATGAACCTCATAAGCTATTAACAGGTTGTTTGTAACCCAGTTGAGAAAATAACATTTATGGCAAATTTATTGTCACTGTCTCAAATCTGAAGCAGCGCGAGATGAAGAAAGCAAATTTGTTAAATTAATTTGAATCTACAGGCATTTTGGATCCAAACAAGTGTCATAGCAGTTGTCCCTTTTCCTTGTGTCAAGGACTGAATAATCACAAAATAACATCTTTCACCAAAGGCTGTTCACATAATCAGCCTACAGAATGACGTACCAGTTCCCAACACTCTCGGAGGCTCAGAAGAGGGATCTCCATGAGACCGCTCTACGCATAGTGTCTCCAGGGAAGGGCATCCTGGCTGCAGACGAGTCCGTGGGTCTGTAACGCAATTTCAATCTTATCATACGTCCGTAACAGAATGTATCTTCTGTTTACTGATGAAAACCACCCAGTCCCAAATGTGGACCCAGATGTCCCACATTCACATGACTTATCATATTTAAATTACAGGGAGCATGGCTAAGCGTCTGGCCCAAGTAGGAGTGGAGAACACAGAGGAAAACCGCAGGCAGTATCGCCAGATCCTCTTCAGTGCAGATGACCGCATCAACAGCTGCATCGGAGGAGTCATCTTCTTCCATGAGACTCTTTACCAGCACTCTGATAATGGAGTGCCCTTTGTTAAGTTGATCAGGGACAGGGGCATCCTGGTTGGTGTCAAGGTCTGTCAGCACTGTCTGGGTCATACTGCACTGTACCAACTTTAATGATAATAGATAATAGTTTCTCATTTTAAATAAAGCAATGAAAGCTCTTTCCACTCACATTGTTCCATACTCATCAGGTTGATAAAGGTGTTGTCCCTCTGGCAGGAACATGTGGAGAAACCACCACACAGGGTCAGACAAACTCAACTTTCAATAAATGCTATGAGTATCTCATCTCTAAAGATTTCCATCACAGCACATTTTTAAAAAACTTTTTCTTCGTAGGTCTCGATGGACTGTCAGAGCGCTGTGCACAGTATAAAAAAGACGGAGCTATCTTTGCAAAGTGGCGCTGTGTGCTCAAAATCAATGAATCCAACCCCTCCAGACTGGCAATCACAGAAAATGCAAACATTCTTGCGCGCTACTCGAGCATCTGCCAGCAGGTCAGACTACTGTAGTGGATTAGCTCTCCTACTCATTTTGAATTATAATTTTGAAGATCTGCTCTGACTAATGATCTCGCTCTATTTTTTTTTTCTTTTCTTGTAACCAGAATGGGATTGTGCCCATCATAGAGCCAGAGATTTTGCCTGATGGCGATCATGACCTGAAACGCTGCCAGTATGTCACTGAGAAGGTGGGCTTCTGTTTTCTTGCTTCCTGCATGTGTTTACAGAGGAATCATTTGTTCGCAGCTATCTTAATATCCCGCTTCAGCATCTCACTTGGTTGACCTCAGGATTTTAGGGCACCACAGCAAATTGATTATTTTCTTTTTTCAGCCGTTCTGTTACAGATTTGCTGAGCTGCTTGGGATAAAAGTCTTGCTGAATAACCCAATATTGTCCAACCTTGAGTTGGTACGACAACCCTTCCAAACAAGCCATACTTGTTTAGGCTTTTTCTGATTGTACTGTCATGAACTTTAACATTTAACATGTTAACTGAAGCCTATAGACTGACATGTAGCTCTTGAAGTTTTACAGTTTTGCTCAGCGTTGCACGGTCTGACCTTAGGGTGAACTAGGACGAACCACTCCTAGGAAAATCTATATAATACTTTTTTTTTTCTCCATCGGATATTTAACGTTTTTAAATAGATGCTCACACTTCCTGAGGATCATTTAATCAAAGGCAGCTGATGAACAGTATCGGGAGTGCTGCTTAGTCAGAAGTGATCAAGATATTCATTTTCTTTTTTTTGTTTTTTTTTTTACACAGTTTCTGCATTTTTTCTGACATTTTGTTAGATAAATAAAGACTAGGGTGATACGACACCTGTTGAGGCAAAGCATTCGTATTATTTCATTATTATGCCCTGATACTGAAAGGGAGTGTCCTTTCTTTTTTTTTTTTTTTTTTGTGGCAGTGGGGCTGAAGAGGAAGAAGTGAAATGAGACAAAAAATTAAAAATCTACTTGTGTACTAAACTAACATCTCCTGGTGAACTATTATCTGTGATCCAGGTCCTGGCTGCAGTGTACAAGGCCATGTCAGACCACCATGTGTACCTGGAAGGTTCACTCCTCAAACCCAACATGGTCACCTCTGGACACAGCTGCCCCACCAAGTACAGCCCAGAGGAGGTTGCCATGGCAACTCTTACTGCCCTGCGTCGCTCTGTTCCCCCAGCTGTTCCAGGTCGGTCAAACTGCATCTGCGTGATGTTAAATAGAAATACATCAAATCGACAGAAACAGAGATGATCTTTTTTTTTTTTTATTCTTGTTCTTGCTCTCTGCAGGAGTTGCTTTCCTCTCGGGAGGTCAGAGCGAAGAGGAGGCTTCTGTCCACCTCAATGCACTTAATAACTGCCCTCTGCCCAAACCCTGGGTCCTGACGTTCTCCTTCGGCCGGGCCCTGCAAGCATCCGCGCTCAGAGCCTGGAGAGGACATAAAGAGAATGAGAAGGTTGCCACCGAGCAGTTCATCAAGAGGGCGGAGGTACCTTTAACACTCATTTATTGAAGACAAACTAAACAGTAACTTACCATTAGTTGAATTTTACAAACCTATTCATTGTGCTTTGCTCACAGGTGAACAGTCTGGCCTGTCAGGGGAAATACACTGCTGGTGATAACCACGGCGAGGCCGGCCAGCGTGTCTATGGTTCCTGCCATGCATATTGAAAAGTAGAAGAAGTAACGTTTTAAAATGATATTGTGTACTTCCACTCCGATAACAAGATATATTACACATGAATTGTTCTATAGATGCATAGTTTTCACCAGAATACTGACACACATCATCACATCATGATGTTGAATGAAAACCAATAAGTGTTTTTTCTGCTTTGACACATTTGACTTTTGACACATCAGAGCACAGGAGGGGAGTATGTCTAATGTGTGCACTGAATGGGAGATATTTGCTTTACTTATGTTTATGTGCCATTACTAAAGCCTGAAAATATCACAATATTTACTTCCCATCCACTGCAAGAACACTGAATTTTTAGCAGCAGAACAATGACATCAGTTTCTGTTAAAACAATATTACTATATAGCTGAAATTACTTAATGTAATTCATGTAAGAGATACTGTTCAACACCTATCATGTGGAAACACACTCAAGCTGTGTGTAAGTGAGTTAGTATGGTTTAATTTTATATTTATTTAGCAGTAGATACGCAAAAGTAGAAATACTGCACGGGATTAGCTCCAAGTTAATTTGTCACTGCAGTCCCTGAACACGTCATCAGCGCAACAGTAAATGAAACACACATGATGTTATCGTTCACAGCACTATACTCTGTAAAACAGTCTGATAATTGTTAGAATGTAATCAAATAAAATGATGATCTGGAAAAGTCTGCTTCGTCTGTGGGATGTCACACCTGTGATGGCTTTACAGGCTCTCATTCATAAGTTTGGAGAATATTTCAAACTAAGACGCAGTAAAAGTTCATCATTGCTCCATAATTTATCTTCCAGGGTGAATGCTGCCTGGTGTATGGTATATTTGTTTATTTGTGATTAATTTGCACACAACTCATTTTGTAAATCGATAAGTGTGTCTCTTGACAGCTTCAGAATATCAGTAGCTGTTGCATTTCATTTCATTAGGTGAAGTCTAGAAACCATTACAAATTATTTACTTTGATGATTTCATATTTTCCATAATGTGATACAATCAGATTTTTGTTAAAGGAGAAATAAGTGTTTTTTTTTTTTTTTTTTTTTTTACAAAAATGTTTGATGTTGGGTATAAATCTAAAAAAGAAGGTACACAATGATAGGCTCCAGCAGATCCCCGTGACCCTGTAGAGGATTAAACTGGCATAGATAATAGATGGATGGATGAATGGATGGTACACAATGACTATCAGAAACAATCTACCATCATTTGCAAAAGTTATGTTTTTTAGTGTTAAAAAAACAATTAAAAATCATCTGATCGAAGAAGGTTTTAGTGTGAGGAAAACACGACCTGAGAAGAAAGACAACATAACATTTTCCTTGTGCCATCATTTGTTTAAGAAAAATGAAAAATGAAGCCAGGAAAAAAAAAAAAAATCATGTGGGCACTACCAAGTACCACCTTGCTCCTTCCATGGGATTGAAGATGGTCCATCAGCTCTCAAAGAACTGATCACATCAGCAGGTGTGCAGACCTCTATAAAAGTTTACATTTTGGCAGCCTGCTGCTCTGGAGTATTCAGGTGATCATTAACACAAACCAAGACATAATTAATAGTTTTAGGGAATTAACAAAACAGTCTGGAAGATCATTTCCAAGCAGTCCAGGAATGGATATCCCAGAAATGTCTCCTGAAGTCAGACAGTCAAATGCTCAGAAAAATACAAGAAAACCCAAGACCACTCAGACCCACGCGGGCCTCACTGAGTATGTTAAATGTTAAAGTCCATGACAGCAAATTAGAGGAAGACTGAAAAAGTGTGGTTTGTTTGGCAGAGTTGCCAGGAGAAAACCTCTCCTACCTAAATAGAAGATTGAAAGCATGACTGATGTTCACAAAACTGCATCTGAACAGACCACAACATCTCTGGAGCAATGTCTTATATACTAATGAAACCAAAAGGAGTCGCTTGGTCCTTAATGAACATGACCACGTCTGGTGAAAACCAAATACAGAATTTCATCTAATAGTCACACTCAAGCACAGTGGTGGAGGAGCAGTGGTCTGGGGTTGTTGTGCAGCTACAGGGCCTTCCCTCGCTGCAGTCACTGGGTCGACCGTGAACTTCTTTGTATGTCTGGAGTATTCTAGAGCAGTGGTCTTCAACCGGGGGTCCGCGACCCCTAGGGGGGCTGTTGAGGTACTGTAGGGGGTCCTCCAACTTAAAAAGAAATAAAGGCAATTTTAACCAAAATAATTTGAGAGTAAAAAAAAAAAAAAAAATATATATATATATACATATATATATATATATATATATATATATATATATATATATATATATATACAGGCAGTTCTAAATATATAACTGCCTGAAGTTAAACATTTCATTGTTGGAAAATAACAATAATAAAAAATATTGTCTCTCATACCAACTAAAAATAATAATAATAATATAATAATAATGATATGCATGAAAGTTTTATCAACCATAAACACATGTAGGCTAATAACCCAGTCAGGAATTGGTTAATAAGGTGAAAAAGCAGAATAAAATACAGCTAAAAGTTATTATAAGCCAGGCTTAAAATGTGACACTTTAAAAAAAAAAAAAGCAGGGGGGGGGGGGGGGGGGATAAGAATTACAAGCAGGGGTCCCTGCTCTGTTTTTCTCTCATCCAAGGGGTCCCTGGGCTAAAAAAGGTTGAAGACCCCTGTGCTAGAGCGCCCCCTGAGGGCTGAAGAAAAATTCATAGAAAAGCTGCATCTCTGTATAAGCCTCATGGTTTAAAGCGTGGGACAAAAGTAGCGGCTTATAGTCCGGAAAATACGGTACATCCACACTGCTGACTGCTGCTGGGGTATTGAGGCCACACCCCCACATGCACGGTGCATTCCTCAATCACATGCACAGATGATTTCTATAATCCTAGACTATTGAGGCCATGTTTTTGAGCCCAGATAAAATTTTGAATGGGACTTTTTTTTGGNTTTTTTTGAGTAAGAGTTTTATTGTTTAATGAAATGACTTTTTATTGGAAAACTCAATACACTTCCTCTTACAAAAAAATATTTCCTTTCCAAATTTCCAAAAATGCTAAGCTTTCTATGGGAAGTTTCTACAAATTTGCTGTAAATTTTGGAACACTAGTTGCTTAGCAACATGAGCAACATTTAAAATGTTGGGGTCAGCTATATAAGCACAAAGAGACAATTTTTTTCACAGATCTTGTGGATTTCGTTCGATATAGAGCTTAGTTGAGATTTGTCAACCACTGAGACACGGACCAGTAGAAATTGATTTTAGCATCAACTTCGAACACGATTTTGTGACTGGTCATACTACAGAGAGAAATGGAAGATCACCATCCAACAGCAGCAAGAAATGTCTGTAGCTTCTGTCAGCAGAAGCTAACCATCACGACAGAGAGTCATTCCTCCAGACGATCTGACGACATCTATTTAGGTGTTCGAAAAGAGGATCTTGGACCAGTGGAGCTGGTACGGTATCTGGAGCGGAGGGTGGCAGAACTGACTGAACTGGTGCTTGTCTTAGTCGACAACACTGACAAGCAAGAGGTCACTGCTATTGTTTCTGCACCAGATATTGAAGTCTTTACCCAAAAAGACTCCTGCACTAATATAGACTTCTCCACAGAAGAAAACAGTGACGATTCCTCACTTGACGACTGTGTACGAGGAGACATTTCAGTGCAAACACAGGTCTCCACAGCCAAGGATGTCTCTCAACTGGATGCCACACTGGGAGGAATTTTTGCAGAGAAAGAGGTCTCAACGGAAGATGTCCTGGACATTCAAGACAATGATGCACTAGAACATGTTTGGGTGCACGTCACCATCCCAGCAGGAGATGGATATCTCCATTGCAGAAGATGAGGGTTATTGTTACCAAGACTACGTCCCAAAAGACAATTATGAGAAATGGAAAAACATTTCTCTTCCACACAACGGTACACCTGAAATGGATAGATCTCCACCAGAGGACATCTTTTCACTAAAGAAGTTCCTCGCAGAACAGCATGGCTCCATCTCAATTGAAGATATCCAAAAGTCAAAGAAGCCGTCTGTGTGGAGAAGAATCAAGAAATTTGTCACTTTTGCTCATCGGCGACAGTATAAGAGTGGCAAAATTAAAAAATGTGAACCCATTGAAGTCACCTCTGACACTGAGAAGGCAGATCCAGAAACAGCCTCCCAGGACTCCTTGGTACTTCAGTCACGGTCCAAGAAGAAGAGAAGGATGATTTGCGGGTGAAATAGGGAAACACACAAAGATTTGGGTTTTCTCCGGGCGCTCCGGTTTCTCCCAAGAAACAAAAAAAAAAAAAAAAAAAAAAAAAAAAAAACATCTTTTATGGGTGCTAAAGTTCCCTCTCAATATTTTATTTGATTCTTTTTTTTTCTTCTTTAAAGTCATGAATTTTATTAAATATTTAAACCAGGCTAAATGTATAAACTTTGAATAAACAATGTTAATTTTCTTGAATTCTTTGGCTATACAGGAGTCCTTGAATTGATGAATTGGTGAATTTTAACAAAAGTTAGGTCGTGCAACAGCACACAAGTAATTCCAAAAAAATAAATGAACACATGTAATTTTAGCATTTGACATGTTCTTATTCAGAGTCAAAAATTGGCGGAAAGTTGGTTCAAATGTGGTTATAGTAAGATTTACGTAAGAAAGGGGATTTCAGATTATCACCAGTCATTTTTTTGTTACTTTGAGAAATTGTAATATTCTGCTTTTTGCAGCTTGCAATGAATTCTGCTCAGTAGCTTTTCTGCTGAAGGTTAAAGGTTGGGTAGGAGATCTATTTCTGAAGCATTTTTTTTTTTCCATATTGTACTAATTTACTTTTACACAAGGACATCAAACTTCAATGATGCCACATCATCATAGGAGTTTATTGTTCAATGAAAGGACTTTTTATTGGAAAACTCAATACAGTTACTCTTACAAATAAATCTTTCCTTTCCAAATTTCCAAAAAGCTAAGCTTTCTATGGGAAGTTTCTACACAAATTTGCTGGAAATTTTGCAACCCTAGTTGCTTAGCAACATGAGCAACATTTAAAATGTGTGGCATAAGGGGTCAAATGTCACCAACGGTACAAATGAGAATTCTAGAAGGAAACCCCATCAGCTATATAAGCACAAAGAGACAATTTTCTTCACAGATCTTGTGGACTTCTTTCAGTATAGAGCTTAGTTGAGATTTGTCAACCACTGAGACACGGAGCAGTAGAAATTGATTTTAGCATCAACTTCGAACACGATTTTGTGACTGGTCATACTACAGAGAGAAATGGAAGATCACCATCCAACAGCAGCAAAAAATGTCTGTAGCTTCTGTCAGCAGAAGCTAACCATCACGACAGAGAGTCATTCCTCCAGACCAGTGGTCTTCAACCGGGGGTCCACGACCCCTAGGGGGGCCGTGGAGGTACTGTAGGGGGTCCTCCAACTTAAAAAGAAATAAAGGCAATTTTAACCAAAATAATTTGAGAGTAAAAAAAAAAAAAAAAAAAAAAAATATATATATATATATATATATATTATATATATATATAATATATATATATATATATATATATATATATATATATATATATATATATATATATATATATATATATATACAGGCAGTTCTAAATATAACTGCCTGAAGTTAAACGTTTCATTGTTGGAAAATAACAATAATAAAATATTGTCTCATACCAACTAAAATAATAATAATAATAATAATAATAATGATATGCATGAAAGTTTTATCAACCATAAACATATGTAGGCTAATAACCCAGTCAGGAATTGGTTAATAAGGTGAAATAAGCAGAATAAAATACAGCTAAAAGTTATTATAAGCCAGGCTTAAAAAAGAAAAAAAAAGGCAGGGGGGGGGGGGATAAGAATTACAAGCAGGGGGTCCCTGCTCTGTTTTTCTCTCATCCAAGGGGTCCCTGGGCTAAAAAAGGTTGAAGACCCCTGTTCTAGAGGCAAATGTGAGGCCCTCTGTCAGACGGCTAAAGTTTGGCTCAAATGAAATCCTGGCAAGAAGACAATGATTCCAAACAAGGCAGTAAATTGACATCAGAATAGCTAAAAAAAATAAAAATAAAGAATCAAGGTGTTGGATATTCAAAATGCTGACCTCAGCCCTATTTAAACGCTGTGAGAGAAACTTTGGAGCACTGTGCATGAACAAATGCCCAAAAACGTCAAGGAATTGAACCATGTTATAAAAATAATGGGCCAAAATTCCTGTATTTTTGACTGATGAAGCCAGGAAATTACTATTTCAAGTTATTGCTGCTAAAAGAGGACCTATAAATGATTAAATCATGGGGGTGCTTGGTACTGGCCACATGATTTTTTTTTTTTTTTAACCTTTGGGAATATAACTCTCCAAATGTCTATAGAGTAAATGATACATGATTTACTTTGATAATATTTCAACACAGAACATACCCTAAATGAACATATTTTTGTTTGCAACATTATCTTTTCTTTCATATGCTTAATATTGAAAAAACAGAAAACAAAAACAGAACAGAATCGGGCTATTTTGTTTGCAAGAGTAGCAATTTCCTTTTGGGTATCAACTATAGCACTTCAATAGCAGAGCAAAGAGTACTTTAATTATAAAAGCAGTTAAATCATCAAAACATGTTTTTGTTCTAGTGTTACAGGCTGGATGCAAATGATTGTGAATATATGCAAAAATGACCAAAATGGGACAAGTAAAGGGCAGCATGGTGGCTTGGTGGTTAGCACTGTTGCCTCACAGCTAGAAGGTTCCTGGTTCAAACCTCAGGCCTTTCTGTGTGGAGTTTGCATGTTCTCCCCGTGCTTGCGTGGGCTTCCTCCCACAGTCCAAAGACTTGCATGTCAGGTTAATTGGTGGATCTAAATTGCCTGTAGGAGTGAGTGTTAGTCAATATGTGTCTCTGCAATGGCCTGGCAACCTGTCCAGGGTGTACCCCTGCCTTTTACCCAGCTCTCTACAGAGAGCTGGGTTCTATAGGCTCCCCGTGACCCTGCAGAGGATGAATCGGGTATAGATAATGGATGGATGGGACAAATAAATTAGAGCAAAGTTACGTAAAGTGATGCAAAACATGTGCTTGACACACAGTCTTGGACACAACAACAAATCACCTTGTTTTTTTCAGTCTGATTGTCTTAGCCTTAGCCAGTTTTAGTTGTTATACATCTCATTTGTGTATTGTTGAGGTTAGTTTGTGACAAATATGAGCTGGTTTAATTGCTTTGTGTCTCCTTTTGATTATTTTGTATTTCTTTGGAATTGTCTTTTTTTTTAGCTGATCGAAAGACGAAAATGCCTATAAATTGTGTTTATGGGACCTCCTGATTTTTTAGGGCTCAAATGACTATTGATGGTGGGTCCCTCAGAGTAGACTAAGACCAACTAAGACTGGAAGCATTAACGTTGTTTCAACTGTTTATTGCTTGTATTAATGTCCCTTTTCTTAATTAATTGTGCACCATGTCAATATGCAAATAAATGAACGAATAATGTATGCGAGTGGCTGTTATGCATTTTTACGTTGTTTATGTTAAAGCAAATATTAATCATTGTTTAACACCTGCGCTTATGGGCGGACTATTTTTTAAGGCGGATGTGTCAAATCAGGCTGTAGTGTTTCCGGTACTCATAAGCGCCTCGCTAAAGAAACCTGCAACGTGAAGAAGACGGAGCAGACAAGGTCCAGTCGATAGTCTCGTCTATCCATAGTATAACCTGTACGTTGCATCTGAAACCGCGGGACTTTGATTGCTTTGTATTTTCCGATAGACCATTCGCAACGGCTCAGCATCTAAGCTCGTTTTATGTCACAACTGCTGCTCTGAATCCCACAAACCGGTCGTTAGCTTCGTAAATTAGCAGTCATGTCGGGAGTTGTGCGAGGCCCCGCTGGGAACAACGACTGCCGAATCTACGTTGGAAACCTCCCTCCAGATATTCGCACAAAAGATGTGGAGGACGTGTTCTACAAGTACGGGACAATTCGAGATATTGACCTGAAGAACCGAAGAGGAGGACCGCCTTTCGCCTTTATCGAATTTGAGGACCCAAGGTAAGGAGCTGACTTAGGCCAGAACCAGCCCCTTTGTGTTGCTAACGCGTTGCTTAGGGATCAGACTATTACCTGGATGTTGCATTGTTCTCGTAACGAAACGTGGTGTATCCTTGCTTGCTCTCCTCAGCATTTTAACGTTGCACGACATGCAGATAAATGTATCTCGTTTACTGTTTGATGAAGCCCTTTTTTGCATTTCCCTTTGTTGCACGTTATCAAGAGGATATCACGTTTACTACACTGCTCTTGGCTTTTGTCGCTGCCTTGAAGCCGAATTAAATTAACCCGTTCACTACATTACGTTTCCTTTTGCATTGTTTTGAGGCGGAGCACTTATCGTGCCTGCCTTCATTTGTTGAAAAACAAACCATTTGAGATATTTGGACGTCTGTGAGGCGGATTAGAAGAGTTTAAGAGCGAGTAACATGGCTGCCGTTCATGGTTGAATACTCGCTGCATGTGAGATGAGCCTCGCCACGCTCCATGTGTTTGTGGGTGAGATTGAACTGTCAGAAGAAGGGACGTCTTAAGCCGTTTAGCCTAATGCACTTGATTTCTCTCTCACACACGTATATACCCACCTGTTGTCGGTTATTACATGAGGGGAAAAAGAAAATCCACTAAACTTCTAGATGAAATCCTATGTTGTTGAACTCCTGCTTTGCAATGTCCCATGTGCATGAATCAAATTTGTTTAGTTTCACTTCGTTGGAAACCTCCCTAAGTGGACGCAACACTCAACCAAATCCCGTGCTTAATATGCTCTTTATAAAAAAAAAATGAAATAACAGGGATGCTGATGATGCAGTCTATGGACGTGATGGCTACGACTACGACGGCTACAGACTGCGTGTGGAGTTCCCCCGGAGTGGCAGAGGATCCAGAGGCGGTTTTGGAGGGATCGGTGGAGCACCCAGGGGCAGATACGGACCACCATCTAGGCGCTCTGAGTACAGGGTTGTTGTGTCAGGTAAAGAAACGAGGTTGTCAGTCGTTCACTTGGCCTTTAGACCATCAGAGTTGATATGTTGGGGATGTTCTGTCGGGTGCTGCTTTCAGGATAGTTTTGCCTGCACTAGAACGCATATGAAGTATTACTTGTCTGTGTAATCAAGGTAAGCATTTTCAGATTAGTCTTTTTTTTTAAGTATGGGGCAGTGGTAGATGTGATTTAATTTGTATAAGCATACATAGATGAATTTGATTTAAGTGAAGAGCTCCTTGTTATGGCTACAATCAGTCACTAATTCCACCAGTGGAATCATAAATGTCAATTATTAACTTTGTAAATTTCAACAGATTCTGATTTTAAGTCTGCCAACACTCGTTTGTTAATTCAGCCCCCCACCCCAGTAATTAAAACATTTCCATTGTAATCTGATTAGCCAGAAATAATAATAATAATAAAGGCTTCTGGCTGTGTTTTTTATTTGTTTTATTTCAGCCTTATGAAACCTTTTCATTTAATATCTGATTTGACAGTTCACATTCACAACTATTGGTCTTTTTTCATCAGACGTCATGTGAATGCGACAGCTCTCTGCACACTTGTGTATAAGATACCATCTGGCATGTCTCCTTGTATCACCAACAGCAGAAAATGTCATAATAGTGTGACCTCACTGATGCAGTAGATGCAGGCAAGGTACCGTTTAGAATCAAAGAAACCTTATTGGTGACATCTTGTCACTGACCCATCACTTTTCTCTGGTTGTGGTTTTGTTTTGTTGTCTAGGTCTCCCCCAGAGCGGCAGCTGGCAGGACCTGAAGGACCACATGCGGGAGGCTGGCGACGTGTGTTATGCTGATGTTTACAGAGATGGAACTGGAGTTGTAGAGTTTGTGCGCAAAGAGGACATGACCTATGCTGTTCGAAAGCTGGACAACACCAAATTCCGCTCACATGAGGTATGTGTACTGATTTAATTGACATGGATAATGTTTCTTTGGTGTGTCAAGGTGAGTATTTAAAGAAACGTTAGATGTTTTGAACACCAGCCAGCTCTAATGTCCATCTGTACTTCCACCAGAGGCAGGAATGTTGTCTTTTCAATGTCAAGTTCTTTTGTGTCCGCCAGGGAGAGACTGCTTACATTCGTGTGAAATTAGATGGTCCCCGCAGCCCAAGTTACGGAAGATCACGCTCCCGCAGCCGTGGTAGTCGGAGCAGAAGCCGCAGTCGCAGCGCCAGCCGCAGTCGCAGCAATTCCCGTGGTCGTGGCAGAGGATCCCCCCGCTACTCGCCTCGTCACAGCCGCTCTCGCTCCCGTTCCTAAACCTTACTGCCATTGATGTTTTGCCCTTTTGGTGTATTCCCTCCTGTTTTTACCTCTTATGAGTTCCTCCAGATGTCAGCTATTGATTTTTATTTTTTTTCATTGTCCCGGTGTCCTTGTGGATGATTTTGGTATGTAGATGTTACCCCGGCACCAATCCCCTCCTAGCTCCCCCTCTTCTTGTCCAACCGCTTTGTCCTTTTTGTTTCCTCCTTTTTGTCCCTTCTTTCTGTCATCAGTTTTTTTTTTTTCTGCAAAGTTATGAATTGTGCTGTGTTGAACTTCAAAAATGTTGAGTTATAAGCTGCACTCAATGTTTTTGCAAGTATTGAAAATTGAAGTTTTTGTTTGGGTTTTTACTTTTAGTAGCTTCTCTTTTGGATATATCGGGTGGGCTGTTTTTGGTGGGGAGCCCCATGTTTAACTGTATTTTACCCTTGTGTCTTCCTTTAGACATCTGAGGAGAAGGATTAAAGTGATTTGGAATAAAACCATTGTGGAGCACATTTCATTTGTATGGTCAGGATAGGACATCTAGGAGCAATGAGGTCGAGGCAATGGTATGCTTCATATTCCATAAATTGGACATTTTGTTAGGTTGCTATGTCATGCATGTCATTTAACAAAGCCATATGTGCTGTACTTTGTTACATGAACCGTCTTTAACATGCTATCCTGGCATGTGAAAGATTTGGCAGTCCTAAGTCAAGTTCTGTGATACACTTGTAACACTTTTGCTGTCAAATGTAAAAATCAGAATCACTTTGTTGCAAAAGCCCCCACTTAAATGCCCTCAGTGGTTTTTAAATGCTTTTTTTTAATGTAAGGGAGTGATAGTTTTTATGCTCTGGAAGTTTTTTTTTTTTTTTTTTTTCATTCCTTGATTTGACATGAGTGCTCAGCGTGGAAAAAAAAAAAATAGGCCCAAGAATCTTGACATTTTATTCTAACAGTCTGCCTCTGATTTTCTTCCTGGTATTTCAAGGTTTTGATTGGAGGAGTGGATCCCAATCCTTGGAGCTGGATGAGTGGATCGATAGGGAAGGGATAGGCAAGGATGGATGCTCGGAACGGGAGCAGTTTTCAAGGATTCAAATCAATTGATTTCAGAACTAATTAACAGGAGTCCCAGAGCAACATTTCCTTCATATTAGGCCCCCTGCCTATCTTTTAAAAAAAAAAAGATTCAGTGATAATGGCTTTATTGTACGAGAAAACGAAACAGACGACCAGGAAGTTGGATCAAAGGATGGAGTCGTAGATGCCTGGTAGGAGGGAAGTTGGGAGGGGGGGTTTAATCTGGGAGTAGTTTGTTTTTAATTTTGTTGAATTTCTTTCTCTTAGCATTTTCAATAAAAGACTTGAAAACAAGGACAGTTTGTTTTTTATTTATTTTGCATTTATAACACAAACACAAAGATGAGGTAATGAGATTGAAGAGCATTTGCAAGGCTGTGCTCCCCTGCCTGTAATGTATATTATACATAAAAGGTGTCAAGAATGTGTAACATAAAAGCTAAATTGGCACTTGGTTCAAATAATTCCTGAAATAATATCTACGTCACAGCTTTAGATATTGAAGCACACGCCAACGCCTGTGCTCAGCGTACATCCGTGATAGTGAGTGTTAGGAAATCCTTTTCCTCGCAGCCAAATGATACCTACCCAGCGTCAAGGTCTCTCTTCCCTCTCGCCTGCAGTTTGTGTCGGATGCTGTGAATGATGCATTGTGGGATGAAATAAGATGCCGGCAGACAGGAGCTGGAGAAAAACGCTCGCGACACACGGGAGGCTGCGCTCCAGCCAATGACAGGGCGCGGCATGCAGCAGAGGGGCGGGGCCACCCGGAGCACAGCACACAGCCAACCTACCTACATACTTATTGTGTAAATCTTTAAAAAGCAATTAGCCGCAGCATCATCTAAACCTTCCCACTTGCTGGGCAGAATCCATATTTTGAAAGGGGGCGTTTTCAGGTGGTGTTAGGAAAGGTAAGTTGAACATTTCCAATACTGGATAATATTGACTTACATGTTTTGTCATATTCGGCTTCGAGTTTCTCTTATAAGATGTCATTTTACTGTTCCCTTTAACGCATCTCGACTCGTTAAACATCTGCTTCATTGGTACGTGTTGACATAGTGTTATCCGAGAATATATCAATATAGTATTTAAAAAGAAAATAATTTTCTATTTAGAGGCAGGTGCTTTTATTCCTATAGTGATTTTGCTAAGTAATATAACTCCACCTGTATCAAGTTTCGCAGCCAATCCATGCAGCGCTAAAGTCATGGTCTTGTCAAAAACATGAGCAGAAATAAACGAGGATAAGTTCTGAATTTGCGTCCGCGAGAACAGCAGGGGGGGGAAACGGGCTTAAATTTCTACGTAAGGTTGAGGAACTGCGTTGATTCTGTTGGCCTAAACCATCGCCACCACGTGCAGTATCGGTTTTCAGTGCGGTGCGTGAGTGAACGTGCTCCTAATTTATTTTATTATTATTATTTTTTTTTTACCTTCAACAGCGGGCATCCTCAACCATGACTGACAGGAAAGCTGTGATCAAGAACGCAGACATGTCCGAGGACATGCAGCAGGACGCCGTGGACTGTGCCACCCAGGCCATGGAGAAGTACAACATAGAGAAGGACATCGCTGCCTACATCAAGAAGGTGAGACGGGACGCGCGCGCGGACGGGACCACTCACGGCACATGTTCTGCAAATTAAAAGCAGCCCGTGGTCTCAGATCTATTTTTGTATCTGCGTTGAGATGAGGCTCTTATGATTGAGATCACTGCTGGAATTATTCTGTTCCTCAGCTCTGTAAATCTCACCAAACACCTTGTTAATAAGTCATTTTGAAACTAACACTGAAACATTAAAATTAATGGTGAATAGTATAGTTAACGTAAAAAATATAAGATGCTTCATGATAGAGGATAAGAAAAGTGTGACAACAAGGCTTTCCAGCCAAAATTGGCCAACGTCATATGGTAAGTTTATTTGGTTTTATCTCTCTACTGGTCCTCCAGTCCAGTTCCTGCTGGGACTGGTATGAGGGTCAGCAGGGCAGATGTCACTGTCGGTGGCCTTCACTCAAGTTTGTATGAGCTCAGTAAGATATCATTATGAGGTTCCAGAGGACCATTACGTCCACATGGCTACAAAACGGGCTTAAGAGCCCACAGTACTCTTGTATCTGTGATCAGTGATGTCATCTGTGACCTCAAAGATGCCTAGCAATGAGGGGGTACAGAACCAGTGGAAGACCCCACTGTGTTTCACTGAGAAGGAGAGAAAGGAAGACAAACGCTAACAGTGATTTCAATCTCAATGTTTAATTGACTCTGGCTCACAGCCTACCACATTTGAAGTGTATTGAGGAAACTCAGTGAAAAAGTTAAGAACGGACAGATTTCTTATTTCATTTGTGAACGGCTTATTGATCTGCAAGTGATAAAATCAGTGTGCGCATTTACTAAAATTATTTAATAAATTAGCAGCTTTTTGTACATTTTTTAATTCATATTTTAAACTGTCTCAAAGCTGCACAACTCCTCTACAGCCCCCTTAAGACCACAGCGTAAACGGTAAATAAATCCTATTCTGATCTGGAAACCTTTTCTAAGAATAATGAGAATCTCTGGCAAAAAAAGATGTCTGCAGATTACAAATGTGAGGATATGTCTTATATGATGATCTCTTATTTTGGGGATTTTATGACAAAAGTGCTTTGAACATTTCACCTTGGGCAATGGGACATTTGAATATTCTTTAATTCCAGATAAATAAATGAAAATAATCAGGTGTATGGTAGTTGTGCCTGTTGCTCACAGGAAAAAAGGTTTGAACTTCTGGAGCTGTTCTCTCTGCGCCTGCCAAGATTTTCTCCAGGTGCACTTGCTTCCTCCCACAGTCCCATCGCGTGCACAGTAGGCTGATTGATGATTCTAAATTTGACAGGGCTTTAAGCATGCACACTTGTTTGTCTGTGTCCACACTGTAACTGGTATTCTGCTTTTTACAGAATTTCAGATAGGATGAGGCTTCTCTTCCTCACAACCCTCTACAGGGTGAAGGGGTGTATACATGGATGGATTGGTTCATAATGGAATAAAAATGTGTTAAAATATAGTTTACCGCAGTCTCCATAGTGGCCCACCACATACCCGGCCATTTATGTGCAAGGTCAGATAAGTAGTTAACAGCAATCGGCTTTTACTAGATGTTCATTGATCTCCTGCTCTTACTTCTTTTCAGGAGTTTGACAAGAAATACAATCCAACCTGGCACTGCATTGTCGGGAGGAACTTCGGCAGCTACGTTACCCACGAGACAAAGCATTTTATTTACTTCTACTTGGGCCAAGTGGCTATCCTGCTCTTCAAGTCTGGCTGAGAAATTTTTGATCTGAATCAAGGAGTTTTTCTCCCTGAACCTAAATCGGAAATGCACTGGTGGCTGATGTCTCCCATACACTAGTAACGACATACCATAACGATGCAAAATCTGCCGTGCGCAATTGCATGGACTGTACACTATTTAATATGTATGTTACAGTAAGTTTAATTTTCAATAGTTGCCATTTGAATGCAACTGAAGTAGTTTTGTTGATGCTGTTCAATCCTAGGTTGTAAAAGATTTTAATGTGGCCCTTGATTGTATAATAAAGGAAAGGAATGTAGTGGTGCATCTGCTTTCCTTCACAAGCGGCATTTCCTGAACCGGTTATGGGACTCTGATGATAAAATTATACCCAGTGCATCAGCTTATCAAGTCATCCAGATTTTAATATGTGATCATGAAATGAAGTTGAATCCTGGGGCAAAAATAATGGTTCAGGCTTTTTCATGTGATCAGTGCAGTTTGTTTTCACTGACTAATTTGAATCAATAATGTAATCTGGAAATGCATGTGATAAAAATGAGATTTTCTTTTTTTTTTTTTTAATTAAAAATATATATATTTTTGGATTTAAAACAAATCCCCAGCAGGGGTTGAAACTAGCAGCCGCAATCAGAAAAGATGTCACAAAAACTTGACACGCTTGACACTTTGGAACCAGTGCAGATCTTTCCAGGGATGTTGAGTTTGTCAACTGTTAAATTTTCACTGTGAAGGTCAACAGAAAAATGAAGGCTCGCATACAGAGATCTTAGCCTGTAACGTCTGCGTTAGCAACAGTTACAGTACAGACTGGTTACCAAAATAACCAACTAACCTACCTAACTGTCTGTTATAACCTTGTGTTACTGCATGTTTGGAGGACCACAATTTATTTAACTGCTGTAAGACACAAAATCTTTTTTGGGGGGCAAATAATTAGTATTTTTAACTTTCACTCTAGAGTATGTAGATTTTGGAGAAAATGTACTGATGTACGTTGTGTCCCAGTAAGTGCTATAAAGCAGTGTTAGGAAGGTGTTGTAGATAAGCATCTGCTGTCAACTCCAGCAAAGCTTCCATCACTTCTGTGTTTCAGATTGTTGTGTTTTCTCATACGGCTTGTGATATTTTAAAGTACCCTAACTTGTGCTTTTGCATTGCCAGTGTACTGCCAGACAAGCAGGAAGGACAAAGCATTTGAGCTTAGGTTTGTAAAGAAACAGCAAACAGCTTCGTCTCTTATTTGTCAAATATTTTAGGTTTTCATTTTGTTACGTTGATATAATTAGTTTGAAAGTGCACTGCACCAAGTTTGGACTCACTTGAGATGTGTTCTGTTGTGGGAGAGATTAGGAAGTTTTAGTCCATGCAGCTGGAAAACACACATTTCTTGCTGTATGTAAAGACAGAAGATTTAGTGAGTTGTGTCCAGTATGTCAGCTGTGGGTAAAATTTTTATCAAGTGCAAAGGTGGACTGATAAAGTTTTTTTTTGTTGTTTGTTTTGTTTTTTGGTTGCTATTTTTTTTTTTAGGGATGTCTTCCTAACTATTCTCAATGTAAACTGATTTAGCATTGTTTTCTTCTGGCATGTGATTTTGCTGTGTATGTGTTGGAGCCGTTCCAATGCTGTTAAATTTGCACAAAACGTGTGCCTGTCATCGCTCTGAACTGTAACTGGCTTGAGTACAATTGCACTTCATTAGAATTATCCAGTAGGTTGCTACAGAACCAAAACCCTGTAAACTCGATAAAATAAAAATTCATTGTTGACTTATTATTCGGTGTCCTTTTTTTTGTCATTGCACTGCTGTATTTAAACCATAAGTAAATGGACAGAAAATACATTTGGTGAATTAAAATTTCCAGAAAGTGCATCATTTGGGGAAGTACTCAATTTCCTCTCATTTAACAGATTGTTTTTTGTAACAAAAGGAAGTATGTAATCTATTTTTTTAAATGTACATCAGAAAATATTGATGCGACTATTACATGTGTCCATGAAATATAAAACTACTCCCAGGTAGTTTTAACAGGATGGTCTGTCTAAATATAGCTGCTAGCTGTTTCCAGCTAACTGCTAGCTGATTTTACAGATACCTAGCAGCTGGTGGTAACTTTAATTAAATCATTAAATTCTTACTTTCTAAAAGGAAACAAGCAGAGTTTCCATAGTTTCAAATTGGTTGTATTGCTTTTTGAGTTTTGTCTTCATAATGTCTTCCTATCAGAAGCAGCTAACATTAGCTAAAGCTGCATCATAGCAGCAACAGAATTTTACCTGTGTAATTAATTTAGCACTTATGAAATTTGTCAGGAATGATTAACTTGTTAGGAGATTGTTTTTTTTGTTTTTTTTTTTTTGTCTCACAACTATGTGCCACTAAGCATTTTAAAAATGTGGCAAATTTGGAAAATTTTAGTTTCTCTGCTGCGAATTAGCACGTGAATATATTTTTATATTTTAGACTTTACATCAGACAAAACAAACAGAAAACTTTTGAACGTAAGGCAAGTAATTGTTGGTTTTATCCAGAAATTTAATGAGCTAATAAAAGGAGTTGTATTGTTTGCCTAACTTATTTTCACATGAAGATATAATCCATTCTGGCTTTTTTAGTTTCTGATTTTTTTGTCATTGCATATCAGATGTAAACACAAATGTGTTTACATCTAGACCTACATTTATATTTCCTCAGATTTACTAAGATCATCAGTTAAGGTTAGATAATCCTGAACTACAGGAAAGACCACAAGACAAACCTTGTTCTTCTTTAACAGAATAAGAGATTTACCAAACATGTAACCATGATCTTTATTTTTTTTAATGCTTTTATAAGAAGCATTGTTGTATTATCTGACAGACCAGCAAAATGTAAAGGCCTAGCATGGTAATGAAGAAAACACTGAACAACAATGTGAGAACACAAATCTATGCTGTGTGAGACGAAAGAGCTCGATGAATAACTCAGAGAAGAGAACGGACTGTACCAGCTTCAGTCTTCATACGTAAAAGCTTCAGGCCCAGTCGCATGCCTTTACTGGCTGATTGTTCATTGCCAATAAATGTCCATAGCAACAAACGTGTGTGATGTGCATGTTCACTGGGCAACAAGTAGCACAAATCCATGTAACTGTGACATCAGGTGCTGTAGCGCATGTGCTGTTTGGCCATATGGCTCAAACATTTGGCCGCTCATCACCCACTGGTGTGATGAACTGATGCTGCACTCGCATCATGTCAGATGTCCCCTGAAAATTACATTCTTGGTAATGGCACACTGAAAAAGTAAGATTTCCTCATTTAAAAATGCAGACAAACTGAATATTTATTAGTTTATTTATCAGTATATTACTGAACTGGGGTTGGAGTCTGACAAAATATTTTCATTTACCAAGCAGGGGTGAGCTGGAGAAAAAAAAAAGTTATATGGGAGATCGGTGATTCAGATATTTTTCAGAAAGCCTCAAACCAGTGACTTAAAGACAGCATAATATGCAGGCTACATCCTGAGTCGGCTGATTGCACTGGTATGTATGCTGCCATTGAACAGTGGCACTGTTTAGTTGATATAAAAATGTTTACAACTGTGATTCATGATGATAAACGAATAGGACCAGAGGTAAGACAACAGCTCAAACAGCTCATCTAATGCGTTCAGTGTCTTGGATTTGTGCTGCCTTTACGTCATATCTGTAGGTAAAAATTTGTAGAAACAAGAGCTCACAGAGCCAGCAGAGCAGAGAAAGTAGACTTACTAAAAGACAAGTTACTAATGAATAATTTCTGGAGATGGACTAAGGTCAGAGCAGTTGAAATGAGATACTCGTTGGGGTTAACTGGAGGACTCTGCTCCTTTGACATTTATAATTTCTTCATACTTTTGAAGATCAAAACTTCAATTTGCAGCTCTGCTTAGTGAGTAAGAGAGTCTGAATCTGAATAAGGAATCAAAGCTTGAGTGATTCATGGATGCTGAAAAATGTTTTAAAAAAAGTAAAAAAAAAAAAAAAAGAAAAAAGAGTTGTGTCATAATGGGCTCACATTCATGAAAGGCATCAGAAGCCTGTCTGCTTTTTCACTGCTGTTTTACTCTCTAGTTTTTCCCATCAGTGCCTTCTCCCCTCACAAACCTACCTGCGTTCTTTTTCATCGCCTCTGGCTGCCTTCATCCATCTTCCCACTCACAGAGCTGTAATTTATGGTCAGAGCACATTCACATGTAGACTGCACAGATGATTGACTGGATGATGAGATTAACCCTTGCTGTTTAAAAATGAAAATGCAACTATTTGAAATAAAGCAGGTTAAAACAGGTTTAGTCATTCAGATCCGAAAAATTCCTTAATTGTCTCACAACTGTTTCTGCGTGTTTTGTCCGGTGGAAATGAAATGTTCTATTTGATTTTTTTCTGATAACTTCATGGCAGTGTTAAAGCAGATATCCTACACTGACATTAAGTATTCCCACCCAGGTTTGAGTATAGCCTTAAAAGATCCTGTTATTGCGACATGCTGTCATTCCTCTGTTCTCACATGGCTTTGTTCTGTTCCTCACGAGTTCAGTCTGGGAAAAAAAAAAAAACATTTGAAAAGCCTCAATTGGTTCAAACATTCTGTTGTTTCGCAGCAGGCTTTCAATACTCTACTTATATTCAACGCATAGCACTCATTGAGGTGGTGGATGTTCGTGCTCTGCAGATGCCTCATAGACTGTGAGATGACCAGTGGGCGGACTTTTCACTGGAATAACAAAGAGGCAAATGACTCAGTCTCAAACATCAGGGATGCTTGGAAAAAAAAAAAAAAAAAAAGCCACATTATTTTTTTTTCCCATTGCAGCAACTGGACAGGGTAACGTGTGTAGGCTGAAGTATGTGGTGTTATTGTCTGACAAAATCGGTTGTGACATCACTGCTTGGAAATCTTTTTAATGGAAATGTGACCCTCTACATTTGTCAGTGACACGTGTTTTGTGGTTGAAAAAAGGCCAGCAGTATTTTTTGTTTTTCAAGCACACAACAAATATATTCACATGGAGGACACAATGATATTTATATATACTATGTCCACGAAAGGCATTTTGCCTCATCAGTTGGAATGAATAGTGGTTCAGTTATGGCTGTCCCAATAAAACATAATAGTAAATTGTCATGCACAAAAGCAAAGTGGAATGCATCTATCACTATCACACCTGTGAAATAAAAACAAATAACAAATGTGACATCACAATCACTGAGGATCAAATTTGTTTATGTAAAATGTTCATAGTTGAGGTTTTGAATTATATTCAAACATATTAAACTACTGCTGTCAGGTTTCCTTATGAACAGATTTGTACCCTAAGAAATGATACATACACATAGACTCACAGTCACTGATTTCCTTCCTACTATTTGTGACCTCTGTAAAAATATGAATAAAGAATAGATATAACAGCTTCGAAAATATGGAAAGTCCTGGAATTTCATTCCTTTATTCTTTTTACATTATATATATTACTGCATTGTGACCCTGAAACCAGCATAAAGTATTTTTTACCCTGATTGCCAGTGAGGCAGTCTAACTGTAGTCTTACTATAGATAGATAGATAGATAGATAGATAGATAGATAGATAGATAGATAGATAGATAGATAGATAGATAGATAGATAGATAGATAGATAGATAGATAGATTTGCGGTTTTTGCAATTCCAAATCTTGGCCAGAAGAGGGCACCTTTTCTCTTCATAACAGAGCTATTCCTATGTTTTGCCTTTTTAAAGTAATTTCAATGGAAAGCAAAGCTCCATTGAGGCACAGATAGAGAGGAACAATTTTTTAAAACGTGAAACAGGATATTTTGAATGTATTTATGAAATGAATGAAATTACCTGTCTTGTGATGTGACTTTGTTGTTGATATAAAGTAGTAATTACATAACGCTTGAAATAAGGAAGCTGGTGCAGAATAAAGTCCAGAACACATCTACATTTATCCACCAACATTAACATTGTCACGTTTGCATTACATGTAGACAGAACCTGTCATATGAGAATTATCTGGATAAACTGATGACAAAATGCAACAGTCTTTCAGAGGAAAACAGGTTTCCATGATTTAAAAGGGGGAGGAGGAAAAAAAATAAAAACGCAAACACTTTTGTATTCCAATGACATTGCAGATTGAGTACATTTCCTTCGGTGAAGGGTTTGAAGGTTGCAGACAATCTGTGCCTTGTCCTTGCATAGACCACCCGAAGGTGATCTGGTTCATAAATGATTGCGCCCGGTCTGCTTTGCTGCACCTGAAAGCAGTTTGTTCTAATGGGTTCCTCCAAATGGATCGGAGTCATGAAAGTTTGCATTGCATTGCAGGAAGTTGCTGAAGCAGTCACCCCCTGCACGGTTTCACTCAAGTGTAGTATCGCTCATATGCCATTAGGCTCATTAACAGAGCCATTCTGAAGATGAGAAAGGTGGACTTCAACGGGAAGGAATTTTATTATGACTGGAGGCACAACAATGTACATATTAAGTATATTAAGTTTATAAGACTGGTTAAAACTCAAAGAGATGTGAAAGCACACACACATATATAAATATATGCAACCTATAAAAACAAAACACATAACATAAAATTTTAAATGATTTCACACCTTGGCAAACATCCTGCATGACTAAGTAAGGAGCGGGTTAAAGGTTGGAATGGCTGCCTTTCATGGGCCGCAACATTTTTATGACCTTGTCGGCTCGGATATAACTAACAACACCTTCGAAGAAGTTTTGTCCTGGTTACACCCAACTTCACATTTAGAACCTCCATCAAACAATGTCACCACATATTTCTTTCATTTTAGGGTAATACATGTCAGAGGTTGGCCAACAGTCAGTGAGAAGACCTGGTTTCTATTGACCTAAAGTCACCAATCCTACCACAGCCTATCTTATCTGAGCCAAACCCTTTATGGACCATCACCTTGTAATCCTCTCCTTTATTACCCATGCTGTGTGCTGCTGTCAAGGATAAGGTAATCAACTTATCATGAAGGCATGATTTATAAAAGTTGTATCCAATAAGGCCATCTCAGTCTTTCAAATCTTCTTAGATATCTTCCTCGGAAGGATATGATTCTCTTTTAAGCACACCTACTATGAGGAAATAGAAACGCAATTTAGTGCAGAGATGTCTTTGATTCAGTGGAGTATTTTTGTCTTTGCCACAATAATATGCACACTTTCCAATGTGTTTCCATCCCTGTCTTTAACTTGAATAAGCAACGTAAGAAAAGAGGAGAAGCCTTGCTTCTTTACTTTTGTTGCCTTATCTCAGATCATATCCCAGCACTGAAAGCATGTGATGTTGGGCAATGGGGCCATAAAGCAGGAGCAACTCTTTATGAGAGGGACTGTGAAACAGCGGCATCAATGACTGAACCCCCAGGAAACCCAGGCCTAGAGGACCCAGGCTTGAAGGGTGACTGCTCACCTGGGGACATTCATGGACCAGAGCAGAGATTGTAAAACTGTGGAAATGCTCCTTTACAAGTGACCCTGGTATGGATATATGCAGAGAAAATGGGAATGGTGGATACTTTGAAATGTAGGCTGGAGAAACAGCTGATCACCAATGGATCATCAGTGTTCTGATGTCCCCTAATTGAGTCTGCTGTCATAACTGGAGATCAACAAGGTGCAACAAAGAGAGTAAAAGACAGGTTGGGGGGAAGAGTGGGGGTGGGGTTGTTCACAGCTCTGACCTGACTGGGACTGACACAAAACAGTAAACAGCATATACACATGGGAGACAGAAGCATTACTGAATACCAATGTCCCATGGAAATTGGTGGATCTCAAAAGCGAACTGCAGCAACATCCCAAAGCCAGATCCACTGACCATCATGACAGTAAACCTCCACTAAAAGAGTCTCCAGTATAAAGAGTTGGACAGCAAAAGGCCCTGATACAAGGCAAAATGCTAAAGAAGCTAACTGCACTTCACAAAGGCCTAAAGCACAACTAAACCAGTAGTTGATGGATGGGAACCAGCCAGAGTGATAATTCACTGGGTTGTCAGAGTTGAGTTTAACACTTAAGAAAGAAAAACTGTGGTTCCTTGAATGTCCACTAGGGGCTTGTTCCAAGAAGCGAGTAAAATCTCCATTGACCCCCATGTTTAAGTGTCCGGCTAAGCATAGCAGCAAAAAAAAAAAAAAAAAAAAAAAATATCTGTCATCCAGCAGAAAAGATAGCTTTGATCTCCATAGCTAGATTTCACATCCTTGACAACTGTACGGGAGGAGAATTTCTATGTTTCATGTTTATTTTCATGAGGTATGATTATATAAAGCGATAAATGTATGCTTGATTACATACATTTATTGATGGTTGGCTGAGGCCAATAGCTAGCTGTCATTACTTTAGTATCTTAGTGCTTAACACCCCCTTGACTTGACCTCTGACCTCTGAGCTGTGAATACAGACTTAACAGAGAAAAGTCATTTTTGCTTTAAAGATAATTTAGCCGGTCATGCTGTTAGCTGTTCTAAGAGAACTGCTGCAACTGCTTTTGGCTTGTTTTGGAAGGCTGAGGGTTAGAACTTAGGAAAGCAGCCTGAAGCACATGCTTGAATGCTGCAAACCAGGGCTATCTAGTGGACACCAGTTGGACTGCCTCTAGTTCATCAGTTTCTGCAACATGCCGCAGCTGAGTCCTCTGGTCGAGCGACTTTCACCTTGAAACATCTAAGGACTCTTCCTAGTTGACTGATCAGACCACTAGCCAGCGACATATGAAATAAGTGCTCCCAGAGCTGAAATGAGAACTAGTCGTTTCACGTGACAGGATATGGAATAAGGATCAGAATAAATATAAAGTAATATTAGTTAGCATCGTAGGCTAACATAAGATAAGCCAGCCGAGGTAAAAATAGCTAACTTTTAACTGAACTGAGGTGATTACGCTCCAGCCGGCTTCCAGCCAGCAAGAAGAGATTGCAAGCTAAGAATTCTGGACAGATAAAATCAGAGGTAAGTGGGAGACGATCCTGGCAACCAGCAAGGTGCAGCAGGTTAGCAAAGTAAGTGATGGAGTTTAGATTGCCCTGAAAGAATTTTAAAGCCGTTATAAAAGTGAGTTTTTATTTGATTGCTGATGGGTCTTGTTGGCCTTGATTCAAGGTCTGTTTGAAGACAAGGCAGAAACCAAAGAACCTGGAGAGATATGTGGTGTGTTTGTGTGTGCGCAGGGGGTTGGTGATGGAGGTCAGGGAGGTCAGAGGGTGAGGAAGTCACACAGGTAGGGGACACTGATCCAGGTGGTGGGACTGTGCAGTCACAATGTCTCAATCTACGAACTAACCCTGCATGACTAGTCTTGGGCAACAGCTAATGGCCCCCAATTACAGTCTCTCTGTCCTCCAGAAAGCAGCCAGTGTGGCGTGACCTTCTGAAATGAGTCTCTGTCACCGCTGCATAGCAACAGCTCACACGTTCAGTTAGCGAGATGACCTCAGTAGATGCTGCTTTTATACAACAGTCCATTTTAACACCAACATTTATATTTAAGTTGACATTGAATGAACAGTCTGCGCACAGTTTGTGCTGCTGTCTCAGTGAAGCCATTCGAGGACATGTGCGTGATGGTGGGAAAAAAGCTGGGAGAGGGTCTGGGGTGGAGAGGTCAACTGATGTTTCGCCATGATGCCAGAGAGGGACATTTTTTTCCATCAGGATGCCTCCTGTGGTCAGGGTTAATGTGCTGTTCTTAGGATAGAGATGTGCAGATGAATTAATTTTAGGGATGAGCAGAGGAGCGTGAAGAAGAAAGAGGGCCAGAGTCCACCAGTGGTGGGGTGGGGGGTGGGGTGGGGTGGGGGGGGGGGGCAGATTGGGAAAATGGGTTTTTGAGTGCAGATCTGTTGGCACCATCTTCAACTTCACTGCACTGACAGTTCAGTGCTCTCGGACTCCAAGCAAAAGTTTAGTTTATTGTTTTATACATTTGCAAAACAAGCAAAACAATAGAAATCTTATAACTAGGTCAATGCAAGTCACATGTAACATGCGTACGAAAATGTCACGGTTGCTGCCAAACATTTTTGACATTTAAGTGATTTTTATTTATTCATTTACTTTTCTCATTACTTTTCTTTTTTTTAAGATTCAAGTGTTTTCAGAATTGATTGCAGTAATTTGATGTATTATATCAAGTAACATATTCTTATGCTCCTTCCTGTCATTCAGGGGGTTCCCAACTATGACTTGAGATACTGAAGCTGAAATGATTGTGATGATGACAGGAACACTCCATAAGTTCGCCTGATGTCAATTTCTGAAGTGTTTTCACATGAATAATTTTTCAAACTTGATCAAGTCAAAGACGCCAGCTTTTTTCCTGTCTGTATTGTGTTCGAACAGTATAATGCATGTCTTTGTCTTTTTCAGAAAGCTTTTACATCTTCTGCGCAGTAATCGACAAACCTTTTCAGGGGTTTGAGTCAGAAACAACAGTCACTGCCGATTTCTGGACAAGGAAGGTAAGTTTAGCAATCACAGGGTGACAAGACAGACACCATGGTTGACTGAGTGTGAAGCTTTCCTCTTTACTCATGGAATAATAGATAACTTGGGTTTCACATTATGTGGCTCAGTGCCAGAATCTTAATGTTTCAAACACTGACTTAAATAAGCAAAGTGGACTCAAAGGAGCTCCTGTTAGACCCTTCTTGTCAAAGTTCATGTTTACAGTAAAAACTTGTGTTACGCCGATGGAAACGCTGGAACTTGTCACTACAAGGTGACAGCTGTGACCAGATGAAGCTGAGATGATTGCTTCTCTGATGGATGAAAGCGTTTAATAAGCGTCGGCTTGTTTGGAGGAAGTGTGATTCTTTTCATCTGACTCGAGAAACAATTCTGCATTAGTGTGCAGGTGCATCAGTCTTTAACGCCGCACTCTCTTTTCCAATTTGCATGAGATATGTCCCTGTTTTTGACAATGATCCCATTTAGCTCCCTCACTGCGAAGCCACGCCAACATCGATCTGTGCATGAGGTAAAAGGAAATGTGCTGATTCCTCTCACACATGGTTATACATTAACTGTTAACAAAAAAAAAAGAAAAATAAAAAGAACTTATAGACTTGGGAAGATAACCTGCTACTGGATCTGACATGCGAGGCAAAAAAATTGCTGACAGAAAAAATAATCTTGACACTAAAGGTCATTGCAGCTCCTGTCACATTTTTGTGTTACTGACGCATTTATGGCAGGAATAAAAATCTACGATTGTCTGGTATTAGTTGAAGAGAAAGGAGCTTTCACTCGTAAATGTCTGAAATATGTTTTTTTTTTTTCAAAGCTTTAACATTGGCCACTTTCATCCTACAGGGTTTTGTTGGTCCATTTATAGATGATTATCATGCGTTTCTGAATTTTATGCATAGTTATTCAAAACTCTAAAAGCACCAGTAGCAACAGGAAGCAACACATTATACATAGCACTCCACTGTAAAACACTGTAAAAACCACATTACTGAAGTAAGAGGAGAAAACAAGGTAAACATATAAATTAATGCATTTAAGGGAGATTATGTCATCATCATCATATCTCATTATCATTTTTTACCTTTTTTTTCCCTGGGGAGATTTTAAATAAGTGCATTTTTTTTTTCCGGTGCCCATGAACTCTACGAAACAAACTACTATCGCTCAGGAAAAGCTTTGAAATTTGGCACAGAGGTGATGGAGAGACCCCTGGTTCTCCTCACCAACCTTCATCTCTTCACTCTGCTTTAGGAACCACCAGTGGGTTGAAGACATGCTTTTATTTACACAACTGCAGAAGTGCGGTTCTAACAAACAAAATGCTAGAATTCAAATCAATTCAATTCAGATTCAGCTGAATAATACTGAATAAGAATAAGGGCTGGGCAACGATTAAAATTTTTAATCGCAACTGATTGCATTATTTCCCTGATTAATCACGATTAATCGCATTGTATACGAAAAATCAAATAATGAATTCAAAAGTAGTGTAAAATGCACTTTTATTTAAATATTCTGCTGCCATATGAACTAAAGTGCCATAACATAACACTTTTAACATCAACACTTGTCAGTAACACATATTTAGTGTAAATCTCATCTTAAAAATGTTAAATAAAATAAAGCTTATTGCCACTTTTTGTATCATTCATTCTTCCCACTTCAATTGTCAATCAAAAAAAAAAATTTAAAGTGACATTTTATTATGTTTTTCATTTTTTAATCTAACACAAAAAAACAAACAAACAAAAAAAATACCTGTTTATTTTATATTTATTTTGTTTTATAATCGAGGACTGGACTCTCTGTTGTCATTACACATCTGTACCACTAGATGGAGCTGCACTGAAAGTAACCAGTAAGAGAACAGAAGGACAGTGAACACATGAAGCAGATCTGATGCAACATGGAGGAATGACGTGAACATTTTACTGCAGTGCAGAATTTTCGTTTTCAAGCAGAATTATTAATATTGCTACCTGAGTTGCTACCCGAACGGTAAAGTACACAGATTTTTACCGTTCTCCATGTCTGTTTTAGCTTTTCTGTATGTTTTTCCGCCAATTCTTTTCCGGTTCCGCAGCAGCCAGTAACAGACTTTTCAAAACAAAAGCATGTGAGCAACATGCCTTAACGCGCAATAAAATAAATGTCGGCGTTAATAAATCAACGAGTTAACGCGATAATAACGCGTTAACTTGCCCAGCCCTAATTATAATACTTTATAAATCTCCAAATGAAAATTACATTAGTTCTAAGGCAATATCAAAGCATTATCTCAATATGTGTCAAACTGTATCTTTACAGTAACATTTGATTTCTATCTGGTCTCAGGGTCTCTTTTTTAATGTAAAAAAAAAAAAAGAAGAAAAAAAGAAAAATAAACGTGTTTGCACTAAACTTATATTCGTATGTTTAATGATAAAGTGGGAGTTTCCAGAGCACAGACATGGCACAGATAATCTTCACATACAGCCTCACAGATGTTATCTGAAGGGATATTTGATTTCTGAAACCATTTTTCTGTTTGCAGGCAGTCTGAACTGGAGAAAGAGTCACCATACACACAACAAGGGCTTCTGTCTCTAAATGTGTCATTGACAATAATATTGGAGAATGATCTTTGTGCCCTCTCTTGAGGTGTTTTTTTTTCCCTTTCTTTCTAAATATTAGTCAAATGTCACTAGGCATGTAGCATGTTCAGCAGGTAAATTATGAATTATTTATGCAATTATTATCATTAATGATATTAATAATAACAATAATAATAATAATCATCATCATCATCATCATGCTGAATCCCTACCTGCAAAATGGGTGGCAGTAAGGAAAAAATACTTAATAGGAAAAAGAATTTCAATGAAAAAGCAGAACCTCAAAAATTCCAGCAGTGAATGTGATGCAAGAAAATCTAAAATGAGTTCTCTGTATGAGTAAAATGGATACAGATTTTATTGGAGTACCTGAAAATGACCATCTTTCCTCAAACAATTGATAATCAAGAAATAAGACTCAAGGCAACATCCAGGAATTAACAGAACTGCATTTAACCTCATCTGATCCAGAAAGATTAAAAAAAAAAAAATACTCAGATGACACTGGATTCAATAAAGTTTACAGCAAGAGCAGTTATTGCATGAAGTATTTTTTATGGTTTGCAGTCATGTTGTGTAATTCTGTTTGTGAACAACTTCAACAGCAGTGTTTTTGTTCTGCAGGGTTTCAGTCAGAACATTCCACCTCTCATGGCTGCTAATGGCAGGGTTACGTGCCTTTGCATTAATCAGGGTGCTGTGAACCTGCCGTTTAATTGCAGAGGCAGCTGAGCAGGTAATTACTTCTAAATCTCTAAATGTACGGGCAAGGAAAGAAAAGAAAAAATGCCAAGGTGGACAGCCATGTATTGCACCCAAAGACATGTATTGGTGGTTCTGAGTCTTGAGTGTGCCTCTGTAGCCACGCACCCCCCAAAGTTTCCAGTGTGGAATGTCAATGAGCGCCGAGTAAATATCTGATGAAAGCATTCCAGTGTCATTTTCTAATGTACTGCTGAATAAAGAGACGCCTTATCGCCCCATTGTTCGTCAAAAACTCTTCCTTGTAGGCGTGTGTTTGACTTCCCGCTGACTGAGCACAGCAGCTAACGGCTTGAGTCTTATTCACTTGTGTTCTTTTCTCCAGAGATTTATTGCACCATGACACACCTTTCTTGGACCTGGCACAGTTTGTCTGATCAAAATAAGGCCAAGGGTGATACCACGGCTGGATGTCTGCTTCCATTTCCGCTTTGTTGATATTTTCTTTAATTTTAAGCTGGTCTCTTGAAAAAAAAAAAAAAAAACAAGACAGTAAAGACACTAAACACCAAGAAGAGTTTTGCAGGTGCATTTGTCTGTGTGTGTGCATGCACCATGCTCAGCAGACTTGCCCGTGTGTAATACTTGCAACTGTTTGCTTCATTGTTCATTAGGTGGCAGCACTGAGCCCCAAACAAGATTCACATCCTGCAGCAAAACTTCAGTTTTCTCCCCTGAAACAAAAGAAGCCCTATGCCTTTATTCCGTTAGCAAGGAACTATGCAAACCGAACCACTGGTATGGAACTAGAGTCATGCAAATCTGCCAAGAGTTAACCAGCTAACAGTCACTAGTAGGGGAAAAAAAGTACATTTTCTCTGTCAAGATAAGAGGGACATCTTCATACTTTGTGCAAACATTTGGCTACAGTTGTGCTTTCAGGAAGGACTGTGGGATGCTGGGAATATCTGATGAACAATATTCACTCTCTGTGGAGTGCTGCTGAGACTCAGGAGGCCCCCTCCACAGCCCTGCTCCACACCTTTAATAGGAGTTTGTACCAGTGACACCTGTCATGTGTCTACTTGCTTCAGTACCACATTCACAATCATCTAACTGGTGTCTTTTCTGCAAGAGCGCACATGTTCATTTCACAGTCTGTTGGTTTGATCTAAAAAATGTCTGGATGTTTCCTACTATGAGAATTAAAATCCACAACACATTTAAACTATGGCTGGGAAAGTTAACGCGTAATTATCGCTTCAACGCATTAATTTACTAACGCCGACATTTATTTTATTGCACGTTAACACATGTTGCTCACATGCTTTTGTTTTGAAAAGTCTGTTACTGGCTGCTTCGGAACCGGAAGACAATTGGCAGGTAAGGAAAAGGAAAAGCTAAAACAGACATGGAGAACGGTAAAAATCTGGGAACTTTACAGTTCGGGTAGCAACTCAGGTAGCAATATTAACAATTCCGTCTAAAAACATATTCTGGACTGCAACAAAACTTTCGGTCATTCCTCCATGTTACATCAGATCTGCTCCATGTGTTCACTGTCCTGCTGTTCTCTTACTGCTTACTTCTAGAGATGCGCGGATGACGTATATTTTAACCCGCAACCGCTTCTTAAAATCTCTATCCGCCCGCTATCCATTTGCAGGAACGTTTTTTTCACCAATTTTCAAAACCGAACCAACCCGCCATCCTTTTTAATAACATGTAAAATATTTTTTCTTATTATTATTATTTGAGTGCTTCAACCGCAACCCGCCCGAATTTAATTAAAGTATTATTTTTTGAGAGTCATCCGCCCGATATGCGGATTATCCGCTCCGCCCGCGGGTGCGCGGTTCATCCGCGCATCTCTAGTTACTTCAGTGCAGCTCCATCTAGTGGCACAGATGTGTAATGACAACAGAAAGTCCAGTCCTCGATTATAAAACAAATTCAGTTCTGTGGCCGGTTTTTTTATTTTGTATTTTTGGTCTAAGTCTAAAATTGAAATATAAAAAAAAAACAGGCATTTTTTTTTTTTTTAGTTTTTTGTGTTAGATTAAAAACGAAAAACATAATAAAATATCACTTTTTATTTATTTATTTATTTATTTGATTGACAATTAAAAATGGAAAGAATGAATAATACACAGATTGGTAAGTTCCTGATCTTTAACGTGGACATTTTCATTTTAAAGTTCTCCCAGATGGAGGATTTGACAGAAACAAGGTTATTTGTAACAACTGACAAGTTGAACTCCCCGTTAAAAGTTTCTGCTGTTACCTCAGAAATTACCTGTTTTAATGTTCTGATTGTGCTGAGACACAATCATTTTGTTGGATTTTGTATGTAGACTTTTTTTTATTTTATAATAACAGGATGACATTAATGCTCTGGCAGTGGCAATAAGCTTTATTTTATTTTACATTTTTTAAGATGAGATTTACATTAAAAATGTGTTACTGACAAGTGCTGATGTTAAAAGTGTTTGAACAACAAATGTTATGACACTTTAGTTCATATGGCAGCAGAACATTTGAATAAAAGTGCATTTTACACTACTTTTGAATTCATTATTTGATTTTGCGTATACAATGCGATTAATCATGATTAATCAGGGAAATAATGCAATCAGTTGCGATTAAAATTTTTAATCGTTGCCCACCCCTTATTCTTATTCAGTATTATTCAACTGAATCTGAATTGAATTGATTTGAATTCCAGCATTTTATTTGTTAGAACCGCACTTCATTGAAATAATGCCATTAATCACGATTAAAAATTTTAATCGTTGCCCAGCCCTAATTTAAACATGGAAAGATACATTACTGGGGGAGCATTTCCACAGTTTTCCAGCTCTGTGATTTTTCAAGTTTTGTTGTGATTGATTAGTTTTCGTAAGTCGATGACCAGAGATGTTCTGTTTTCACCTGATTCCATAGAGATAACCAGTCTGCCACCCCTCCAACATGTGCTCCTGACAAAGTGGCTGTTGCTTCGATTCCTGAGTCAATATTGACCGCCAGCCAAGAGAAGAGAAGAAGCAGCAGCAGCAGCTGGGAGGACGACAGCATCCGCCACCACACACGTACACGCAAATTCACAAAAACACATTTTTTATTTTATTTTTTTGTGTTTGCACAATTGAATTTGCAGAAAACATTCCCGCCACACTCGCTAAGCTGCAGCCATCTAAAATGAAATATGTAGCATTTTCCACTTCTCTGAACATGAAAGTTACAGATTTGTGTTTTGCAGTTTTAGGCTTCAATGGAGAGACTTGCCTTAAAGGAGACATGTTATGCCCCTTTTTGCAAGTTGACCCAATTCCCCAAGGTCTTCATGAAGTGACTGTGTCATGCGTTGCACAAAAATACCACAGAGATTCAATCTTTTCAATCATTTCTTTAATCATTTCTTTAATCCTCCGCTGCTGGCAGCCAGTTTAATGGGAGGAGTGAGACAGTTGATTTTGCTCCACTTCCCTCTTCAGAGGAGCGTGCCTCTTTTGAGATTTGTCATACAGCTTCGCACTACACATTTCCAAAGTTTAGATAGCACAGCATCATGTGAAGTTTGGCTGGAGATAGAGATGGGGTGGCCCTGATCTGGGTTCTGTGATGTCTCAGATCCCTGCAAATCTGAACAGCTCACTGAATGACATATGACCCGAAACAAGTGTCCCCAAACAAACTGAAAATGTTATTCAGTTTGTAAGTCACTGTTTTTTTTAACTGCGCTACAAGAAAACCTGTCAGAAACACAACCTATAAGTGATGAAGGTCAGTATTACACACAGTAATGTTTTCTCATTTGATGAAAAAAACATTGAAAATTAGACTGTTCTTTAAGCTGAACAGGAGCATCAGTGAAGAATCAGTCAAAAAAATGTACTCCCAATTCTTATATTATCGAGAGGTGAAGTCTGCAGGGAGATGAGGAGGTCAGGTTGCACTGAGAAGCCAAATGAACCGTTGGACTTCATGGATTATTAGCTGGCAGATGTCTTTTGTCATTATTTGCAGTCTTTCTCAGTTCTCATGCAGCTTCAGGTCTACTGAAGATATTGCTCGTTTGTCAGTTTGATTGCAGGATTATTTACATTATTAACATGACGTGTAAGGGAGCAGAACTGACATTCCTCAGGGGCTTTGCCGACACGCGTCCCTCTCTGCTATGGCTTCCTCCAGTTATTCCAGGAAATGTACACAGCAGCACCACTCATCTCACAGCCAGTGTTGCTCTGTTCCTTGCTGAATTGACAGCAGCATCACCTGGAATTTCTTGTGAGGTTCAGCAGATAAGGATTCTTCCCCATTTGTCATTACCACCATGTTAGATCAGTGCTTTCCGAATCAGCGGGCGGTTGCATAGGATCTAGGTACGAATCTCTCAAAAGCCCCCAAAAGCAGCGTAACGAGCAGTTTCGACCAGCGCTGCCACCCAGTAGATGCCATTGTTGCGGTACTCAGGTTTCCCCTTTTTTCATTTTAACTCAAAAAATGATGCCAGATTTGAGTCATGTCTCCTTGTTTGTGCAGCATGCTGTTAGTTTATGGCATCAACTTTTTACACTAAACATAGTAAAAAAAAAAAAAAAAAAAAAAAAAAAAGAACAACATCAAAATAATAAAGAGATGCTGTTGACAAATTATTCCCATAAGCCAAAAACTGAGTCATCACAAATTTCTGAACATGATGTTTCTACATGAATCAGTGGTCAAGTTTGTTGTCCCCTGCCAACCAGAACGTCAGCATGTCAATCCCTATCCCTGTCAGGTGTTGGCAGGACACTGACTATCCCCCTGGTTTACTCACTTTGGAAGCCCAAACATAACAACGTGGGGCTTTTAAGTAAGCAGGTCTTAAAGGGACAGGAGATTCAACTAAAGATTTATGATCTGTGAAACATGCACACTCTGTTGTTGGAAACTTGGATTAAGAAAATAGATCTTGGTAAGTGCCTAATATGTCTCTGTAACCAAGTCACTGATGTGGGTTTGCCATTGTTAAGGCATGTGGTGTGATTTGTTCTAAGCAGAGTGGAGAAGTGGTGCATTTTGAGTGCATGCTGTTGTGCTGTTGTGTAGCTACAGGCTGTTTTCGTGGAGCCAGGAAGTCATTAAATCAGTGCAGATTAGTCCATATTTTATAGGTTTATAGTTTGATGGCCATAACAATACCTCTCTGTTGACTGATTGTTGAAACTTGAGGCTGGATGCGGCGGGGTACATCAGAAGTTAAGTGATTTCAGATCTGAAGTGGCCTCAGAGGTTCTGGTCGGCTGTTTGTCATTTCTTATCAATAGTTTTTTCAATGAAAAAAAAAAAAGAGGCAAAAAATATTTAGTGATGTTAAGACTTAACCAAACATCTAGGCAACAGAGACGAGTTTGCTGAGCCATGACTAACCTTAAAACCTCAAAGCTGGTCTGATCTGATGTGATTTAATAAATTAAAAGAGGAAGAAAAGCTCGATCCCTGTCTACACAAATGCCTAGTCCAGTCTGGAGTGCAAACACAGCCCTTAGACTTTCAAGTTCAACCAAGAAACACATATGTATATATACACACCCTGTTACAATGTGTGTTGACAGAGCCAACACTGTCGTGGTGACACACTGCTACACACTTGTAGCCTCAGCCCCCCCCCCAGCTCATCCACAGGTCATATTCATGAACTCATGAACTGGGTGGAGTGGCATCTTCTTCACTTTCCTCCTCCTTATCTTCACCTACATCAGCTTCAGATTAAACCCCTCTCTCGCCACCAGTCTGTGTGTCAGTGTGGTGTGTGTGCTGCAGGTCTTCCAGTGATTTGTGGGTGTGGTGAGGAAATCTTATTACGCCGACCGAGATCAAAGCTGCTCCCTCACCTGAACAAGAGAAACTGTGACGCAATCATGGTCACACCGCTGATAGATTTATAACTGAGAACTGTATTGGGAAAAGCTGTCAATAAGCTGCCATTATCAGAAAATGGCAGGAGGATTTGCATGATTAAGTACTTCTTGTATCGGGAGGTGAGAAGGCCAATTGGGATCTGATTTCCTTTGTAACAGGAACATTTTGGGGTTTTTTTCATAAGCAAGGTGCCCTGTTGAGATGTCATTTTCTTCCCTGGTTGAATCTGTTGTGACATCTAAAGTCTCGAGCTTCCGTGTTTTAAAAATCTAACAAAATGCAGAATCACAGAAACTAAACAAAAAACCCTCAAAACAACTTTTACTCCTTTTTGTTTTGTTTGCTCAGTGTCAAAGCTGCCTATTTTCACTTTGAGCCATGAAGGAACTAAATTTTTATCAGTTTTGCACATTGTTTAATAAATTTTGACAGAAATGAATAGAATTAATTAATAGAAAGCTTAAGATTAAAAGAAAAATATGCTTTTAGTCAGATACAAGCGACTACACGGCTATAAAAAACTGAAGGTTCTGAATAACAAGTCCCACTTAGGTAAATAAATATTTGTAACAATGTGTAGCTAAAGTACTGAAATACTTGTTTGTAGCCCTCAACTGATATGTTTATATACTCAGCTTGATGTATGTACTTGCTGGACATGGAGCAAAAAGGCTGGATGTTTTTAAAAATGCAGCAAAAACTCAAAGCTGAAATTTGCTATTTTGCTTTAATCTTCGCTTTATAAGACAGAAGTATAGAGAAATAAAGGACATAGCGGAGACAATTTAATCGAGTCCAGAGCTTCCCTCAAATCTTGCACTAAAGTTCAAGTGTTATTTTGTAAAATCTAAACATTGTTTTGGATGGATATTACCAGTTTGCATTGAGCTGTCTCACAATTTTCCTTTCTGCCTTTCCATCCACTTGTCAGTCAGTTGAATGACATGAGACTAACATGAAAATAAAAATGTATCGCTTATGAAGAGGCCATTATCCTGCTCGAATAACCTTGATGATATGTCTGTACAAAATTGCAAGACATGCCTATGCATCAGTGGTGGCTTCATCCAAACCGTGGAACACCAATGCACCCCCTTACCATCACTGGTCCTGTTTTTTGCTAATTTGTCCGATTGCAACCTGGATGGGCTTTTTCCTTGAAAGGGATTAAGCAAGTGTTGACGGCTTTTAAACCATTGCTTAAAACTGTAAAACTTATTAGATCAGTCAGATAATACAACAAGAAGTCGTCTGAGGAGAGGGGAGGAGCGGTCGGTGGGTTCAGGTCGGGGGTAAGGTCCAGATCAGTCTGTGGAACGATACGCCGTCTCTGGTTACCTGAATGTTGCGCACACACCGCGTAGCCCTTGCCTTTTTTTTATTTCAGCCACTTTCCAAATGTTCCGGTCTGTGCACCGAACAGGCCGTGGGCCGAGGAACAAGAAGTCCCGAGAGGTCACCGTAAGCAGCCAAGTACACCCTGAGCCAACATGAGTACTCACAGCAGGTCCCTGGAGCTTCACTAGGAGACACGGAGTCAACACAGGTCACCACCTCGTGTGTGACTAAACACACACGGTCATTTTGTGCGTGTTTTAGACACGGATTAGGAGGATAAGCACTTTTTTAGCATTACGTTTTTATACCTTCCAGTTTTGGCATTAAAAACAGAATTTATTTACAAATGAATGCAAAGATAGACCCACAAAAGGACACACTGTGTTATCACTGTGTTATCAGTCCACTTTTCTACCCCCCCCATCATCAACTGAATGACCCACGAAAAAAATCTGTTAGACTAAACTGGACACCTGGCTGAAGAAATTTGAATAATTGTTGACATGACAGTTGTCCAAGCTCTAAGTCATCATTCAGGGTCAGCCTGGCTGGTGAAGATGAATTCAAGCTGCTGATGAAAATAGTAGGAAAATAAGACCTCAAATAAGCAATGGTTTAAAACGATTAATATACAAACTGACATACTCCCAATGATGACTTGACTGTGTGACACAAAAGAAACCTGAACAGCTATTTTGTAAAAAACCAGGCAAGTTAAAAACAGGGCACATAAATGTTTAAAGGTGGTCGCATGCGTATACACTTTTCTTTTGTTTATTCCAGAACAATCCTGAACAAACCACCCGTGCGGCGCCTGTCGTCGCCTGGCACGGACCACAGCACAGGTGTAGTTTCAGGAAACAGGTGGACCATCCGGGTCCAGGATGGTCCACCTGTTGCTCAACCTGTGTGAAAGCGTGACGGGCATGTTCCTCTCCACGCTCCAGTGCGCGCTCTGCTTTCACAACAGGCGTGACGGTCTTTGCACTGGATAAAATATTTGTGCTGCTTGTTATTATTTGTTGTTAATGGTTGACAGATTTTAAATGGAGACTTGTCCAAGTGCCAGAGAGATGTACGCCAGTGTGTGCATCATAGAGCTTTTCCATGACATATAGACAAAGCGGTAACATCAGCCTCTTATTCTTTCTGTATCATGTACGTTACATCAGATTTCTCTCTTTCTACTTCAATCTCACTCATGTATCTTAATGCTTTTGTCTGAATAGGTATCTGGCAACAAATAGTCCATTTATTGTGTTAATTGCAAAATCAATCAGCTTCTTCATGAATCAATCCGTTTCCTCACCCCCCACTAAAAACTAACATTTGAATCATTAACTTGTCAGCCGACACGACAGAGCTGCAGACAGCCAGTCATTTATCTGTTTCCACTGGGTTATTACCTTCACCCATATAACACGGCAGCTCGTACACTACATAGCGGATCGAAGGGCGGCTGGGCCGAGATGTGCATCTCAGATAAACATCGTACAACAATAGTAGCCGCAGATAAAGTGAGCAATGTAATGACGCAGTGGTAGCAGGTGAGAGAAACAACTGTGAGGTGTCTCCTGAACAAAAAGTTCCATCCAACGTCAGTGTAATAAAGCAATCAGCATTCCTCCGGAGGCCTTACCTTGAGTCTGCAGTGAATTCTTCGTGACCTGGTGGAACTCTGTGGTGTTTCATGTCTTGCTGTACTGTAACTTCAGTACATTTGGATCATCACGCTGGTTTTCTGCACAGCTCCCCACATAAAGTCTCACCGCATCATGGTATCTAATAGGTTTAGAGCAATCCTGGGTATTACTAATGATCAACCACATTGATACTACACTAAAAGATTATGTCTGACCAATAATTGCCTGAGAATCTTGTTGTAAACCTCCGTATTCACGAGGTCAACAGCTTCTGTTCATATTTTTGTTTGCAGCAGAAGTCACGTGCTTTACGCTTTGAGTTGACTGCATTTGACGAAGTTGGAAATTTTCTGAGCATATTTCCTTCATTCAATCTCAAGGACAGACAACATAAAATAAAAAATAAATCTGCCTTTTATCTTGTGCTGAGCTGTACAATCCTGATATTGTGTTCCTGAAATGTGAAGACATTTTTGAAAATGTGTGTTGTCTGTGTTGTAGTTGTTAAGGTAGTTTTGTAACTAACTTATAAAGACAAAAGCATTAGATTAATCTTGCTGGTGTCCACACCTTACCTAGCACACACACGTGTATGTTTCAGTCTCTATAAATGCAACTTTTTCTTTTTAAATCTCTCTATATCCCTCTATGACTTCAGGTGCTCATGTGCCAACATTTCATGTTTCACCTTAAAAGAACAGATGCTTTAATGTTATTTGACCAGAATTCAAACATAAATTGTAACCTCGAGGCTGGATAAGACACACAAAGGAACTTTCTGTTTTACTTCAGATGTCAGACACTCCATCTGAGAAAAGATGCCAAAAATAATATAAATGCAGTGGAACAAAGTTGTTTATTTTTTAATTACAGCATTCTCCAACACGCTGCAGTGTAAAAAACAGAAACATTTTCTGTGTCACAGTTATTTACCTCATATCTGAATCTGACACACAAATTCCTCCACTGTAGAAGATGTCCAACATACAGCTTTATATTTACTTTTGTTGATTTTTTTTGTTTTCATTTGAACTTGTTTTTTCTTTTTCTAGTCAAAACTGTTTTTTTTTTCATCTTTTTCAACTATAGTTACCCACAGAAACCTTTTATCAGCCTGGTTATCCCTGTCTAAAAAAATAAAGCGATGCAGCCAATGAGATAATTAATATTTTTTTTTAATGTTGTGATGATGTTGTGCAGCTTTTATTAAGCTTATTCTCTCTGAAGGCTCCAGATACATATTAAGCCACATGTCAAGAACAGAAAACTGCAGAGAAGCAGAGGTAACTTTGTCTCTCCTCCTTCTCAACTCCAGCTTATTTCCAGCTTCTGTGTTTCAGGTTTAAAAGGACACTAACCCTGCCTGTAACGGATTTTCATGAAAATGCTTCTGCAACAGCAGGTTTCCGCGGGTTTTGCTTGAACTTCCATCACTGAGTGCCTTCCATCCTCTCTGGGACATTCATATGCTGACAATAAACACAGGTAATTCCACTTTGATTACCTATTACTGCGCTTACAGAATATTTAGATGCAAAAAAAAAAAAGGTAATTCGATTTTTATACGCATTTTACGAATTACTGAATTATAATTAGTCAGTTATGGTAAAATAATAATAGCCTAATAATAATAATGATAAATATGGGTTTTACCCCTTGAGAGTAGGACTATAAGAAGTAGAGTTAACACGCAACGTTCCTTGTATTATTTAGACCCCATAAATTATTTTTTAAGGAAATAAAAGAAAAGCTATGCGTGATCGTAATGAGCACAGATAGGAAGAAGAGAGGGTATTAAATGAACTTCCATAATTTAATATGATCTTTATTGTTAAATAAAAGGTGAACAGAAAACAGAAGTCCTTAAAATATAGAACCCGTTTTGATTTCTGGTCTCCATATCAAGGAAAGATGAAAAATGTTAAGTTAAAAGAAAAACTAGATTGCGAGAATATTTGCTCACAGCTAATTAGGCTAATGCCATTATAACCCACTGATCTCTTTTAAAAGTATACATTAACCTTGCATATAAATAAAGCTTCCAGCTCTCAGAGTTCCTGCTCGTATGTGGAATAAAACCAGTGGTGTGAATATGCGCAGCTCGCTTTTTTTTTTTTTTTTTTTTTTTAAAGACTTTATGGCATATATACAACAGGGTCCGAAGTCCACGAAAGTTTTGCTGATAAGAGGAGCCAATAAAAGCAGCAGTGCAGCAGTGTAAACACGTCCAGCTCTGCTCAGAGCAGGCCTTATTCTGCGGATTTACATAAGGCTCATCAGCCGGCCCACTCATTACCATGTTTTATATTCCCCCGCTCTCTGAAAGCATCATGGCAAAGTAGGTCCATCCTCCCCTCCAACAGGGAAGTCAAACAGCTTCTCGGAACAGGTGTCAGCAGCCGACAACTCCCCCACCGCCTTGGACCTGAGAGGAAGACCGGAGTTTGATTTTCTTCTTTCCCACCGCTCCCCTCCATCCTCCCTTTCCCCTTTGAGTTTTTAATGTTCTCTAAAATGGTATCGAAGCTGACATCCCTGCAGCAGGAGCTCCTCAGCGCCCTGCTGGACTCAGGAGTTACCAAAGATGTTCTGATCCAGGCTCTGGACGACATGGACCCCAGCCCGCCGGGCTTCGGAGTAAAACTGGAGCGGCTGCCCCTGTCGCCCGCTCCTCCTCCCCCCCAGGGCGGCAAGATGAACGGCGGGGACGCGGACTCCAAGCCCGTCTTCCACACGCTCACCAACGGCCACAGCAAGGGCAAGCTGTCCGGGGACGAGGGCTCCGAGGACGGGGACGACTTCGACACCCCGCCGATCCTGAAGGAGCTGCAGTCGCTCAACACGGAGGAGGCCGCGGAGCAGCGCGCGGAGGTGGAGCGCATGCTGGCGTGAGTTCTCCTGGCTTATATTAAAAATAAAATTAAAAAAAAAAGTTTTGAATAAGATTCAAGAGGTTCGGCGGAGTCGGACGGGTGAGACAAAAATAGCAAAAATAAACACTAATTTAGGGCTATTTGAACCTTTTCGGTGTATTCTTCATTTTGAAGTAGAGGTCTTTAAAAAAAACTCTGGACAAGAACCGATGAAAAAATAAAAAAAAAAAATGAAAGGATGTTCGTTAGTGGCTTTAACTGTCTCCTCTCTATTTACAATTTTAAAATAACGCGCCACCCGTCGGTTTTTACATTCTGGTTACTAATTATCCGTATATGGATTAAGAGATAATTTCTTTACCTTTTCAAAATATCAGCTTAGCTGCGTTTAGGCAACATTTATCTTACTTTCTATCCCAATTTGTAAATTATTACTATTGTTATTATTATAGTTATTATTATTATTTATTTAAAAAAGTCCCATCACGAGCCCCTTTATTTCAAACGATCTCCACTCAAATAATACTTGTCAACACAAAACTAATATTTGAGGGTCCATCGTCTGCTAACAGGACCGGAAGAATATCAAAACTAACCCACGTGTAGTTAAGTTATTATTAATTTTATTCTATAAATCATCAACTGGAAGATACACAGTGGCGTGTGATTAGAGTGAATGGAGATCTGGTTATTCATTGTCAAAAGTTATAAACTAACATCTCCCACTTAACTCGCACACTTAGTTGCAGGCCTCCACATTCTCCAAAACAAACAGACGTGTGTAGCTTTGCTATAATTACTGATGTCCGTGTGTCTGCGGCTGATTGCAGGTAAGACTCCGTTTTAAAATATCTAAATGTCTTTTATTATTAAAAAAATAAAATACCTGCAGCTCGGGACTTGCTCGTTTTAAATGTGTGGTTTATTAACTCCATATGTTTAAGCTGACAAAGTCTAGTTTTTTAAAAAGAAAATATACAGTTTTCCTTTTGTCTTTGTTGGTTGACATTAAAATGAACAGGTTTAAAAGTAATTGTGGACTTTAGATGTGTTCATAGACTGGCATAAAATTATCCTCTTATATCAGCTAAAAATATTTGATCTTTCTTTAACAAATCCATTCAGTGTTTTTAATATTCCAGATTTAGTTAGATTTTATCTTTTCCTGGAAAAAAAATATTTTTATTTTACTGAGTGTCATCAGCTCTTCTCTCTACTTGTTTTATTTAGCCTATGTAAAAATATATTCGAAAAATGAAATAGTAAAAATATATATTTTTAAAAAAAGGTTTTCTGTAAATCTATAGTTTTTGTGACAAAGTCTATGTCCAAGTTTCTCAACCTCCCTGAATCCAGTTGAACTGAAAATATTTACAGCCTGTTGAATAGGCTGCAGTGATAAATGGGTCTGTGAGGGGCTCATTATCTACAAAAACCCTGTAAAATCAAGGCCTTGAAAAAAGTTAGAAGGAAGAAAAAAATAGCCTTGATTTCCAGTTTTTTTTTTTTTTTTTAAATATTCAGCTTTTAAAACTTATTTGAAAAATGTTCCTCTCACATGAACTGTTTCATTACGTATTTTAATCCAACCATTAAATCAGGCATTTTTTTCCCCCGTTTTACGTCCTTTTGAAATGTTATCCGGTGTTGAAATCGGCCGTGTGCTCTGCTCCTGTGTGTTGCCTGAACCCAGAGAGGATCCATGGCGAGCTGCCCGCATGATCAAAGGTTACATGCAGCAGCACAACATCCCCCAACGGGAGGTGGTGGACATCACGGGCCTGAACCAGTCTCACCTCTCCCAGCACCTCAACAAGGGCACGCCCATGAAAACACAGAAGCGAGCGGCCCTCTACACCTGGTATGTCAGGAAACAGCGGGAAATTCTCCGACGTAAGTTAATATTTGAGTTTCTCACAGGTTGGCCTCGGCCTGTAATGTGTAGCTGGCAACAGCGTGCTGCTTTATTTGGGTTTCAAACCTGCAGGCGTGTCGGGTTTCCTCATCATGGTGGGCAGCATACACATGCAGAACAGTGATAGGGTTTTTCAGCTATTCTCGTCATGTGCTATAAAATTAAATAAAAAAACACCCTCATGTGCCTATAAGTTTTATGAATGATTTTCTCATCTTGTTTTGCAGAATTCAACCAGGCAGCGAATGGTCCAGGTAGCAGTATGTCTGACAAAGGCAACCAGGATCCAGCATTTTTTTATCCAGAGTTCAACCCATCTGGTCAGGCCATGGGTCAGGCCAGCGACGAGCTCGGCAGTGAACCCTCCTGTAAGAAAATGAGACGCAACCGCTTCAAATGGGGGCCCGCTTCCCAGCAAATCCTGTACCAGGCCTACGAACGACAGAAGAATCCCAGCAAGGAGGAGAGGGAGGCGCTGGTGGAGGAGTGCAACAGGTTGTCAAGCGTGACGCACCGTTTCCAGCCTGCTAGAAAATATATGTATTCATATCACCCAAATGATTTTAACCTCCATATTTTCACTTTGAACTGTTTCATGCAGAGCCGAGTGTCTTCAGAGAGGCGTCTCCCCTTCAAAAGCTCAGGGCCTCGGCTCTAATCTGGTCACCGAAGTGCGAGTTTATAACTGGTTCGCTAACCGGCGTAAAGAGGAAGCCTTCAGGCAGAAGCTGGCCATGGACGCTATCACCGCACCGACGCACGGCATCAACCCGCTGCTGTCACACAGCTCGCCACATCATCCACAGACCAGTGCCTCGCCTCCCAGTAAGACGTCAGGTGGTGCAGCTGTGCAGAGCAGAGTATTTCTGTGTTTTTGTTATGTTAGCATCTATGATCTATTGTCAGCGCCCTCGCTTACTGCTACGTTTGAGCTTCGGTGTTCTTTAGGGTGAAACATGTGTCAGAATTCAAGGCAGAGTTGATGTGATCAGAGAGGCAGAGAAACAGAGGACAAGTGATCAATGAGCATGAGTGAGTGAGCTGAGCAAATGCCATTGTTATTCTGATCTTTGAAAACACACTGAGAACAATCCACATTGTACCTGCAATCTCCACTCCAAAGTCAGCATGGAGAGGCATGACACAAAGGGCAGCAATCCTGTGACAGGCCAGGGTCAGGCCAGGGTCAGGGAAGGGGGACGGACACATCCAGAACACCTCAACGTAATGCCGTCATTTCCGCATTTCCTCCTCCCATACAGGTTGCTAATGAGAGACGCCTAAACGGGGGGAGACGCCGTTCATTCACGCTCTCACCGTTTCACACTGACCTGATGTTTGCTTTCAGAGTAATTAGTATTGACTAAGTCTACCTGGTGAACACAACATAAAAACAAAGCTGATAGGCCTAACTGAGCTTTATAGTCCGCTCCATCACCCCCCCCTCCATAAATCTGTGGTTTCAGAGACTTGCTCAGAACCCATTGTTGTTCCCTCGTGCTCGAACACGAGCCCACCATTGAAAGGAAAACAAACTGTTTGCCCCGCTTTGCTCCTTTACCTTTGGATAAACTGGTCTCACCTGGAATAACTGTTCTAGTTTTTTTGTTGTTGTTGTTGTTGTGATCGGTCCGAACACCTGACCAGGCCCTGACCTCAGGTTGGAAAGCTCCTGAGGGGTCAGCGGCGAGGCTGTGGCAGCAGAGGGAACGAAGCTCCCCCCCAAAAAAACCTCATCTGGCTGCTTACAAGGTGTCCCGCTGGCATCCTGCCGACAGCATCAGCTGTTTTTCAGTGTCATCCCTGACCTGACAATAATATCCCAGCAGGGCGTTTCATTGCGTTGCTAGGGCACGGCCTGTATTATGCATGCTTAATGGACAATTAAAATCCTTTACTACTACATCTCTCAGGCCTTTGATAAGGGGCTTCTCTGACTTCTAAACTCTATACTCCGCCTCAGCAGGAGCTCCCATTGTCTGTGGCGTATTAGAAGACTGCAGTGACTGTAACCTAGGTTCATTTATCTCTGCTGGGCCCGAAGGAGGACTGATTTTAAAGACCCCCTCCTCCTCACCTTTAAGGGCGTCAGTATAGCTGCTGAGGCTGGGCGCAGACTTGGAGCAGCAGGAGCTGTCCACCGGGGTATTGGATCTTTTCTGCCCAGACAGGACTGATCACCCCTTCTTTGGCTTTAGAAAAATCCAGTAACACGCCCCCTCCTTCCCCTCTTAAACCACCGCTTCACCCTCAGTCATATGTGAGAGGTCACTTCTGGGTCGTTTTAAACACTCTCCTCTCACTCAGGGAGTTTTTATTGATTCTGTTTTGGTTCGTTGATCACTTGGTCACAATTGGATAGACAGTCAAACACTGTGACGTGCAGTTTTGGTGGTGACATTTTCTTTTTTTTTTTTAACTTCAGCAAATAAAACTGATTTTATGGGCAGATTAGCTGGCACAGGTTCTCCCCCGTGGCGTGTCCACTGATAACTTCCACCGATCTTATCAAATGTATTTTATTTACATATATGTTAAATAAAATTCAGTCACCTTCACAACTGTTGGGCCAAGCTGAACAGCCTTGGTTTCTAAGATAAACAGACTGAGGGGAGGGTTATGAGACAGAGTAAGATTATGAAGCTAGAAAAGAAGAGCATCAATTAAAGTTTAATTTTCCCTTAATAATGGAAAAAAAAACCCAAACAACTTCAGAACAGTGCCTGAGATGTTCATGCTTTTGAAAGTGTTTTAAAAATTCTCAGATCAGTAAATATTCCATTTTCTTGTCGCAGAAATAGAAATACTCCACCCATTTCAGTGGTTGTCGTGTTCGGGGGCCTCATGCAGCCTCATGCGGAGCCGGAGGCTCCAGGAAGGACAAGTTTGTTCCTTTGAAGTGAGAGTCTCCAGTAACAAGCCTGTGAAGTTCATGAACATGTTTCTAAAATCATACAAGTCCTAGACAGATTCCAGTTACTCAAACACTGTCCTTACATGATCAGAATTACCTGCTTTTTTCTTTTTTTAAAACACTTTTCTTTTTTACTTTTAACCTCACCAAGCACACCATCATAGAAAATTTAAATAATGTGTTTATAGAATATATTCTTGCAAACCTTTTTTTTTCTTTTGAACACAGCTTCAAAGTTTCAATAACCTAAAAATATATAACCTAAAATAACCTAAAAATTATTATTTTTAATTAAATTTTTTTTACCAGATAAAACTGTTATGTAGAATATGAATAATATTCTTCTAAATTTCAAAGCACTGTTTTGAATATAAAACTATTAGGCTTTTGCCCTTAAAATGTAAAAAAATATTTTAGATCCAATGTTTGGTCACTTGTTTTTAAACTGTCTTTAGTTTATTATTTTAGATGTTTTCCCAAATTAAGATTTTGTATTGTAAACGCCACACAAACTAAAAGAGAAAATTATTTAGTGTCAAACTTGTATTTTTATTGTTTTCTTTGATAATCTAATGACCGTTTAGCTATATTGTGTCCCTTTAAGAGCCAGTTGACTACACTACTGATTATATGTATAAGCAGATGGAATCAGCTAAATTAAAGAGCTGTTTATGTTTTTGGAGCAGTCTGATCATACAATAATATATAAGCCATAGGGGAATTTTTCAGCAGGTCGTTTGACCTTTTATTTGATTATTTCCAACAAATCTGTGTGCATGTTCTCGAAAGATTATATCTATTTTAATTAGGACTTTGACTGGAGGACCTTTGTGAGTGAGAATTTGGCAGCTAAAATCCTCGTAAAAGCATATCGCTGCTGTATTAGCTGAGCTTCATTGTTCTGCACATTTACGCGCATTACCAAACCTGCAGACTCAGAAGTTCCAGATCAGATACAGCGGTGTGTGTGGGTGGGTTGTGCTGCTCCCCGTCACCTCAGGCTAATTTAAAAAAGAGATAGTCACAGAGAAAAGATGGCCTAGCTCTGCACTGTCCTCTCCTGTCTCCCAGAGGGCCACAATGAGGTGACTGGATACGTCCTGCAGAGACCCAGGAGGTCTGTCATATGCATCTGCTCTACAATGGCCACTGCCTGGGGTTGGGGAGGTAGGCTTTGATATAACATGGGTCACACCGGGAGCTTGAGACTTTTAAACCAGCTGAAGGTCCTTGCTGCCACTCCCCTTCTGAGGTTCTCGCCCTCCCCCTGCTCTCAGCGTGCGTACCTCAGGTTTTTTTTTTTTTTTTTTTTTTAAATCAAATGCACCATCTCACCAAAAGCGCAATTTTGCTTCTGCGCAAGGCTTCGAGGCAAGATTGGACACATTTAGGAGGATTGACACCATTAGAAAACTAGCTGCCTTCTGAGTTTGAATGATGGACATCCTCCTGACATGGACTGAGGTCAGGAGAAACAAACACTGGGCCTCCCTCGAGGACAAAAAAAGTGAGCTCCTAATAACTGACTTTTATGAGCCCAAAGCCTGACTCATGAGTCCAATGGAGTTTACTCAGTGCAAATGAAATGTTTGTTGGTTGTTTATATCCCCTTCCCACAAGAAGCTTTTGGCTGTAAAAAATGGAGCTTTATTGAAAATGCACACTGTTTGCCATACAAGAAACTGTGTGAACATTCTTCTGTTTGAAATGATACATTGATTTCACTGAAAAACCGTTTGTGTTTAACAGCATTTTAGAATTCCCATCTTCGTGAATCAGAAACAGAACTTCACGAAAAAAGGGTGCTTTTTCAAAAATTAAGAACATTTCCAGAAAAAAGACAAAAAAATGACGGTGTTGCTGAATGGAAGCAATGACCTGACAAAACTTTTCATTGAAGTCAATCAAGCACCTTTGGTGAACACCAACGTAATTGCCATCTCCCAGCATTTGTGTGCTGATCAGAGAGTCTGATGGGAGTTGTGCTGTTGTAAGTGCGTGTACATAGTGAATGGCCTTGGCTTCGCTACGCAGATAACAAGTCAGTTTCTGCACGGGTCAGTGTGAATGTTTCGTTTGCCTTGTCCTGACCCCTGCATGAGTCTTGTGTGGTTTGGTTTGGGTGAGAGGGGTATGCCTGCCTGCTTCTGCATTTGATGTGTGACAGCTGTAGCACACGGGAGCTGACCAGCGGTCTTTGTGTGGGTTTCTCTCTCACAGTGCGTTACAGCCAAGGCCCCGGTGAGGTCTCCTCCTCCAGCTCCATCAGTCACCACGGCAGCAACGCCATGGCAACCAGCCAGTCGGTGCTACAGCAGGTGTCTCCGGGAGGACTGGACCACAGCCACAGTCTGCTGTCACCTGACGCCAAAATGGTGAGTGAACACGCCTGGGCCTCACAGTAGATAAGGCAAGGTTTTAGTGTAAATCTACAAAGCAGGATGCTGGACCTCCTGTACCACCGGCAAGAGCCAACAATTACCACATTGTGCTGCTCTGTTTGGGAGGTGGAGTTCAGGAAAAAAAGATTTCATTAAAATTACTGCAGCGCAGCAGGCTTGTTCACCACTCAGCCAATAAACCGAACAAGGAATCATTCTCTTGCTATTGATTCAACGCCAAACAAAGGTGGAGCATCGCTAGTTCTGATGCCAACGTTTGATTCTGCTTGATGCTTCTTTGCTGCATCCAGAGTACCTCTCCCTTTTGTTCTAATCCAATATTTGATCAGTGACCAGGAAAGCTGTGCATGAGCTCACAGCATTGTGGTACAAAAGCACTTCATCTGATATGTGATACTTCAACATCTGAATTACGACATCTTTCAGATTGTCATGCAATATCCTATTAACATCTTAACAGTTTATTTCCTTTTACATCTCAGAAAAACGTAAATTAATTTTCCTCTTGTGTTTGAAACCGTGTTCTAATGTCTGTGTTAGAGGACTTCCAGCTTTTGGGCAAACATCGTATATAAACAAGGCAGGTAGTGGACTGCAGAAGAACGCAGTTGTCTATATATGATTTAATTTGATTTTCTTTTTTCATCTGCAGTTGTGACTCTAGTCAGGCAGTAGGATTTATGAATATATACACAGCCACATCAAGGCCAGATCCAGTTAAATATCACTGTAAATCCACTGTTGTTTAATCCATCCGTCATGTGTGACATTTTTGTTTGAAATTTTCTTTATGTTTTTTTGCTGTATCAGGATTTTCTTGTGTACTGTCTATGAGCTACACAACAGCAGTATTATACAAAAGAATCTGAACTAAGTCAACATTTATGTTTGCTGTTTGTTTAGCCGTCAAAAATCTGTTTCATTTTGAACATGAGTTTACATAGCAGATACTCAAACTCTTTCACTCTGAGTGTTGTATTCGGCTAAAATCAAACAATAAAGTAATAAAATAGTCCTGTAATTGCGTTTCCCTCATCTGTCCCCAGATTTCAGGTTCAGGTGGAGGACTTCCTCCAGTCAGCACGCTGACAAACATCCACAGTTCCCATCACAGCCACCAGCAGACGCAGAACCTCATCATGCCTCTGTCTGGAGTCATGGCCATAGCACAGAGTAAGTCCAGTGTCCCTCCATACAACGAAACGTTTTCACTTGTGCGACCCTGACCAACTAATCCTGCTGTGTCCTGACAGGTTTAAACACGTCACAGTCTCAGACAGTGCCGGTGATCAACAGTGTGGCAGGCAGCCTTGCGACGCTGCAGCCAGTCCAGTTTTCCCAGCAGCTCCACAGTCCCCACCAGCAGAGCCTGATGCAGCAGTCTCCCAGCCACATGAGCCAGCAGCCGTTCATGGCAGCAGTCACGCACTCACATAGTCAGTAACTCAGATTTCCCATTGTCATTTTGTGCATTTAAAAGGTCTGTCAAGTTACAATATATAAAGTATACACCAAAGTAGGTTACTACAGGAGATATTGGTTTGAAATGCCTCATTTGTAGTTCAGGCTTTTCTCATTTCTTCGGAGCGCTTTGAGAAACAGTGGGATAATGTCTGCCTAAGCTGGATCATTTGGCATGCCTCAAAGCACCATGGACTTTTACATTTTTGATCAGTCAGATTTGAGAGTTGATTGAGGCAGCGTGCAGATAGGTCAGAACTGAAGTGATCACAGCCGTTATTGGTGACATCGCTCAACTGACGACTGTCACTTTCCTCCATTTTGTGTTTTGTCTTGTTCTGCATGCCTGCCCAGAAACGCACATCTCCCTCGCACAGTTCCTAGAGTCTGTTTACATTCATGTTGCATGCACACATATTGGTTATATTGGTTATATATCGGATTCAGGACCACATACTGAAAAATAACTGTTGGATTTCAGTGTCCTCACAGCCTGGGGAAAGAAAATCAGTGATGACTCATATAAAAGGAAGTAAAAATTTGATATAGGTCACGTCATCCATTGTAGTGTGAACATAGGACGCATGTGTCACTTCATTGAAAATAGAAAATATTCATCAATAATCTGCATTGTATTCACTTCAGTTGTCTACATATAATAACCTGCTGTATGTTCTCTTGTAGTGTATTCTCATAAACAAGAACCCCCACAATACTCCCACCCGTCACGTTTCCCCTCAGCCATGGTGGTCACAGATGCCAACAGCATCAGCACCCTCAGCTCCATGTCATCAAGCAAGACGGTGAGTCTTCACCCCACATCACATCCCGTCTTACGCACCTCAGCAGACGCGTTTCCTGACCTCTCCCTGCCTGCTGTTATAGAATCTAGATCAAGTAATTATGGGGGATAGTTGCATGAAAAATCAGCATTAAATTTCTGATGTTCCTGCTAAGTAATTGTGTTGCAACTTGTTTCAGTAGCCCGCTCGTTTTCTCCTTGTACATATAAATCCTTCCTCACATACTCTGGAACAGCACAATCGAAGCACACACAAACAGCAGGAACTAGATCACTGCAGCGAATTGTGTGCGTGTGTGTGTTATGATTGTGTGTTGACTTGTTTGATTCCTGTCATATTAGGATGCTCCTGTAAACAAGATGGTGCAACTCGGGGGTCTCTCCTGGGTAAATACAACTTTATTAGTTCAGTAGTGTAGATAGCGTGAGTGAAATTGCACACAAACCTAATCATTTAAGCCAGTCGTAGCTGTGCACGCTGATCCTTTTACTTCGTGTTTGGTGCTGATGTTCAAACACTTTCAGACAAACAGATGAGATGGATGTATGGATGGGGCCCTCCTCACAATTCCTATTTCCTCTCAAACAGCTGTCTAATCAATCACATGTTCCCTCGGCCTGAACACCTCCTGATTAATGCTCGCTCTTTCACTTTCATGTCTGTGGTGAGAGTCACCTCTGCAATCAGGAAATGAGACCTGTTAATCAAAGTTCTCAAGCCCCGTGCGCTGCTACTTTTCTCCATGCTACAGTGAGGCTGCACACGAGATGAGTCGGATGGAGGTGGAGGGTGTTTTTTTTTTTTTTTTGGTAATTACACCTCTTCCTCTTTCCTACTTCTCCCTCCTCTCCCTGATCGCTGTAGCTTGAAATCTTGTCCACGGTCCTTTCACACGCTCAATTTCCCACGCTGAGGCAGCATGCTTGTACCGTGAGCTGCTGCTGCCTCACTGATGGGCTGCTGGGATGGCAGCCGAGAGCGCTGACTGAGTGACACAAGATTAGAGAGAAAGAAAAAAAAAAAAACTCATTTAGGATTAAAAATATTCAGAGTATATTTGCCCCCCTGCTGGTAGAAGTATGTTGGCTAAAAAAGAGTTTCAAAAATACAGATTTAAGTAAAAATAACCTGCACCTTCTTTGAATAATCGTTAATCACTAAATATTATAAGAAAAATATACATAAAAATACATAAACAGGCTTTTTGATTATGGTGAAAAGAAAACCACAGATTAAATCTGCAACAATGCATTATAGGGGAACAAAGTATCATTTCTTTGGCAGTAAATAATCTAGATTATTCTGTGTTTATAAATGAACAATGTAGTACTTTGTCAATTCAGGATTCCAGGAAAAATAGATCAACTCCTGTCCAAAACCTAAAAATGCTTCCAGAAAATGTGTGCATTTTTACATTTAACAAATAGGACTCATACATTTGTTGGTATCTTTTCTTTAAAACAAATTGCTGATATAGTGGCTGATACTATTATATACACATTTATTTCTAAACAAATCTTTTTTCTTTAAATAAAATCTTATCCTCAAAAGTAATTGCTGTCAGCTTCTTATCAGGACTGAAGTACAGTACATTAGTGAATTTACTACCCAAACACGTTTTATTCCAGTCATAACATTATTGTGTGGCATTTCACAAACTCTTTTATTTAGTCAGCAATTAGCTCAAAAGCCAGGTATTTTCTTATCAGGGCAACATTTAAAGGGGGCAGCCTTTTTCTCATGACACAAGCGGCATGCTCGGGCTTTATAACACTCGCTGTTTACCGAGAGCCCTCCATTATACCTGAGCCCGTTTAACACTCACCTCTGCTCAGAACCGCGCTGTCTAATGGCTCAGGTCTTAGCTGCAGGTCACCTTTATCAGGTGAAGTTGTTTGTTGGCTGCAGGGTCACTCTGGGGTCAGCTGCCTCCACCCATGGAGAGGCAGGAGTGAGGAGAAGAGGGATGGGAAATTGTATTTGGTCAGGTGTGGCACACTAAGGTGGAAGGGTGGAACAACTATTCGAAGTAATAGTACCGATACAAGCGTTCACATTTTTACTTGGGAATAGAAGTTTGAAGTTTATGTTACTTAAAGTTACTAAAATCAGCACGTGTGAAATAACCTCATTTATATGTCAGATTAACTTTTACAGCTCTCTCAGCATCATTTATACCCACAGTGGATGGCTATTTTCAGCATTTAAGTTCCAAAAACCCCCACTGTGCACCTCCTTCTTTTCATCTCCTTCTTTTTGGAGTTGCTTTGCAATCTACGCAGTTGTTGCTAAGGAAAGGCTGGAATAGCAACCTTTCCTGCAGATTTTTCCACCCCTATTGCCATCTGTTTCGAGGGACATATGCATGCATCCAGCAGGAACGCCCTCTCTCTAAAAAGAGCTCTGATTGGTCAAAGTCTTCCATCACAGACTTTCCAGAGTCTGATAAGAGAGCCAAGAGTGGGTGAAATAAAGTTTCCCCTCAGTATTTGAATTACAAGATGCCACCTATTTTCATGGACCACACTCTTCACGGACCACTAGTGGTACTGTAAAGTATACAGGGTAGTCCGATAGACTTCAGAAGAAACCCCTCAACATTGTAAGGATACACCGTGAGCCAAATGTTCCCCTGCTGCTAGCTAAATGTGTTGTACAAGGAAAACGTGTGCAACCAAATGTGTGATTAACACTGCAGAAGTATCAATTTAAAGGTTTTAATTTAAACTCTGATGTTTCCTAAGCCTCGCCTCCTAACTTGCCAAACCTAACTAAAGAGCTACGAGAAGCAAGAAATGCAGTCCCCTGCTGGGTGAAATTCCTGCCTTTTATTCGTAGACAACCCCTTCTACCTCAAGCTGCAGACTTAATTGATTTATTTTAGTGCATCGGCACTGACTATATGTTGGCAGAGTATATTTCTGCTGCGCTCAAGTGTATAAAAACTGATTGCAGACCTGACTTCAATCTTTTATAAATCTGAGAAGAACTAGTATCCATAGTGGATTCAAATTTTGCATATTAATCTTTTAATTTTGCTCCCCATTAGAATACATAATATAAGTTTAATCCACCCCAGTCTGCCAACACAATTCAATATAGCCTCCATCATGCTTATAGAGTAGAAACTTTAACTTTAAAAATTGAAAGTGCCCAAAATTAAAAATAAAAAGCCCACTTTATAGGTGGGTTGTTGTATTAGAGTTCTGTGAGTTACTGCAACACAGTACGTATGAATCTGCCTGACTGGGCAGATTGTGTTTATCCTTTTATGTAATGCAGGTTTACTTTGTCTTGACTTTCCTCTTCTTTTCTTTTTCAGTGTCCTCTTCAAGCTTGGTGAGAGTATCCACCTGACTTCCTCGCTGCCCGGTAACCGGAGCACATTTTTCCACCCTCTCGCCGCGGTAACCATGACAACACTTAATAGCTCGCAACAGCGTGCTGGGTGATGAGTCAGTCAACAAACACATGGGGGTGATGACGATGGGCAAGGCGGTGCAAAAGAGGAATGGGGACAGAGGTGGAAAAAGAGCCTGGATATGCCTGCGTGGTACACAAATGATCAACAAGGATGCATGATTTGACACAACCTTTGAAAAACAGTGTTCAGTTTTTCATACCTTCTCTAAAGAGGCATCCTCTGTTGTCACATTACAAAGGAACAAAAGCACCAAAAATGAACTTTGCGGACTTGAGTGAAGGTCCTGGGAAGACTGTGATTTAACTTGGAGAGCAATCTGCCTCTGTTGAGAGACACTGAGGGATGCCTGGGCTGAAAATGTGTTGACTTGCACATGAGCAGACTGTGTAACAATCAGAATAACCTTTATTGATCTTGTGCATTCATTTCTTCCTGGGCTTTAAAGGAGTCTTCCATTATATTCTTTCACACTCAGTTTACTGTACTAGCATTAGCGCAAATGATGAGTGCCTGTTCATCATTTTGAGTTGTTCAATGTGTATACTGTGATTGAAAAGACTTTGACAATCTTAAAAGGACTATGCAATGTGTCTATAGGTGTAAGCAATGCTTTGTATAACTGGATTCTGCACAAAACTCCACACACTAGAGGCTGGAAATGAATATGCACTACATGAATCAGCTATCGTATACTGTTGATAAGCTGCCTGGATGACTGTGCAACAAATATGCTGAAGAGTAGGAGTTTTGAATGCAGTTCACAAGTGGCCCTGCAATATCCAGAAACCTAGTTTTGCCTTAGCTGAAGGGCACATTGACTCACACGCTTCAAAAGCTGCCCTTCCTCTCCATGGAAACCTCTGACTGTTGTTTGCACACAGTTTCAGGTGAATTTCAGGAATGGGACTCACCCTCCCTTCATCTCCCCTGCTTCCTGCCACAATGTGAAATAGGACAAATATTGTTAATAACTCCTCATCTTAAATCATGGCACAGAATCCCCCTGGGCAGAATAAAAACATTGAAAAGTATTCAGAAACCAAGCAAACATGAAGAGGACAGTCCAATCATACAGGAATCCAGAGAGGCTGCTGTGGGCACAGACGCCCACGCTGACAGTATTAGGGCGTGTTCAGACCGCAAATATGACCCCCACTAGAGTACAGTATGTGCCAGCCTCTTGGAGAAATCACATCCAGAGTTTGTACGTAAACATGCTGCCCCTGAGACTAATTACAAGCTGTAGTTCGGAGGTGGACATCGGTTGGACCAATTTTGCATCAAAAAGTTAGTTTCCCTTTCTCTATAACTCCACATGAGACATTAAAGCAATCCCAGTTCTGACCGGTACAAGTGTGCAGATCCAGCGTCCTGTTCAATATTAGGTCACTATGTTATTGAGTGGTTGTTTTTGACTGTTATAGGCATATCTGCTGCCATCTGATCAGAGGGTACTCATCATACCTGTGTGACTGGACATGATTTGTTTTTCCTCCTAATGTATTATTTTTGTATAAAACTTAAATCAATCATAAATCATTATTTATACTTTCTGTGAAAATATTTGTATTTCAAGTAAAATGCATTTTTTCCTATATGAATACATGGTTGTTATTTCATATTGAATCCTAAAGTTTCTGATAATATAGATGAGCGTTGCCTCTAGTAAAAAGAAAAGACAGTTGAGTGTTACTTGTTTATAACCTCAGCAAAGATGTCATGGTGTTGCAGCGTGATAAGGAAACAGCCGCTTTGAAGTTCATAGATCTAAAGTGCACATTTCTTTTCAAGCAGCAAGTTCACTGAACCCGACATGTTGATGGCTCAATTCATGTGAGCTTTATCTAGTACTGACGCTGACTGCACTGTAAAAACAGAGCTGCCAGCTCTGTAATTGGTTATAGTTGATAGCAGTGATCTTCAATGAGATTCACACAGATGGGACTAAAGAAATCAAGAGAGCCTTTTTTTTCCTTTTGTTTCAAATTGCCACCTAAACTCTTTAATGTCTCATCACATGCAGCATTCCACAACATATATAATGGAGCGATCCGAACAACCCAAAAAAAAAAAAAAAAAAAAAAAAACAGGCTGAATTTAATACTTGAATAAACATGCATGCATTTCCATGGCTTTTTTTAATTTTTACTTTTTCATTTCAGTCCACTTTCTTGCTTCCCACCTGGATTTCTTTTCTTTGATTAGAAACAGATTCATTTTTATTATCTGTGCCCATCACACGAGCTCTGCTGCAGTAACCAAACGTATGTAAGCTATTAGTGTTGCCAATCCACAGACTATTTCCACAGTTTAATTTTCCGGCGCTCCTATATTTAATTTGAATGGTTTTGTGCCTTGTTTTTAGTGCAGTGCATAGAAAATACTGTCTGTGAACCCATATCATGATGTGACAAGTCTAAAATTACCTGAAATTATCCCACAGTAGTCCACACTTTTTCATTACGTGTGTGGAAGCACAATCGGCACTGTGATGCTCCTGTAAAGCTGCCTGGAGGCAGTGTCCCATGGGAATCAAAGTCAGATCCAGGAGAACCAGATTAATTTAATCTCAAAATTAAAATCTGCACCATCATCTTATTGCCAAATATATGTACTGGTTACATTTTCAGATGATGATTAGCTGCCACCGGAGCCACAGACTTTGACTTGTTGGGCAGAATGAAGCTAACAAGCTGTGCAATGAATAACACTTTCACTGTCCCATGTTTTTAATGATTTTTAAGTCAAGCTAAGAGTCAGTTGTTGTACTGAAAAACTGCTTAAATATAATTAAACTTGCACATCACATTAGCCTCGGTTCCACCTCTTCAATAGACAGATTTGATTTCATTATCTTAGTAGTCCTTATAGTCTGTGTACTTTACCTCATTATAAGTGTTTTCATCACTACAAGGATTCACAGCAATTAAATCCACATTTAAACCCAATTAAACCCACATCAGTGTTTTATTTTAACCACTTGGGGGCAACAGAAACAAACTGGAAACACAATACCAGCTGATTATTACCTTTATAAAGGGAAATTCTGTGCTTTTTCTTCTTCTATCCTTTAAGAGGACGTAGATTCAGTATTTCATTGGGTCAAACAATCTTTGAGATGAGTCCACTGCTAAATGGATTTATGTTTCCACCTGTGCTTCATTCTTAAGGATGAAATGCCTCTGTGCATTTAAAAAAGATGTTGAGGTAATAATTCAGCAAAATTGCTTTAAAATCAGAGCTCACTTTATTATTTTAAAAAAAAAGAAAGAAAATCGCCATACCTGTCCTGAGAGCCATTTCAAGGCTCAACCTCCTTCCAGGGCTGTGATTTATAGGACCAACTCTGTTGACCTGCCTTTTCTGCCGCGGCGCCCTGCTGAGGAAAGCCTTGTAATCCACTGATGTTGCTGCATTTGGTTTTCAATAAGGCCTTTGATTCTGGGACCCAGGAAGCCTCTAAAGATCTGACCATGTCTCTTTAACTCTTTTATCCCAAAGGAAACTGAAATGCTGGGAGGCTTATTTACATCTGTTAGAGTTTGAAACACAACACTAAAGTCTCTAAACATCACACTGAATTCAGTATTAAGTTCTGAAAACAAAACTGCTTCATTTGCAGGAATGTTCTAGCTACTGTTTATATTTGCTCATTAATTAGTGACAATGGTATATAATTGTATTAATTAGGCTCATTCTCACAGGCGGGTTGATTTGTTTTATTCTCACTTTAAGAATAAAATGACATGTAATACAATAAACAATTTATTTTTGGTCTCTTCTTCATGAACTTATATTCTGTAAGTACATCATAACATTATAGCTCTATGTGTTATGATGCTTATAATCCTTCAAAACTTACAACATTGAAACTCCTTGAAAGCAACAAATAACAGTAATAATAGTAGCAGGGACAGACTACTTAAACTGGCAGCGACAGTATCAGCAATAGTAGCTCTATTTACCGCTTTATTGCAGAAAATTTTACAGCACCTGTCACAATGGTCTTAATGCTGATTAAAAGGCTTTGAACATGGCTTTAGTGCATTGTAAGTCTCCGGTTTGATAAACTGCTAAGAGTCGACTGAATCCCCCGAGGTATTCACCGTGAAACCTTTCTTGGACACACAGTTTCTACCAATAAACTTTTCCGTTCTTGATTACACTGTGTTTCACCATTCTGTCAAGAGCTGGATCTTCATTCACTGCAGGTTTTGTTGCTCAGTTTATGGTTCTGCCATTTTAGATTATGTTTTAGATTATGTTTAAAACTGTTGAAAGTTACTTGAGGCTTTTCATCAACTATGTTGTCAGCTCTATATATGTGTATATCACCTATGTCTCCCTCACCTGCTCCCTGTTGAATCAGTCACAGCTGTAGCCAGCTGTGTCTTTCCTTTGTCTTTAAAGACACTTTTCAAAACTACATAGTTCTTTATATGCATTCTCTGCAGTATGCAATAAAATAATTAAATCAGACTAAACCTTTCCTGGTCAGTTAGGATTACCAGAATGATTTCTATTCACTAAATAACAGAATAATGAGAAAGACAATTTTTTTAATTACTTTCTTCAAAGACAGAAGTTAACATACACTAATTATTTGAAAGCCCAGATGATGATGTCATGGCATTATTTAAACACCTCAAACACACTGCTTCCTTGTGTGAATTCATGGGAAAATCTAAAGAAATCAGACAAGATATCAGGAAGAGAGTCGTGGACCTCAACATGTCTGGTTCATTCTTGGGTACAATTTCTAGATCTTTAAGATGCTTTGATGATTTGTTTGTTCAAACAATTATACTCAAGTATAAACACCATGGGGACGCCCAGCCGCCACACTGCTCATCACACTGGAAGGTTCCCTGTCCCAGAGATGGACGTGCTTTGGTGCAAAATGTGTGTCAGTCCCAGAAAAAAAGCAAAACACCTTGTGAAGATGCTGACTGAAGCTGGTGAGACGGTATCATTATCCGCAGCCAGACGGGTCCAGTACCGACATGGACTGAAAGACCAGTCAGCCAGGATGAAGCCATTACTCCAAAAGCAATATAAAAAAGCCAGATTACAGTTGGCAAATGCACACAGGGACAAAGACCTTCATTTCTGAGGTCTGATGAATCTCAAACTGAACTGTTTGGCCATAATGACCATCGTTAAATCTGGAGGGAAAAGGGGGAAGCTTGCAAGCCTGAAAACACCATCCCAGCTCTGAAGCATCATGTTTGTGGGTGTGTTTTGCTGCAGGAGGGATGAATGAACTTCACAAAATAGATGGAATCGTGAGGAAAGAACATTATGTAGAAATATTAAACCAACATCTCAAAACATCAGCCAGGAAGTTAAAACAAGTCTTCCAAATGACAATGATCCGAAGCATACTGCCAAATTACATACAACTTGGCTTAAGGACAACAAAGTCCTGTTTTCAGTCCTACGGACAATTTATATACAGAGCTGGAAAGGAGCGTGCAAGCAAGACGTCCTACAAACAGTTCTGTCAGGAGGAATGGACCAAAAATCCAGGCAAACTATAGTGAGAAGCTTGTTGAAGGAAACACAAAATGCTTGACCCAAGTCATATAGTTTATAAGGCAACTCTACCAAAAACTTCTGACTTTGAAGAAAAAATAAAAATTCCCTCTCACGATTCTGATGTTTAACAAATTTAATGTCAAATAGTGAGAAAAAAAATGGTTGTGCCTTTTACGGTGTATGTAAACTTCTGGTTTGAACACACACAACTGCACACACGCATACACAGACATAATATACACATATAAATACGAGTAAGATAAAGCCCAGTGTGAAAGAGAGTGATTTAAGGTGTTTTGAAGACAGAGACGGAGCAGCAGATTTCTAGATTTAGAGTCTAACTATCTGTCAGACGCCGATGCAGAAGCTGATCAGCGTCCACGACTCGAGAGGTCAAAATGAGAAACAAGCAGACATGTGGGGATCAGAAGAGCGGGACAAAGTGACAGAAAGTGGAAGCTGTAGGGTGAATGTGGCCGTGTGTTTAGCAGCTCCAGAAGAAAGGGTGCTACATCAACTCCAGCTGAGCCCCAGAGGATTAATGGATAAGACTACCCTGCAGGAGTCAGGGGTCAGGAGGCCACTCTCAGCCAGGCCTAATTGGTCACTGTGACCAGAGTTTACGCCAACCTCTCTATGGAGAAATACATACACATGCATGAAGCTGCTCTGGCAGGAGTCTTCCATCAAAAACCCTCATCAGCCATGGAGATCGGTCAGAAACAATCGCTGGATATCCACACCGGTACCACCTGCAGTGCCAGCTAGGCTTCTTTTGATCTAAAGCCATCTTATTTATCAGCTCTCTCCTTTTCACTAACATTCAGTCAGCCATATGATTGTGAGGTTATTCTATTTTATTTAACAATCAGTCCAGTCTCTATAACACATCATGAGTGAGCAGAGTAGCCGAGATTTAAATAAGCTACTGGGAGAAACCAGTATTTTCTGTTCATAGTATCATACTTTTGCATTGCAACATGCAATTAAAACTCAGTAACAGAATTTTAAAAAATTATGCTGTCATGTTTTTATTTTTTAAGTCTTTTATTTCTGTGTCACTAATTTGAGTTCACGAGACATCAGCAAGTCACATAGATGCAAAAATAATCAAGAAAACAAAACAAAAAAAAAAAACAAGCAAAAAAATCAGATGAGTATAAGCACCACTTCATTTTTTTTTTATTGATCATATGTAAGGACCCAGAAACAAAGTGAGAAGTTAAAGACCATAGGTTTTTAAAATATAAGAAGCAAATATACTCACTTTGTGGAAATATATGTACAATTATTAATAATGTATCAACTTTGTGCCAGACAAAACTACATTACTGGATACTGTTACATAATACCGTCATTTGTTAACGTTTGTCCAGCTGCAGGTTCTATATTTTCAATTACTTTAACAGTTACAATCAGGATTGTGTCTTCATTAGCTTCTCAGACATTGTACACAACAGAAAATTAAAAAGTCCATTTTGATCAAAGTGCAACTTCCAAGTATTTTTACTTGCCATTGTTTCTTTAATTAAGATTTAATAATATTACTTATAGTTGATAATATTAGCTCGGGGGTCATGTTCTCTGGAAAGCACCTAGAGACAATTAATATTAATAATGTAATAGACGCTATACAAATAAAGTTGAATTGAAGTGAATTATCTCAAAATTGTACTTAAGTCCATCTCCAGTTCTCATTTCCATCTTTAGATGAATATTAGAAAAGGATAACCAGCTAAAGTGGATTTTATCAAGGCTAATTCAAGTGACTTTAACCAACAAATAAAAAACATTATGTGAATCAGTCAAATCAGCTATGGAAATCTTGATAATGTGTTTAAATATTCCTTGATTTTTGCATGGATCTGTCAGAAATATCCCAGAGAACCTCACTCTACTTGAACCAAACACTAAAATAGGGCCTGTTGATGAGAGAAATCATACAGCTGAAAGGATGTTGCACTAAATGCCAGAGAACCTCATGTTTTTGTTTGGAACAAATGTGAATATCTGTTCTCGCTTGATTGTCAGAAACAGACTCAATTTGCATCTGAGGCTAAAAAACTGCGAGAGTCTCTGGTTCAGAGGAATCCTGGCAGAGTGATGTTGTCATGCTGATGCTGTCACTGGTCCGATGCTGGACGGGTTAATGATTTATGAGGCATAGTGGGATGCCCAGAAAAGGACCTGGGTTAATGTTCACCTTTCCCACTGGACCCTCTCTCAGGGTGGGCTACCCACACCGGTCCAGACAAACCATCGGGGAGGTTGACTGACTGAACGACTGACTCAACTGGCCTCCAGCTAAACCCAGAAGGCTCAGCAGGGAGGTAGGCTGTACTCTGGGACTGAGAGGAGGAGGAGATGGGAGACTGACGAGGCCTAATCGTTTCTTTAACAGATTTCAATAGAAGCAATAAAAGCATCAGAAAATAATCCAAACACTTCTAATGAGCTTGCATGAGAACAAACGTGATTCTCTTGATCATCATCATGTCTTTATCTGGATGTGTGGTGCAAGTTCAGGCGCTAAAGGTTTCTCTGTGTTCGCTGTGCAAAACACACAACAGAGTTTTAATAGGAAAAATAGCTGTGGCACAGTTTTCAGCTTACACTGCACTATCACATGCTTTATATAGTATATGAGCATCATCAGTGAGTCTGTGGGGTAAAGACAAAAAAAGAAAACTTAATTTCATTTTTTTTCCATTCATTTTGTTAGAGTGGTGCAGGACATGTGTGAGAACTGTAAGGCAACGGTGAGGTGTGCTGTAGCTGTGACAGATGAATTCAAGGTGGAGGTGGGACTGCATCAAGGATCAGCTCTGAGCCCCTTTTTGTTGCTATGGTGATGGACAGACTAACAGGTTGAGGTTAGACAGGAATCTCCACAGATTATGATCTTTGCAGATGACACTGTGATCTGTAGTGAGAGCAGGGAGCAGGTGGAGGAAACGCTAGAGAGATGGAGGTATGTCCTGGAAAGGAGAGGAATGAAGCTCAGCTGCAGCAATTGATTATTTTGCTGTTGATTATTATTGCTGTCATTATTGTTGAAAAAAAATTGGGATTAATAAAATATTTTTCATTTCATTTCAAGACAGAATACATGTGTGTGAATGAGAGGAACCTCTCGTTCTCATTGTGACCCCTCAGTGGGTGCAGCGGCAATGAGGGGTTCAATATCCTGCCCAAGGACACTTCAGCACGTGACAGGGCTGGGGATTGATCCCGTGACCCTCCAGTTTTTAGTGGCACTGATGCACCACACCCCTAAACATATTATATCTTATACTATATTACTGTTATGTTGGGTTTACATTGAAATTTTGCAGATGGAGAAGTATTGTGAGACAGAGGAAGATTAGACCCACACATGTGTGATTTCCTCTGGTAAAGGTTGAACATTGTACTCTGCTTAATCTGCATGTGTGTGTGTTTGTGTGTGTGTGTGAGTGTGTGTGTATTAATTATCAATAATATTAGTTATTCTTTGACTTTTTCACAGTACAAAAGTGTGAAACCCTGTGCACAGAGCAGACGTACTAACACATTCTCTCACAGTGTGAACTTCTCAGTCAGTGAGATGTTAGCGAGGCCAAAAATATTTTAATTTTTCTGGAAATTTCATGGAAGGACCTCAGAGACACCAGGTGGTTCCCAAACTTCAATTTAACAACCACTTTCCAGGGCTGACTATCAAACAGGGGCAGCTACACCTCAGTTTGGACCACAGTAGATATTTATCACATGCAGAGATTTTTTTAAAGCAGTGTCATAACATTTCATTTAGATCATTTTAAATTTTAACCCGCTTTATGCTTGATCTATTTATCTTATTTCTAATTGTATTATCTGCTGGAGCCTATTTCAGCACTTATCCCAGAGAAAACCCATACAAGTATGAGGAGAACATGCAAACATCCACACAGAAGGACCTCAGCCAGGCGCTGCTGACCACTAATCCACCCTGCTGCCCATCACAAGAGCAACTTCATAAACTGCAACTGTGTGTCTTGGATTATGTACAGGTGCCACAAAAACCTTTCTGGTCGGATCGATGTCAGAGATAAGTATCGTCAAGGATCAATTGCTATTCTTGAGATGTACGTTAACTTTCATCATTGAAAAAAAAAAGAAAAATTGAGCCTTATATTTTCTTGAAAATAAATCCAAAACCTTCCCAAAGATTTCAGAAATGTCTTCCAGAAAAGTAATGTGATCTTATTGTGCATATTCAAATCAGCAGTCTTAAGTTTCACATTCAAAGAGAAAAAAAAAAGAAGAAGAAAAGACATGAACTCTGCATCTTCAGTGGAAGCTGCATTTCTTCTCTGTGACACCAATTTACTGCAGGATGATGTCAGAATCCATCCCTCCACTAATCACCTGCACAAATTAAATAAAAACTCAGATCTTCATCTGTTTGTTACACTGATCTCTCTTTGCTGTTTGCCACTGTGAGGCCTAAATAGCAGCATTTCTCCCTCTATCATGTATATGAATCTGAATCATTGCTGCTGTGGTAACGTAAAGGCTGAGGGCAGACCAGGTGATGGATAGGAGCAGGATTTGTCATTGGCTGCTCTCCTCTACTCTCATTAAGCTGTAAATCTTTCACAACAACAGTGTCCACCGAGACAATAGCACAGAGGCTTTTCCTTGTTGCGACACCTCATTACTGGCGCAACAATGAAACTGAAACACTTTGTCATGACTCACAGTGACCCAGATACTTGAAACAGTTGGAAAATGTTGGATAAAACGTCAGTGAAGGGATCATACATTATCATGCATTAATGTTTTCAGCCAGGACTGTCTGATAATTCTACTCAGGAATCCACCATAAAGAGATTAAACTCTCTGAAACAATCTTGAAAATAAATAGGTCGACTGCATGGATTGCAAAGGTTATTCTTTCTTCTTCTCTTCCTTTTAGTCGTTTCCTTGTAAAGGTGTGTACTACTGAAATAAAGATATCAGATACAAAGGGTGTAATTTACAGGGTCACATGTGTTAAATGCATATGACGCTAGAATGTATTAATTTACTGAGTGCCAAATACATCTTTTAATCCAAAGCATCCTGAAAAACATTATTTCAGGTAACAAAAGCAGGATCTGCTGGTTCTTATCTGAGGTGGATTAGTTCATCTGTTTCCCTGTGATGTTTATGGTTGGAGGTTGTCAGAATTGAACTTTTTGGGAACTCTTCATGGATTAACAATGAAAATCTGAGGAACATTAGGGAAGAGGAGCACCAAAGACAACAAAAGAGATGTGGTAAGTTAAAAGAAAAAAAAAAAAATCCAGTCCCTGACTGCAACAGAGCCCGGGCTGGACAATTCAACTCACTTCTCAGAGGTCGCGTGCTCCTGTGAGTGTGGCAGGTTTGGAGTAGAACATCAGCATCATTGCTTTAGTGTTTAAATAGACTCACTTTCTGTAGTCTTGCTGCAAAGAGGAAAAATGTTGCCAAGGCATGTTTCATGACTTAGAAAGATTTCTGAATGTTGTGCTCTGTCTGAACCCAGTGACCCTCTTGCTGTCAGTTTAAGAGTGAGAGCTTCGTTCTTCACCGAAAAGCACAGAAAGAAGCTCTTTACATATTTTTTTTCTGCCAAAAAATGACTGTGTAACTGAAACCACAATACTTAAACACATGTTCCTTCAGTGATTGACCCATCTACACAAAACACTCAAGAATAAAACTAATTTAGGATTACTATTTAGGACCAGAAATTCCTTCCAGATAGTAGATCCCATCATGGATCTACTATAACTTTTTTTTTTTTTTTTGCATTTCATTTGACTTTTCTACCTTTCTTTTTTAAAAAATCTATACATGTATTTATGACCTATTCATTTAATAAAACAATCAAGTTTCCCTTATTCTGTGAGATGTGGGGATAGTTTGATGTTGTTTAAAAGAACACAAATGACTTAATGTCAGACATTTTAATAAGGAAATGCGTACACACAAAACTGTTTGCCTTTGGTTTGCAGAGTCCATCAACCGAAACAGGCGAAACACTTTAAAAAAATAAAGAAAAGAAAAGATAAACACTGACATCTGGCGGTCATAATAAGTACTGCAGCAAGTCAAATACTGCTCATTGAAGTCAGGTTGGCCTTCGTCCTCTGGCTCAAACGTTAGGGTCTTCGGACGGGCCCTTTTGCGACAACACCAGTTTTTTCTTTCACATTTACACTGCAAAAAATCCATATCAGACAGACCCACTGCTTGTTTTGGATGTTTCCCTGCTCCAGCACATCAGTCTCAAATTACTGGGTCATTGACAGATGTATGCAGACCTTGATAAAGAACTGATGAGGTGACAGATAATTGAAAAAAACTTAGGTGGGAGATGCATCTTTCTGATGACAGCTTTGGGCCAATGACAACTTTTGGACAATGGACATGGATGGTGTGATGCGCAAGAAGTTTTCAGATCACATACTGAAGTAAATCATCAAAACACCAATTTAAAAAGAAAAATGCTTTAGAAGAAGATGGGTTGTGTGTGTATACATCCACCCCTTTCCCACACTTGCTTTTTCCTGATTTAAAATTTTCCTTATTTTCCCCCTTGGGGGATTAATAAAGTATTTTTTTTTTTTATTCAATTCTGCTGGAGCCTATCCCAGCCATCTTCAGGTGAAAGGCAGGGGTACACACCGGACAGGTTGTCAACCCATTCGCAGGGCCACAGACAAACAACCACACGTGCACACTTCACACCTACAGGTAATATAGAGGCAGCAATTAACCTGACACACAGGTTTCTGGACAGTGAGAGAAAGCCAGAGTACCTGCAGAAAACCCACATAACCACGGGGAGAACATGCAAACTCCACACAGAGTCCCCTACTTGGTTTTTCTAAATAAATTAATAATTAAATATATGGAAGTACAGTATTTATATTTACAGTATTTAACACTGAAAGTATTGTTGTTCCATTGTTATACATGAGACTGAAGCAGTGTGTAAATGGTATTGTACTGTGGAAACTGTTGGAGTCGCAGCCTGTTTGAAACATTTCACACCCACTTTTTCAGACTGAAGAGGAAACAAATTCATCATGTAAAAATCCTTTCATTAGTTTTTTTTTCGTAATCTTAGATTTTTGGTTAATTTTGATTCTATTGAACATTTATTAAACTAAATTTGTGTAAAACCGTCAGAGGGAAAACCACTGTTTGGTTCCATCCCTGCACAATAATGTGAGTTTCCCCAGGGATAAATATAAAGACGATTCTATTACATTCTGTTACGTTATAGTACTCCAGGTAATGTACTAAGGTATACCTTTATCATATCTTTATCCATCCATACATCCATACATCCATTATCTATGCCCGTTTAATCCTCTGCAGGGTCACGGGGATCTGCTGGAGCCTATCCCAGCTCTCTTCGGGTGAAAGGCAGGGGTCCACCCTGGGCAGGTCGCCAGTCCATCGCAGTATCATATCTTTAATTATACTAAAAATGACATTCTGAACGGCACAACCCTCGGCCAGACGTACGTACCTGTCAGGCTGAGCTCAGGGAGTTTTTAACCTACACTACAGCTGTCGTCACGCATTGACGTCATCCTCTTAATAGTGACTGCTGTTATCAAGATGGCGCTGCGTCCTGGATCTGGGGGAGGCAGCAGGTATTTTAGCTTTTTAAAATAGATTGTTGGTTCAAGAGAAAATTTCTTTATGAAACGTTTATCTCTGCCCGCCGTGCAGCCTCACTTGTGGCGCTCAGAGGCGCCTCTGACATCGCGGTGGAGGCTGTTTGTGTTGTGTAGACAGTGATGTGATGAGATGGCTGGTTGTCAGGTGTCACAGCTAACGTTAGCTGGCTGGATGTGGTCAAAATAGACAAAAACAACGCCATACAGTTAAAATATTTACTCAGAGAAACCTTTAATTGCGAACTATGAGTTATTATGCCCGAATGTTTACGTAATTCGCTGATATGACTCATTATTTATGCAAGAGTTGCATATTAATCCGTTGTAGCATTGTCTAAAACGTAGCTAACTACAAGTATGTGGACCGGCCTGTGGGGGCTGGTTTGTCTCTTTTATATTATCTTTCATGGAAATATTCACTGTCATTGGTACACGTTGAGTATTTAAAGCTGACAAAGTAGACAGGGCTTAAAGATATTCAAAAATCAGCTGTAATAGGTGAACTTTTCAGTTACAACCGAGCAGCTGGATGATCTTGGACAGGACATGTCACAGCTTCTCTTCAGGAGTCACACTGCTTTTTAAAAAATAACTCTTTGTTAAATCACGTACAGAACCTCTTTGATGCATTCATAATCCCAAATAGCGGCAATCGTTAATAGTATAGTGTGGCACCTTCTTAAAACAAGACTACCCTCATTATTGTTTCATTAGATGACTGGAGCAGCTTGAATAATAAATATGCTCTGGCTACAATCATCTCAACTATCCAGGTGATACTGATCCTACAGGTGAAACTAAAACCCTCAGGACTGGAAAAGAGCACCCTGATGCTACTATATCAGCCTTATTTAGTAGATGGGCACAACATCAGCATAGGTTTTACAAAAAATTGAGAAATATTTGTTTTCCCTTAAAAATTCTCCAAAGAAATGTGTGATTAATGTTTAAATGTGTGTGTATCTACTTGTACTGAATTTATGTCTGAGGAAGTGTCAGCTTACTGTATAATTTTTTGTATGTGTGGCTGGCTGGCTACAGGGGATTATCACTATCTGTAAAAAAAAAAAAATACAGCAAGGGGAAACTAACAGATATGTTAACATTTTTTAAATTTCTTTAAAAAATGTAAAAGTTGACTCACTTGTAGAGAGAGACTTCTGGATTTAATCTATCAGTATAATCAGTCAAGGCTCTCATGGTATTTCCCCCCCCACTGTAACATGACAAATATGCATTAAATCCATGCTGTCATATGATGACAGCTGCATGCAACAGACCATGTGATGACAACATTTGCCAGACATTAGTCGTTTTTACTCTGTTTTTCTCTTAAAAGATGATTTTAAGTTCTTGTGTTTTCTGATTTTTAGTTTTACCTGTGACTTTGACTGAAGCCCTGCTTTCTGTCCCAAAGCCTTCAAAACAGTGTGGCTGTTTGGAAATTACAGGCCTTTTTGTGAGGCTGCCTGGTGTCCACAGCTGCTGTAGCTGCTTATCTCCTCCCATGTTAATCTGATGAGCCATGACCTCTTATTTGCTGCAGGAGAGCGCTGCCCTTATAAAAGCTTTTAAAGCTTACAATCTTACAGGGAGCAGATGTGAGACCCTGAAACCCTTCAGGTCAAGCATCATCACTGACGTTAACAATCATATCACAGCACTGTGCAAGGGACAACCTTGGCCTTCTGCTTGTGTTTCTTGCTTTAAGTATCTTTTAGCAGAAAGAAAAATCTGAAAATCTGTAATGTTCACTGTCATTTAAATATACAATTTTACTCCAACAAGGCCAAATTTCTTCGACAAACCAAAGGCAACTAAAAAACAAACAGTATTTTTATTATGTCACTCACATTTTGAATTTTTCATGATTAAATATAGCTGGTAGTGGGAACAGAGACCTTCCTGGCTCTGTCTTCTGTTTGTCTCTGCTTCATTGGCTCCAGCCTCCAGAACTGAGTTTTAATAAGTAATTTGTCAAATAGCTGAAGGCCTGTGTGGATTGGCACCATTAAGGGGAAGAGTTGGCAGACTTGTAAAGATTTCCTCTGATTATTTCATTATAACAGATGTCAAGTTGCCTGCGGAACCTAAACTACGGAACGCCTGTTTACGTTGTTTCCTCATATTTATCTGCTCTGATTGTTGTTGCAGCTATTTTTTGAATATTTAAAAGGAGCTCAGAATCTTACAAAGCAGCACTTAATATACAACAAAATGAACCTAAACTGAATAACAAGGTGAAAAGGTTGGTCTGATTTTGTACGTAAGCAGCATCTTCAAAAGAAAAAAACAAAAGGTTTCACATCTGTTTGGAGTTGTTCTCTCCAGCTTGTGCGCTTGTCCAATAATTTTGGATATTAGAGGATTGTTTTCTCAGTTATGATAGCAATGATCAAAAATAATCATCCACCACACTTTCATGCACAGGAGGAGGCATTGTTCTTTGTTGCAACAGCCACAATACTGCTTCTGTATCTTGCGTCATCTTTACCTAAGCCTAATGTTACATCTCACAAAGTTTTTCTTCTTTATTCTTCATTTTAGCTTTATGTATCCTGTCGGAGGGGGCTTGGGACCACCACAAGGTGAGTCCTTCTGCATTCAGCAATACATTCACCCAGACGGTTAATATTTTAATATGTTTAACTGGGTTTATTTTAACAAAAGTAAAATTACATGGAATATTTTTGTATTTAAATGTGATTGGTTAATTGGTACATACACACATTGAGAATATAATAAGATGTAGGATAAAATTTTCTATTTTAGAAAAATATCAGTCAGGTTCTTAAATTCTTTTTAATCTAAATGCAAATTGAGATTGAAAATCATGTTTCCTAACCAGTAAAAGAAGAGTTCACATTGTCACAATTTAGCACAGTGATTGCTGTATGCAGTTTTACTGATTGTGCATAAATTCAGAACTTGTACAGGATAAGTGTTGTCATAAAGGGCAACGTGTGCCTACTTTGTTCTTGTTTGGTTTTTTGCACCTTAAAGCCACTATATGTGGCCATACCACTTCAGACCACATGGGGGCAGCATATAACAAGAAAGCTCATAGGATACATGGGATATATTATGTGAGGTAGGCTGGTTAGTTACACACTGAAAACTGAATTCATTTGTGCATTTCAAACCATCCATATACTTTTTGCAAACTGCAGACTGCAATTGTTTGCATTGAACATTTTTTCAGCATGAGTATCATTAGTAGTATGTGGATTTGAAAATGGCCCATGTGTCGACCCCTGGTGTAAGACATAATGCACCTCTGTTGGGGCAAAGTGTTATTACAAGACATGGTGCACTGTCCGCAATCATTAGCGCCATATTGTCTGTGGCTCTGTTTTCAACACAGCAGAGCTGTATGACACTGTGTAGTCAGAAATGGTATTGCTACATAGAATAGTTTAAAGGGAGACGTCTTATTCACCTTTTCAAGAGGAGACACAATTTCCTGAGTTCAATTAAAATGTTTGGGACATTCTTTTGACAAAATACCACAGAGATACAGTTCAGCCATTCCTTTTTCAATAGCTTTTTAGAGCTCTGTTCACAGCAGCCAGGTGGGAGGAGTGAGCCACTTGACTTAACTCCACCCCTCTGCTCTGCAGCATCTTTTAAAATCAGATTTGCACTACTTATTTCAGACTCTGGCTGCTCAATTGACAATATTCACTGAGATCACACATCCAGGTATTTTGACTCAACGTCGCTATGTTGCGCGTCAAGCTCCATAGTACAGTACCAGTTCTTCATTTATTCTTACAAGCATTAGTTGTCAGAAATGGATGAAATTTATCAGGTGACTACACCCAAACTGCAGCAGAAGGAAAAAGGAAGAAGCAGAAATACGTGGAAACGCTTGATGCCCAGTTTAAAATCTGCAGGGTCACTTACCTTCGCATAGACCGTATCTTCGTCTCCTGAATCACACATCTTCCACCACCACTTCTTCTGCGAACTTCTCAATTTATAGGCCCACCGCAAGTTCTTCTTCTGCGACTTATAAATTTATTGGCGGCGTTACAATGCGTACCGCCACCCAATTCGCCAGAATTGTAAGGAGATGCAACATTCACAAGGTAAACAGCCTGGAGGTGACGCCGAGTCAAAAGCTGAAAAAAATATTCGTGGCAGCCAAAATTTATTCGTGGCAGGCCGCCACGAATAAATGAACGTGTGGGAAACATCGACTCTCTCTCTACAGGTTTCTAAATGGGATCCTTTTACTTTCAAATGTTGATCACCTCATTGAGTCTAAAAACAACTCTGATCAGATCTTAATGTTTACTGAATGAAATAAATACTGTATTAAGTAAATTAAATAGGCTCGGCAGTGATGTCCGTCAACAGTAATTTTTCCTGATTTGATTTAAGAAATATTAAATTGAGAACCAAAACTATACTCACACAAGGTATGACTCTTCGACGAAATGGTGAGAACACACTAGACTAATTCGTAGGAAGGAAATCTTTATGGTTTTCTCGCGCGATCCATGGTTCTCACTGCTGAGTTCTCAAGTCTTCGATGCGTCATGTACTCCAATGTTAGGGGTCTCATCTGCTCTTGCAACCATGAACAATGAATCTATGTGGCAATTTAGCAACTTTAATGGTGATTCCAGACTTAAAAGGCTTGATTTAGTGCAGAATGCAAATAACACTCTCACTGCACACTGCTATGTGTATTTCTAAATTACCCGCTAGATGCACATCATAGTGGAAGGCTTGTTGTGAGATCATGTGAATACTATCTATAACTTGACAGGGTCATGTTATCTTAGAGTCTCTCCTTCTTTTTTTCTCAAGAACAGTTTAGCATTCTATCAAACCATTAGGCGCATGAATAAGCATGTTAGTTTTCATACCTTTGTTGTACTTTCTGTTCTCAGTATTGTGTACTACAAGCCTTATACCTTCATTTAGCTGTGCATGTTGTTTTTATTTACAGTAGGCTGTTGACTATGGCTTCACTCACACCTCCGATAAGCTATTCACACATCACTGACACAAGCATCCCTTTGGGGTCGTTCCATTCTCCCATTAGCTATATCATTCCAGTCAGACAAATTAGAATGTGAGCAACCTCCTAAGCATGCCATTTATTCAGCTCTAACACGGTGAATCATTTGGAGTCTGCAGCAGGAGCTGGCTTCTCAGCTGTAGTTGTCAGATTACACAGCATCCGAGAAAATAAACACACACTTTTATTATTTATTACCCTCACCCCTTTCCAAACTGTCACAGTATAAACCAGAAAAACAGATTTGGTTGTTGGGCCTGCAGCTTTTTTTCAGCTGCCCAGAAAATTGATTTGCAATTTTGCATCATGTTCGTACTCTGGATTTATTTATTTATTTTTTTTTCCAATTTCATACTTGTACCATGTTGTACTATGTGTAGTTTAAATTAAATCAGCTGTCAGGTTTCAGATAGTTGAATACCTTGCAATATCCACAGCAATCCATAAGAGTGTTTGTGTGTGTTTGGTGGCAGGAATGGTACCCATGCAGCAACAGCAGGCTCAGCAACAGCAGGGCTTTCCTATGGTTCCTGTCATGCAGCCCAACATGCAGGGCATGATGGGAATGACTTTTGGGGGACAGATGCCCCCAGGTGCCATTCCTATGCAGGTGAGCTTCAGACTCTGTATGGACCGTGTGCTTCATCTGTTTGTATGTGTTTTACATGGAATTAATAGCTCTGTGTTTTAATTGTCTTTGGCAAATACTGTAATGGGTTTTCTGATAAACTATAAAGTAATAAAGACATTTCTGTATCGATTTAACACTTTTCATTCAAGCAGATTTAGAGCTCCTTATCTGCCCATTTAATTCCACATTAATGTCTTCTCAAACTGTTTTCTACATCAGCACATTTACAAGAATTTATTGCAGCCTGGTGGTTTAATCCATTAAAATCATTCTGCTTCTCCTCAGTGAGATAATTTAATATGAAGTAAAAGGAGTGTGACAGTAGCAAATGCTAATGAGATTTTCCTGATCTGCTTTTTATATGATCTTTGGTGGGTTTTAACAGGGCGGAATGGCGATTGGGATGCAGACCCCCGGGATGCAGTTCTTGGGTCAGCCACAGTTCATGGGCATGAGACCCGCTGGACCCCAGTACACTGCTGACATGCAGAAACAAATGGCTGAAGAGCACCAGTGAGTCATTTGTACTGCCATAGCAATTTTTTTCTCTCTGTGTGTTAACAAGTATGTGTGTTCATATCAATTAAACATATGTTTAAAGGCTAAAAACTCAAAGCACTGTTGTTTAAGAGCAAAATAAATGTCAGGCTGCTTTTAGTCACAGCAGTGTCATGGCCAGTTGTCCCACCACTTGAGTTCAAGGTGAGATGTCTTGGTAGGTTTTGGATGAGCTGCCGCTTGCATGCTGTCTTGTACGATTTTACTGTTTCTACATGTTTAGGTCGGCCAAATGCAATATTGGAAGTGTGCAAAGGGTGGTAATAGATCTAATTCAGGCTTTTTTTTTTTTTTTTTTGGTTCATGTAAGAATTCAACTGTTCAGTAGAGCTATTTATGAGGCTGTTTTTGAAACCCCCACTTTACAATGATGACAACCTTTTGCCAAAAAAAACAGAAAAGATTTGGGCTGGGCAACGATTAAAATTTTTAATTGCCATTAATCACACAATTTCCCTGATTAATCACATTGTAAACCCAAAATCAAATAATGAATTGAAAAGTAGTGTAAAGTGCACTTTTATTTAAATGTTCTGCTGCTATATGAACTAAAGTGCCATAACATTTGTTGTTCAACACTTTTAACATCAGCACTTGTCAGTAACACATATTTAGTGTAAGTTTCATCTTAAAAAATTGTAAAATAAAATAAAGCTTATAGCCATTGCCAGGGCATTAATGTCATCCTATTTTTTATGAAAAATAAAAAAAGTCTACCAACAAAATCCTGAGCCACAATCAAACATTAAAACAGGCGATTTCTGAGGTAACAGCAGAAACTTTTAACGGGGAGGTCAACTTGGCAGTGGTTACAAATCCTCTGTCTATAGAACTATAAAAGGAAAATGTCCATGTTAAAGTTACGTAACTTCACCGTCTCCATGTCTGTTTTAGCTTTTCTGCATGTTTTTCTGTCAATTGTCTTCCAGTTCCACAGCAGCCAGCAACAGACTTTTCAAAACAAAAGCATGTGAACAACATACGTTAATGCCGCGATAAAATAAATGTTAGCTTTAAAAATTAATGAGTCAATGTGATAATAACGCGTAATATTGCCCAGCCCTAGAAAAAAATAAAAAAACATTTTGTCGAGACATTGATAGTCTGCAGAGGAGTTGTTAATCTACTCACTGTCTCCACCTAGTGTCAGCAAGAGGGTGACATTTGTCATTTTGATTGAAATGTCTCAGAAAGCATGAGATAGACTGCCATGATATTTGTTCCACAGAGTTGTGTTCTACTATGGATCACATAATCCATTTGACATTCCCTTAGGCTTTCATTAAATCCCATCGGGCCTCATTCTTGATTCTTCTATGTTCAAGGTTGTTTTTATTGTCTCTTTTCATTTATATCTGAATATTATACTCCATGTCTTCTAATAATTTAATTATTAACCCAACCCTTTTTTGAAGAATAAGAGACATTTATGAGAAATAAATACAGGGATCTTTTCGGCTTTCTGTACCAAAGTTGCAGTTGATATGCCATATCAGCAGCAGCAGACCTTAATGTATTAGGGTGATTATGACAGTTATGCAACAAAGATTACAATTATTTCACATTTAAGATACATGATTAATTTCTTTTTTTATTGTGAAAAGCATGTCTATATCTTGACTAATCACTTGCAAATCTAATGACTTACTTTGTTCAAGCACTGCTTTCTGGCCTGATAATGTGGCTGCATTAAGTTTTGTTGAATTATGTCCAAGAGTCAAAAATTTAACAAAGATACTGAAACTAATTAATTAATTAATTAATTAATCAATATCTCTTTGGAGATTAATAAAATTTGAATTGAACAGAAACCTTCCAGTCTCCAAAGATGCAGGGGTTTCTGCTGTTTATTGAGCTCTTCCTGTTCTTGAACTTTATTTTTATAATTGTAAAAAAATCAGATGCTAAATGCTATCTAGATCTTTCTGTATTTTATACTTAAAAAAAAATCATTTATATGTTTTGCCTGTTAGAAAACGTCTGGAGCAGCAGCAGAAGATGTTGGAGGAGGACAGGAAAAGAAGACAGTTTGAGGAGCAGAAACAGAAGCTGAGGCTGCTAAGCAGTGTCAAACCCAAGGTGAGTATTTCCTCACATCCTATTTATCCTACTGTTTTACTGGCACCGCTCATCTCTGTAACCCTCTGGCCTCTCGACACCCAACTGCGCTTGTGCTCAGACAGGGGAAAAGAGTCGTGATGACGCCTTGGAGGCTATCAAAGGCAACTTGGACGGCTTCAGCAGAGATGCTAAAATGCACCCCACTCCATCGTCGCAGACCAAGAAGCCAGGTACTTTCACTTTAACTCTTTTAGTTGTAATCCTTCCCATTTTTCATGATGATCTTCTCTGTAGTTTTTCTGAAGTGGCTCAGTTGAAGAATGGTGACCAGAGTAAATAATACAGGTCAGCACGAGGACTGTCCAGCTGGCAGCCACGTCAGCCAAAATGTGGATTTTCCGATATTCAACACAGATTTCATCCTTTTCCTTTAAAGTGTTATTACTCCCTTATCACTCCCTTTATCTCTAAACCTGTTACTTATTATTTTTTAGAAGTGTGTTACTGTTTGTGTTCAGTACAGTGTTTGTGAAACTCATTGTTAACCATCTTAACATTATACTGTTAGAATTGTAGATTGCTTTAACTTACATACATATATCCCTGTGCATTAAAAAAAAATTGTAGGCATGCATTTATCAACCATACCCTGACATAATAATTTGATTTAGAGCAGCATTTCTCAACCTGTAAACTTTTTTTGCTGCAGTATGAGTCACAGGTCTCAGATCTGAATTAGATAAATTCTAACAGACTGATTTTGACTATTAAAACTTTTGAACCTTTATATTTGGATAATTCTATTTCCTGTAACCTGAGTGCATCTGTTCTGTCTCATCAGTCATTTCAAGACCCTTCAGATATGATTTTTCTTTCCCAAGTTAGAAAGTTCTGGCCTCCATCCATTATACCAATAAAATTTGCACAAAGATGCAGTTTTAAAAATTGATTTGACTGATATTAATATTGAATGAGTACTTATGTTAATCTGAACATTATCCACAGTAATGACTTTGTGTCAGGATTTTATTTGAGTTTGCAGCTCTACAATTTTCAGTCTCCCACAAAATAATCATTAGGCCACTTTTGCTCCGTGCAGCACTTAATTCATTTCCTTTGTGGTGTGTGTTGTGTTGTGCCATCATCATTATTTCTTCATTTTTGCAGACTCATCGCCATCACACCCGCCTGTTACCACTCACTCCCTCCCCCCAGCTTTGTCCGAGGATAATGACGAGTTTAGTGACTTTCAGGGGCCTGTAGACGGCCCCGCCTCTTTCCCTACACCCCCCTCCTCTTCCTCCACCTTCAGCCTCTCCTGTCAGGCCCACGTTCAGCCTTCATCCTCTCCCTCCAAAGGTTTTTCTCAGGATGATGATGAGTTTAGTGACTTTGTTCAGGGACCTGTAAACGCTTTCCCTTCCTCCAACTTCCACCTCTCCTCTGAGGCCCAAGTCCAACCAACATTCCCTTCCTCACAATCCCTCCCTGCCTCTGTGTCCATTTCCACTGCCACTCAACACTCTGCTGTCAACACCAGCTCCCAATCTACGTCGCAAGGTAACTCGTCTTTGTCTTTGTTGACACCTGTCCTCTTATCCCTGTAATATACCCTCAAATGTTTTCACGTAGTTTGTGTTCAGCTGCCTTTATGCTGACACATCAGAATCTTAGCAGCACCTCCAGATATTGCATCGATCTTGGCCTGCGTTGTAATGTGAGAGCATGCCAGCACAGCAGATGGTCTTATAAACATACTTTAAACTATTAGAGCTATCAAAAATATTTATTAAAAAAAAAGGATGCTAAGTAAATGAAAAACTCAGCATACTTTATTAGTTTAAATGGAGAATGGCTCACAATAGATTGTATCCATGTAGTAGCTTAATCAGCCATCAATCATTTATATAATCATGGATTCATGCATTGATTGAAGACTGTATTCGTCATGTGTCATTTTTAATTTTGTTGTGAGCAGCTGCTCTGTGATAGCTCTCAGCGTTTAAACTGTGAATGACAGAACACAGAATTGAGCTCATGTCCAGAGAAGAAGAGCAGCGAGCCCTTTGTCTGATACCATCCATTGTTTTTGAATGTTTCTGATTGGATAGCTGATGGATTGATTACTACTGACAGAGGAGACTTAAGCAAGTTTTTTTTCACCTCATTTTTTTTGGCCATTTGATCCTTTTTTTCTTATCAGAGCAGCAAGTGGTGTTAGAAAATTAACTTTCAAAAAGTTATTTGTGTGAAAATTAATTTAAAACATCTGAATCAAACTAAATCAAACGGAGTCATAGATTAAAATTATTTCCAGGGTGCAAAGTTTTATGCATTTGTGGACATATTACATTATATCTTCCCATTTTACTGCGACCAGTGAGTAAGTGTAGTAGATGCATAACTCTGCATTCACATTTGTGTGAAAGCAGATGGAAGCCTTTATAGTTTGATTGCGCTACTAGATGCCTCAAGCTTAATTTGGAAGAATCAATAGTTGCTTCTAGTTGCATAGATAAACATAATTGACTGTAGAACCATTTGCTTTGCTTTAACTGGAGTATACCGAATTACAGATTTTGACTAGCAGGGATGTATAACTTTCCAAAAAGGTAGAATCTGGACTGTGCTAAAGAAACTTATTCCTCATTCACCCCTCCAGGGCCCTCACTGGAAGAAAAGCTGTTCTCCTCGTGCGATCTTACTGCTGATAAATCAGCCCAGATTAGCTTTAAATCCAAGCAGAATTTGGCTCAAATGGCTCCTAAAGCTAAGGTTTCATCTCAGTTTCCAACCAGCCCTAAAGCAAGGAATTGGGCTGCAGCCTCTGAGGACTTGAGTTCCGTCTTCATCTCAGAAAAGCCTCAGGAAACCTCAGCCACGGCACCCAGCCACCCCCCATCAGCTGCTGGAGCGTCTCCTCAAACCAGTAGTGACAGTGGTGAGAGAAGTGCCTGCTTATTGGACTTGATAGCTTCTTCTTCTCTCCTCGCTTTACTGCAACATTAACACAAAATTAAGATGATAGTTTTCTTTCTCTCCTGGAGAATCATTTTCATTCGTTCTAACCCCGATGACTATCCCAGATTCTCTCCCAGATTCTTGGCTGGGCATAATGCTGTTACAACTTGTATGCCATTAAATAAAATGAAACTGGTATTTGCTTTATTTCTGAACTTGAGGTATCTTTCCTGTTGTCTGTACATGCTCTCTTACATCTCTGTTCTTACTCCTGCCTACTTTGTGCCTCTGTTAGCAGGGCTGTCTCATATTGATACCCTCTGCTTGCATTGTGGAGATGGACTGTGTCTGTCAAGGTCCTTGGGTGATACCTGCTGACTAAATAAGCTGCTGTCTGTTGCCTCACTGTGTAACACCCTTTGAGAATGACCTCTGGTGCATGCTGACTGCTTTGGTTTAACAGGGATGCGCATGGATTGGCAGATACCACTAGGGCCCAAGACCATCTAAGGCTGATTGTGCATGCTACTCCGCTACTCCTTTGTGCTGTTATTTGTTTGTCTGTGTCCGTGTCCTCCATGTCATCGGGGGAAATGTATTCACTCATCCTGGAGACCAGGGAGATTTGTTGTAACATTCATTTAACTACCCAAGACTGATGAAAGAGGCTGACTGGCTAAACACATGGACTCAAAATGAGACAGTTTTACTGAAATGTTTTGTGCGTAAAGGAAAAAAAAAATGAGGTCACTTTGAGCATTTCAATTAGAAATTTTCTCACTTTTTTCTTACAAGGCAGTCTCTGTGCTTCTCTCTCCTTGAAGCTGGAAATTGCCCACAGACTGATTTATTGCTGTCTGGTGTGGCAGGACGCCTGTGATTCAGTGCAAAGCAGCGTTACATCTGCACCAGATGTCAAGTGTATGAATTTGTTGAGTTCGATACAAGCGGGCTCAGCTGCCAAGAGGCTTGGACAAGACTTTTGTCCTAACAGTTGTCTGGCTGTCTGTGTGTCTGTGTGTGTGTGTGTGTGTGTGTGTGTGTGGGTCTGCCTATGACAGCAGGTGCTGGTGTGTACCCACAACAAGAGCACATCCAGTCCATGCTGCCAGCCTGGATTTACAATGACAGCCTCGTCCCAGGTAAACATTTACTCATGAATACAGCGAGTGAAATGTATTAAATAATATTTGGCTTTGTTGTAAATAAATGCTGTTTCATTTATTCATGGTGTAAATTAGTATTCAACAGATTATATTTTCTGTTTTTCCTCTCCTTTAGAAATGTTTAAAAAGGTCCTTGAAATCACAATGACTCCAGCAGGAATAGACACAGCCAAGCTCTACCCAATATTAATGTCATCAGGTCTTCCCAGAGAAGCTCTCGGACAAATCTGGGCTTCAGCCAACCGCACAACACCTGGCATGCTGACCAAAGAGGAGCTTTACACTGTACTTGCGCTAATTGGTGTAGCACAGGTAAACACTGGCATCAAAACAAATTATCCACTTAGAATGACTTCACAAATCATCCCCCTCAGCTTCCACTGCCTCATCATATATTCCATGCTGAAATTAGATGGGTTTAGCTAGAAACACAGATAAAAAGAAGCAGTGTTCTGAATCAGCCCACGGCTTGTGAAGCGTTATAAGCCCAGTACACGGCTGAGTCCCCATCAGCTGAGTTTGCCAGGAGGTTTCTTATCTTCCTCAGCCTGGGCTTGTCACCACCCCTCATGGGAGGATGCAAATCTGCAGGCAGCTCACGAAACACTGCATGCCACTGCTTCCATGCGGGGAATAATAAGACACCTTTGGTGATGTAAATCTTCCAGAGCCTTAAAACAGCAGGAAACCTGGGTGGATTCTCTTGAGCCTGTCGGTGACATTTGTTAAAAGCAGCTCGACTGTGTTGGCCAATTTCAAATGAACATCAGTCCCTCTTCATAATCATGCTACTGAATTAAATACAAGCGGCTGTGCTCGGAAACTGCTCGTGATTTAACGGATCAACCGAAGAAATAAATGAGCTTCGTGTTGTCTGCAGCATTGTAACAGAAAGAAATTATGAAATGTAAAAGTACATTTTTTAAACGACAGGGAAAAAGCACTTCTCGGACATGAAATGGGCATCAATTCAGTGTGCTTTTCAGGACCAGCAGAGCTTAGTGGAACTACACTGTATAAACAGAGTATAATCATTAGTACATCATGTTTTTTTTTTCTTCATTTTATTTGTTGGCAATAAGAAAAAACATCTTCCTTTGTTTCAGAATGGCCTTCCAGCAATGAATGTGGAAATTCTTGGTCAGTTTCCCTCGCCACCTGTGCCCAATTTGCCGGCCCTGGCTATGGCCATGGCCCCCGTTATGCCCCAGCACCAGCAGCCCATGATGGCCCAGCCCCCTGTCTCCATGCCCATGCCCACACCAACACCACCAGTCATGCCCATGACACCCGCAGCTCCAGCTCAGCCACCTACAAACACAAATTTCATTGCCACATTCCCCCTTGCACAGGTAACAGCCAATCTTCTTTTTTATTAGTTTGCCATACTTGCTCATATCACACATCTTACTCACTAAAAAAACCTCTTGTGTAGGCAACCAAAACCGATGATGATGACTTCCAGGACTTCCAGGAGGCTCCAAAGGCAGGAGCAGGAGACCAGGCCTTCACTGACTTCCAGGGCGAATCAGGAGCAAGTTTCCCAAGCACCACTGCACTTCAACACCAAAACAGGTACATGGTATCTTATCAATCTAAAGGATTTTTGACCTCTAATAAAAAGTTTTTTTATTCTATCTCGTATAGCAATGACTTAAATAGCTGATGTGGCTCTAATGCTGAGTTTACCACACTAGAAATACTGCATGTTCAGTGTTCCTCCATGCACAGCATAAACTTTTCAAAAGAAGAGATGCATTTTCAGTAGTAATCATCTGGTATTCAGCCCCTGATGGTTATTTATAGCTGAGCTATTCTGCATGATAATTGTGTCTCTCATTGTCTGTCTCACAGTCAGAAACACTGTCTTAATATCATGTAATAACCTCCTCAGAATAGCAATGAGTTTGGGTCATCTCTTCATAAATTCATTTTGGGGGACAGAAGATAAGCTCATCTCTTTATCATCCTTTCCAAGAGACTCTTCCTTTAGTGAGGGAGCTGAAATGTAATTATTGGCAAAAAGACAGAGAGGAAGCAGAATCAATGTGTATCACATCTGAGTGGCCCCTGCATTTTTAATTCTCTTCTATTTTTCCACTGAAACACAAACTCATGACTATCTCTGCAAAACATTGAGAATTTCCCACAGTAGGAGATTGTTGTGTAATTAAATGAGGGTCTATAAAGCTTCTGTTGGGTTGCCGGACAGAACAGGCAGCCATGCTTTACTGTCAGATTTTTTTGGAAAAAGGACAGGGGAAAAAAACCTAGCTCCATCCAGAGGTAACAAAATCTGCCTCTAGCACCTCGATCACAAACATAACAAAGGACTATTAAAACTGAGCTGCATCTTTCTTGGCTGGCACTGTAAGTTTGCTGGAGTATACATTCAATCCTGTGACAATCTGGGGTGTGCATGTGCTTGCAAAGTAAACCAAAAAATAAACACGTGTTTATATGCTCTTGAACTAAACTAAAATAATCTGTGACTGGCTATATTGTTGTTTGCAGCAAATATGCATTAAATCATTTTTGATCTCATATATGCCTGTACCTTTTCCAGCAGTACTACAGGACTGCAGCAAACTTAGAACTGAAGTTATGCTGTTAACTACCAACTAACAACTGCTGTTAACTCGCTCTCTTTCCTCACTCTTCAAAATGATAAATGACAGCTATGTGCTGTTAGTGATAAATGTAAGACAGCAGAAAGTTAGAAAACATGGCCCTGTTTTTAATCACGTAACTGCTGGTAAAAAATGAAACTAAAATCTAATGAGAAAAGCTGTTACCCTCCAAATGTTCCATCGGCTAAAGCAGCTTATGGAGATTAAATTCTGCTACTGAACTTTACTCATTTTGATATCTGGCCATACCTTTTGTGTCCTTGCAGCACACCTGCCATGCTGACTCCAGTGTCAGGTTCCTCCTCCTCTGTTGCAGCCTCAGATAAGTACGCTGTGTTCAAGCAGCTGTCTGTGGATCAGCCTGCAGAGCCAACACCCCCCGCCTCAGGTACCTTCTCTCCCTCATGTAGGGTGTACATAAACATTTTCTTCCCTCTACATGAAATGTTCATTTCAGCTAAAGCCTCAGAAAATTCTTCTTGCCACAAACTTTCTGGTTATGACACACTTCACTTTTCCTACACCTGAAATATGAAGCTACTTTCCTGAAGGTCATTGCTGCATTTTTTTCTTGAATTTTGCTGAGGACAAAATCAAAATTCAAATAGAGATAAGACAAATTCTGTGACGCTGCTGTGATGGCGCTGTCAGTTCAATAGATATGTCTTTCACCTCTTAACAAACTTCTTCCTTAGTTAATAAGAATGGTTGGTTTGCCATGGCAGACTCCATTAAGACATCATCGACCTATTAGATTAAATGCATTTCTTGATCAATGTATTTATTGTTTGTAATTGTTTTCTTCTTTATTTGTTCTGGCCCAGACATTGGAGACAAATACAGTGTATTCAGACAGTTAGAACAACCTGCTGACAAGAAACCAGTTGGTAAGAAAGTTACATACCATTTCTTGCTCATCCACATCTGTGTTGCCAGCTCGTGTGCTGCCAGCTGCCAGTGAGAGTTCACAGAGTGGACGTAGAGATTTCACACCCTCATCGAGAAACAAATCCCCTCTGTGGTTTGAGCTTTGTAAAGAGCGTGAGGTCAGGGTTAAATGTCGTCAGGTTAAACATTTTGTTTTAACTTCGGTAAAGCTGTCAGGTCATCACAATACCCTTGCACCATGTTTGCGCTGTGCCTTGTTTTGTGAGCCTCCAGTGTTAATCCAAGTGTGCTTCCCACCCCTTTGTCATTAGAACAGTATCTGATGGGGGCAGCTCTTACAACTCCAGTAAGTCTTGCTTTGCAGTGACCTTTCTTTGACATTGTCAGGCTCCATCCTCCCTAATGAGCCCATTAGTTATCTCTTTTCCATCGTACACCAGTGGTGTGAACAGATTCTCCATGCATATATTACACCATAATAGATTAACAGTCGCTGGAAGTCAGTGCATTCTAACTTTTTGCTACACGGTGTATATCGGTTTGATGTTGCATAATTTAGCAACAAAAACTGTTAAAGTTTTTTTTATAGTAAGCACTGCCTTTTCTCTTTGCCAAAAATGGCCATCTTAATTAGTGATTTCAGCTTATTGGACCCAGAGAGACAAAATAACTGGTTAATATGGACATTTTTGCAGACTTTCTCTGTAGTTCACTGCATGGTTGTGAGGATGTACACTGTGTGTTCTTAAGGCAGAGCTTTTTCTGTGCAGTGATTTGTGTCTTTCTTCAGACACTGCAGCCTACAGTTCATCACAAGACCATAAGTTTACCATTCTCAGTGGAGTGGAAGCATACTGTATCTAATCCACAAGCTCTTTCTCTTACAGGATAGTAAATTGCATTGTGTCTCTTGGACTTGAGATTTCTTTGTGTCTTTTACTAATCTTAAATCCTTTGGTTTACAGGGGAAGGATTTGCAGATTTCAAGTCTGTCAGCACTGATGATGGCTTCACAGACTTTAAAACCGCCAACAGCGTCTCTCCACTAGACCCTTCCGATCAGGCCAAGACCTTTCAACCCACCTTTTCCTCCGCTTTCCCAAACTCTCAGTCTCTACAGCAACTTCCGCCGCAGCAACAGCCAGCAGTATCTCTTTCTCAGCCCAAAAATCCTCTCAACATGGCTGACCTGGACCTTTTCTCTTCTGTGGCTCCCTCGGTTCCTGCCCCCACTGAGACAAAACCCAATACATTCGCCTCTACATCTGTGCCCCCGTCTCTAGTGCTCCTGCCTAGTGGTGCTAAACCCACAGGTGGAGGAGCAGATGATTTTGGTGACTTTGCCCTCTTTGGCTCCTCCTCTGACAACACTCAAGCTTCAGCAGCAGGAGGAGCTGCAGCAGCACCTCAGGATGACTTTGCAGACTTCATGGCATTTGGCAGTTCAGGTGGAGAGCCGAAAGTTGAGAGCAGCACAGGGCTCCAAGGGGAGACCTCCACACAGCAGCAAACTCAGCAGAGTTTAGATAAGTATGACGTATTCAAACAGCTGTCCCTGGAAGGAGGCCTTGCCTACGATGACACCAAAGAGAGTGGTGGTGGCTCCTTCTCTTCTCTCAAGAGCGACACAGACGACTTTGCCGATTTTCAGTCATCAAAGTTCTGCACAGCACTCGGGGCTTCAGAAAAGACTCTTGTGGACAAAGTAGCTGCTTTTAAACAGGCCAAGGAAGATTCTAGCTCCGTGAAGTCCCTCGACCTCCCGTCCATCGGCGGGAGCAGCGTTGGAAAGGACGACTCTGAGGACACACTCTCAGTGCAGCTGGACATGAAGCTATCAGACATGGGTGGAGACCTGAAGCATGTGATGTCAGACAGTTCTCTGGATTTGCCGGGTCTCTCAGCTCACCAGCCCCCAGCTACAGGTGAGGAACTAGTGCGTTTGCTCTGGTGAGGCTCCATACAGTCACACACAGTGTTATTTCTGAGGCTAGCCAGCTTCTCTTCTTCAGAGGAGCCACTTATGATCACCCAATGAGTAGTCAAAGTGGAAGCAATGAGGCCCTCGTTGAATTGAATATACTAAAACACTAAGGAACAAGAAACAAATAGCATATCAGATTAAGCACATCTTCATCCTACATTTCATCATTCATCTCAACATACTACATTCTTTTTTTTATATATGTCTTCACTGTCTTTTCTTTTTCTTTATGTCCGCATTCCTCTTCCTGCCTTGTATATTTTGTTATTGAAATGACAGAACACTCCTCGCCCATATCTCTGTATTTACTTACAAATGAAGAGTGCCTGCTTTTGATAAGTTGGCAGTGAGAGTACATAGACGAGATCTCTGGCTACTCTCTGTCTGATTCGGATAAACCTCGTGTTTGTTATGTCTGTGCTGTAGTGGGAGATGTTGCATTTTGGTGTACCATTTTTTTCTGTGTGAGTTTATTGCTAATGTGTTGAGCAGCACTAACAGGAGGTCCGGTGGAATACACGTCAGAACAGGAAGGTGTGAGCTTTGACGATGATCCTATTTTGTCAAATCACAGGTTTTTATACAATATACCACTTAAGTATTTAGGTTTTCCGTAAGTATTACCTGAAAGACATGTTTTTAGCTCTCGTTTGCTTAAGGCACATCAAAAAATTAAATTTGGAGCAGCTATAAATGAAATGTTTCCGTTAGTAGGAAATTTTGCATGCGGAAACCTGGAGAAGTTATTTTAATAGACATCATAACATCATATCAGGATGCAATAAATGCTTCAGACCAGAGTGCTTGAAAGTTAATGCATGCATCAGTTATTATATCACTCTGCCGTATTTCTTCTGTCCAACGTTGCCGTATTATTAGGATTGAATGTCCTTCTATTACATGAGATGTTTCAATAATAGCTTCTCTACGTTTTCTTCCCTACCTCACGTCAGTGGGAGTTTACCACAAGACTCGTTGGTTGATTGATCAAATGGAAATCAACCCAGTTTCCTCAATGATCGGGTTGTCTTTCAAGTCAGTACTTCCGTGTCCTTCTCCATCCACAGCTTATTTTTTTCACTGGGCATCTCACCTCCACGTCACATCATGGCTCGCGTTTCATGGCATTCCACACCATTCTGTGGTGTAATATAGGACTGTAAGTCATTGTTGTCAGGTAAAGTTTTTGGAGTTAAAACTCTTGTGGTTTTTGTTTTTACCCCTTGATATTAAAGCTCTGGCACTTTTCTGCATATTGAGAGCATTTAGGAAGTAGACAAAGTCTTTATCTGACAACATTCATTTATCAGTATTTAAGATGCATACAAAGTTATATCATCCAGGGAATTTCGAATTTGTTGCTCCACTTGAGGAAGGTATAAATGTAAACATCCCCACTGCCTTATTTCAGTTTCTGTGCATTGGTCAGTTTTTGGTTTGATCCAAACAAGCCCCTCTGCACTGAGAGCAAACAAACAGTTCATGGAGCTGCGACAGTTAAGCTGCTGATCAGGCAAAGACGACGCACGCTTTGACATCGATACATTCCTAAGAAACTTTATGCTCCTGTAACAGCAGTTTCCATTTCAGTCTTTTATTTTGATTTTTTAATCTGCTGTTGTTGTTCTTGGAGAGCTGCAGGACTAACCTGTTAAAAGTGTAGCAGGCCAAGCAGTTAGAACACCTCGCCAAGCTCTGCACTGTGTTTCTGGAAATGTATGTAATCTTAAAGAGACAGTATTTCTTTTGTGAGGTTCCTTTTGAATCACAAAAGGAATCGGTTCATTTTCTTTGCTTTTTATTTCTCTCTCTATGGTGTCTGTGATATCACAGCATGACTTTATCACATGTGGCTCTATGGTCTGGCTGTCTGAGAAAATATTGAAGTCAGTATTACCCTTCCTGCCTTGCTGTTTGCTGCAGTGTGCCTGCTTTTCAATTTGTGAAATTGACAAGAACATAATACAAAAAGTACTGCAATTTGGGGGGTTTTTTTATCAGAGGAAAAAATGTGTACTTACAGATTTAATAGTGTATTTTTATTACAGGAATATGATCTGTTATTTTGAAACTAGAAATATTCCTTTGGTCTTGTGATTTGCCGAGCATATTGATTAAATGTAGCCTATAGTATTTAGTAAGGTTAAAGTATTGTAGCAAGAGAAAAAGAGATACTGTCTCTTTAAGTCTGTCCTTACATCTGTGAGTGGGTGTAATGAAGTCCCTTGCTGGGATGTCAGGTGTAAGATGGCTCTTTTTGTTTTCTGTAACCCTTTGAGTGCTTGAACACGACTGCTTCACATATCTACAAGAAGCTTATGGCAGATATCGTGATCTCATTCCCTTATTTATGTATGTATTTATTTATTTATTATCCTATTTAGCAATTGACTAAACTGCAGCTAGTTCACTGTTCCTAAAGCTTTTGTATCATTAACCGTGTGATGATTTTTGCGATGCTCTGCCAGTGATTCCCCTCAGGTCCTCAAAGGGTTAATGCTTCCTGCCTTGTTCTTTGAAATATCCTATTAGCCAGGCTTTCCAAGTGTTCTGTATTCAAGACTTTTCCAAAAACACCTGTTGCTTAACATCCTAATAGTCAAAAAAGTTTTCTCATTTCCCCAGAACTACTGATTCTAGTCTGTGAATGTGCCTTCTTCTCTGGTTTCTGCTTCTTTATCCTCGGATTATCTTTGTTTTACTTCTCGCTGTTTGTTTTCTTCCTTTTCTCCTGACTCTGCATGCTCTTGTATTTAAAATGACTGAAATCTAATTTTACAAGTGTTAGTTTGACAAGCCTCTTGTAATGATAGACCTCTTTCACAGTACTTTGTGATCTCTCTCTCTCTCTCTCTACTCATGTTGTCGTAATAAATATTGCTCTTGGTATTGCTGAAACGCGTACCGTCTTATTTTTTCCCTTTCCTTCCTTGACGATTGTAATAAAGCCTGATAACACAAGGCATACAGCAATAGATCCTTGTCAATTTCACAAATTGCTATTTGTATTCGAGGTTTCTGCCATGCAAAATAGGAAGGGTTAAACAAGGTAGAAAAATGTTTGAGAGAGACTTGGCTGCTCAAGTGTTGACAAATGTGTGCAAGCTTTATAGCTGTCACTAAATATTAGTCATACAGAAAGTGATCAAAACTTAGTGAGATGCAGAGCACATGTAGTGGCAAAGAAGATTTTTTTTTTTTTTTACTGATGTTGTCAGAGCATCCGCCTCAAGACAAAATCCTTCAGATTGCATTTGGTTTAAAGAAATCAACTATGATTCTTGTCCGCAAAGCTGTTTATCACCAATGAACATAGTCAGTGTTGTCATATAGCAAGAGAAGAAGGAAAAAGGAAATGTTAGTGTTTCAGAAGGATGAATATTATTTACCTCAGGCATAAAAACAAGAGATAATTTACTGAACAGGCTCTACAGTGTGGGAGTGAGGATGGCTTTCTGCAGCATCATGGGTAGGTATATGTGCGGTGTGAGTGTGAGGATCAGAAATGTGTCGTTCTCTATGTGATCGTGCTGAAATGTTGTCGAGAATTTTTGTTTTGGAGGAGAATTTCTTTTTCCACACATATAATGTTATAAAGTCAGGGTTAAGTTAGTTTAATGGTATTACCAGAAATCAAACCCACATGTTTCTCATTTGTCAGTAAATGATCTGAGTTTTGTATGAGCTGCGTCTGACACTCTTGTGGAATTTGTGGGTCTCCAACTATTGGATTTACCACACATTGTTAAAACTTGCTGCTGACGTGCAGTATATTTACGGTATAATATTTAACATAGTATATGAAATATCTTTGCTAGCCCTCTCAGTGAGATCAACTACTGCAGGGCTTCATGCAGGACTGTGGTTCAGCCGCCATCCGTATCTGTCTTTGACACACTGACACATGCACGCACACATTTCATCGACATCCTCATGTCTTAATCCACACACAATGGGTCAGTATATAATTATGCATCGAAGGAACACTCATTGGGTTACATTGTCACCAATAAGATTTAAACAATTTTTTTCCAACAACTACTGTCATTCCTTTGAAAAAAAAAAAAAAGCACCTAAGGACAGCAAACATTTTAACGGACCTTAAATATTTCCTGTGCAAGACAGGCTCCTATTAGTACATTAAGTATTAATACAGGTAAAACTGCCAGTGACTGATAGCACCCCTCAGTGTTTCTGTGGGAAACACTGCAATAATATTGAAGCTCATCAAGACTAAAAGGTGTCAGAAATGTCTCTTTCTGAAAATAGTTTTTTTTTTCCCCAACTCTAGTAAAAACCACAGATAAGTGTTTCTTAGGGGACTTATTTGGTTTTTTGTGTTGAGTTACATGTGTAGTCATATGTTTTTGTTAAGAAATATTAATATTTCATGAAAGCAGACATTCAAAAACGGTAATCTCTCTGCCTGCTATTACTAAAGATAGATGAGTGAATGACCCTTTGAAATTCTTGAACCATGTAGAAGTGTGTGATGATAATCACTAGAAAATTCTCAGTCTTCTTCACAAGCTCGTTTTTCCCCCTCCTGTTATGACGGCATCTGTGCAATTCCTTGGAACCACTCGTAAGTCTGTGTTGTCATTACAGAAGGAGACGACATGAAATTTGACCCCTTTGGGACGTCGGCCCTCGGCAGCCTGGCCAGCTATGACTGGTCGGACCGGGATGAAAGTCTGCCCGTTGAGGTCAGAAGACCACAGGGCTCGGACGGAGCTGCCTGTCTAACTTTAGTCCCGTCACAGAGGAAGGAACTGAGCTTTGGCAGCACTGAAAACATCACAAGCAGCTCCGTAGCAAAGATCACCACCTCCTTAACCACAGAGGAAGGCTCAGGTGCAGATGACAAGTTTGAGCCCTTTGCAGATTTTGGCTCCAGTGACCAAGGCGGTGTCAATGACGAGGATGATTTTGGAGACTTTGCAAGTACTGTTTCTGAAAAGTCAGACTCACCTGCTGCCACTGCTGAGGCAGGCTCAGAAGGAAACCAAAGTGAGGCATTAGATGAGTTTGGCGCCTTCCAGGGGGACAAGCCAAAGTTTGGCAAGTCGGACTTCCTCAAAGCCAGTTCTCAGGCCAAAGTAAAGTCCAGTGAGGAGATGATCAAGAATGAGCTGGCAACCTTTGACTTGTCTGTTCAAGGTGAGTCTTCACTATGATCTTTCTACATGTAATTAGCACAAGTTACAATTGTTTTCATAAATTACTTAATTTAGATCAGTCGGTCTAGACTGGGAACAATTAATTCATTAGTAATTCATTCATGATTTTCATGCAAATGTGAAAGAACTGAGGTTCCAGTTTCTCATATGTGAATATTTGTTGCTTTTCTCTAACATTCTTGACATTGGGACATTTGAAGAGCTGATATTAGTTTCTGGGAGTGCTTCATTAGCAATTCCACACATGATTTAGGACTTATTTAATTCATTTATAGTAAGCATAATCTGTCATTTCAGTCCTAACTCAGTTGAAAATTGAATCTAATTTTCTGAAAGAAACAATAATTTTGGTTTATGTATTTAGCAAAATACTCATTTTCAAACAGTAAGGAGGTAAGTAGAAAACCTTTACATATGATAATTCTTCAGCTGAATGTGTGTTATTGTGTGACTGTCAAAGTCATTTATTAAATGTTGTAGATGACTGTTTTATTCACAAATACTTTCTGCACACAAAGAGGTGCTAGTTTTTGTATTTTGAGTAAATTTCCTTCTTTTTAAGAGAAACCTGGACTGAAGGCTCTTTGGCTGTTAAATTGGTCCTTGAGCTTCATATGCCACCCCAACTCTGCTCACTGAGTCCATCAGATCTGTAGTAAAGCCGGCAGACATTAGATGGTATTGTTAAAATGATGGCACTGATGTCTGAGATAGATTAGCAGAAGCCAACAAATCCAAGAGCAGAAATTAACCATATCCACTTTAGGGCTGTTCACTCTTCTTTTGCTGTTTGTTGGTGTTGCATTCAACAAATAATTAATTACAGTTTCCTGCTCCATGGTGAAAGCCCCACAGATTCATACCCTGGTGAAACTGGAATTTTCCCCTTGGGGGATCAATAAAATGTATTTTATCTTATTTAACATGTGTGAAGAAGAGGGATTTACTAAGTCCTCTTTGCTATACAAACCAGTAATCTTATCACGGTGATGCTTTGTGCTGCTCTAAGTGGCCATGGGGAAAATGACATACACCTCTGTGGGTGGTAGGAGAGTTGGGGGTGGATCACCTTTATCTTGATGATCTCCTCACACACACTGTAAAGCACAAGTAGAGGATTTATCATGAATTTTTGTGTTTGTTGTTCTACTTTGCCAGGATTTGTCCGTCTGTGAATGGCTGTGAATTATTCATAACCTCATATCCTATTTGTGGCTCTGTTTTGTACCTAATTATTATTTGTCACAAATTAAGCATTTGTTCATGCTGAACTGGCAGGGAGGAATTGGACACACACACAGAAAAGCTGAAGCATATCAATTATAGACAAACAGGTGCACAGCTCCGAGAGACTCGTCATCATGAATGGCTAATTTTATGAATGTGTTTGTGGTTGTCTCTTACCACATGGTTTTTGTGACTCTTTAAAATTATTCAGCTGTCTTTTGTTTTCCGTCTTTCCCTTAGGCTCCCACAAACGCAGTCACAGTTTGGGTGAGAAGAGATAGGGCGCTCGCCCCCATCTCCAGCCCCAGAGCAGCCTTTCAGAGACCGATCCAACACCCTGAGCGAGAGACCCGCCCTGCCTGTCATCAGGGACAAGTACAAAGACCTGACTGGGGAGGTGGAGGTGAGGAGGGTCCTAAATGTTTTGGTGTTGGCATTAACCAACTGATTTCAACACAATACTCAGGGGTGTTAAAGGTCGCTAAATACATCTGTGTTTCGTTCTGCTTTGCTTTTGTGTTCACTTGAGATAATGTTGTTGCAGGAGAGTGAGCGCTACGCATACGAGTGGCAGAGGTGTCTGGAAAGTGCTTTGGAGGTCTGTACTTGTCCTGTATCTGCCTATGTGCACTTGTGAGAACAATAAAAATGTATTGGAATAACCAGACACCAGACAATTAGTATATTTATACACTAAATAAATAAATATATATGCTATTTATATGCTTAGACCTTGTGATAAAGTATTTGATTTGAGAGCAGAACTGCTGCAGAAAGTCTTCTCCAGTATATCCCACAACTCCATTAAAAAAAAAAAAAGAGGCCTATTACCATTGTCTATGGTTTAAAATGACTTAAATTTGAAAAATATATGAGGGTAGTCAGCTATTTTAACCAGTGAAGCTCATGATGAGCAAAAGGATTTTTGTGTGACCCAACGCTGACTTCTGTCTCTTCACATTAAGGTCATCAGCAAAGCCAACAACACCCTCAACGGCATCAGCAGCTCGGCTGTCTGCACCGAGGTCATCCAGTCCGCTCAGGGCATGGAGTACCTGCTGGGTGAGGAACACACACTCATACACACATTCTCACCACCAACACACCAGGGGACTCTCATCATCAAGCTGTGAACATGCCAAGATGAAAACAAGATAAATGCTGAAAAGTGAATAAAAAAGAGAGTGAATGGAGCGCATTATTTTGGAGCATTTTCTGGCAACTACAACTCTGGAACAGGTACAAAAGAAATCAGCAGGGTCTTGGTAATGATAGCAGCCTCAGAGATTAAAATGACGTTAAGAAATTAGATGTTCACTAAACACTATCTCTATATATATATATATATATATATATATATATATATATATATATATATATATATATATATATATATATATATATATATATGTGTATGTGTGTGTGTGTGTATATTGCTCAAAAAGAAAAAACTTTGTGTCCACACAGCACTGTTTACCCCTCACGCATCTGCAGCCTTTCTTTCCAAAAGCCGTCAGAAACACCCACCGTTGAACGTTGCTGTGGCATTATCTAGCTTGTCCCAACTTTTAGCAAAAACCATCCAAAGTATCTTTGGACTCCCTTCCTGGTTATCTCTTATGACAACTACAGATCACTTGGCTATGTCACACATCAACAATGATGAAGCTAGGTATCTGTGTACAATCTGACATGGCCTGCTAAAACAGAATACTCTGCCCTCAAAACAACAGCAGCTTTTAGACACCTTGGTACTGTTTTTCAAAACATTCTTTAAAAAAAAAAAAAAAAAATCGATTTTCTCTTGTGAACGATAAACCAAAACATATTAAACAGAACTGTTAGGTTCCTGCACAGAATTGCATGTATAACCAGTGAGGGCCCATGAGGAGTTTTTAAGAGGCAACAAAAGTCTCTTCAGCAAGTCTGTTTGCAGGATTACATCCTTTCAAAGGCATGAGGTTTAAAAGGACAGGATTAAGTGCTGTCTTATTATTGCCAGCCTGACAATTGTATTTCTTTACTTTTATGTGTCAGAAATGTCAAGGTAGGATAGAGGACAGTGTACCATGAAGATCAAAAAGATCAGAAAAGTGTTTTTTTTTTGTTGTTGTTGTTGTTTTTTTCATTAGCATGGTGTATTTTGTCCATTAGGTGTGGTGGAAGTGTATCGTGTGACCAGGCGAGTGGAGCTGGGCATCAAAGCGACTGCAGTGTGCTCTGAGAAGCTGCAGCAGCTGCTGAAGGACATCAGCCGTGTGTGGAACAACCTCATTGGCTTTCATGTCCCTGGCCAAGCTCACAGTAAGATGCTCAGAAACATCAATGTTAAAATGACACAGCACAGGACAGATCAGAAAATTATCCATATTTATGCAGACAGCCGCTTTAACTGCCCTATATTATCTGCAATTCACAATCAACTACACCTGCTAAAAGAATATAGGAGATCAATTAATTATACAAATCCTATTATTCTGTCTTAGTGGACCCAGTATTGCTGTGCCATTATGGTAAAAATCAATGATTTACTAACTTGGACGTAATGCAACTGGAGTCTTTAGATAAGACAGTGTTGGGATTGACAGGAATGACAAGACTGCATAGATTTATTTACTCAGCTGTCTTCAAATGTATGCTAAATGAAAAGAGGAGGAGGATTGTCCTCATTCATAGGGCCATTGAAGGAGTTTTCAGGCTGTAAAAGATGAAATTGATGTCATTTTAAAAGGAGGGTGGCAGAGACAAAATACATCAAACATTTAATTTAAGTGTGCAGGTACATTTCATTCTGAAAAAAAAAATACATAAACGCATGTTTTCTTTGCTTTTATTACATTTAGTTAAAAGTTATGCAAAGTCTGAATAAAAAGTTGATGATGCCAAGAAATGTTTAATATAAGCAAACTTGTTCTCAATGTTGTTATAAGAATAGAAATGACTACATTTTGCCCTGCAGCAGGAAGTAAATATGTGTTTTGTATGTATGTGTGTGTGTGTGTGTGTGTGTGTGGTGTGTGTGCGCAGCCTGATGAAAGTTCCCTCGATTTCTCCTCCTGTATTCTGAGGCACGGCATCAAAAATGCGAAGGAGCTCGCTTGTGGAGTTTGTCTGCTCAACGTTGATGCTCGCAGCAAGGTTTGTGCAGACAGACACTCAGAAAAGCTGTGATACATTTATATAAATGTTGTTGTGCCCATCAACAGCAGATAACAACTGACATTTATTTGAATTTCAAACATTTTGCAGAACAAAGATGGAAGCGCTATTGGACGTCTGTTTAAACGAGTATGAAACAGTGAACTGTCATCAAAATCTTACTCCACTCATTTCCTCTTGGGGCCTGGGGAAACTGTCTTCCTCTTACATAGGGGCCCTGCAGGGGGCCAAAGTGACAAGATTCATTTCCTTACAGCTTCTCTACTATTGGCAAACAACAGTTTTTGCTTTTTTTTTTCCCAGCCTAGTCTCATAATGACCCTGTTTTCAAAAAAGTTGACTTGCTGAATTAAACGTCAACCATTAAAAAAGGTACAAAACAACAGCAATATTTTCAGGCACCAGCCAGAGTCACTCCCTGTATATTATTCCTGCTATGTCTTTCAAACTTCTCATTCTCGCAGAGTGCATGATGTAGCCAACAACAATAATGGGCACAATTACTACATAAAATAGTGGAGTTCATATTAAAGACCAAAACAGAATGACATAAAAATAACTCAAGATAACTACTTAACCAGTTTTTCATCTGTTGTTAGGCCAGTGTGTTAGCTCATAGCTCAGTGAGTTTGTTAAAAACTTCTTATGCGCTGTTATTTTACTGTGCTGAAAGATTTGTGCTTATGTAGAAGTGCGTTCACCCTTCACTCTCAGCCCCACCGTCACTTCTCCTCCATCTCTTTGGCCCATATGGTGAGTTGTAGACTTGCATAGAGTTTCTGCTTATTCACTGACAAGTTGGTTACTAGATGTAAAAATAAAGTGCCATAGCTTCCAATGTGTTGATTCATACTGTAGCAGCTCTGCGGATGCTACAGTACAATGTGCTCTACTGAGCTGCTGCAGCCTGTCTGCATACCTGTGAGCACAGATGTGAGCTCACTTTCTTAGATGTTCAACATGAAAAGTACAACTGCTACCCATTTTCTGACTTCAGACGATAATGCGTTTGTAAGATCATAGACTGCTTTAGACTGTGTTTTCTGATGACAGAAACAGAAAGAACAGCTTCATTGGAAATTCAACTGCATTAAAATGCAGAGTACAGAGTGGTGGACAAGCTAGAAATTAAGGGCCGATTGTGATTGACTGACTCTGGCTATCAATAATAGACTTGTATTATCGTTTGTTGTAAATATTTGTTGGAAATACAAAGATATGCTGTTGAATGCATCTCACCATTGTGTCAAAAAATACAAATATGTTTTTTTTGGCTACATCACCCAGCACAAGCTAGAATCTAATTTTTCCCTAAATCCATTGAAGAGGGGAGCAGATTTTTATCAGGGCTGAAAGCATTAGGAGTCAGCTGTTACACCGTCAGAAAGTACTGTAAGCTTTCAACTCGGCTTGTTTTTCACTTTAGAGGTGACAGCATTAAATACGTTTGTCCACTTGTTATTAAACTATTTCCAAATGGCAGGCGTCTCTCAGAGCCCCACATTTGTGAAGAATGTCAGAGGTCAACAGGGCCGCTGTGTCTAAATGTGGCTCCTAATCTCTGATTGGATAGTCACTATTTAGAGGAGGGATTAGTGCATTATTTCCCACCTTATGTAATTAAATATGACTAAAAAGTACAGGATGCATGAAATTGGATATTTGCCGATATCCAATATACCGATATTTTAAAAATAAATTTTTGCTAATTGCCCCAACGATATACTCCACCTGTGCTTCCGATGCAATACTTAATAATGACATTAAATCGGCATCAAATCATGATGCTCTATGGTGATGGTACCAATCCATCCATCCCACTTTTGAATTGAAACTCATCCAGGAAGTATGTTTTAATTTTTTGTTTTGTTTTGTTTGTTTTTTTTTGCAGTTCCTTGGTTGGCCACCAGGAGCTGGCTGCAAAACAGAGTAAATCCCCATTGAGTGAAAACGTTTTTTTTTTTTTTTCTTCCCCACAATAGATAGATAAGATAGATAATACATAATTCTTCAGCTATGACAGCTGTACAGGGGGTCATTTTTATTTACTACCACATCAGATAAATTTGTATTAAACAATAAAGCCCAGCAATCATTTGACCTGTCTGACTGACAGGCTAGCCATTGGCCAAGACAGCAGGGTCCTGGTCCGTCATCCTTCTGCGGTGAAGCCCACGGTTGATCGCAGCTTTTGCTCACAGAGGCCAAAAAGAAGTGACTATAAAGTAATATAAATTATCATCACTGTGCTAGAAGAAGCTAAACCATCCAAGCTATAAAAGAGCTAATTGGTGGGCTTGTTCCCACCAGCTTCTCAGTGCTGCTGCTTCCGCCTCATTGTAACATGGCGCTGAGCATTGTGAGAAAAAACATGGTGCTCTTGACACAAAAGAAAAAAAATAATTATCGACATAGGGCCATCAGGGTTTCATGCTGATGTTTCATTTTATAGTCTTTATCGGCAGATACCGTTGTCATGCTGATGTCATCATGCATCCCGACTAAAAAGTATCCAAAGATAACAATGTGCACTCTGAAATAAGTGAGAATGGAAAATTGTCACTTTGGCACCTCAGGGTTGGTTTTCGCACTCTGGGATTGGTTCTTTAAGAGGCCAGGGGTTGGTTCTTTTTCTTTTTTTTTTCTGTCGCCTCCATCTCGAGGTAACTGCTCACCTCTCCACTGTCAACTAACAACCATCAGTATTTCTAATAACTGCTCTCTGACTGGGGCACTTTGTGCAGAATGGCTGTGTGCCTATCTCCTCGCCTACGGTGGCTGTGATTTCCATCGATGTGGGTCATTAATGGGGTTTTCAGACTGTGCGGTTTAGAGGCCAGGACAGCGGTGCATCCCTCTACTGCTCAGACAGAGCCAGATAAATGGTCCAGGCCAGACATGGCTGACTGAGAGGCATCTAGGCAGCAAGCAGATGCAGCTAAAACGTTAGTTAGGAGTACAGCAGATAACAGACCAGCACACACAAACATGCTTTCCCCTTCAGAGGCAGGATTAAATTAATATGCTTTTGTTTTGTCTGTGTACCACAAGATGAGATTGTGTGAGATTAAGAACTCATCTTTTCATTACTTTTTTGGCTTCACTGTTAAGAATGCACAAAAGCCAGGTGGAGACAAGACTCCTCTCTAAGTATAATGTAATGAAAGAACCGCCAAGCATACAGCACTGATTATTATACTGTCCTTTGGTGAAGAGGTGCTGAATTGTTTGTTCCATCAGAAGGTACAGAAGGGAGGAGATGTTGATGTGGCATCAAAGAGCTCAGTGGCTCGGTACAATTCCTAATTTAAATGTAAATTTGCACATGTAGTTTCCATTTGACCTTGTAAGTGTGGATATGAAGTCCTGTGTGTGAACAGTTTTTCCTGGACATTTTTTTTTAAGCCAGTGATTTAAATTATTTAACTGGTTGAGTTCTTGTCCTACAAGCCTAAGAAGTATAGCCAGAAGAGGTATGCAACAGAGGATTAATGGAAGTATAAATTAATATGGGTACTAATTTATCCTGCAACTAATTGTATGGAATCTATCACTTAATTAATACTGTGACTTTTAAACCTTCTTTGGAATACAGAAATAAAAAGTAAGAAAACTTAAAGGCATAATATGCGGGATGTCCCACCAAAAAAACAATTAAAAAAAAATCCAGTATTTGCCACTAAATCAGATTTTACTAATGTCATTAAGAGAATGTGTTAATCAAACTAAACTGACATAGTGATAGTGTATATTTACAATTATGGTCTCAGTATGTCCATGTCAGCTGTGCTGCTTCCTGCTCTCTCTGCCAGACTGCTGTCGAATCTGTTACATCTGCTCGATCAAACTTGAGAGATTTCTGTGTTGCCACCTTTGAGCAGATGGCGTCTCAACACCAAAAGCCACTGGCTGTGAGGATTCCGTTCAGATCTTTATCACACATATACATTTACACTCAGTCAACAGAAAGATGACTTTCAGATAAACTCTGCTGTCTAGCAGTTTTTCATTGGGTTGTCTGGAGGTATGGAATGGCTATCTGTGTTTCACAGATTAACACATAATCTGTGTTTATTAGTGTGGTTGTGGAAATGACTTTCCTACTGTATCTGTAATTGGATAAGGTTTCCCCGAAAGGTATGTTTAACAGTAAACAAAAAAGCATTTGGATTTTTTTGTTTATTTTCACCTCTATGTTAACGTCTTGTCATTTGTAATCTCTCAACACATTCTCTGTTATTCTGGCTCAAGACTTAGAAGTAACTGCTGCCTCTGAATAGTTTACTGATTCAGTATGTTTTATTAATACAGTTTAGTGGAGCTGTGGCTACAGCTCATTTAGGCCATTTAATTGGACTCTTCTTTGTCTCTGTATACATGAATATGAAGGGATTTGATTTACCAACCAAAGTATGTCTACCATGATACGTGTTATTAGAGCCTGCTTTCAGCTTGTTGACCTGTTATGGCACTCACCAAAACAACAGATAACTGAGACTATCTGAGTAGTGGGAAACATGTTGTGTGAGGAGGACAGCATTCATACTCATCCAGGGCTTTGCAGATCTCTGCCTTTCCAGTTTTCCCTCATGCTAGTGGCTTCCTCCGGTTATTCCAGGCAAAGTGGTCATGATGACCGCTCGTGGAGCTGTCAGTGCTGATCTTTTTCTTGTTGAAATGATGGGAGCATAGACGGGAATTTCTTGTGAGGTTCAGCATGTCGACATTCTTCCCCGTTTTGTCCGTTCGCTCATGCTGAATTAGTGTCCTCCATCCTCTCCACACAGAAAGACGTGTCAGCAACTTTACCCACGTTACATCAGCCATGAAGGGATGAATGTGTAGCTTCTTTGATTTGGATCTTTGTGACATACACTCTGCAGGATCGCAGCAGTACACCAGTAGTTGTTTGAAGATAGAATATGACATAACATGGATAATCTGTATCACTTACTTTGGCTGGTTGTATTTTTTGCTGGAAGTAGTCATGTCTGCAAAAAGCCCTAAATGCAACACGTTACTGCAACCTAGTGGATAAAATATCACCGTTTCATGGTACTCAAGTAGCCCTTCTATTGAAAAAATGACAAACACTTCATGCATCCTGTGTATTTTAGTTTTTGTTTTTCTATATCATTCCATATTAACTTTTTCCAGAGCTTCCAGGTCAGAGCCCAGTTTCAGTCTAGTTCAGCGTTTACATGCAGGAGTTAGCTTGACTTTATCTTTGAAGTTATCTTGATGTGTTAATCTATCAGTGAGATGTTTGGTCTAGTTCGATTTCAGTCAGACTACAATGTTTACATTAATTTAAAAACTACGATTTCATTTGGACTAATGCAGTAATTTGATTTTCATGTTAACGCACTGAGCCAACTTGACATATAATCACACCTGCAGTAGCGGGCGGAAACCTTATTATTTTAGAGCAGTATATTACTGCACATCACAGAATGCTATATAAAACTGAATTGGAACTTATTTTTCTTTTATTATAGCCTTTTGTCTTAATAGCATTTGATGACCTGATTGGAGATCGTGGTCCAACATGATCTGAAGTGCAAATTTATTAGGCTAAGCACACATACAGGTCATAAAGGGGCTATCACACTAATGCGGCTCTACTTCTCCCTTCAGCTCAGGTTTGTTTATTAAATACTACTGTGAGTGGACTCCCTGCATCTGCTTCTCTGATCTTACTGAACAGTGGCTGAAGTCTTCCATCAATATTTTCGATCAGTCTGGTCCAAAATATCTTGAATTATGAGATAGAAAAATGCTGGAGTCCTTAGGGTAAAAACTTAGACTCTTTCATGTTTTCATCTACAAACATACTGTGAAAAGTGGTGAAGCAGTGGCTCTGAATGTTCTCACTGTGCACTTTTTGCTTTCTGAACTGCATGAAAACAGTAGAAGACCCAGTGTCTGGTCATCTAAAGGCAGCTATCCACTAAAAACAGGGGTAATTAGCCTCCGCTGGCTTCCTTTTAGGTTGGGTCTTCTGAGAATCTGGGGAGGTTGGGAAGGAGAGGCTCTGCAGTGAAAGGTGGAGGTATAACAGTGCATCATTGTGTGACCACCCTTTCATTTCGCATCTCCTCCCTTGAATGATTACAGCTTTAGCAGTCCTGAGTGAAAGCAAGTAGGCCACAGCACAAAAGAGCTATGAAAGGAAATCACTCTGCTTGTGAAATGTGAGCGTGTGAGAAAAAGAGAGGAGTGGAAAATGTGTCATTCAGCTTGCATTAGAAAGCCCCTTCATCCAGAGGAGCATCTGCACTGCTTTCAGTCAGGTGGAGATAAATTTGAGTTAAAGGTGTGTTATGGTGTTTAGTGTTTTTTTTTCTTTTCTTTTCCACAGTCGTAGCTTTCTGCATGCATCTCCCCTCTCCTACTGTGTGGGAGGCTATGATTCACTGCACATGACTCATTTCTCTCTGGCTTCAGCTCCATTATTTCTCCATGGATGCAAACTCCTAAACATTGCACACATTATCATGTCCTGGTTGCACACACAGCGCCACAGCTGGGCCCGGTGAAAGAGCAGACTAGCACAAAGACCTCACGTGGGAGTCAGCTCGCCACGTTTCATTTGAACAACTACACTTCATAGTTGTTGTCCAGACAAAAGAATCTAATCATATTATTGAGCTAAAGCTTTGATTGTAGGGGTCAGTACCCCCCCCCCCCCAAAATAAATAAAATAAAATTAAAAAAAAATAAAAGGATCCATATTTGCTTGTAAGAGCATGGGCGGAGATGGAAAGACATCAAAGCCTGAAACCTGACTGTGTGTCAGTCAGCTGCACGTCATGTTCCTTAAAGCTATCACAACTTTAATTAAAAGATAAAAATTGACTACATTTAATATTTTATTAATCTCAATTCTCACAGGTCTTGAAAAGCAGAAAATAAAGCTTTGCTTGGAGTCGTTTTGCTGACGTCGCTGTGACTTGCAGATATTCTGGGTCGTTTTTCCATCATCCGGCCCACTTCTCTCCTGCTTCCATGTTTAACCCTGGTGCTCTTCCAGAACTTTTTTGTCAGTTTTCCTCCCTGTTAACATAGTAGCTTCATCTGATTAGACAAGCAGCCTAGAAACCAAGATTCATGCCTTCATGGCTGTCTGTCTTGACTCCTAGTTGTCATACATGGAGATGATTAAACTGTTTTTAAACATAATTTCTTAGTTAAGTATCAGTATTTTAATGTAAGACTCAAATGACATTTATTTCCCCATTTTATTGGAACAAAGTGTCGTAAGGAAACATTTCATTTCGATCCATTTGGATGGATTTTGAATGAATCCTCACAAAGTCATAAGATTCTCTTCTCTGCGCCTTCACTGTACCGTCTCTAAGACATCACAACAGTGTCAGCATTCAGTCGCCCACAGTCGTAGAAATACCTGAGGGCTGTTGCTTCTGTCTAGTTTGCATAAATGGCCAATTAAATGTGTCACAGCATGCAGAATCTTTTTGATTTATATTCATCAAAATGATTGCAGACAATCTCTAGTTTGTTTTGAGTCAGTAAACAATCACACAGATGTAATCAGTGAGATGTTCACAGCAGGTGGCTGTGCAGCTCACACAACCATTTTCTAGTTAGAAATTTGTGCCTAATAGATGTCAATTTTAATTTTAATTTGGAGCATATTTTTAATCTCGGCCAGTCCTCATATAATTCTTTCCAAGTCGTTTTCAGCTGCACTGTGGATGAAGCTGCTTTGCTAAAGCGCTCTCCTGTGTTATGTGATGTGTTTTCTAAGAGTTTTGTGAGGTTACTCTCTGACACACAACAACCTTTTATGAATTTAGATCACATTTGGAGAAGCTAGCCCCCATCTAAGAGAGGGCATGACTGGAGAGCAGATTGGGAGCACACACATCATTAGTGGACAGTTGCCAAGAATTAATGTTACATAAATAACAATAGCAGTACTGTTTGTCCTCCAGCTCATTGGTAATTTGGTCCTGATTAGTCTCCAAATTAGTCTCCAGCTGATGTCAGTTTTGCACTGGTTTTCATTGCCCATATCTACTGCCCACGATTATTAGGGTTTAAGATGTCAATACATCAGAGCATGTGTTGAAAGCAATACTTAACATTTACACACCATTTTGGTTTCTTCCAGCCTGGAAAACAGTAGAGCCTGCTGAAGCTTCCCAAAAACACATTTGTACTTAAAAAAAAAAAACGTTTAAAATTATTTTAGAGAGCCAGAAAGGTCCAAAACACAGACAAAGAATTACTAGAAGATGTGCATGCCTTATGAAACGCTTCTTACTCAATATTTAAGATAATAAAAACTTAAAGTACATCCCTGGATCATCCTCCTTACTAACTGTTAGGATGTCCTGCTGACAAATAGAGCTAAAAATATGCAAGATATTTCTTTACAGGAAGAATAAAATGAAACACTTTTACTGACACTGTAAAATGCGTAGCTGTAAGACAGAAAGCAGTATATCTCTGACTCCTTCTCTGGGAAAACCTCCTCGTGTCGCATCTGTTGTTCAGGTCTCTCAATATTTCACCCTTTCACTCGGACAGGCATTCAACTCGGAGACGGACAACTTCAAGCTGCTGTACGGGGGCCACCAGTACCATGCCAGCTGTGCCAATTTCTGGATTAATTGTGTGGAGCCCAAACCCCCGGGCCTCATCCTGCCTGACCTGCTCTGAGCTGCCATGGTAACAGTGCAGGGACTAATTAACATCAGATAGGCGGCGCGGCTGCTCGCCTCGCCCTGAGGGCAAAGGAAGGACATTTGAAGTCACTGGATTTCTCTGTTGTTCTGTTTTTAATTTCCACTTTGTGCACTTATCTGTCACTCAGACTGTGCTTATGTGTTAATCTTTTCAAAGCTTTTTTTTTTGTTCCTTTTTTTTTCTTGTAACCACTTATGGTGTTGTTATCCTATTGCACATCCATGTAAATCTTGGTCAGCTATGAAGTCTATATTTAAATCTATTACTAGTGTTGCTTGCTTTCTTCTGATTATCATTGCAGAGTAAGTTATACGATAAAAGAATCACTGGAGTCATATTTAAAGCATTATCTGTGCAATAACATTAAAAACACTGGCAGAGAGTTTCATCTTGAGTTTTTAATGTCCTTTTGTTCCGCTGCTTCTTTATGATTTTATTCATGAATGTTTGCTCCCTGTAGAGCAGATATGTTGACTCATAAGTCAAATACTGTGCTCAAATTACATTTATGGACCACATCTGGTTGATAAAACTGCGGCTGTTAGGATTTTTTTCTTCTTTTTTAAACATTTAGACTTACTGCGGGGCTATAAGACAGGTGTCTCTTTTTATGCATCATGTTGGATAAACATCTAATGAATGTCTTTTTGCACTGTTGGGGGAAATCTTGAACTACCTTTTGGGGTACTTCAATAGCATTTTATAGATATTTAGTTAGAGGGGACATAACACGGGGGACCTGGAAGGAATAAAGCTACTGGTTGTTTTTCTGTGTTGGTGCTGTGTTCAGAGTTGAAAATCTGAAGGAAGTCTGTGTCTGAACTAAAATTACAGCAGATTATTTTTCTGTATATATGACATTGACATGCTGTATGATTGTAATTATCTCTAACTGTAACTGTGAATATGATGCAAATAAATTTGTGTGCTTACAGGTTAGTGTTCCTAATATTTATCTGCTTTTTAAAGTTTGCAATAATTCTTAGATGCCCATACATGTTGAAAGTTTTTCTGGTCCATGGAACCATGAATGAGCATCTAACTGGAAAACCGAGGGCCTGCCAATGCAACAAAGCAGTCTAAAGGAAACGAAAGTGTGTTTACAACTTCACAATTTGAAGTTGCAGAAAGTATATGCAGTTATCTTACTATCAGAAGACTGTTGTTGGGTTTTTCTTTTACAAAAGCCATATAAATGGGCAAATCAACGTCTGTAGTCTAAAGCATACCCACTATCTCAGAGTTTTGACCTTGTACTTTATATAAGTAGTATAAAAAGTTATAAAAATGTTATAATACACATCCTGTGGTTGTGAATAACAGGTTTCTCTGTTTCCAAGGACTGTTAAAACAACTAACGTCGGGCAAAGACAAACGCTGAAGACCTGGAAGGATAGTGGTTAACCACCAATCTTGAAGGAACGTTCAGTTATCACTTAAGGATTTGACGGATGTAACTGAAAATCAGTGGAACTTGCAGCATTGTTTATTAATTAGATTAAAAGTATTTCCATAATGTGAAGGGAACTCAGGGGGTTTAAAACAGCTATTAGAATATGAGTGACTGGTGCATCAAGCGTTTGGTGGAAGTATTATGATCTGGGGTTGCTTTAACTGGTCTGGTCTAGAATTAGCAGCATTTTGTGTTTTTTATTATTTTTTTCTTTGGCCAGACATTGTATTTGTGTCACAGCTTTTATTTATTTACTTTTTTCTGAATTTATTCATGTTTTTTTTTTAAAGAGCCAGTGCCTTGCAGCACTAAAATGAGATGGTCAATTTAGTCATGTAGCTTTCTGATGTTTTTTTTTTTTTTTTTTTTTGCGGGGGGGTTCTTTTTCCTGTGGCACTTCCTCTGCCAAACATTGCTGCACATTTTTCTTCTCAATAATGTACTTTCTCTGTGGCCAGAGAGGCCCCATCATTTCCATCACTTTGCCACAAAATGGAATAAATTCTCCTCCAACGAGCCTGCGGGGCCTCGCTGGCGGTTGAGTTCAGCCAATCAGATGAGATGTCTCGGGGCTCTGGGAAACCTGCCTCATTATCATTCTCACACTCGTCAGGTTTGTTCTCAAACATCCATTTTATCTCTCGCCGTTCCCCCAATTCATTTCCAGGAGAAAATGAATTCCTCTCCTCTCACAGTGAACACCAGGATTACAGAAAATTACAAGCGATGAAATCAATTACTGCACAAGGCGGCGAAATTCAAAATGCTGCCTTGATCTCTCCTTTCTGTTACTGACAATTTCACGCCTGTCGAAAAGCCGCATTGAAATGATCACTTTTGGAGAGACACAATAGAAGTGATGCTGCACTATATTGACTGTTTCTCTTTGATGTTTCATGGCCATGGCTCTTCATATTATTGATTAGAAACACCTACTTCTGTAAGTTAAGTGATGTCCTTCATCCTTGTGATTACAGTTTGAAGCTCCTTTTCTTTTAAAATTGTCCTTGTTGCACAAAGAGTTTAGGAATTATTAAAAAAAATAATAATCAATTGATTATACATCCAAATGGTTTAGATGGTTTAGGTTCATCAAAATGTTCATGTTGGATTTATCTAAAAACACAGGGTGGTTTTAACATCGCATGGTTATACTGAACGTTTCAAAGATTTTATGAGCAAGGTGCTTAATTATTTGGAAAAAAAATGTAGCTCCCTCTAAACTGTGGCTGTATTTCTATATGACTGTAAAAGAATTTAAGCATACACTGATGAAAAGCAGATCACAGCAGATTAGATTACAACACACAGTTTGACTAGGGTTTCTGGTGCGAGTGTTGCTTCACCACTATACAAAGATAATATTGGTTATCATTTACCAAACTTCAGATGAAATTTGTTTTTGCTTAATCTGTTTGGATTTTTTCATTTCCATCAACCTCTACGACTACAATATTTTATAAAATGTGAATAACTTATAACTGGTATAGTAATTAATGAGTAAGTAAAGCTAAATGTTATATAACTACATAAGCTATAAAAATGCAATTTTTTAAAATGACTTTATGCACTGCTTATTTCTCAAACATGAGAACAGCTGATGAGAACTCAGTGTTAATTGCATTTAATATTCCTGTGACTTGCAGCAATGGCTTCTTATGTTTGTGTGAATGTACTTTTACATCCAGGTGTGACAATAACAGCGGTATTTGTCTGAACATACATTCTGCCAAGAATGCAAAAATCACCGGCCAAATCACTGCACCAACTCTCTTGTTTACATGTATTGACCTGATCAGGCACCTTTGATCAGGTTTGATGAGTGCACTGGTCTGAGAAGAAATGGGGAGAGCAGCAGACTGGAGGCCTTTCAAAAACAGCAAAAAAAAATTAATGACAATTAATGACAACTTTTAATGGAGTTGGTTGGCTTTCAGAAGAATTCTGACACTTTACTTAATTATAAACAGATTAATTGTAAACTGGGAAAATTCAGTTAACTTTAATTAATATATTTTTTCACATGTATATTAGTGGTTTGTAACAAAAATGGCAAAACTTTTTTATTAGTCAGTTATATATGTAATGTAATCTTGCAGAAGATGTTAGTTTTGCCTCCCACGTACGTGCGAGTGGGAGTGAATGTCCTTCACCAGCCCTCTTTGATAAAACCAGTATCATCTAACATATTTTATTCACACCTGAAACCTTGATTCTGTCAGAGAGGAATAAAGTCACAGACAACGTAGCAGGGAGACAGACACAAGTTACAGATGAGTGTGGCGTATGCGGTAGATGTTTATCTGGTGCATGTAAATGAACATGCAGCACTTTGTGTTGTGATGTTGGATTGGATCCCCCACTAACACCAGCAGCCAGACATAAAACAGGGATGTTGACCTCCAACACTTGCTCAGCATCAACCAGTGACAACAACCAGAACTACAGGCTGAATCACAGTCGGTGCTGGTGTGTTGGGCCAGTGTCATGCAGCAGACCTTCACCACTTCACTGAATTTCTGTCCAGGCCCAACAGGAGCCACCCAGCTAGTTTTAACTCAGCGAAGACTAGCCTTATGGAGACGGTGTTCATACTGTGTGGAGGGCTTTTAATCTCCCTCGAATATATTACTTTGCATGCTTTAACATGTGTTTTGTTTTATTGTTTAGTTGAAGCCCTTTAAAGTGATACATTTACATCAATTAGCTTATTATTTTAGCTTATTATGGTACACGACATTCTCTTAAAATTTCTAATAACTAAATATTTGTATTAATAATATTGATGACTAACATTGCATTTACATGTTGTGACTAGTGGGCAACCACAGCTTAGTGGTTAGCACTGTTGCCTCACAGCAAGGTTTCTGGTTCAAACCTCAGCAGGGGCCTTTCTGTGCTTGCGTGGGTTTCCTCCAGGTACTCCGGCTTCCTCCCACAGTCCAAAGACATAAATGTTAGGTTAATTGGTGGTTCTAAATTACCCATGTGAGTGTGGTAGTTTGTCTACATGTGGCCCTGCTAGCTGGGATAGGCTCCAGCAGATCCCCGTGACCGTGATCAAACAGGTATAGATAATGGATGGAATGATGTGACTTGTACATTTACCTTGTGTAGAAATAACAATATAAAATTAGATGAAACTATCTTGTATACATTAAAAATGTATATAAGGAACTATATTTTGCGGAAGGCCCCACTATATGTGTGCAATGATTGGCTGCAGCACCACTGTTGCTAGGTAACGTGTGATCAGAGAGTTGACTCTATCAAGCTAGCCAGCGCATAGTTTACTATCAGCTTCTGAGGTAGTTCTTCCTCAGTATATTCTGTTTCAAAAGATATGGCTCTGATTTAGTCAGCTCAAAGTAATTTTCATCAGCACACATCATCATCTGATGACCAGATTCTCACAAAGTTGACCGTAGTTAGCAATGATGTTAGCCCCTGGCTGATCAGAAGTTTGGTTTTAATTTTACATGAGGTAAATGCACAAGTCACAACATGAAAATAATAACATTTTCAAATTGTTTGGCCATTTATTTTGCTGCGCAGGCTAAGTGTAACGTTCCACTCCCAGCGGCCATGCTAAGCTAGGCTAGTGGGAGCTTTGTCAGAAGAGAACGGTGCATAACATCCATTACACTTGGACTGGCAGCAAATAAACTAATCCCCAAAAATGTGACATAACCATTTGGCAGTTTGGTGTTTAAAGCAGCAGGTGGTTGTACAGGGGACTCCTTTAGATTGGACTTTTCAGTGTATTTGCTGATAATGATACAAATGAAAAGTAGCAGCTGTGTTAACCTTTAACAAAAGCTGAAAAAGGTTGTGCTCATCTGAGTTTGTGTATATTTAAAAACCCTGACACAAATATTAGTCATTTTCTCCGTTGAGATGTTCAGTACAAACTGAATACAGTTGGTGGAGCAGTCCAGCGCCTCAGTGTCGGTCCAATCAGTCAGTTCAGACAACTGAGCCGCTGAAGACGACCGACAGATGAGTCACTGTTACGCCACAGAGGCAACGCACTCAGTCAGCTGCCTACTGAGGACAAATGACCTGTTTCATGACAAACTAAATTCTTCTGCTGCAATCAAAATGAGTCTCAGCCAGCTGTGTGGCTGTTTTTCTCTCTTTTTCCATCTTACATGCTCCATTATGGATTCTTTATGTTCACTGCTTTCATCCTGCATTTTCATTACCATTTCATGAAGCACAAACAGCATTTACATTTGCCCTGTTGGTCTACTATTAAGCTTTCCAAGTGCTACTGGCAGCCATATAAGCAGCCATTTGCTTGATGTTTACAACATTTCTAATACTAAAGAAGGCAAGCTTTGAATTAAACCGGCAGTTAAAGCATATGCTGCTGTGCGACTAAATCAGGTTGTCAAATTATAACTATAACCAGGGTGGCGAGGCTGAAAATGAAGCAGCGTGTTTGTATTGATAATGGCCATGGCGGGGGTGTTGTTGAAATGGAACAGCAGGATTTACAGCAGACTGATTCAGGCGTAGTGCCGTAGCTCATATAGATTAAAGTGATTCATTAAAGGCTGTATCATCTGAAGCCCAGAAAAACCATAAATCAATAATTCACTGTAGCTACTCGGTATTATATATAACAGCAAATGTTCATGCTGAGACAAATAAACAGAATAAAAGTCAAACTAAATGTTCAAAATTCCTGCATTTTTCTGGTTTAGTTTGTACATTTTCAAGTTCTACACTATCCCAAGTTTTTCAGATTTGAGGTTATGTTATCTCTTTGGCATTTTAAAAATGGTATTAAAGATCACAACAGGCAGTGTTACTCTAACATGGCACATTGTGTGTCTTTTGCAAACTTTCTAGTAAACAGACTAGAAATGAAATCATTTATTAAAATCATCATCATTAATCATTCATTAAAAAAATACATGTAGAGAAGTTTGTTGCAGCAAACCAGTATCTGGTGCTTCCTGTTGATTTGCTGCTGTCTGAACGTCATCTGCAGTAACTGGATCAGTGCAGGTCGTTGTGCACGGCCTGCACCTCTGGAGCCTCGGCTGCTCTGATGCTCAGGATGATGCAAATGGTTCTACTCGCTGCTTTTATGATGAATGTTAATATCTTGCTGCTGCCGAAGGATGTATTTACTTTCGTGCTGGACTATGCTCTAGTAACCACCTGCATGTGCTCCTTTTAACAGAGCCAGGAAGAGAAGAGAAATCAGAAAGATTCTCCTTTTTTTTTTCCTTTCTTCTGGGAGAAATTGTGTCTGCAGTCTATAATTTGGACCCATCACTCGAGCGTCTCTGTGGCGGTCGGACTGTCATCAGATGGGGCTTGTCTCTGTGGGTAATGGAATTCATCGTGGAGGCCACTCCAGAGGTCCCTCAAAAGTATGGGCACAAGACGAATAGTGCTCATCAATTCCTGCCTGCTGTTCTGTAACCACAGCAAATGAAAATGAATGGCAGGACGTTTCTCTGACATCTGAAGGCATCTCTTGGGGGAGAATGGCTGTGCAGAATGAACATCAAGAGACCTTTGCAGGAGGAAATGCTGCAGTCTGTTCATGTTGGCACATCTCAGAGACGCCTCCAGCCACAGTGGGAAAAAAAATAAAGCAGCAAAATATCTGTCTGCTTTTAAATAAATGTACACTCTGGCTCCGGGGAAAATCTGAGGTAGACTCAGGTTAGAGGTGTACGGTATATTACATTTTGAGTGATCTTTAATTCATTTTTCTGTGTCTTGAGGCTTTTTTCAATCACTATCTTTAGTTCTCTTTAAAATCTTTGATATATTCCTGATATAACTGTGTAGGTTTCGCACAATCTGGACGTTGCTGGACTCTAATATGTATGACCATATGACCCAGTCCTGTGATGTTATACTTCCTATTTGTGAAGGGGTAAGGTGCTTGGCACACGTTTCTCAAAATAAATATCTCTGATTTGTCCACTGGTTAAAGAAGTGGATAAACCAATGTGCACTTCACCTTCACCAGTATTTAAAAAAAATTTCAATTCTACTGCTTTCTTATCTTTTATGTACTAAAAATACACACTAGTTATTATTTGCAGCACTGAATTTGATCACTAAATATAAACAAAATACACACAGACCCTCAACTGTATCTGCACCACAAGTTTGTATTGTTAATTTTATAAGGTCAGTGATAATGTCCTGGCAGTGGAAGAGCATTATTTTTGCCTAATTTATACAAACCCAATGATGATGCTGTAGGTTTTTCTGGCTGAACATTCCCAGGAAACAGCATTTTCATATTTTTATTTGACAAGAAGTCTTGTTAGAAACAGACTTCCCTGAAAAACTGAACAGAAACGAGAGCATAAATTCATAAAAGTGAATAATAGTTAACGTTAGAAGAGTATGTTTATGTAGGTACTTGAAACAAGATTTTGATAATGAGAGCGAAAGTTTAATGATGAAAACTCCAGGTATCGATGCCTGTTTTACCAGTAAATGACTAAAAGTTAACATTTCTTGGCTGACTTAGACATGAAGGTCATGCTAATAATAAATTTAAGAGATTACCATGGACTCAATAAGTGAATCATATTTAAAACAAGATTAATCTCACATTTCCAGATCTAAACTTTAAATCTTGGCAAGAACTGAGCAATTTGCAGTGAAGTTTTTGTTTCTTTCCTCCATTTCAGAGGAGAAACTGAACGCAGTAACGACAACTGACAGCTGCACAGTAGAAAATAACCACAGAAGCACCTGTGGGAACCGGTCACGTCGAAGGTTCGGTCTTTTCCTTGACCCTGTGATTCTGCAGTGAACCGTTACAGTCAACTATTACATCTAACAGCTCGTGGACATTTTGTGCTTGGATCCAAAGTTAAGTTCTAAAAGTATCCTGATGCTACGGCAAGCAGCTTCTTGGATCAGATTTATTTTTTCCCCCCAAGACTTTTACAGAAGAGGCTCAACTGTATTATACTCTTTTAAATTGTCCAACAATTGCAACGAAAGGAAAAAGTAATGGTTCGCTGCAGCTGTAGAACCATCTCAGTTATTGGAGCCGGCCCCTGAAGTTTGTGTATGTAATCCATTTTCGACAAGTGGGAATTTAAGCATTTGGTATTTGTTAACCAAGCGTTGCTTCCTGTGAAGTCCATTTTTATGTCTCACCCTGCAGACGGGAGAAAAACTCTCCAGAAGAGCGCTAAACAGAGGAATTGTTGTTTTTTTTTTTTTTGTGCTTTCTTGATATTTTTTTTCAACCTCAGCTGAACATGAACAAAAGACAGTAAATGTGGGATGGGGAGCAGTCTTCAGAGCTGCCACTTCTCTGAAGCAGCAGATAAGATTTTTAATACAGCATCAAGTTGCACTACAGTAACATAGTGTGATCACAGGACTGAACAGTCAACCCTGTGTTGCACAGGAGCTTTCACTAAACTGAGACTTCTAGCTTACATTTTGCTATTTTCTTTTTTTTTTTCTTTGAACTTTCACCTTGAAAAGGGAGACATAACATCATTGAATGCTCAGCTAAAGTGCACCATAACCCCCCCCCCCCATCACTATCTGGGCATTTCAATAAAACAATCTGTCTAAATATTGTTGTTCTTTATATTTATCTTTAATGCTACCATGAATTAAGAGCATGCTCCTGCTCTTCACACTAAATATTACTCCAAAACTCACACAATAATATCACATGACACCACGTCAGGAATAGGACATCACTGTCAGAGCTGCAGAGCCTCGAGCACAATGAACACCTTCATGGAGTGTTCACCTCCACCGGGACTGGAAAGATGGATCAAAAGCCGGACAGCACCGACGTGCACAGTCAAAGATTTATGTGCGCCATCACTGTGGTGCTATCCAGTCACCTGGTCCAGAGGATTCAGTGCCTGAAGTTCACTTGCTCCCAGCTTAAAAAACCAAAAAAGGGACAATAGTTTGGACCAACAGTGGTACCACTGATGGTCAGTGTTTGTTTTAAACTTCCTCAGTCCAAACAAAATCCACCAGTGTTCAGTTAGTAAGTTTCACACACATGTACACTCACGCTTCTCACTTCACCTGTCTAGAACAGGCATTAACGTGCAGTCCAGAAGGGCAAAAGGGCTACTCTGTTGATCCCTCAGCGTGGTTGGACCGTTGGCGCGGGCGCTCACAGGCCCCAGTAAGGAGCGAGCCCCCTGCGGTCTCTCTCATAAACATCAGGTATGACCCCGTAGGGGGTCTGCACCATCTTAACAGAGTTTCTGCCAAACAGCTTCCTTTCGTACTCGATGAGCTGCCGCCAGAAGCCTCCATTGGGCCTGATGACAGGGCGGCGGGCCTTGACCCAGGCGTGTGCCTCAGCCAGAGACACTCGGTGGTACTTCATGAGGTACGCCAGGCACAGCGAGGCCGAGCGGCTCACCCCCGCTGCACAGTGCACCAGCACCGCCCCCCGTTTGCGCCCCACACTGTGGATCTTATCAGCCACGCTGTCGAAGTACAAGGAGATGGGAGAGTGGGGCATATCTGCCAGCGGGACCTTCACGTACTCCATGTGGGGCCAGTTGAAGTTGGGCAGCTCTATGGTGGCGTTGACCACACAGGTGATGCCTTTAGACAGCAGCAGGCTGCGGTTGGACGCCACGTTCCCTCGGCTGAGGAAGAGGTTGGGGGTGATTTGAGCGATGCCTCCCAGCAGGCTCCCATTTTCAGGCAGCAGCCTCGGCACAGCGGCGGGCACCATGGAGCTCCGATGGTGGTGGTGCTGGTGGTTGTGGAAGAAGCCTTGGCTGCGGGAACCCATTTAATCAGGTAGTCTTTGATACGGGATGGAAAACGGTTTTTTTTTTTTTTAAAAGAGCTCAAAAGTCATAGTATTGCAGAAAGACCAGCCAGACAGCTCCTGAAAGACAAAAACAGACTTCAGTGTCTTTCCAAATTAAATATTTCTCTGTCTCAGCGTAGGCAGGCAAACACATAAACACTTCAAGGATGAGTAACATCACAGCAGTTAGCAGATACTACAAAACAGCAATAAAATCCTTGTTTCCTGGAACACTGATCTTCATTTCATCCTTCAACTCCAAGAACAAAACTGTTCAGATCCATTTAAAAATATGGTGCTGTGAGGCTGCGACCCACAGATCCACACACACATCACTTTACAACGACATCAAAGTCCTTCTCAGCATCTCTCTGTCGTGTACGTGCCTCAACATTCAGGTCCAACGGTCTCGGACCTGCACACTGACTCCAGCCTCCGTCTGCCATGTGAGTGCAGTCGCCCCGCAGGCAAGCACTCACCTCATCTCATGTTTGTCCATCCGCGTCTCCCACATACAGATTAAATCTTGCCTGTCTGGCTCTCGCTTCTATGAACGTCATTCTTTTTTTTTTTTTTTTTTGGTCTGTACTAAAAAGCGGGGTGGAAAGTTATCACACGGGTTGTTAAATCATGCCAAAGTGTGCCGATAACACGTTTCAAATCAACGCAAAACTTGAAAAGCTTCATTCCAATTTCATTTTCTTTCCCCTAAAAAGGTACGGTTATAATTTTATTTTCATTACCCGGTTTAACAGGCTGGAACATGAACACCACATTAAATAGGATGATGATGGAAAGTTGAATGTAACATATGTACTGGTGTCCCGTGTATGGACTGTGTGACCTGCTTCGGACATGGTTGCACCTTGTTGTGCGTCATCCACACCTTGTGCATCAGTCTGCGTCACCGGGGCTTTTTCTCTCATTTTTAGCTACAGTCTGGTTAACAAGACACATGAGACAGCTGTTTGAGCTGGGATACCACCTGGAGGAGAAAAAAGATATAAATCTGCTGTCAACCTGCAGTCTGGAAATCTGTTTATTCATAAGCCAAAACTCGTGTCCTCGCAAGATGATAATACTGTGATGTCAACTTTATTTCCCCCATCTTTTTAATATGACAAACCAATCTTCCAGTAAGCTTTTATGGCCAGCCTACAGCACCAACTCCACAAAAAAGGTGTGTAAAATCTGAATACAGAATCCAGTTATTTAAAGCCTCAGACGTATTTTATCCACAACTGAACAGAGAAAACGGCCAAACGTTTAAAATGAGGAAATGTCTCCTCTTAAAGAAAAACAAGAAGGTAATTTTGAATTTGACAAGATCTTAAATAAGTTGGGACCAGGTGATTTCCTACCGCTGTGCAGCATCCTCTCTTCTTTATACAACGGTCCTCATACATCTGGGAACAGAGAGCAGCTGCTGAGGCTCTGGAGCAGGAATATCATCCCTGCTCTTGTCTGATACACGATCTGAATAGAACAAACGTCCTGGTCTTGTTTGTTGTGTTTTTCATTTCCTAAAAACCCCAAAATGTTTTCATTTGGTGAAAGGTCTGGACAGGTCAGCTCTTCTGATGCAGTTCAGCATCGTCTTGCTGAAAGATGGAGAAAGATTAACAGTTTTCCACTTCACTCCATTTTAATTGAGTTTGTCAGCCTTGTCCCATACAAGCAGACATTTCTCCAGATATATTTTATACTATAGACCATATTTCCTAAATTTGTTGTCTCTGCCCATCTTTACTTCAGAGAGATAATTAGCTTAATTACATGCAGAATGCTAATTTCGGTGTTTCATTTAACTACTTACTTTTCCAGTTTTTTGTTGGCCTTGTGCCAACTTTTGAGATGTGTTGAAATTAAATTCAAACTGAGGAAGTATTTTTCATGAAATGGTAAGAGGTTTTGCTTTCCACATTTCATATCTTTTTGTGTTTTGATGTTAATAAAAAAAATGGGTTTGAGATTTTCATATTATTGCCTTCTGTTTTTTTAGTTACATCTGACAGTGAACCATTTTACTTCACTGCATCATCCTCTGCCTCCCAGAACTGTTCTGCTTCAAGGTTGTCAGTCCACTTTTAATGGCTTTATTGCTTGAAGCTTGAATAAAAACAGCAGAGTCGCTGTAGAGCAGCTCTCATCTCTCTCCGAGCGCTGGATCTCCTCATCACCTTTCAATCGTAGAAAAATGAATAAATTAAAAGCTTCCCTCTACTATCGATCATGCCTCTGCCGTCTCAGCACCACCTGCCTCTTAGCAGAAGAAAAAAAAAAAAAACAGGGAGAGTCGCAGGTTAAATTCCCACCCTGCATGGGCCCAGTTTGCTCCCGGTTGGGGACCAGTGAGCAAACGGTTGCCATTAAGGTGGTGCCGCTGCGCTCCTCCCTCTGCACCGTCGCTAGGGTCGCTACCAGGGATGAGACAAGACAAACAGCGTTTCCCACTTCAGAGCACTCCCAGACAACATGAGGAGGTCAGAGAGCAGCCGTGAAACACGCCTGCAGCAGCATCTGGTGAAACATCACCGGACAAACACATGCTTCATCCGTGACACTCCTGCTCTTCATATGAAAATACATCAACTGGATTTTTGATTTATTGCTCGTGATTACAACTGTATTCTGTTTTCTTTGCTTTTCCTTCATTTTCTTTCATATATGGGATGAACTGAGTGATTCCGGTTGACTGATTACCTGATTACTGATTCACTGATTAAATGCTAACTGTTCCCAGGTGACAGGTGGCGATAAAGACCTTTTCCATTTTCTGGAAGTGATTGCCAGCTGAACACATATTCTCTTCAAATCCCTCATCTAAACACAGCTCTTCGTGAAAGCCTTCGGCAAACATTTGATGCATTTTTCATCAGACGTTTTTATTATTGTAGTCTGGTGAGCATCCAGCTGACCTTGAGCTCAGTCTCGATGCCTCCCACATTTCTCAGAGTCGTTTGTTGTTTTTTTTCCAACTTTATTTTTAAAGTCCAGCAGTGAGCTCAGTGACGTTGCTGAAATTGACAAAAAGCTGAATTATGAGTCTGTGGACAGCACAGCTGAAGCAACAGCATCATCAGAAAGGTGGACCGGCCCTCTCCAAAGTGCTGGACTTTGTTAAGATTTGCTTCATCCACAGTGTTATTTTTACCTCTGGCTGGGCAGGAGTGAGCGCAGGAGGGAGAATTATGCACAAGCTGTCGCCAGAGAGAAATCTCCCACCGTACGCTGGAGATACTGCAGCTCACTGCCAATCAAATCAACACCGACGACCCGGCTCTCCACATGGGTTCAGGAGCATCCACACTTCCACAGGAGGTCACCACACACTCTGATCCCACGCAAGCAGAGTTAGAATTTTAAAGCTTCTGTGGATCTCTTCTGTGTAACCAAACAGGCTCCCTGTCAGTCATCTGGTTGGTTCTGTCATCAGGTGGTGATACATCACAAATCTCCTGATGCTGCTCCCACGTTGGTCAGATTCCTCGGGGCTCCATCCCCCCCCCCCGCACTAACGCAAAGTGGAAACGCGACCCACCTCCTGGAAAATTAGAGTGGCAGCCCTGACGGAAAGCTCAGCCTCTGATCTGAACTGCCTGAGCGACGCTGCTTCAGACAGAGGGGGGACAGGGCTCGGTTCTGACGCAGGACCGGGGTGTCAGGATGGGACGTCTCAGTCTCTGGCACAGACGGACCAAACACAGGACCCTGAGGGATGGCCGCATGATTCCTTGTTTCCTGTCAGGCATTTTACACAAAGTGACTTTAAAAGCCTAGTTTGCAGAGCGTGTCATTACTCTCATCACTAGAGCGGACATGCAGGACGCACGTAGATGGAGCGTCTGTACTTTTAAAGTCATTATCATCCCTAATGGATGCTGCAAGTCTGTCACCGAGGGACTAAAACTGATGTGTCACCACCAGAAATTTAATAAGCAGATGTCTTCAACATTTGATTACAGTTTTGCAAAAAAAAAAAAAAATACATTATGAGAGCTTGTAGCTTCTTAAATGGAAAAATGTGTTGCCATTTGTCATGTATGGTCATTATACACTAAATAATGACTTTGATGATTAAGAAGAGAACTTGAAAACAATTATAACTCATTATTATTTAAATACTAGCAGCTGCATCTGTCAGGCCGGTGTGTGAATGTGTGGATGACTCCACAAGTTTAATTATTTACTGCTTCGGAGCCTGAATGAGAACTGCTTTCTGCGCACGCGCTGCTCGTCCACGTGTATATTACGCGAGATGTGCGTGAATTTTCCAACTTGAGGTGTTGGAAACAGATTAAGGGGGGATAAAAAATTAGTGGGAGGACATAAAAATAGCTAGACTTAAATTTGACTCAACTCACATCATTAAAGTCAAGACGCACTTAAACGCCTGGAAAAATTTTTATGAGAAAAGTCTGCCTTTGCTGTCTGTGTATTTGTGTTAAAAGACATATTAAATGTGATCATTATGATGCTGCTGCTGATGATGAACTCAACTTACCAGTCGACTCTCACTCGGGCAGAGATGGAGGTTTTGTGAGCGCAGACGCACAGACGCACATCCGCCGACAGTCAGTCCGATCCCACAAGCGGCCGAGAGGATGGCGAGAGGCCAGGCGGTGGCAAACAGCCCGCAGGACACACCGACATCATGGGGAAGTCAACAGAAAGACGAGCCATCGGAACCTCCGCCGGCTCCAACACTGGCTGGCAGGGCGGCGTGCGCAGGGCAGCGCTGAATCCGGTATGAGGGGTGATCAGTGCCACACTGAGGAGGAGGAGGAGGAGGAGGAGGAGCATGCTGGCTTACTGAGAATATTCCAGGCTTTTCTATTGGAGGATGTATTTGAGCTTGTTCTGCAGATGCAAACTGGTTGATCAGGGATTTTTATAGAAATGTACAAAACTTTGCTGTATGTTTTTTTTTAAGGCATCCACCATGTGTGATAAAGGGCTCTATGAGGAGCAGAAGTTGCAACATTGAAAGAGACAATACCTTTTTTTTTTTAATTTCTTTTTTATAATGCAAGATCCTTACAGCTCCCTGGGGTCTTGCAGCAGGTCTTACAGGTCCAGCAGGCCAGGTATGTGTCATGCTCAACCAATCAACAGTTGCTTTCATTCTCCAAGTTCTAATTGGGTCAGCATAGTTTCATCTTTCTCACCTAACCAGCTGTTGATTTTGTTTCTATTTTTCAAATTTAAAATGACAGCCTGTCTCCTTAGTCCCATGGACTGTTTATTTTCCAGCACATGCCTCACCAGTTGCTTTATATGTTATGCTCCTTTTAGGTCTGCAGGCTTCTCTGTGGGCTTTAGAAAGCAGAAAAAGTTGTTTGTGATTGCTGTACAGCAGCTAACAGAGCAAACAGAGCAAAGCAAGTGCTGCAGGATTCTTTTTTTTTTTTTTTTTTTGGTATGTCTACAGCATTGAGTGAATGTTCCTTGCTGATTGGGCAGAAGATTAAAGAGCCATTGAGGACACCTTAAACCAGGTACCAATCAAAAACCACAAACCTAGACTGCTCAAATCTGGATGGAATTATCTCTTGGATAATAAAGACTACATGAAACAATTTTTTATCTTATTAAACCTCAATTCTTAATCGGAGAGGAAGGGTAAATCCCTGTGTTTTTTGTAGTCAGACCACCTTAGACCAGGATCAGATCAAAAATCCACAACCTTTGGACTCTTCCAACTTAGATGGAAATTATGTGTTAGATTGTAAGGTCTATATTTTTTTTGGTTTGTGAAACCTTTATTCTCTTTGTAAAAATGCAATGCTCTAAACAATAGTGAAAGGCCCATTATACCTTGTGTCAACTCCAGGATTGTCTTCCTTCTGTGCACTGTCAAGATTTCTAACACTGTATTGTAGCACCATGGTACATTAAAGAAAAAATGTACTTTATCCATGAGAAAGCCATAAAAAATACCTTAGTTGGTATTACCATACCGCCTATCTATTATTTGTCTCTAATGTAACTAGCTCAAACTGGCCCTGACAACTGCTTTCAAATCAGAGCAAAGGACCTTCACTCAGGTTAAAATATCTGTTTCATTTGAATTTGAATGAACATTTGCTTACTTTTATGAAGCATCATTGAGCTGCAGTGATCATCTGTGCCTGTTACTGGCAAAAACCTGATCAAGTAACGACTGCTCAGTCCTGACTATTTGTCCTGGTCGAACAAATGCATATCGCTTATGGTACGATGTCACACAACAACAACAATGAAACTAACTCAGAGCTGCAGCGAACATCACGGCCGAGGAAACTAAGATGCTCAAGAAAGTAATGATGGAAGAGAAATTGAGAGAGTGACCGAGGAAGAAACCAAACAAAAATAATTTTAGACAACGTTGTAAAAGTGCTGGCGACCTGTTTAGGTACCCCTACTTTTCGCCCGAAGAGAGCTGGGATAGGCTCCAGCAGATTGTAAAATAGATGATGGATGGATGGATGGATGGATGTAAAAGTGAACCGCCTATAGGGGGAGTCACAGCACTAGAAATTGTAAAAGTTCCTCTGAGCTGCTTTAAAACTCACACATCTGGTCATAGCAGCTGGTTTTAAGCCTGCTCAAGACTGCATGAGTTTGGGTTGTTGTAAGTGAAAGATGACCATCGTGAAAGAACTGTAGCGATATCTTCTGCTGTGGCTTTGAAATCAGTGTGAGTGGTTCAAATTCAGCCTGAGACTATTTTCTGACAGAAACACTCTGACTTTGTCTTCTGACAAGCCAATTAAAATATGAAATCACATATTAATAAGTGTGACTTGCCTCTTCTCCCTTACCATGACTCAGACCACATTCTCATACTTGGCTATTTCTTCTTTAAAGTATTTTCAGCACATGTAAAACGTACCGCCGACGTGCAGTGAAAAATGATCCCTCTTTAGCTCCTTAAACACGAGCAGCCAGAAATAATCTATGCTATAATTTTATTAATCTGGGAAGATTAGATAGATTAAATATATCAAGACCCAATCACTCAAGAAGAATTTTAATTACGCAGCTCAAAAATAAACGCAAAAATATTTAGAACAGCAGTCTGTCATTAAGAAATAAAGCCACAATAATGTTACAGCTACTAACTGTAGTCTTTCACCCAACATAATGTTTATCAAGAAAGTTTGAGGAAAAAAAGTACACGTTTATGTGCACATGGTGGTTGCCTCATGTATCTCTTGGTGTGTCGGATTCCTCAAAAATTAGCCAAATCTGTTCACGAGATGTAGTGTGCAGATGACCAGTAGAGGCAGCGTTGAGGCAAATTTGACCAGATATCTGACTTCTTGGATGTCAATGTCTTAAATACGATCTTTGATAAGTCATCTGCCACTTTTTCTTCCATGATCTTAATGTCACCCAAGTATTTACCACTGCTGTCGTAGGTCCTGGCGTACGTCGGCTTCAGTGTTGGTGTAGGAGGTGTGTCTTTTCTTTGCCTGGCGTAAATTACTCCTCATACCGAAGCGGTGGCAGGATCAAAAACCCCCTGGAGTCTACTCCTGAAAAATGCTGGTGAGACGTAACCACAAAACAAATTAACCTCTCACATTACATGACATTATTCCTAACATGGCCCACCACGCTTTCCTACTGAATTTTTTAATTCCATGTTTTTATGAAAACCCATATGTGTACAAGCCTTGATGTGCAGTCACATTGCTCCTTGGTCTTAAATCAAGTTTTGATGGTTGAAAACGTTTGTTTATCTCAGAATGTTTGTCCTGCTGCGTCTCATAGGCCACTGCAAGGTAAAATTGAGTTTAATGCTCCAGGCTGTCTAAATGAAGCGCTGACTTAATGAAAACAACCTAACCTGCCTGATGACATATGACAGACCAAACTCAGCCAAGAATCATTGTCTAGATATTCTATAGATGTATGTATTTTTAGCCATGTTGCATCTAAGCATGTCTGTATAATCAGTATGCCACTCAACTCTTCAGTGGTTATCTCTCCCCTTGACTTTAACACTCCTAGCGCAGTCAAACTCTTAAAGATGACATGGCAGTGGATCAAAAGGGGTAAATGTCATTCCTTATGCCCAAAGGTTTCTCACTGTACTGAATCTTGAATGTGGTTTCTAACTCGTAATCATTTAGGGCATGTCATGGCTCATGATGATCTATATGGAAGTTGTTGTTCTGATTTTGTTGGTCTTTGGTCATTTTTGAAACTGTATACGACACTACTGGCATGTGCTGATTTTGTCAAAATGTGTGCAGTATGTGAAGAACTACAGAATCTACAGAATGTGAAAAATCTCTAAATGCTTTTCTACTTTTGTGGAAATATCCATCATCCATCTGACCAGTCTACTGTGAATGCTGTATCCTGTAATGTAGCGAATCACAAACAGCGAAAGCTGGTCACAGTGGTTACGTGGTCGACTTCCAGTTATGAGATCGCATAATCACATTTATGGTTTAATGCTTCAATCACTTTACTGATTGTTAGCCACCTGTGTCTCTGTGTCTTTATCTGGACTTTGTCTTCTAAAACTAAAGTTTAGTTTAATAGCCATTCTCTTCTGCCCTCCACCATCTGCATTTGTGTTCTCTATCAGCGCCTCACCATGACATAACAGTTTCATCTAAATGACTAAACTACTGTATAATGTAAACTCTTCAACCAGCCCATAAAAAAAAATAAACCACAGACGTGTTTCAATCCAAGGGGCTATGCCTGACAAAACTGCACTTCTTCCACTGACCAGCAGGGGCTGGCTCTAAAAGCGAATCAATCTCCACTAAGTCTCACGTTAAAATGTCCAGTTTGCAGCAGAAGTAAATATACTAAATTTAAATGAAAATTATTTTAAATCACAAATGTTTGCAATAATTAGGGCCGTGGCTTCAAGCTGAGTTTTCTGAAAATCTATGGATGATGTCACATGATGAGGTTTTAGCCTGTTCTTTTGATACAGTCTGTGGTTACCTAAACCAATCTAAACAAAAAAAAAAAAGAATATGAATGAAGAATGGAAAGAAGAGCTTTGAGTTTAAAAACGTTTCTGGTTCTGGTTTAATCACTGGCTTTAAGTAAGGAATTAAGCCCTGTCCTGGAGATTTGATACGTCTGCTAATAGAGCCTTAAGGTTTTTTCCTCCACTTTTCACCCTGTCTGGTGCAGCTCAGAGACAGCTGCACCAGACAGGAGCAACACCTGATAGCTTCACAAATATCTGTTTATTTGAACACCTGCAGAGTCGTGTGATCATGTTGCAGGTCTTGAACTCATAAAACCCACAGAACAAACTCAGATGGAATAAACAATGTCGGACCACACTCTACAGTGGCTCAGGCAATATGTTTCCACTTGTGTATGCTGCTGATCGCAGGCATTACCAATTTAAATGTTGCCTTGTAATGGTGGTTTACAGGCATATGGAGAAAACAAATACACTGCCAGTTATTTAGGTCTGTCATTTTCAATCTCATTATTCCGGGCCTTGAAGAAATTGCTGCAACTCTGAGACCTTCAAGATTGCGGCTGCATCTGCAGGGCTCTTCGTGCAACCCTACTGAATATATCCATGTGCAGAGCCATAATTAGACATGCCTTCCAAAGTCAATCCTATTTCAAAGCGCTCCTGGGGGAGACATTACGCTACCCGTAAACTTATGGCCCTTTCCTCAGTCACTCCTAATTACATTCCCAATTCAATCAAGTGGAAACAAACAGCAGCAGTACCAGTCAAATAAGAAAAGATTATGCTTCCAGGGTGACTTTTCCCGCATCGTGCGGATAATGCTGTCACTCTAACATAGATTTCATATCCTGTGTCTGCATGCAACCTTCTCGCACAGAGGAGAGATAAGTGCTTCACCTGATGAGGAAGTGGCTGCGCAAAATGTCTGAATAAAAACAGCTTTAGAATCGGAACAGTAAAAAGTGAAAAAGGATGGATGTAGATGGAAAGACGGGGACCAGATCTATGCTGAAATGTCAGATGAGTCAGAGGCATTCTGGGAAGAATCTCCCGTGTAATATGCCTCCACTGCCAGCCGTGGAAGTTGAAAATTTACAGTGACGCCGTCGCCATAATAACAAGCACCTGCAGCCAAGTTGTGAAGAAGCTGTCTTCTCTGAATAAGCAGGAAGTGACATTGATTAACCCCGACTGCCTGTAACAGCAGATAACTGATGGGCTCCACAGTGCATAGGGTGTCTCCATGATTTCACCGTAAAATCCAGCGCACATCCATCAAACATGTGGACACTCAATGACCAACACTGCTCACTTATGGCTATTCATTCAATTCAGTGGATTTGTACTGCACCAAATCACAACAAATATCATCTTAGGTTATGCTAAACAGGTAGGGGGCAAGTTAAATTTAAGTCCAGTTAAATACAGTCTAATTTGCTTTACAAATAAACAACCTCATACCATCAGGATTTTGAACTGGCTTTAGTCTGGGAGATGCAGTGTCCGGTGTTTCCAGAAAGTTATTTTTTAAATTGATTTGTCCTTCCATAAGACAGTTTTCCACTTGGCCTCAGTCCATTTTAAATGAGCTTTCTAGATATTGCATTTTTAGATATTGTTCTCATAAAGCTTCATCTTTACATGTAGAGCTTTAACCTGCATTTGTGGATGTCACTGGGAACTGTGTTCTGAGGACGTGGTTTCCAGAAGTGTTCCTGAGCCCTGAATCAGGCCTGGCAAGATCGCAGACATCCTTTATTGATTTTTGACCTTGTCATATTCGCAGAGATTTCTCAGATTCTCTTTTGAGGATATTATGTACTGAAGACACTGATGTATTCCAAATCTTCACGATATGACGCTGGGGAACATTATTCTGTAATCGTGTCCCAACTTTTGTAGTTTTTTGCAGATCGGTGAACCTATGTTCATCTTTTCTTCTGAGAGACTCAATGTCTCTTAGAGCCCTTTTTAGACCCAGTCATGTCACTGACTTGTTGAAAATTAACCTTATTAGTTGCAAGATGCTCTTCCAGGTTTTTTCTTTTAGTACAACTTACTTTTCCAGCCTTGTGTTGCTCATGTCCCAACTTATCTCAGATGCATTTCTGGCATCGAATTCAAAATAAGTTAATTTTCTACCATCAAAAGCTAAAATGTGTATAATTCAACTTTTGTTTTCTATGTTCCGTTGAGAATAAAATACGGGATTACAAGATTTGTAAATCATCACATCACATGGATGATTTTTTTGGAATTGGAGTTGTAATTCAATATTTAAAAAACATATATAAATATATATAAACTTCTTCTAGCTTAGAAAACCAATATATTATCACAATTCATAAGTTTTCTTCAGTCCTTGGATCTGAGATCTCGAGGGGGTGGCAGGAGACGGTGGAGAGGACTTCTGTCTTATTTAAAATTTCTGCCAATTCAAATACCATGTTATGAGCACGGTTGCTGAAAGTCATTCAGGAGGAAGGCAGGAAGCACCTTTCAGAGTGTGTGAGCTGAAGCAGGAACACATGTGGCTGCGCTCCGTCTCCTCCAGGCAGCATCTTCACCTCTTGATGAGTGTGCAATCAGAGCTTCATCAGATTATCACAGTATCTGTGTGGTCTGCTAATAAGGACGATTATCCCTGAGAAAGCAAACCAAAGTGTGGACGAAGTGATCCCAGCTGTCTTGTAATGCTAGAGGGGTTTATTTCTGTCTGTGCTGATGTGTTTGTGAGCTACAGGGTGGTAAGACGAGGAGAATGGAAAGGGCTTTGTGGTCAGCAGAGGTGTAGATGCAGGAGTGTGACTGGGGGGGGAATGTGGGGTGGAGGTCTAAATGGAGTAGCTGCTGATCCCTCCTCTGACATCAAACATTCAAATTTATTGCTGTTAGTGTGGAACAGGACTCCCACGACTGCCTCTGCAGAGTCGCACACATCCACTCGTACAGCGGAGGCTCTCATCTCCTCCCAGTAATATTGTGCTCCTGAATCGCTTTCACCTCCCCCCACCATGAATGTGACTAGAAGCTCATGCGGAGAGGTGGGTTGGTGGTGGAGGGTGGGGTGGGCTTCGGCAGACTCCCCTGCTCCGGTTAGTCACGACTCCTCTGCCCAGCACGTGAGCAACAGGACGAATGCATGTGTGTCTGTTTCCTCCTCTCCTCCTCCCGTGCCACAGACCTGGTTGCTAAGGTAACCTCTTGTGTTGATAGGTTCACCTCTTTGTTAATCACCAGCTATCTATAATGACCAGAGCAGGGGAGGGGTGTGTGTGTGTGTGTGTGTGTGTGAGGAAGCAGCTTAGGTGCTGGTAAGTCCTGGTAATATCTGATTCATTTAGCTGTGATGGTTGTGGTGAGGGTCCTCACAAGGATATAGACACAACACTATGTTTGTGTGTGTGTGTGTGCCCTTTAAAGAGCCTTGCAACAACACAACAAAGATGTGAGATACATCTCTCTCATTCTTCCTTGAATAGCAGCAAAGATAGCAGAGAAAAAATATCAATAAGAGTGGAGAGCTCTAAAACCACTCGATCGATCTTTCTGCACGGTTTGTGGTTTCTTTTTACATTTCAAATACAGAGCACACAGTGGTCACAGAGAGAAAATATGAGGTCATTTTAAGTCGCATGTTTTAGTTCATGAGTACAAGAGAACACACAGCACAACAGAGCAGTCTTTTATCCCATTTGTTTTCTTTTTGTAATACCAGGCTCTGCACAAAATACTACAATCTAAGAATATATTATCCTTCAAACTGGTTCCTTTAAAATATGTTGACTTTTTTCTCAGTGCCAAGTATGTCAACACTGCTTTAAACATTCATCCCAGTCCTGATTATCCATCTTTCTGATGATTTGTGATTTTAAATCTGAAAAGCTTCAGGATGTAATGAGTTTTCCTCACAGCACTTGATGTTTAAAAGATCACTAATAGAGTTGAAACAGAAGTTTGATACGTGAAAGAAACTGATCAGAGCAAACCAAGCTGAGTTCATTTAGAGTTCTCCTTTTGTTAATTTACTCATGTGACTGAGGAGTTTAAAGTTTAAGACATGCTTGCTGACACTTGTCTTTGAATGCACCAAACCTGCTTTGTAATCACCTGCAAACAATGAGCTTGATTTTCTTTTCTTTTTAATGTCTGGCAGCATCTGACAGGAAAACTGTTGCTTAGAGTTGTTTCCAAACTAGCTGACTCATTTAAAGCAGGATGTTTGTTCCACACTATAAAACACAATCCACTGCACACACTTTGGTCACTTTCATACACGGCTGTTTTGTGTTGACTGACCTTATTTCTTTGCATTCAGATAAATACATTCATGAGATCTGCAATATTCTGATGTGGTTTTTGCTGTTCGGTCTCATATGGTTTACAGTTCGAATATTTGATCTCCGTGAAGGAAGAAGGCATCAGTTCACCTTTAATAAGGAGTCTGAGATGAAGGCAGAACAGGAGGCCGTCTGTCTGAGAGGACAGTGTGTGGGTGCCCCGAGCAACCCTGCATCTCTCCACACATGTAGGGTATCGACTCTGACATCTGCTCCATCTGCTGCCCTCCTGCCACTTCAGCACACACTCTACAGTGACGAAGAGGAGGCTGAGCTGCAATATGGGCCGGAGGAACAGGTGACAAGTCTGCTCAGCTTCAATTTCAGTTTTCCTCAGATTCTGATGGGTGTCTGCTTAATGCGGCACAAAAAAAGGCTAATTAAGCCTTGACTCAATCATCTCTTATGTCAACGCACTTGATGGATTGCACACTTGTTGCCACTTTTTTTTCTTTTCTTTTTTGAAAATTGCCTTGTTATGCAGAGGTGCCATCTTCACCAACGTATCTCCTTTGGAGGAATGTCTGAGCTGTGCAGGCATGGAGGAAGAAATGAGTCTGTCCACATCAGCTGAGATGGCTCATCTTGGTTTCTGGCACTGTTTAAATAAAAAACTGCTTTCTAAAATTCATGAAGTGTACAATCAAAAAGATGGTCACTGGTCAGGTACAAATCTCAAAGCTGATCAAATCTTGTCTCAAGAGTTTATAACCATGGATTTTTCTGTGCAGCAGAAAACTGAAAATGTAAAGAGGAAAAGGAAAATGGTGAAGAAGCTGTATATAGTTGTTAGAATGAAAAACAAAACAACAAGAAAAAAAAACATCTTTCCTGCAACCTCGCCACAAAATTCAACTTCATAAGTCTGATTTTTAGAAACAACTTGTGGACTTATAAAGTCAAAATCTATTAAAATATTTTAGGTAAAAATGTGAATGGATATTATTGAAGGGAAGAAAAGGTGCAGACTCTTCACGGGTAGAAGCCCAACTGTTCTGCATGAAGGTGGTTTCTGATCATGTTCTGTACTTTTGATACAGCCAGTGAAACGGAGGAACATTTTATAAATAGAAAAATTCTGAAGGAAAAATGACACCATCTATAAAAATGCTGGTGATAAAAGATGATGGCTTCCTACATCATATCGTACAACTAAGATACCAGCGGCTGTCCTAAGATGCATCATGTTACCAGCCAGAAACGTGGTGAAGCCAAAGGCTCATATCATTCCAGTTACATCCCATAGTGAGGCTCTGACCTTCTGAGGCAACTTTTCATGCAAGTAAAAGTATGTTTTAGATCCTTCTTGGGAATTTGTCTTTGGTTCAAACTTTCACTGCTGAAATTGCCCCATTATTAGAAATGGCCATGGTACATGGCAGTGAGGACAAGGAGGGCTAATGTCCTGGTGGGCAGGTTGGCATATTCACATACAGTGCCTTGCCAAAGTATTCAGCCCCCTTGGACTTTTCAACCTTTTGCCACATTTCAGGCTTCAAACATAAAGATCTAAAATTTAATTTTTTTGTCAAGGATCAACAACAAGAGGGACACAATTGTGAAGTGGAATGAAATTTATTGGATATTTTAAACTTTTTTAACAAATAAACTGAAAAGTGGGGCATGTAATATTATTCAGGTCCCCTTTCGTTAATACTTTGTAGCGCCACCTTTTGCTGCAATTACAGCTGCAAGTATCAGTTTTGCACGTCGAGAAACTAAAATTCTTGCCTATTCTTTCTTGTAAAACAGCTGGAGCTAAGTGAGGTTGGATGGAGAGCGTTTGTGAACAGCAGTCTTCAGCTCTTTCCACAGATTCTGGATTGGATTCAGGTCTGGACTTTGACTTGGCCGTTCTAACACCTGGATATGTTTATTTGTGAACCGTTCCATTGTAGATTTGGCTTTATGTTCTGGATCATTGTCCTGTTGGAAGATAAATCTCCATCCCAGTCTCAGGTCTTTTGCAGACTCCAACAGGTTTTCTTCCAGAATAGTCCTGTATTTGGCTTAATCCATCTTCCCGTTAATTTTAACCATCTTCCCTGTCCCTGCTGAAGAAAAGCAGGTCCAAACCATGATGCTGCCACCACCATAGGCGTAATTTATGGGTTATAATAATAATTTAAACCAGCCACCACAACCCCCCCCAATATCATACCTCTTTCGTTATGTTTCGGAAGTATTCGCGGTGGCTCAACCCCCCCCCCCAATGTTCAACTCAAAGTTACACCCTTGGCCACCACCATGTTTGACAGTAGGGATGGTGTGTTCAGGGTGATGAGCTGTGTTGCTTTTACGCCAAACATATCGTTTTGCATTGTGGCCAGAAAGTTTGACCTGGGACCTGCCTGGTGTGTTCCTTGGTCTTCATGATGCTCTCTGAGCTTTAACCAGAACCCTGAGACTATCACAGAGCAGGTGCATTTATACAGAGACTTGATTACACACAGGTGGATTCTATTGATCATCATCAGTCATTCAGGACAACATTGGATCATTCAGAGATCCTCACTGAACGTCTGGAGTCAGTTTGCTACGCCATTACATAAGCCCCGCCCCCAGCCTGTTGGGATTGGTTCAATATATTCTGCACCGTGAATTCAGTGTCAAGTGAATTCCTGTAGCTGGCTAGGCTATGCTGGAGTAGGACTTTATCATATATAGTAAAATAAGCATTAATATAGATATTCTGTTATACATCCATTATTGCAAATTAATTTGAAAGCCAATATTAATATCATATATTAACAAAAAAAAAAAAAAAAGAAATGAGCTCCAGTTGTGATACCTACCAGCACACAACTTTATAGTGCTGTTATAAAAGGCATGGCAGTGAGTGTGCATGGTGTAAATGCCTTTGTGTGTGATAGCAGTGAATCTGAGCCGGCTTCATCATCCTGACATGGATGATTACGCTTTCGGTGTGGACACTCTCCTGATTGAATCCTGAAAAGTCAGGTCGCATTTATCCATTTGGTTCAACTGCAAAACAAATGAGCATCAGCTTCCACCTTTTCAGCCGAGGGGCCGAGGCTTTAAAGGAAAAAAAAAAAAAAAAAAAGGAAAATAGCTTTTTCTTTTTTGTTGAAGCTGACTACAACCCAGACTCAAAGACACCAAGCTGGATGTGAGGGAAAGCTGTACCCTGTGAATAAAGCAATTCCACTCTGCTACATCTCATTTCCTCTTGAGACTTTAGTCGTGAAGACATGTAGAAGCAATAAAAAAAAAAAAAAGACCTCCACACTTCTTCTCCTTCACATGTTCTCAAATGTAGCTCCAATTCCGTGCTTGTCAGTATTACAGCTCAGACACCCTCCACGGTTGTCTCGCTCCTATCATCAAAGCTTGAATCTGCTGTTGTAATCAGGCTGTTAGCTGAGGTTGATGCAGCAGCTCCTCTCTGCTCTGATAAGCCTGTCGGCGCTTTCCTCCCTGACTTACATTTGTCACAGTTTTTCCATGTCACACCACAGAGACAGAAATAATAAAGATGCCTCTATCTGTGTCTCAGACGTTCAACATTTAGCTCAACTCAGCAGTTATCAGGCTGAATTTGAATAACAAGAATCATGTAGTCCTCATTCAATACAAGATATAATTTAGTTGACGCAAAAAAATCTAAGTTTGAAAGCTACACAGGATCAGTATATTTAGGTCGAATATCAAAGGTTTTTGGTCTTTGATATCAAAGCTCTTCTGCTTACTGTTTCATGAAATAGTAAATAGAGTGAAAAGTTCCACAAAAAAATCTGAAAATGTAAATTTTTGCAGTGTTCTGCTCAGACACTTTGGCAGGGTATTGATCTGTTGACCTTCCACTTGGACGGGAACTGGCTCTACCCAGCATGCCCCTTGTGCCGCTCTGTGGAACACAGAAAATGCCCATCAGGCAGACAGCACAAGATGCAAATGTAGCGTTAAGGTTTAGAGCAGCCATTCCCAAACTTCAGAATACCAAGGCCCAATTTGAAATGTGAAAAATCTCCACGGCCCACCCGAACCTTTAATCACAACTGTGATCAACATACAGGACTAGGAACCATGTTCCGATACTGATGTGAGGGGTCAACAAATAAGGTGACACTTGTCACATTAAGGTGAAAGTAGAATAACACTTAAATGGGTTGTTCTATTAGTTCTTAATGTTTTTTAATCATGTCATGAATATTTTACAGTAATTAAAAACATATTTAAAAAAGATCGAGGATTTAAAGCACAAATGTTTAATTTTAATGACCTCTCACTGCCCACCTGCAGTACCACGACGGCCCACCAGGGGGCCGCGGCCCACACTTTGGGAATCACTGGTTTAGAAGGTTGTGACGCTGATGGTGCGACAACAGAAATGAGGACAGTCATGTGACAAATCACTGACACATACGTGAACCACCATCATTCAGTAAAGCAGCAAAGTTTGGAGAAAGAGGAAGGAAACAGTAATGTTGCCAACTGCTCGGTTTAGATGTCGTTTCCTCCTTTTTGTAAATTAAGGACCATAATCCTGTCTCACGTTTCACGCATTTCGTGTTGCTCTGCAGAACCTCATTTAGTCCAACACAGTCTGAACAGGGCTTTTACCTGAATTTATGTTTGTCTGAATATTCACATTTTCTCTCTCCTCCTGTGTTGCAAACTGGGAAATGAATTCGATCTGCACCTGAAAGCAGTCGATCCACTGACTTCATCGTCTGAATGAACTGATCATCATCTCCTGTCCTGTTACTTAGAGAATGTTCTGGTTAACCATAGACCCATAAAGTGCAGTTCAACTAAATACCTTAGCCCATAGAACTTAACATGAACAAAAATGGTACACCAAATGACTTTTTATTAACGTATGTGAAAACAGGAATTAATACATCCTCATTTTAATATGAGCCGTTCTGACAGAGTTACACAAAGATGTCATTTTAATACAATTAAAAAAAACAAACAACATAAACAAATATGTTACAGCAACAATCTGAACCTCTAACTCAACACTGACGAAGATAAAAGATCACAATAAAATGAACCACGGACCACAATCCACCCTCCTCCGTGGTCAAATCAAACACTCCTACGCCTTTGTGATGTAACCCTCTTTGATTAGGAAGTCATAGATTTTTCGTGTCTTGTTGACGTCGATCTTGATCAGCGCTCGTGCCTGGGCCAGCCGCAGTCCTCCCTGCCGCCTGCACTCGTTCAGTAAGGCCTGTTTGTACTCCAGGTAGGCCCCCGGTACCAGCCGCACCACCTGACACAACTGAACACACACAACACATAAGGCTTAGAAACGGACAGAGGCATTTAAAACATGCATGATTTGTAAATGAAAGCCTCAGTATGCTTCAGATGATGAAATGATTGTTGGCAACATCCTATTAAGTCACCGCGTTTTATTTTTGCCCTCCCAACTGCTTCAGTTTCTTTTCATGTTTACAGCCGAGAGAAACATCACAAACACCTGCAAGAGCAGACTGTTTACTCAAACTGTTTGTACTACAAAACACTACAAAGTCGAGGGAAAAGCACAGTGGGGCAGGTTTATGAGAAAAATGTTGCAGCAGCAGAGATCTTTTAATGTTTCATGAATGAAACGACCTTCAAAACGTAACTCTGACCACATGGCACACTGCAAGAAGCCCTCCTGTGTTATATCTCAACAGAGGTGGATGTTATCAGCATGTGTGCATGTAAGAGAAACAATTAGGCTACACTACATATGAACTACAGGCACAGAGCTTTTTGATGATGCCTCTCCGACGATTGAGGATGCAACCTCCTCATGGTTCCATTTAAAACCTCAGTGCAGAGCTGTGTAAAAATGCAGAAACGTTCGGTTTTTCCGTACGTTTTGAAAATTTCTTTTGTTGGAACTGTTGATGAAAGAACACTGAAGCACGAGGTGGTCATGGTCACTAAAAGCACAATCTCAGAGTCCTCATTTCTTCAGCCAAACGCTGAGAAAACACATCTTCCTCACCAGCTCAATAACAGTCTTTATATAGACTTTTTTTTTTTTTTTTAAAACATACAGTAGTGCAATGAAACATACAAGCATGAAAAGCTAAAATGTCTGACTGGGCCCTCTGCTAGTGCTCAGCGGTCCTACACACCTCTGCCATGAATACCAATGATCAGGGAAATGTCACTGTCTGATTACACAAAGATCATCTGGTTTTGTGTGTTTGGATGAAAACCACATTTGGACACATTTCAGTACTGTTACAAAATGAGCAGAAATTACTAATCATCTGAAAACAGCCACTTCTCTTGTCCAGGCGCAACTGATTTCTGCTCCCATGGGCGCCTAAATCTGTGGCAGGTCTTCTGTAGATCTGGACAGTGATTCTTTTTGTGTGTGTGTGTGTTTTCATACAAGAGGTAAAAGGAGGCAGGAGTGTGCAGGACACACAGCTGGTAAGCATCTTCCTGCTGGAGGAAACCATGGTAATAGTAAAGGAGAGAGCCAGCAAAGAACCTTCATTATTTTTGAAGGTATTTTCACACCAACAGGCTTTTGTCCAATTAACTCCAGTTCATTTTCCTGCGTGTGCGGTTCACAGCTGGGTGTGGACCTAAACGACTGGCCTGAGACCACAAAAAGAGGAAGGTTCAATCCAAACCCTCCAGTGAACTTTCTCACCAGCATGCTGGACTAAAACAGAACCAAAAACCTAGAATGACACGATCTGGGACCATGACCCATGGGTTCTCAGTCTGGGCCATCAACTTGAAACTGACACCCATGTAGACTTTATTTAGCTTTGGGCTGCACAGTTTTCCTATTTGGCCAATCATTTGTTCATATTTTTTTTTTTTTTTAAAACTCTTATTCCTTTCACTGCCTTGTTTCTAAATGACACATCTTTTATTTGATATTGATTGACTTCTGTTTTTCTTAAATGTGCCACAGATTGACCTTCACCTGGACAGTCTCACTATGCGCTTTTGGCAACTTTACTGCATCAAAACGTGTTCCAGTCCAGCTGTAGCTCCACTTCATTTTCAATCCCAATAATCTGGGGCGCAGGTGTCAAACTGATCCATCAAAGGGTCATGTGGCTGCAGATTTTTGTTCCAACCATGCAGAAACACGGCTGACCTGACACAGTCAGCTGTGTTTCTGCATGGTTGGAACAAAAGCCTGCAGCCACATGGGCCCTTTCACGGATCCGTTTGACACCCCAGATTCTGGGGAATGATAAATACATGCAATACAAGAATAACCAGAACAACAACCAACAGCTCTGGATTCACCGCAGCATATTTTTGTTCCAACAGCAGACCCATCTGACCAATAAGTGGTCAAGACGTCTTTGACGTGATGCATTTAGCTACGCTTGAATTTTTTCGAGGGAAATACAACAAGTTTACAACCTCAAATGACTGTTGAGAGTAAAACCCAACTAAAACTGTCAAAGCAGCTTTCTACAAGTCTCTGGTTTAGATGCCTTAAAAAGTATAGTGTGGATCCTACAACCTTTTAAAATACAAATGCGCCTTACAACCTCTTTATAAAATGGCTCGGTGGATCTGTTTGGTTGATTTTGAAAGATTGCCAAGAAAAAAAAAAAAAAAGAGAGCGTCGAGCAGGGAGGCCACAACAAAGAGAGGAAAATAAAAAAAAAAAAACCTCAAGGGATGAAGCATACTGAGTTTTCCTGCGTGAGCCTTTGTGGCTGTACCTCTTTCTCCCTCTCATTGAGCTTCTCTGTTCCCGGCAGTCCGGTGAGGTTGAGGGGGGGGGCGCTCCGCCTTCCCGTTGCTGCGTGACAGAAATTCAACAACATTCAAACAGACACCCGACATCAAAGCATCACACACACGCCATATCTGACGTTTGAAGGTGAGGGAAAAGCAACGCGTTTAAAAGGGAAAAACAGCCAAATAAATATGCATGTATGGATGTATTTTAGGTATTTATGGAGGAGTCTCTGCATAGATGTGAGCGCGACTGGGACCGTGCCAAGACTGCACAGAGGACTGAGCACAGAAGGAGAGGTGGAGAGAAGAGTCCTACCTGAAACTGTGATGGTTGTGACAGCTGGAGTGATGCCCGCATCTCTGAAATCAGAGAGGAAAACATTATCTGCTGTGTTATTCATACACACATATCCAATACAAACACGCCGGCTGTCTCTGAGCTCCGTTCAGGATTCTCACTCTACACTGTCATCCTAAGAGGGTAAATCATTGCATTTGAAACTTTTTTAAAGGTGAGATACTCAAAGACTCAAAGAAAATGCCTTGGATGGTTAAAAAAATAAATAAAATAAAGCTCCAGCAGCAGTATGCTGAAAAGACTAAAGAACGCAGAGACAGACGTGGAAATGTACAACACAGAAATACAAACTGCTTGATTCATCTCAGTACGACAGAGGTCAGCGTCACTGAGGAGCATGACTTCTATTACACGCGTGATGCTGGGACACTCACACTGCAGCCTGTTTGCTAAGCCACTGCTGACAGGCTCTGCCATCTTGGATGTACTGTAGCACATCACACAACATGGTCCTCTTCCTCCGCTCGTCTTCACGCATGCGCCCCACCCGTTCATACACCTTGGCACCTGGAGCGATGACACATACAGCCAACACACGTGCTTGATTTAGGGAGCACACAAGAAATTTACATGGAGGGAAAAGGTTTTTTAATCAATAAACCCGGAAAATAATTGTTAAAAACTGCAGTTTTTAATGTGCTGATGTTTACACGTGTCTTGCTGTGTTCGCTCCGAAGTTCATTTTATTTGTGTGAAAATGATAATAAAACAAATTAGACTCATGTAAAAGATAAAAAAACGGAATATAAATGCTTTCACCTGCTCATGCAGACGACTTTAAAATGTAAAACACTGCTAGAACCAGAGGAGAAAATGTCAAACAGGACTCACTGCAGAAAGACTTGATCCCTGCCTTCCTGTACTCCTGCAGCCTGCGGATCTCTCTCCTCAGCTCAAACTCCACTGGAAAGACAACGAGATGAAGGCAGTTTAATGCATATTTGCACACAGTGTCTGCACACACCCTCCACACTCCTGATCTCTTACAGCTGCATATCAGCTCTCTCATCTATCACATTAATCTTGTGATCTTCACATACAGAAGATCATTCCTGCCAGCAGCCATCAGCCTCCACAACAAGACATCCTACTATCATTAATTCAATATTATTATTGCTGTCATTTATTTATTGTTGAAAAAAAAAAAAACAAACCTTACTACAATGTTGAATTTCCCTTCTGGGATTAATAAAGTATTTTTCATTTCATTGATACATTTAAAAGCAGATTAAAACAGTGGAAAGAAAAAGTGAATGTAATGAAATTTACTGGTTTTCTGCATTAATCAGCTATAAAAAGTGATCCGATCTTCATCGAAATCTCATTAACAGACAAACACAAATTGCTTAAGTTGCTACACAATTATGGTTTGTGTCTTTTATGAACACATAAAAAAAAACTCACTATACTGGAAGGAAAATTAGGTTAATTCATAAACAAATTACTTTAAAGAAAGATAACTGGATTCAGTGATTTGCACACCTGGAGTCCTATGAACTATGAAATCAGTTTGGGGGTGTGGTTTTGAGATACTTCGATAAAAGATGGTCAATTATAAGTTTGCTCCTCAAAAAGCAAAAGGCACAACATGACAACCACTGAAAGGCGACACTGGTAAACCACTCACTGCTCATCAATACAATGTTCTGCTGGAACAACTTTCATTCTTGAATTCCCATAAATGTAATACTGCCACTTGTCACACACCTAAAAGGCTTCAGACCAATCATACCAAAGGATTTATTGCTAATATCCTGTTACCAGACACTCGAGGCAAGCTAGCCTTGCGCTGTCCAAAGGTTTTGGGAAAGCAAAAGTCTGCTGTTTAGCACCTATAAACCTTGATCATTAACATGAACAAGTTACATTGAACTTGCTTTATGAGTACAAAATTAGAGCGTGGGGATTATAGGCGGGTCCATTACTTTACAATGAACAGCAGCTCTCTGGCTTCTCTACTGGCTGCCTGGCAAGCGTTTAGCGTCAACACAACACAACCATCTGTGCAAAGCCAAACTGCATATTTGGATGACTGCAGAAGAGTGAACATTCTTTGGAGAAGTAGCAGCCATCGCTTCAGTGGAGTTTCAGAGACTTCAGCAGAAACAGCAGTAGCTTATATTACATCTCATGTTAGTATATCTGCTCCTTCATACAAATATCAGGGCACAACTCGCAAACAGAGTCAAAGCAACGTAGCGATGTCTTGTTAAAACTAATTCTGTTTGGGCCTGTTGCGTACAAGCTGTGTGTAAAACTGCCACGTCCTCTCATCCATATACTAACATGCATGACTTTCGATGAATTTGTCATGTTCGATTGGTCCGACCACTCTGGCGAATCTTCTCATGACATCATAGAGATCCTGCACCTCCTTTGGGTAGCATCGCTCCAGCACTAACAGAGAGAGGAGAGAAGTGAGTAGGAAGCAGATATGAACAAATATAACTCAGAAACATGAAAGAAAAATACACCTCCTCACATGCTTTCAGACAGGAGCAGATGGTGACTTATGAGAGAAGTGAATTGGTTTGTTTTATGGAGTTCGACTCCACAGAACAGCTGTTAGCATGGACTCTGAAACACTGAGCTTAGCGATATATAAAAATACCCTTGCATGTACAAATTTGAGCTCTCATAACTTTCAGTTTTTGAGAGCTATGGTTTGTTCCTGATCATCCTTCGTCATCAAAGCTTCATCCTGGCACTTAGCAACTAAGATACCTGATGCTCACAAAGACAATAGATAAATACGTGTTTTTACATATTTTTTTTCCTCATCTTGTGATGAAATTACAAAATAGTGAATAGGTAAATGGAACTTCAAGTTCAGACTAGGGAGAACAAGAAAATCAAACCTGGTGTTTGATCAAAACAGACCCTGAGGAAGGCTGACTCTGCACATGCAGTGTAATATTCTACTGCTCAGTGGCACAAACATCTGAATAAAATCTTTCCTGTAAATAGCATCTGTTATCTCAGCCACTCAGTGGATGCTCTTCTGATATGATCTCAAAGCTGCTGCATAGGTGCTGAATCTGTGCTTTTTATCCAAAAAACTGAAAACACTAAGCTCTCAACTCTCCGGGTATCTTTACACACTTGAACACAACATATCAAAACAAACCTGACACCTGTAAAGTTATCAGCCGGCAGAAATAAACTGCATTTCCGCCTCATTTGAAAATCCAAGGATGTATAAACTGATAATATAAATGATGTATTAGTTTTCCTTTAAGCAGACAAGATCTGGCAGAAGTAGAGCATTTAAATGAATCATTCAGTGTGATTAAAGATCACGAGAGTCAATGTAATGCTGATTAAAAAAGTAATCAGACTAAAACTTGACTCCAAAACTTGAAATGTCAGCAGAAGACGTTGACTGTTAAAGCACAATATTTGTAATCCGGTAGAGGAAATCAAAAACAACAGGGGCCTCCAACTGGGAGCCCCCCAGTACTGACTGCATTAAAAGCTGCCTGTGACCTGAGGCCACAACTAGAACACGAGAAGAAAATTCAACCTCCCATAGTTTATAGTAGGTTCCCTCAACGGCTACTTCATTCAATAAACTCTGACATAGATGTTAGACTTCACTGCAACCATCACAACTAAAACATGATTTTTTTTTCTTGGTGACATCACATCTATTAGCTTCTCCCAGCTCAGGAGTCAGGGCAGTGGACAGCAGATGAAGAGCATCCACATACATCAGTACTTTAGGCCGGCGTTTTTCTATTCCAGGAGATTTCAGGTCCTGGAGGGTATTTAATAATCACACACATATTTGTATTTATTCTGCAGTGACAGCTTCTTGATTCTTTATACAGGTGTATTCACTAAACTATTTGATTTCTTATGATCAATATCTGATTATTGAACACAGTTGTGCAACCATTTCAGGATTTAAACAGCCAAAATGTGACCAGAGATTTAGATTTAAATTTCGTTTTATTGTCGGATTTTCTTTTGGTTTGACAACCAGGAGGGAAAAAAAAGGAACTTTCCTGCATCAGAAAAGATTTCTGTCGTGTGATTTGTGGCTGCGGCGCTCCGCTGATGTGCATTCACCACATTTGCCTCACTGAAGGGGCAAACACACTCTGAGGCTTGTTGTGTTTGTCTGAAAGCATCGTCCGTGTTGCTGAGTAACAGGCAAGTGTCGAAGGCAGAGAGGAGAGCGGCTGCTGTGGGGGTGTGTGAAGAGTGTGCGCGCGTGTGTGTGTGGGTGTGTGTCAGTCAAGTTCCTTCGTCAGACTCCAACATGCGAGCACTAATTAGCAGCTGCCATCTCAGGCCGAATGCATGAAGTCATGCTCTTAACAAAACCGTGGCGACACAGAGGGCCATCGCTCATATCTCCCAGGAGACACGAGCACATGTGTGGTTTCACAGCAGCGTACAAACTCTGACTGCAGAAACAGAAGCTCAGCCTGAATCACCTGGTCATTCTGCCTCCAGCAGCACTGAGACATGATACTGTAAGCCTCCTGGGCTCGGATACCGCTTCCATTATTGAATGTGACACACACACGCACACACACGCTCTTTGACAGTCTCCATGACAACCGGTCTGCAGCTCTACAGCTTCTCTGAGTTCTCTTTTGTCTTGAAAGACTGGAAAGATAAGGGAGAGGAGGGTTAAAAAAAAAAAAAAAAAAAAAAAGGGAGGAGGGCTAACTGGAGGCTGAAGGAAATATAAATAAAACATGAGAGGAGAACTCTTCAACTCCCAAACCACAGACAGATTCACGGAGCAACACGTGAACGCGCTGTCGCAGCGGGCTGGGTGATTGGACAGAGTTACGAGAGGCTATAATTGGAGGGATCCATTCCTAGCGGCCCTCCTCGTCTAATGAAAAACCCAAAGAATTATATTACTGAGCTCAATGAAATCCAACTTGTAACAGGTGAATCAATAAACCGACTATTCGCAGCCCCGGTAAGAAACACAAGCTCGATCAGCTGCCACGCTCACACAACCTGACGGGCCCTGGAGGTGCTTGGCTGCTAGATGTCAAATGCTTCTCTTAGCTGCTATAAATGCTGTTGCAGCAGAGACCACACCAGTTACAGGAGCTGACTCACTCTGAAATTTGCGCAGGTTGATCAGTCCATGGTCTCGGATGATCCTGGGAAAAAAAAGACAATGTGGATTTGGAGTTAACATTCTGAGAGATGACACTGATTTAACAAAAATAAAAACAAAAAAACAAAAACAAGCTCTAATTTTTGGAGGTACTGAACTTTATTGTGCTCCTACAACAGGTGTTTGCATAATCTTGCCTTTTACATGAGGTACAAATTACTGAAACCCTTCCCTGATTAAAGCACTATAAACTACAACTGGGATGCTGCAGCACCACATTAACTAACAAAAAAAACAATCACTTGTGTAACTTCATATCATGTTCAAGCTGTTTATTGTTCTCACTTGGATTAGACGGAGTAAATGTTCTATTCCACTCACAATCCTTTCTGTAAGCAATTCTTAGATCTAGACCAGTAACGAAGCAAATCTTCATAGCCAAGAAACACAAACAGCTTTAGGAATACACAGTGGCTCTGAGGCAGCACATCAGTGGAAACATGAGGTTACATTACTGCAAGTGTCTGGAAAGAGGCAAAATTCAAAACCTCTGTAAATGAAGTTCAGGACTTTTTAATACCCCCTAAGGCCAAATTGAGAAATTGAATTGAGTAATCCTCTGCAGAAGGGCTTAAACATGAGCTCTGGGGTTCAGGGCAGAACTCAGGGTCTGATCCAGGAAGCCTCTGTGAAACGTTGGAGGGAAGGATATAGGGGGGTGGTTGGAAAATGTCTGGCCAGCCAAACATGCCATTCCAGCATGCTCAGAGAGCACAACCTCTCCAGAGTTGATTTAGTGACAGCTGGATAGCAGCGAGGCTTGGGTGTGTATGCACAAGACTGTCAGCAGGCTAATGATGTAGGAAACTCCCTGATTTCATTATCTATTAAGCTGACTATTTTAAAGCCACCAATCAATTACAACACCTCAACGTGGAGAAACCCACCCTGATAACGTAAAGCACAGTTAGTCTGCAAACTGTTTATTTTCCAAATCCTCCTGATCATTTTGTACACTCCGCTCGTGTTTTGTGTCTGGTGCACTGAGCTTTAACAGCTCTGAATGTAAAATGAGGTTCAGCTTTTGTTTAAGCACTTTCAGAGAAGAGTTGATTCATCTGTGTAACCATTTGAGATGATTTTTCTGACATTGTTGAGTTACTTTGTCTAGTTCATTTAACTCAGAGACGACAGGGAAAATAACAGCTGCAAAATAAACAAGACCCCACAGACATGAAAACAAACAGAGACCGCTAGCGTGCAGTCTCTTGGAGGAGCTCCAAGACTAAGACATAAAGCAGGAGGACGGAACAGATGAGAAGCAAGGACATTTCTCTCTTTGCAGAACGAAAAATAATTATTCTATGAGATTTAACTCTTTGCCTTCGAAAAGTGTCATATAATGTGGCATGCTTAGAGGGGAAACAATTTCCTAATTTCCAGAAATGTTGATGAACTAAGTAAAGACTCCTGGAGCTTATAAATTTAACCTGAATGACTCCATGGTTCGTAATGAGAAAAAGGCTTAAAAGCGCAGACGATGACTCTGTCATCTGGCAACTGTGACATTCAAAACCTCTCAGGATTTTTCTTTAAAGTGCTTTTTACAAAATAGCTATTAGAATTTGCATCACTAATTGTAAATCAGCATGATGAGTTTATTAGAATTAGACAGCAGACAGTTTTAAACTGGTTGCCTTGTACATTTTAATTAAGTATGAATAGATTTGCTCAAGTTTAAAGCTTAAAAACTATCTGGGGGATCTAAGCCAGTCAATACAGAGGCCTGTGGTGCCATCTGCTGACACATTGGCATTACTGCATCATGTAAATACACTTTTCATTAATATAAATAATTAAACAAAAGAACCTACTTCTTCCGCCTTTGTCTCTCTTTTAATCTTGAATGATATATATCAACAACTGCAAGCTTCAGTGCTGTAAAAGAAAAGTGCAGATCACAAAGTTAAAGCTGGCCTGTTAAGTTATTGCACTGTAGTCATAAGCACTGTAGTTAAGTCTGTATTCACCAAGTGGTAGATGAAAAATATTGATAAAAGAAAAAGACGTCTTACTCACAATGTAAGATGTCTGAGTCATCATCCACAAAGTCAATGTCTTTCAAATCCCATTCTGCATAGTTGTCAAACTCCTAAAAAAGACAAATGAAAAATGATTTTCTGATCCTGAAAATTTTCTAATTTCTGAAAAAACAATTTGGATGAAAAAAGCAAAAGGTATGATTGACTATTTCAGTAATATTTAATAATGAGCCCAGTGGTAGTTCAGCTGGTTTCTTCATGTCGACGGGTGGTCTCAGGACAAACACGTTTCTGTTTGGTTCAATCCTGACTGCCAGTGCCAGTAAACATAATGGATATGCTTCTCACACTCCACGCAGGTCGAGATTTTACGTAAACAAAGTCATATATGTGACCTATCAGCTGCTGTTCTGCTACAAATACTACGTGGTAGACGACATCCTGTCTCTTTGATCTTTTTGAGCAGTGGCCTGGTGATTTTCACGGATATACTCATTAGATCGATCTGTGCTTCGGATCTACATTTGCAGGTTGCAAAGAGCGGAACGCTATTGCTGCCTTCTAATGCTGTGGTTGACAGCTGATCCTACCTCTATTCACGCTTTCTTGTGTTTGATTCCAGCCAGGAGCTGGGGTTGGTCGGGTTGCTCAGCTGGTTTGTCCTCCGTGGTCCCGCTGCAGCCCCAATCATGTCGCCAGAGGATCTCCTCTACAGATTCCCTCCTGTACCCCTGATACTAGCCACGGTTCTCCGTGGTGGTTCCCAGATGGCCAATGAAGGTTTTGGTTCCCCACGCTCTGCAGCCTGCTAGCAGCGGAGCTGTGGCAGCTCCCTGTCTGGATAGACCTCTTGCCCCAGGTTGGCGGGAGGATGTGGCATCCATCTCCAGGTCTTCTGCCTCCAGCTCTGGATGTGGCTGCTGAAGGGAGCTGGCAGCCCATAGTTGGCTTGGCACCCTCAGTTTATGAGACCCTGCGTCGGACGTGAGGGCAAGCAGGTCCTCCATACAGAAAATATACAGACACTGCTGGGCTAGTTTCTCTTTATGGTGTGGGGAGAGGGAACTGGACCCTGTCGCCCGCCCTTCGCCAGATATCCTGAACTACCTCCAGGATCTCTTGGATATAGGTCGAGTGGCCTCCATGCTCAGGAGTTCATGTGACATCTGTGTCTGTACACCACTGTTTCACTGCGCCCCCCCGAGCTGGAGGCACATGGCTAGTTGGGATCTGCCTTTGGTCCTGACTGAGCCTCCTTTTGAACCAATGCCTAGAAGTGGCCTTGTCAGAGTTGTCGTGCAAGACTGCATTTCTACTGGCTGTTCCAACTGTCCAAAGTGTGGGCGAGCTTCATGCACTTCCTGTCAGCTCTGTCTGTCTCTGCTGGATGGCGGCTGCTCAGGGATGACACTGTTGCCAAACATTGCCTTCCTGCCAAAGGTTTTGTCCCGAGCCCATATGAACATGCCGATCGAACTGGACGCATACTGCCCTCCCCCCTTTGCTTCCAAGACACATGGCGAGGGAAAACTGGCTGTGCTCTGTCCCGGCCCGGTGAGATTATGTCACGGTGACGCAGAGCTTTCGGTGCTCAGAGCAACTGCTCATGTTCTATGGCGGGATATCTAAGTGACAGCCTGTGCCTTAACGCAGGCTTTCCCCCGGGTCATCGAGGCTATCAGGTTGACATATGCAGTGATGGGTCCGCCTCGCCTCCCCCGTTGGGGATGGTCTGTCATTCCCCTAGGGGCGCGGCGATGAAAGGCATGTCGTTGTGGGACATCTGTGCAGCTGCCTCCTGGGCAATGCCTTGTACCTTTTCCAGGTTCTAGCACCTGTGGGTCATCGCTGGAATCGACCACTCTGCCTCTGGCCTATACCAGCTGATCAACGGGTAAGTGTAGGTCCCTCGTGACACTGCTGGTATTAGTCATCCTCTTTTTTCACTGCCACTGGCAGTCAGAAGGGAACAAAACAGATTGGAGGTTATGTAGGTAACTATGGCTCTGTGAGTCATCCAGGAACTCACAGAACCATAGTCACCTACGTAACCTCTGTTAAGTCCAGGATGACTGTATCATCTCACCTCCATGAAGTCTGCTCTGGCTGGCATGTAACCTGCCATGTCTCGAGACAACACGGAGTCGAATGTGGGCCGAGGGGGATCATCAGAGGCTGTGGTATCAGGATAATACAAGCAGAAATAAAATATACTTTAATGAAAATGCAAAAGCAAACTTCACACAGGATGTATGGGGCCTTCAGATAGGACGTGCTGTGCTCACTGCAGGGGTTGGCTGCAGCGCAGGAGAGGAACAGAGATGTACAAATCATCCCCATGCAGGGTGCCAGCTGCTACATGACCAACAGGCTTTCTGACACCTGCTTTGCAGATATTAAATAGTTTTCCAAAATGGAGACTTTGCTGCACAGTGCATGTACTCTTAAGCAAAACGGTTTTAGTGACACTGATAAGGAGGAGGTGAGCTGGAAAAAAGAAAAGGAGGGTGTAGGTCCATAATATATGCAAAGGCAGCAGAGTTTAGGCTCGTCCAGGCGCTGCAGCTGTGCAATGGCTGTTTTCAGGTGAATTTCAGGCTGAGAAAGGAGCAATATGAAGGTCCAGCTGGAAGGAGCAGCACCACATCTCACAAAAATGAGGACAAACGTCAGGTAGCCGATCACTCCAACAGAACATTACCTTTCTACTGCTTTTTAAACACAACCGTTAAACCCACATTGTCTGAGATTTATTTCCAGATAAATCCTTCTTATGTCCTAGTACGTCTTTAAACTTGTTTTGTACAGCTCACCAAAGTCAAACACCACCAAAATCAGAAAATCTCTACAGTCTCTGAAGTCAGTCAGATTCTGTGCAGTTGACCGTGGCAGGAAGCTGTTGTTGCAGAGCTCTGCACCCTAGTTGATTTTTTATTTTATTGGAACCCTCCACTTCACTCAACCAGGCATAGATTAATTAGTGTGTCGTGCAACACAGAGATGAATGGGTTCAAGTAAATAACCTGCCATGTCCTATCTGAGCGCCCCTTTAAAAGTAAAGGATTTACAGTGAGATTTGCTCCTGCTTGGGTACAGCAGTGAAATGTTTGCCAATCCCTAAACCACTGTGGCAGATGGAGACCTGAAGTCTACCAGGAACCGTGACAAGTTTCTCATTCACCAGCTGCTTCTGACCAACTGTCAGGCTGCTAGCAATCAGGCTGCAAGTGAGATTTCATTTAAGACTTTTTTTTTCTTTTTCCAGTGATCTCTTTTCTAGATGATCTGGAGACTCGTTAACACTACTCATCTTATGAAGCCTTAAAAAAAAAAAAGGAAAACTTTCTTCACATAAAACAGATTAAAAACAACTACAGTAAAAACTTCATGGAAGTAAGAGCATTCCCTTTCAGGCCCTGATGGAGACAGAAAACATGAAATAAAAACAATTTGATTCCTTACACATTTTACATTTATTGTAAATCATGGCAATCATTGGAAGACATCAGCATCAAAATCTGCATTTGGTTTGATGACATTTCCACATTTTTAATGTGTAAAGCACCTACAGCAGACCAGAACAATATTGGACCTTGCATGGAAAAGTGGGTATCAAGAATTTGTCTTATTCATACTGTAAAAGTGAAAAAAAAAATGGAGTTGCAGCATGCGGGTACTTACGTTTAAAAGGAATAGCACCTTCAGCAAAGCGAGAGTCTTTTGCTTTGCGCAGGCTGAGTAAGGTAGACGAGAAGAGCGGGTTATTGATGAAATTCTTCATGTAGTGGTTCTCACATTCCTCTTTGGTTTTAGTGCGCATCTGGTATGCCACATCCTGCCTGAGGAAGAAACGTGAAGATGTGAATAAAAACAGTGCCTTTGTGTAGAAGATTTTACTGGGCATTAAATTTAGCCAATTAAGAAGCTGCTACAGAAAAAAGTTTGCAGTGTTTGTGTGGTAAAACGTCAAAACAGAAATCAATGCACATCATAAACTGCAACCATTTTGGTTCTTCTTGTGTTGCAAAACTAATAGAGCTACTCATAAACCACTTTTCTGTGCTTCATATATTTAGACCTAAAAGCAAATTTATATTTGATTTGTGAGCAAATAACAGCCGTTCCTGTTATGTAGTGGTTCAACCCTGAGGCTATGAAACTTCTTGTAAAAAAGAAAAAAAAAAAAAAAACCCATTAGGGAGTGTGGGGGAGAAAAAGCAGGTCGTGTCTTTAAAAGCACACAAAAAAAAAACAAACAAACAAACAAACAAACAAAAGAAAACCCTGACATATCACTGACCAGTTTCCAAACCCACAATCCATGACTGCCTCCAGCAGCGCCATCTCCTCATGCGCCGTCCATCCAGGCTCCAGCACCGGGAAATCTGAAGGTCTGTGAAGACGCACGTGAAACATGAGGATACATGTTGAACACGTTGCTGCACTACTGAGGGACTGCGGGAAATTTCACTCACCATGATTTCATATTTGTGATCACTTTGATGCTTCTTATACTCAAATCCCCTGGTGAAACACTGGAAATAAAACAATGTGTTTAAGCTTAGATGCAGCAGGCAAAAACATTATTTATTCACGCAATGTTAAGTTCTACATTTTCATCTTTTTTGTTGCACAATGGGACTAATTTTAAACCACTGAAACAAAAAGCAACATCAGAAGACTTTACACAGTATATACACCTATTTGCCTCATTTAGGGACACAGGGGTTTCTTTATGTAACTAACTGTCTATTCTATTGAAGAATTTAATCCATGAAAATGTTCACTGTGAACAAACAAACACACACACGGGCCAATGCTGAGTGTGACGACCTGTAACTTTGACCGTGGTGAGGTCATTTGAATAGGATTTTAATAATGCACTTGCTTACTCTGTTTTAGTAGTTTCAGCAGTCTCCTAGATTTCTGGATGCTGATGAATAATTCAACCCATCTGACATCTTTTCCAGGGCCACAGGATGCATCTTGCAACAGGATTGTTTAAGGAACAAGAAACCACTTGCTTCATCATCCAGGGCTTAATATCTTTTTGTCACCTAAAACATTTTAATTACTGAAGTGCTTTTGCAATAAGGGCAACCCGACCAATGCCAAATATGAGGTGTAAGAAGGCAGAGCTCACACTCATCCAGAGCTTTGCAGACATTTGTCTTTCTCTCCTATGGCTTTCTCCAGTTATTTCAGTTAAAGTAGACAGGATCACCACTTGCTGCAGTGAGTGTTGATCTGTTTTCTTACTAAATTGACGGGAACATAACCTGGAGTTTTATGTGAGGTTCAGTTTGTCAATACTATTTCCCATTTTATCTTTACTCTCACGCTAAATCAACTCCTTCCGAGTCAGTGGCTGTTCGAGCAGTCGCTACAAAACCTGAAATTCATGACACGAAAAAGCCCCAAATACAGCAATAACGACTAGTTTCAACTGGTGCTGCCACCCAGTGGATAACGTTTTCACGGTACTTGGATTTCCCCTATTGTAGACTCTTACTTATTTTCCCATTTGCCCATTTCCCATTGAATTTCTGTAACACATATTGTATGTTTTATTTTTATTTTTTTTATACTGGTCAGAGGTCATATCATTGAAGCACTTCCACTTACATCTGACCCCCACCAGTTTGCATACAAGGACAACATATTTGACAGAGGAGGCCAAAACCACAGCCCTCCTCACAAATCTGACACATCTGTAACAGGACAGTGATGCCAGGCTGCTTAGCACTGGCTTTAGCTTAGCATTCAACACAATCATCCCAGACAGGCTGGTAACTAAGTTAAACAACCAAGGCTTCCAACACTCCATCTGCCTCTGGATTCAGGACTTCCTCTACAACCGCTCACAGAGAGTCAAAGTTGGGGCGCCACCTTTCCCCAGCACTCAGCTTTAACACTGGCTCTTCACCCGGAAGTGTGCTGAGTCCCCTACTGGACACTCTCTATACACGACTGCACCCCCATCCACCCATCCAAGCAGCTCCATCATGACATTTGCAGACTGTGGACATGACAGTGGTCAGGCTTATTACAAAGGGGAATGGGTCTGCATACTGGGAGGGGGAGGAGAAACTCATCATGGTGCAGCAAGAACATCATAGCCCTCAACCACAAAACCTAAGGAAATAATAATGGAGTTTAGGAGAAACAATCTGAGTCTCAACCCATTTACATTAACAGGGGCTGTGTGTGTGGGGAGGGTGTCTGACTACAAATTCCTGGACCTGCACTGGAATGATGACAGAACCTGGAAGACCAACACTACTGCACTGATCAAAGACCCTGCTTGGGGAGCAGCATCAGAATCAGTGACTCAAAGAAACTGAACAAACTGAGCCTCTGGAACTGATTGTTCAAAGGAGGATACTTCATAAAATGAAAAACATCATTGACAAGCCTGAGCATCCTCTTCACCACACAGTAATTCACCAACATAGTGTCTTCAGTCAGAAGCTTCTGCTGCAACACAGACCAGTACAGAGATATGTTCTATCCACAGCAATAACCATCTACATTGACTCTTTAAAGAGACTTACATCATGACAACTACTGCAACAATTGATTTTCTTTCTGGGATTAATACAGTATTTTTGGATTTTATAGAATAGAATAAGGCAGAGCAGTGAGTCCACTTCCTGATAAATAACACCCCATCCAAGGAGCTGCTGGTGTCCTACAGATGCCCCGTTGACAGCGTACTGACACACACGATCCCAGTGTGGTTTACCAGCTCAAGAGAAGACAGGGTTCATGATGGTCAACAACACAGCACAAAACATCACTGGCTGTGCTCTCGTCTCCTTAGAGGAGCTGTGCAGGTCCTGCTGCCACACTGTCATTAAAAAACATCATGTAACAGTGGCCAGTCTGTGGCATCTTGAGAACACATCCCACCTGTTCCAACTGCAACCCTCAGGGGGGTGGTAACAGGATGATAAAGGCCAAAACAAACAGACTTAAAAAAAATAAATAAATACATAAACTAAAACCCAGCACACCCCAGTAGTGTTGCAATAATTAATCGGTGAAGGGTATGCCTCTTTTTCTCAAACATGTGCAATATTCCACCTTTTGCAGTACACACATATTCATTTGTAATTTAGTATTATCAAGTTTTATAAATCTTTGCACAGAGAAATGCTTCGATTTTCAAGATAGATTGTTTTCTTTGAACTGAATGGGTCTGCGTACAATTTCGTTGAACTTTTTGTATACCTACAGTAAAGATTCTAATCCTGTATCTGGTTGTCACTAACTTACCTGGAGACACAGTAAAAAAGATGAAGGTCCACATTCTGCACACTTGATGTACGGCTCAGTTAAATAAGACGAGCAGCCTCTGCATGGTGGTTTACCAAAGGGATCATCTGAAATTAAGATGGTTATATTTTAATTATTAGCTGAGAAATTACACAAAGGTATATATAAAAAAAAAAAAAAAAAGCAAAAGTGAGTATGCAGACAACAATTAAGTCTCCTTTGGTCGTTTAAAGCAGCTCTGAATGTAACTTCAAAGTTAATTTACACGTGAGCCTGCGAACCTGGAAGCTATCTGGCTCTAACGATGCTCCCTGTACGCAGAGATTTCACTTTCCCTTTGACTCAAACTCAAAAAGATGTTCGGCAATAACTCGCTTTATATAGACTTTTACAACAAATCTACAAATGCTGGTCAACAGTTTGTTGCGACCGTTACACCGTTAGCATGATGCTAACGTTGAAGTTAGCAGAGCATAGCTAGTTTTGTGCTAAATAACCAAAGAAGAAATCAGGAAAAAATGCATTTACGTTAAAGGTGCACTAGCTACATTCATGTGTAAGACACTAGTAATACATACTTGAAAGAGATGCTAAACGGTCCATGTGTTGTTGTTTTGTCTTAGAAAAAAAGAGAAAAAAATCAGTATCGACGTTCTGGGGTGATCTATTTTTCGAAATTCTCAAGTATTTCTGATTAAGTCGAAAGTAACCGAACTCGTATCCATCGATGGACTCTCGGCTCCAGTTCCACACATTTACCACATGCAGGTTAATAAAATGGCAATCAGTAACAAAAAAAAAAAAAAAAAAAAGAAAGAAAGAAAAAAAAAACGCTTGCCGATAATGTAAAAAGAGTTAAGACTAGTCTACCATTCAACTGGAAAATTATTCTAATACGGACACCGAATCGATTTAGAGAAATTCGACGAATTATCAAATGAAATAAAATAAAAGTCATATTGAAGTGAATGATAATTCATTTTAAACTCTATTTATGAAGTTATAACTGATACTCATAAACTCGGTTTCTTTTAAACTCTCGATCTCAGATCGAATTTCCAATCAACATGACTCAATTATACACCAAAACAGAGAGAAATCTGTTATCTCTCACACAATGTAGCTCAATATGGTGAGACACTTGCCAGAAGCCAGTTTGTTGACAGGTTTTTGGTTCTGGAGCACAAATGTTACACCGTTCATTAAATGGATGTCTGCTGGGTCCTGGGTGGCAACGAAATTTTCTTTTGGAGAAACAGTTTCTGTAGCTCTGTCGCTTCAAAGTAAAAGTGGGTTTTCAGTTTGAGTCAAACAGAAAGAGCAACTGACCCTCAGAACTCAGGACCAGGAAACTCCCAGAATCAACTGTTGATGAGCTAGAGACCAAGGAAGGCTAGTAGCTGCAATGCTACCTGTTTTCCCAGGGACTGCTTAGTCTAAATTATTCTTAAAAGCAAATAAACACAAAACCTGGCAGTTTAGGGTTTATTGTTCAAAGTAATCTCTTCAAACCAAGATACTACTCTACGGTTACAACATAGATTACACTCACATTTTCAGTAAGATATTTGTTTAGTGTAAAACAGTAAAAGTAAAAAAGAGTGAAAGAAAAATAAACCAAGAATGCCTTGAACAAACATTTTCCCATTTATTTGTGTGAACGTGAACATTTCCAACAGTTTTCAAGGTGTAAAAAAATGACTGCAGTTATTCTCCAACTTACCACTGGGTGTTGATCTTGCACCGTTTTCCAAAATTAAAAAAAAAAAAAAAAACAAGGAATCCCTTGAGAGCCTTTGTCTTCCTCTCAGCACAGACCACCTGAACCTTATAAATATGCAGCATGTGAGTAGTGGAAAAACATATAATAAATATCACACATCACAACATTACACCCCCATGCTGTTTTTGTCCCCCATAAAGTTCCTCCAGAAGTGTCATTTGCCCTAAAAAATGACTTAAATATCTTAGTCCTGATATTTTCCAGTGCCTGTGTCCAGCTTTGGTCCCCTGAATCAAATAACAACTCCGGCAACTCCAGCTGGCCCCAGTAACTGCACATTAGGGGACCTGGCAAAACAAATATCAGAAAAGCTTGATGCATAAAACTTCAGCCCTTTATGCGTCAAACCCACTGAACGTAAGAGGGAAAGAAATATTCCTGAGATGTGAGAGGAATGACCCTCTGATTCAGTGCAGATGTGGCAAAAGCAGGGAGCTGGAACCAGTTCTGTTTGGTTCTGAAGTTAATCTCTACTTATCACCTTATTGTAGTTAGCACCTGTGACATTTAAAACCATATGACATTTGGATTTCATTCTCAATGAAACCTTAAAATGATCATGCATTCTTTATTTAATTTGCTAAATGTAAATAATTCAGGTCAAATAGGAGCTTTAAACCCATAAAACTGTAGAGTGGCTACCAAAAGTGCACACTGGGTTAACTTTGAATCATCCCCTCTCTTCTTGCTACCCTGAGTCTTTTCTGTGAGGACGATCCACAGTGACAAGTGTGCTCAGTTGCAGCGTAGCCTGTGTCTCTTCTCCTGACCCTCTGGAGCTGCATTAGACCTCAAGGGAGAGACTCAGCCAGCACGAGAGCCCTGAGCGGCGCAGATCCATGAGTAATAGCAAAGTGTGCGCTCCACATACTGTGCAGAATAAAGGGACGGTCGCACTTCCCCTCTCAGTGGAATTTCCAGCTCAGTGCCAGGAGAGTTTGTTTAACCGTCCTTTGAGACCGTTATGATTTATTTATCTTTTGAGAGGAACTTCTCATTTCCTTGTGACAGTTTGCAGTGCGAACGTTGAGGAGATGTGTGCACTCTCGCAACAGCAGCTTTTTTTTTGTTCCTGGCTGCAGGAAGCTCAGGGCCAAAAGAATGTGAACTCCAAACAAAACACCAACTTGACATCTAAGCATCTTTTTAAAAAAAAAAAACAATCAGTATTAATATGCTGCTGTAAATGCCTCCACTCTTCTGGGGTATCTGTCAAAGTGCTCTTCTATATGGGGCCCCGTTTGGGTCACAATTCAATTAATAAATGAGTCTATTATTATGAAATACAGGCATTTATTATTATGAAAAACGAAACAATTTTTATGATAATGGATTCGTTTTTCATAAGAATGAACTTTTACATAAAAATGGATTTGTTTTTCATAAGAATGATTCGTGTGTCAATCACAGCAGAGAGGGCGGAGCCATTTGTGTGATTGGCTGCTCTTTCATTCAGACATAACCAACAGAACAGTGAATCGTCCAATCGGGTCAAAATAATATCGCCGGATAAATGATCATTTTCGATATTGTCTGCTAACCTGGTCAAGGTTTCCCATAGCTCAGTCCAAGCTGCCATAGCTACAATCGGACTAGGAGCGCAGCTTGATGACGCCACGGCCCGCTGCTAACGGGACCTCACGACCAAAACTAGTCGATGTCAGAGCGTAGAATGGAGAAGGATCAGCCAATGAGCGTGCAGGTCAACCACTGGTCCCGCCCAGTGGCAAAATGTCAATATTATGTAAAAACTCATTCTTAGATAAAAAAGCTATTCTAAAATAAACTATTATGCATTAAACTACCGTACCGTACTAAGATTAAATAATAATAAAAATATATTTCATAATAATTACATTTTTTTCATAATAACAGGAAAAAAGATCATAATAATAAACATGTATTTCATAATAATGGATACATATTTCATAATAATAAATGCCTGTATTTCAAAAGACTCATTTATTCATTGAATTATGACCCAAACGGGGCTCCATACTTCTAGCATTTCAATGTGTTATGTGTCAATCCATTTGATGCCGTGTAAAATGTCAATCTAAATAGGATGGTGTAATTTACAGATCCTTCAAACCTTCATTTAATAGTATAATAACTTATTTTAAACCTGATGCTGGCTCCATGTCTAAAAATATCAGAACTGTAGAAGTTTCGAAAGCAATTGTTTTCATATTTTTTGCCTGATATAGTATTTAGCTGGTCAGTCTTTTGCTTTCATGTGGACTGTAGGCCAATTCTGCACTTGCTTCTTGCAGGTTGGAGGCAAGCAGTTGTTGTTCTTATCTTCCCTAAACAAGTAGGGCACTACCAGGAAGAGGCACTGTGGCTTTTGTGGCTCTAAAACTTGCATATATTATTTACATCAACAGTGCCTTGTGTGTTATTATTACCCAATATTATCACGGGTGCTGATTTTTGGTGCTAATAATCTCTGCTGCAAATTGCTCCAGAGCCTGCTGGGGCTCTGCACTTGAAGAAGGCAGCGGGACCACATCATCTGCAAAAATCAAAGATGCAGTCGCAAGCCAGCTGAAATAGAAAGACTTCACTCCCTGGCTGCTCTTTGAAATTCTGTCCGTAAATGTTATGAACAGAATCAGCAACAAAAGGCAGCTCCGGCAGAGTTCAACATCCACTGAAAAAATGAGTCTGTCTTACTGCTGTCAATGTACCAAGCTCTCACTCCGATGGCACAGGAACCACATGGCTCCGAAGCAGAGGATCCCCGCTTCCCAACGTTTAAAGCAACTACCACAAGACAATTCAAATAACCATAAAAACTTTGTTCAGTTGTTTAAGTGTCGTTTATGGAGCAATAAACTCCTCACCATCAAGTGCTGCTCTCAATCTAAGCACAGTCGTGTCACTGACCTATAACCGGTGAATATAAATAGCTTTAAGATCTGATGTTAATGTTGTTGGACATTTTCCGGTTAATTTAGTCTTATTGAGTCAAAATTAAAAAAAGGACTGCAACATTTCCGCTCTTAGAGGACCACAATGCTGAGACTATAGATCTGAATCCATGTTTTGTCAAGCAGAAGGCAGTGCGAAGGAAGGAGCTACCCCATGGGGTCTCTTTGGATAGAGAATTGCACAGCCTAAAAACTGAAGAGGATTTTCTTTCTCACATGATTGTGGTTCACATCAGATGTCTGTGCTGCTGTCAGGGAGACAGTGGTGTTCGAATAGTGTATTCAGTAGTATTATAACTTAAAACGAGTCTAAGAGATCAGGGTTAAATAATGAAAAAAAAGGGCTTTTCCCTTTCCTCATCAATGTTGACACAACGATGCTATAAAGAAAGACAAATGTTCAAATCAAAATATAATGTGAAGATAATTCCTGATAAGCTGGCAGTGCACGCTGACCAATTTGCATGAGGATGGTGCTGGAGCCTGCAAATTAATGTAATTAAGCACAAGTCTCAATGCAAGCTCATTAGAAATGCCAAGGTCAGCATATGTGGGAGCCTACTATATAAAATAACGTCTTGGCAGTGGTCGCAGGCAGAATCCATTATCCACGCTGACACTAACAAAAGAAAATACTGTCAGCCTCTCTGAATGACATGTGCGCTCCCCTGCGAAGGCGCCTGCTGCAGCATCCCTGCCTGTGGGCAGACAACCTGCTGTCTTTACAGCCACATGCCACCCCATTCTTCTCCTGCTCTCCCTCTGCGGCCTGCACTTTCACGCCCGCAGCAAAAAGCCTAAAAGACGGGCTTCCAGGCCCCACGGTGCTCATGTGGATCAAAGACTGGGAGCCTTTGGGTTTCTGTTTTACAGACGTGTGCCGGATTATAGCACCAACCATGTCCACACCCCCACCTCATTACATCTTTAAATACTCCCCCCACATCTCTGCCCACTCTTTTCCTTCTTAACCGAAGCACTTCCCAGCTGCTCTGATTTGAATATGAGGGCCCCCCCGAAGAAAAGAGGGCATCTGGCACACGTCTTAAGAGCTAAGACAAGAACTTAAACTAAAACAGTTAAACTGCTCCCGTCAATGAAATGTCCTGGAACAAAGTTAAACTGCTTCAAAACATAAGGAAGTAAAATCGACACAAACCCTTGAATAAGTCTGCAAAATAAGCACATCTGGAGGATGTCATCCTTTCAATGCAGCTTTGCTTCTACTGCAGCAAAATTTTATTTATGACGTTTAAAATTAAAGATGTGTCAGTAAGTATGTAATTACTCTTTAAAGAATGCTTTTAAGTTCATATTTATGGAGGTACCTACTTTCATCTATCCTTGGAACTTCTACAGTGTCTGTGAACATAAAGAAACAAAGTTTTAACCCTTTCAACACCAGAAGACCCTGTAAAGGGGGTTCATGACATTGTCGAGCAAGAATCTGAGAATGTTCTGGCGCTTAAGAGGCTACCAACACAAATCAAATTATGTTTTTGAGATGGTTTCACAAACCGATGAGAGTCAGTTTGATAAAGATGGCAAAGCTATCTGTTTATTCATCTAATAAGTCAATGATACAAATTAAGAGTACTGCAGGGAAGATAATCTTTGTGTTTGATGCCATCTCTTTTCTGTCCTCTCAGACCCCCGAACCGCTCAGAGGTTCATGCTGAAGTAAAGATTTAAATGCAACCTTTTAGAGTCCTCATAAATTGGCATTATACTAATTCTGAACTGAACTCAAGTATTATAAATAGATTTGGAATTGGACTGAATTTAAATATAATTGGACTGAAGTTGACTGAATTGAACCTGTTGACTTTCTGTACAAACTGTCTTGAGAAAATGTCATTTTGTGAAATGGCAGCGTGCACATACATTGAAATTTAATTTGAACAACATGCAAAATCCAGAGCAGGATGCCAACAGGAACAAAAAATATTGAGGTAACAATCACAGATGAAAAGATAAAGTGAAGTCAAAGATAAAAGATAAAAGATAAAAGATAAAAGTCAAAACAAGAACACAAACACCACACCATTATATATGTTTAGGCTTAGGCATTAAAAACTTTATGCTTACATTTAAGAAAACGTCATGATTTTCTCTAAAAGGCCATGCATCCATCCACCCATTATCTTCCGCTTATCTGGGTTCGGATTGTGGGGGCAGCAGCCTAGTCAGATCGGCTCAGCTTTCCCTCTCCCCAGCCCCCTCCAGGAGGACTACATGGTGTTCAAGTTTCAGCTGAAAAAATATAATCAAAATCTAGCTCAGGGCCTTTTCCCGGTTGGACCTCGACTGGCTCTTCTCAATGTGGAGGAGCAGCATCTCTACTCAAGGTCCTATGGAGTAAGACAGCTGTCAACAACGATGTGCCTGTCGAAGTGAGCAACCATGCATATTCATGCTAAACTGTGCGTGGCTAAGCTCCTTCCTTTATACTAGGACCTTTCAAGACCAACCATCAGCCAGTTGCACTGGTGTGTACAATCAACACCAGCACAAGAAATTATTGTCTTTATTTGACCATAACCCATTTTTATTCAGTGCTCAGAAGTCAATATAATGTTAAGCACTAAGTTGCTAAAATCATAACAGCAGTGTCTACCTGCATCAGCCAACAGCAGAGGTATCTATCAACCCAATAACGTCAAATGATGGACAGCTTTATTACTTTTATTGCTTAATGTAAATTTATACCCTTTGGTAGAAAAAAATTCACCCCTGTACAGCTGTCATTCAATTTCAATTTTAAAAATACTTTAATATCTTTAAAATACTTTATCTTTAAAATACAAAAACTTCCTCAAAGGTAAATTAAATGAACACAGTAACTGTCAGGATTTAAGTCTCTTCAGTCATTCGTTGTTGGTTATTGCTGTGGGCAGGTAGGATCTAATGGAGGCATTGATGAAAAAACATTTTTGTACCAAGCAATGGCCATCGCTTGATGCTACTATTGATGCAACCAACTGATTTAGACCGCGTGTGCAGTTTGAGGAATCGATGTGCCTTCTGTTCCATAGATGATGTCTGTGACCCTGTAACGTATTTCTGACAGTGATTTCACTTGTATCTTTGTAATCACAATGAAGAAACTTCAACCATAAAATTGTACTAAATATTCATAATCTTTTAAGGTTATAACTATTTGAATTGTATTCTGACAACCAATTAAATGTTTTATATATGACTTTACTCACGTGAGAATCCTATTTTCTTTTTTTTTGTACACAAGCTTATCGGCATGCAAATGCTAATGTGTACACGCACATTGTTTTTTACAGATGTCTTACTCCATAGATCCCTACAGGATGACTGGATTTCTCACCCCATCTCATTTTCTTTTTTTTGGCAACACTGACAATGTAGTTTTGCCTATCATAAATTCAAAATATAGACACACACACATTTTTTTTCTGTGTTTGTGTGCACCTACTCAACTACTCACTTTAAATAACTGTTGGATCTACTGCCATGAGTCAAGAATGACTTTTCTGTGTTGCTGGTACTGCAGAGACCGGAGGGAATTTTATATGTGAGCAACTCTAATCTTGACACAAAAAGAACACAAGCTTGAGAAATCCCCTCATGGTCTAAAATGACTCAGGACTAATCAGGATCACCTGGGACACAACAATGCTTTTCTACTTTTAAACTCAGAATTTCTGTGTTGATGAAACTACAGATAAAAAAAAAAAAAAAAAAAAATGGTTTCCTCCTGGTGGGATCAGCTGTTTAACCCGTTTTCCATGCCCAAAGCCTCAGCAAGTCTTTGTTGAAAGGTCTGAGTTGAGTTCAAAAAGCTCTTGACATGCAGCTGTAGACATGCACTCCGTAGCGGGAACTGACTTTTCTTCCAAAGTACTCAGAATAAATGAATAAAGGCAGATAATGCACCCAAAAATGTGTCATCAGTTGATTTTTGCTGAGCAAGAGGTTCCCCCTACAGGTTTTCCTCCTCCCTGTGAGCTCGATGGACACTGTCTCCCCACGCTAAGGTATCACTGAGGAATCAGCCCTGTGAGAGTTCATGGAGGTCAACAAGTGGGTGTGGAATGCAAGTGTTTCCCACACAAAGCTCCAAAACACACGGGCTCTGAGAAAACATGAGTTATGCTTTAGCACGTTGCTATTCAGTGAGGTCCAAAGGGACCACAGAGACCAAGACACCATTGTAATGTAATAGGTGGTGGTGTAGAAAGAAAGTACTCCGGCAGCACTCCGTTCCTTTCCCTTCAGTAACAGTACAAATGCAGCAATGTAAATAGTCATTTATGTAAAGATTTTGGTAAAGTTTATGTACAAAAGTGTTATTTACAATGTTGTTTCAGCTCATTGAGGTCTGCAGACATTGGTATATGCACACTTCTCTTAACATCCCTCCACAGCATCTCATTTAGGTTGAGATCTGGACTTTGATTGGGTCATTGCAACCCCTTGATCCTTTTTTTTTTCTTCTTGTAGATTCACTGGTGTGCTTGGGATTATTGACCTATTGATTGATCCTGAGCATGGTTCAGGCACGTTTTAACAGTCAGAAAGATGGCCTCACACAGAGCGCAAGGGGTTAATGGAAGACACAGTAGGCAGGTTTCCATTAACAGGTTCCAGGGTAAAACCCAGGAGACTGGAAAGTAACAGGTTTGATCCACTGGTCCAGGACACTAACACTCCATACCACTTAATGGCGGTAATCCATCACTTTCAAACCACCAATAAAGTAAAAGAAGATGACTACGGAGGATAATAAAAAGAAAAGAAAACTAGAATGACAAGATAAACATGGAAGGAGCAGTGATAGCTGTGTTTGTTTCTTCATGCGGTTCCACTAGATGTCCAAGGTAGTTTAATAGGACATAAAGTGTTCATGCACATCTCGATTACCACGAACAGCCCCGCAAAAACAAATTTCACGAACTTCTGCAGGGCTGTAACACATATACCTGCTATGCGTCAGGTGCTGATGGGGTATGCTTTGAGCAGGAATGACGTCAATCAGCTATCCCTCAGTCCTCTTCGAGCATTAATCATCTTTTCTGATTCACCTCATCATTGTAGCATATGCAAACAGAAACGCTTTTTTCTTACCTTCTTCTTTTATTTATTGGTGGTGGCAAAATAGTGAAAACGGTGCACTGCCGCCATCAAGTGGTATGGAATGGTAGTTGGCCAATCCAGTACATGCAAGTGGCTCTGTCACTGATGTATGGGATATAAATGGAAACTTAGTATTCTTTTTAAACCACTGCTGATCTGGACATGTTAAATGCATCTTCTGTTATGGTATAAAATTTGAATATATGATTTCCCTTTGGAGCCAGACAACAGTGAGTTTTTAATCGTGTGGAAGAGGCTATAGAATATTTGAGGTATGACATGGATTTGCTTTTGGATTTTCATCCAGCACCACTCTATAATTAAAAAAAAAAAAAAAACATTACTTTAATACTAAACAAGCAAAGATGTTACTGTCAGCCTTAATTAATTATTAGCTTAATCAGCACTTATTAACATATTTAAATACAGTACTAGCTGAATATCAGCATGTTAGCATCATGACAACAGCATTAAGCTCAATGTGCCAGTGTTATTAAGTACCGCCTTCAATGAGCTGCTAATTAATTTAATAACCTAATAACTAGAGTTGTAAGTTTATATATCTGTAAAACATTGAAATTGAACACATGCAATTTCAGAATGTATGAAAATAATGTTGCCTCTAAGCACCTGCAAGGGAAGTTGCAACCAGGCAGTGTAGGCAGTGGTAAAACTGGAGAACTGAGGGGAGAAACGTATGTGGCTGAAAGGTGTGGCCACCCATGCACACTGACACGCAGAGACAATGAGGTCGAGCTGTGAATGTTAGAAAGATCTCCCCGTGTGAACCATCATGTTTCCTATGTACCTCTTACGGCAGAGCGGCTCTACCACAACACTGTCAGAACACATCAGTCACTGGACCCGTGAAGGCTTCCACACTCAGCTCTCCCACCGCTGCCTGTAGAGACACCGCAGGCCTGTTGTTTTAGTCTTGCTCCCAGCGTGCCTGGTTCTCAGCACACAGGAGAGGACTCCCTAACACAATATCCCCATCAGCCTTAATCTGGGGGGAGAATGACGACGTGCATTATGCATTATCTGTGCTTGTGTTCGGGAGAATGGACAGAAATACCAGTGAGGGTCAAGCAGGACAATGTAGAAAGTTTTTACAAAAGGCTGATCTGTTGTAGCTGGAGCATAAATGGCCTTGGGCTCTGAAGCTGCAGCTCTGGCTGCTCTGAGGAGAATATCTTCCAAGCGTGACTGGTGACCTCATTGGTTAGAGCTTCATGATAATCTATAATGTCCTCCTTCTACCAGGTGGCTAAGAATGTGTCATGTCGACACTGTGGTCTTCTCTCACAGCGGCATGCAGCCTGTCAACGGTGTGAAAGTATTCTTGGTTGTCACCTGCTCTTTAAGAGGGAAAGTGCACTGAGGGGCAGTGAATGGCAGTCAGGGTCAGAGCAGGAATGCAGTGGCAACAGCGTGAGACGGAGAGATAAGGCCAATGGTTTTCAGACGCCACCCGTCCCCTTTTCCACTTTCTATTACACGGCAGGATACCACTCGTCTCCATCTGGGCTGGACTGCAGCACTGGAGGGGATTCAAGTCAGCTGTTAGGTGGGAGAATTTGAGTTTTTTTCCTACCTATAACTGACAGTTCACGAGGGCACAAAGTGTGTGCACTAAACAGCAGAGTGACACAGTTGACACGTAGATGTCTACTTGCAAACATCACAGGCCCAGCTGGAGGCAAAGGGAATCATTTTGCAAGTACATCGTAGTGGGACGGTCAGTAGGAAGGTGTGCTCAATCTGGCGACACCAGTCACTGACAGTAAAAGGGCTGTGGAAAATGAAACTGAACAGGAAACATGAATCTGAATTATGGAGTGTTATTTCAGTGGAAAAGCATGCCAGACTGAGTTACTCTAGTTCGTCACAGCATTAGTGTTTTTACACAGGCTGCACCCAATTCTTAACCCTTTCAGTTGTTTTAGATTTTCTGGTAATTTGTTGCTTTTTTTGCTAGAGTATAGATCAAAATCTATGGTTCTTGTAAACTAAGTATCCCATCAAATCAAATACATTTGGACATCCAGAAGAATTTCCAACTTAGTTTCACACACATATGTGAGATGACAAAGACGTACTTAAATTGTGGTGGCAGACAATGTGTTCAAAAATGTGTTAAAACCTTTTTAGCTTCCTTCTTGTAACACATGAATTCCCTGGTTAAAAAAAGAAAAAAAAAACACCAGCAAAATTCACAATCAAAGCATCAGATTGCCTGGGCCAGCCAGCTTAATTCTTTTCCTGCTTGATATAAAGAATTAATGTGGTGTACTGTGGATTAAACTTTGGTTTCCAGGGGGCAGTACCAATGAATGCAGGAGAAACCACTACTGGATGGGGCGTCTAGAGGCAGATGTGATGTCATCAGAGAGATAAGAGACTTCCAAAATGGCGTACATTGGAGTAAGAACGCCAGGGAATGACTGCTGATGGTTTTGCAGTAAAAACTTGTTGATCCAAAATGTTATTAGCAATTTTGCAGCGATCTCAGTTGTTTTGAATAGTGGCTATTAAATGCTTGTGTATGAATGATTGCATAAATCGTTGCCCCTGCCCCTTGGTGACTTGGTCGGTATGACTGAATGAGAGGGGCACCAGGTCCATTTCATGAGAGAAAGATTTTGCGACATGAATGAACATAGTTTATCAGGCTACAAGGGGATGGTGGAGTGGCTCTAGAGATTAGACAGTCTTCATGAAAAAAAAAAAAAAGAATTATAAATCTTAACTTTGTTAATGACATGTTCATGCAATCTTTCTGAGGTGGTGGTGTTGCCATCTTTGCGCATTGTGTAATTCATCATCATGGTAAACAAAACAATGGAGGACAAGCTTGCTGCCTTCTGGTGTGGAACTTTTATTTCAGGTGAGAAACAGAGAAATTGAGGTTAATCATTTGTGACAGAAGTATTTGTTTTGCTGTAACCAAAAGGCATAGAGAATTATTAATTCAACTTGATTATTATTTATTATTAAAGTGGGAACTATTTTATTCGTAAAGGATTTCTATTGAGTTTGTGATAAGGCTTTATAGAATTAAGTCACTTATACATTTTACTGATTTTATTTGTTTTTAGCTTTAAGATAACTGAGTTTATACTGATTCAGATGCTTTAATCTTATGAGCGTATGCCAAGAAACAACTCATCCTTGTATTAATAGAAGGGACACATCATGAATAAAAAAGAGCTTATTTAAGGTTCATCCAAATTTGATCAACTTCAACACTAAAATCAGGTGTGAATTTGACCATTTCTCAGCATTTGTCCCCAGATGAAGACTAGATATTATATATGCATCTATTGTGTATGATCCAGTAGCATCCAGCAGACCTGCTGTGTTTTAAAACTGTTGAAATTCAGAGTTAAACTGCATCTGGCCCTAATTTACACATCACGTGGATTAACTGTGAAAAGCCAACATTGCAGGATGGAAGTTTGAGTGTTGGACACCTATTCAAGTAACCAAAGCTAGCGGGTCCACTGTAAGTCACTGGATTGATTTTTTTTTCTTTTTTGCTGATAGTGAACTGCTTATACTACTAATCACAGCCATATTGACTTTCTCTCTCTCCAACTAGCATGTTCACATCAACAGACAGCAGGACACACTCACCATGTCAATGTGATTTGCTCATTTTACTGGTGTTTATAACTTTGTGGTCCACATATGGAAAAAAACAGAAAGAGAAGAAGTCCAGTGGCGAAGAATTTCTGATCTTGTGTTATAGAAGTAAAAACTCCTGTCCAAAGACTAAACATGTCTTCATAGATGTAAGCATGGGAAAGAGAAGGCATCACACTGTTGTGATTGTGCTGGGAAAAAAAAAAAAAAACTTCACTCAAATTTTTTGAATCTCTAAAAAGGAACAGCAGCTTCCACAAGGGCAAAATAAAGTGAGGATTTTGTTTTAATTACATCCAACTTTACAGTTTTCTGCTATGCTGTCCTCCCCCTTCTCTCTGCCAGTAGCATTGGGACCGCCTTCCCTTTTCAAACCGGCCTATCAGTTGAGACCTCCAGAAGTTATTAACGCACATGATAAGGTTTAAATGCACCTTTCCTCACATTTCAGTTCTCAGCCTAAACAATCTTTCATGTTCATTTTTCAACATTTGTCCCACCTTCTTTTAAATCTACCATCAGATCAAATCTCAGAACCCACACAATAATAACAGCTGCTGCAGAGATAAGGTTTCTCTTTAAACAGCAGCACGTGATGGTTTTCACATGAGACAAGGTCTGAATGTTTTTACAGAATGTCTTCTTACATTCAAATCTAACAACTTTTTAAATGAAATAAAAACTGAATGAGTGTGTGTGTTTCTCATCCACCTTTCTGCACAAAACAAAATCAACCACTTAACACATTAGTCATTTTAATCCAGCATCAGAAAAGCTTGTTTGGGAGGGGCTCCATGGTCCCGCAACAGCTTGAAAAAGTTGAATGAATACAGAGCCATTGTTTACTTGCTTGGGAACGGGGCTCCCACAGGACAGGACATGACTGAAAACAGGGACAGCGATCAGAGCATTTGGGAAACTGGCATGTGGTTCTCATTGCTGCAGTTTACTGAGTAATGGTTGTGTACTGGTGCCTTAACTGGCCTCGACCGTGCGTGTGAGTCGATCAAAACCACATGTTCCAGTACGATTGTGTCTGTGGGCTCGTAAAGATGAAGCTCTGGCTAAAGAGCTGCCCTGGCTCACACAGCTACACATAGCCCTCTTTGCATGTTAAAAACATTTTTTTTCCCAGTCTTGGCTGATGCAACGTAGTACAACTTCCACATGCAGAGTATTTTCCCTGACTAAGGGATATGGGTTCTGATTTATTGTGCAGCACTGTTGCTGAAATGATTCTGGAGGAGAGGGGCTTTATTTTCTTAAAAGTGGTGCTCCATCAGCAATCAGAGAAAACTATTTTAGTAAATTAAGATTAAAAAAACATCTGGGAAGACGACTGTTTAGAAGAGTAAAATATTTATAGAGCCAGCATTCATTTAAAAGAAAAAAAAATAAAGACATGAACTTCTTTCTCACCACTGTTTGAATGCAGCTTTGTTTCTCTCCACATGGTTTCTTTTTAAAGGGACAACTGTTACCGACTATTCTGTCTACATCTGGTTTACATTTCCACAAGTATTTTCCTGTCTCACAGTTTTTTAAGCATACACAGTTTTTTTTTCTTTTAGAAACACAAGCCTTGTGAAGTGCATCACAGCTGAAAATTCACAGCTCTGGTTCCAAAATTGGCTCAGTAATATTAGAGTTTAAGCTGGGATGTTCATTCCTTATAATTAAATGCTACCCCAATTCTTAAAGGAGGACTGATGGGAATCTATATGAAGATTAAATAATATATGGGCCAATTAAACTTCTGAAAATGTTGTTTTGATGCCACCAACATGGTTCATACCCGGATAAGGAGTTAGGGGGATAAAGTGTTGGTCAAGAGGTAAAAACTGACGTCCCAGTAGAAATCCAGCAGCAGGCTGACTAAGCCGCTGTGCCTTATCTGCAGCAGCCGGGATGCTGATTACAGACAGACTGCACATACATCCTGCTATGTGTCAGAGACAGCCCGACCATGGATCAGCCTCCACACACAGCAGATATCCCTACTGTTGTTTCTCTGCTGCTCAGTGTAATAGGACAGCGGGCAGAGTCTCTCTGCTGCATTGTTATTGTAGCAAACAGCATCTTGAACACGATGGCACCTGATTGAGCAAAATGACAGTAGCTGATGATTACTCTTCTCTGTTACTTGCACATTGTGAAAGTCTCCCATTTGCTTTAAAACAACTCTTTGTAGCAACACCACTTTTGACCACATGGGGGCACAAATCTGTATTTTTCCACATTAGGGGACACAGACACCAGGGGCTTGTTTCAGAAAGGAGGTTGAACAAACTGATTTTAAAAAATTTAACTCCCCAAATCCCGAATAAAGGAAACTCAGTTTTTGCCTGTCAAATCTGGGATTTATGGTTGGTTCCATTCGAATCTGAGTTACCGCTACTATAAAAAGACATCATCAATGGAGCGCCGTTAACATGACTTATGATGGTAACATTAAATAGAAGAGATCCTCCTATTTTCTTTGGTGAATTTCGAGTTTTTATTTCAATTACATGGTTGTTCCTTTCCTGCAGAAAAGTAACACCGCTGCAACAGCAAAAGAAAGAGTTGACGGTGGACAAATTGCAGAGTGAATGTATACAGTAATTTTAAATATTTACCTCCGCCAAGGAGGTTTATGTTTTTGCTGATGTTTATCTGTCTGTCTGTGTTTAAGATAACTCAAAACATTATGGATGGATCTTGATGAAATCTTTCAGGAGTTGTCGGAAATGTGAAAAGGAAGAACTGATTTTCATTTTGGGTGTGATCCAGAAGAAATCCTGGATTCTGGATCACTTTCAGATTTTCGATAACATTGTGGTAAATGGGGCCAAAAATGTTGTTTCTCAATATCTCCAATAATTATTGCCCAAAACCTTATGAAATTTGACTCAGGGATTGACAATGGGAAATCGCTATATGGGATGGGAATTGTGCTTGGCGGAGGTTCTGCGCTCTTCGAGTGCTTTTCTAGTTAATGACTGTTATATTCTGGCATGGAGTCGAAAGTGGTGGAATATAGGCACTATACCGAAGGTGGATTTTTCATTAAAATTCTGCAGACAGATAAAATAAAAATAAAAAGCAGCTGAGTATAAAATATAAAACATAATTCAAACAGGAAGCTTGAACGTAACAAGCCTGGCTGTTTTCACTCCAATAACATTTCGTGTTCAATGGGTGCAGTCGATACATTCAATCACAACTGGAAATATTAAGGGAAAATTTCTACTCAGGTAGAATCATTAATGATACAAACCTGCAGTGGGGAGTGGGGTTGCCCAGGGTACCGTATGGGCTTCAACCGCCACTGGTGCTTTATTGTTAGAGTCGGAGAAAGTGAGCTTTAGCTCTAGAAGTGGTTTAGGGGTTTGGGGAAGACCAAGCTGGGATTTATCCACATCTGTGCGTGTTAGCTAAAAAAAAATGCCTGCAAGGACTGTTCCTTGCAAGGAGGGAACCTTTTCCAAAGCTTTTGGGGTTATTTGGGAAAAAAAGAATAAATAAAAACAGAAGCCATAACAGCTCCAAAAAAACAGGACACCTTATGTTGTTGACTTAAAATAAACAACATAATATTTTCTGAGTCAATTTTTCAGCTAACCCATCAACAAAATGTCATGTTTTGGGAAATTACCAGTAGATGTCTCAATGGAAATGCTTTTCAAATGTTTTGAAACAATTTCCATCACAATTGGATTTGAAGGTTTTGGTGTAACACAAAGCCTCACTTTACCCACCAGTACTAACATTAGCTCAAAGCTCAGAGTTGCACTGTTATTTTTGTTTCTAATCTTCAATGTGCACAAAGAAAGTCACTTTACAACCCAAAACTTTGACATAAAGGGAATTGTTACTTCCAACCATAGACAGAAAAACATTGAAAAACTTTTAAATGTACAGTCACACACTTAGCTAACAGTAGAACAGGATGGACAATTAAAGCTATTTAACATCTTCCTTTTTGATATTAAGATAGTGAGGCGTTAACATACACAATAATAACGCTGAAAATAATGTTAAAAACGTTGCAATGAGACTCATATAAACAAATAAGCTTTTGAAGAAAGAAAACATCACCTGACTTGTGAGAGAGATTTTTTTTTTTTTTAAACCTCACATAGAAAAGTACCTCCTTGTTTTGCTGTTACCTCACTCTTCCTGGTATGAATTTCTTCTGGAAATGATCACATACCTTGGAACTTTTTAGGGGAAATTTTTTCAACAAAAACAGAAGTCTGTGAAGGGATAAAATAAATATCCATGTTGCATAAAGGATTAAATCTGCTCTCATTCAAATTTTCATTTTCCTTGAAGTACATGAGGAATGTAAATGCCAGTGGGGACGTTTGTTATGTTCAGTCAAAATAGTTGGGCTCCATAGAGTCAGTGATTTTCACTGTAGTGTTGGTGAGTCAGCGGAGGACTGCCCTGCTATTTCTGAACCACTGCAGCTGTGCCTGAAAAGTGGCTAGAAAATAACTCAAGCTTTTGTGTCAACTATATTTGTTTCAGAGGAATGTGACACCTGAGACAGACTAGCAAAAAAAAAAGGAAAGAAAGAAAATCTGACCTACGAACTCCCTGACAGAGTTTAAGGAAGACGTCACTGATGTGGAGAAAATGTAGATGTACAGCTGTCACAGGTGTGAGACACACACTTGGATATTCAATATACACTGTAGAAACATTATGCACACAACATTAACACAAGATATTAGTACTTAATTCCATAGATGTCAGCAGTTAAAGGAAAGTGCTCAAATAGAAAGCATGCGTTCAACACTGAAGAGAATTAAAGCTGTTATCAGGAGCCTTCAGCCACCTGCAGCTTTTCTGTTTGACTCATCAGCAGGTTTGGATGCTGTTCACATGAATCTGCCTTTTTATTTGCTGACTATAAAAAGACAGCATCATCCCTCAATTCAGAAATCCTCTCTCTTTGAAGAAGGATTTTCTAAACCAAACATAATATCTTTTAGAAGCACAATTAGTGTCTTGACACTGAAAGGAAGCTGCTTGGCGCGGAAATGATGTCAAGATTTTATTCACGCGCACAAAAAGTAATGAATGTGAGTAACTGAGATTTCAGATGTAAGAAAACTGAATAAAAAGGTCTGAAATGGCTATAAATTGTTGTATTTGAACTATGGCTTCATGATGATGGCCCACTGGTTAGATTTATATATAGAGAGAGATAGAAATAACATCTCATCACTGTGCTCTAATCCAACAGCAACCACAATGTGTCTTATATAGCACCTTTCTAGTCCAGGGACCAGTCAAGGTGCTTTTACAACACAAGAAGCTTTATCTCACTGCTACGAACACATTAATTAGATCGAATTATTTAATAGACCGAACTTGTCTCTATAATTATTTCCTCTTATTCCTCCAACTATCCTATAATCAAGTCACACTGTGGTTAATGTGTATGAAACCTAGGTGGGTTTTCTTGTTACAGATTAGCCTGAACAGCATGTTTTGGGGGTATGGGAGGAAACCGGTTTACCCGGCGCAAACCCACGCATACACAGGGAGAACATGCAAACTCCACACAGAAAGACCAGCTGAACTGAGGTCCAGCTGAACCTTCTTGCTGTGAAGCGTCAGTGCTAACCACTGAACTCCTTCAGTGTCCGTCATCAGGGGTAAAAGAGAAGGAACCGAGCAGCAGCTGCAGCAGGAACCATCAACATCACAGCAGGACCTGCAGAAGAAGGGAGACGGACCATGTTAATTATGAAATGATCCTGGACAATCTGAAACTGAGATGAGCGAGACAGGGTGACAATGCTTTAGATAGTAGTCACAGACTATTTGACTTTCGCCCTGAATGACAAATGTGTCCAGAAACTTTCAGTCAAATATGCAGCATGCAGCTTCAGACTGAAGATGACCGTCTGCAGCAGATGCATCAGGACAAAAAACAGGACAGGGGGGGACCACCAAGGACTGCTGAGTATTACTGCTGGAATATTTAGTGATATATTGAGTTATATTTTAATTTAAGGAAAGTTAGGTATTTCACCATCTTTTACCAGCCTGCTCTCACAAAAGAGTGTATCAGTTACATGCCAAGCCATGTCACATGTAATTATTACACTTTTTTTTTTTTTGGCGGGGGGTGGTTGTGCGTCATTACTGTGCTATAAATGCAATTCAAGGTTACATAAATGGTGCACTATTTATATACAATACCAAGAAATTACACATTGTTCTTCAAATGCACATTCATTTCGAAGGATGTGTGCTTGTATCACACAGGAGACTGCAGAGCTTATATTATTCACTAAGTTAGGACTTACCTCATGGTTATTTTTTCTGACAGGTCTTCCTTGTATCAATGTTCTTATATATAAAGTTGGACGGCTCCACAGAGGTCTAACAGCCTTGATGTGGTCCCAGGGCCTTTGTGGGGGTGACGGCCCCGGGGCCGTAGGGGCCTCTCAGGCTAATCTGCCCCTTTGCAATGGGGACATGGCCAGCAACAACGTGTGGGTTTGTATGCATCTTTACATGCAGTATGTATTAATAATGCTATTAATAGGAGTATTTTAGCCATAAAAATTTTAAAAAGAGATAAAAATACAAGTTAGACATAAAATGTCGAGGGCATCAATCCAGGAACAGAATGAAAAATGAAAAAAAACCGGATACTGCGTGTGTCTGAATTCCCTCAACCGTTTCCTTGCTGATTCTTCTTCTTCACTTTTCATTCTGAATCGGATTAAGGCTCAAACATGCATGGAGGGATTTTCAGTGTTGAGATTCTTTAGAGTAGATGTTGGAAAAAGTAGAAAATGTGTGTCAGACTGAGAGCAGGGGTTGTACGCATTCATGAGCCTTTAGCTCTGCTCATCAGCAAGCCCCCAGAAAATTCGACCGATCAGCACTTGAGGTAGTGCTGCGAGTTTTCAGCCTCTTCTTGTGATTCTTGGTCATTGTGAAATAATCACAGGTTTTTGGAGCTGTGCTGGGTGCAGAGCTACTCTGGAGGTACTCTGTCCGCCCATTCCCAAAAATCTGAGAGCTTTCTGACAACCATCCACGAGACCATGTGCCAGAGCAACTGAGGCCCACTCAAACTTTTACTCTCATTTGCAACAAAGCCTGCCATCCATCACTTATTTCCTGTTTGTGCAGCAGCTCAGTTTACACTTCCTGTGTAGGCCAAAGGACCCCCCCCAGTGCTCTGGGTGCACTAATTCTTTCAACGTTCTTCTTATCTGTTTAGGGCACTGTGACACATTTATGGACTGTGGACTCACTAGTGCGCACACACAAACACACGTCCCAAAACAAAGGGAGTCATTAGTAAACAGTGAACACAGAGTTTTACCTCGACAGTTTCAGTGCTGACAGCCACGATTCTCAGCTGTTTGCAAACATTCTGGTTCATTTCTGCAATAAAGTGTTCAGGAGATGTTATAAATTCATTAAACTGGTCTAAACAGACTATTTTAAGATGCCTTGACTCTCTTTCTTTACTGAGAAGATATTTTTTTTTTCTTTTACCATTTCAATCCTGCTTTCCATTAAAATATAATTTATATGTGGGTCACGATAGAAACTGACAACAATGCTTCACTATCACTGGCCTAGAATGAGTAATAAGATACACACTTTTGTTCTGAGGGCTTGTCTTGCTCTCAGGCTCCCCCACCGTCTCAGTGGCTGTCCCCTTCTGTTGACACTGACATATTACCTCCGTGCTGACAGAGCTCTCCCAGTTGAGGCTCCTTTACTTCTCTTGTTGATCATATGCTTGTCACTGAGGCCCCATGGTTTTTGGGCCATCAGGAAGAGCTGCAGGCGTACCAGGACCACCAGCGGCACCTCCACCGCCATAAACTCTGCCTTGCAAAGTTTCTGTGACAACAGCTAGGGAGAGAAAGTGTGCCAAAAGCTGGTGTGTGGTGCAAAAGTGCTGATCTTGTGTGTTAATCAGTTGGAAGAACTGCTGAGGCTGCTCATAAAGCTCAATGTTTCAAATCAGCCTCAGGATGCTCTGCCGTCTGGTACAAATACGAGGGATGACGCAACTTAAGTGCTACGCCTGACTTTGAAGTTTTGAGACTTCTGTGCAGAAGGACTCAGCTGGTTCTCAACTGCTGCGTATGTTTTATACATGAGAGGCAAGGACTCTCACTGATGCTTTAACGCTCAAGTTAAATGTATCAGAGGGGAAAATGCTACTGCCTTTCTACATGCCAAAATGTGTCCACGTCAATTATTCAACACCGGAGGGTGACGACAACTCTGCAGAGTGAAAAAAAAAAGGCACGCTCAGAACAAAACACGCTGATAGCTGCAAGTATGAAGATGTGGGCTTTTCAGCGGGGATGATGTTATTCAGCAAGTGCCGCTGCTTTTGGCCTGAGTGCATGTGAAGTGGTGCTTCGTGAGGAGAGGTGATCTGGCAGTTTTATGTCCATGTACAACTTGCACAGGAAAACTACCGAGTACACTTCAGGGAAGAGGCAAGAACAGTCTGAGTAAAGCGGGGAGTTTTCTTGTGTTACCTTGGTATGAAAAGGGCTTTATAAATAAACTTAATTTGATTTGATTTGATTTTAGAAGTTAACTAACAGGAAATCTGGAAATTTCAGATTCTTTTGGATAAAAAGCTGTTAATTCATAATCTTGTTGAAAAAAAAGAGGAAGATCTAAGTCTGCTTTAATCTCAGTCCGAATCCTAATTAAAAGATCTACTTTCATCAGCTAAACTGATGAATTTTAGCATTTTAAAAAACACTTCAGTGGCAAATATCTGGTGTTTTTGTTAATGCAAATAACTTCTTTGCAATTGATGTTTACAGATCACTAATTAAAGTGAACTTTCCAGCCATTTTTCATCTGGGGTACTTCTACATTAGCTTCAGACTCATTAAATCTCCAAACAGTTTGTAATTATGTTACAGTGATGAAGAAAAAATATCATGAGTAATGCTTCCTCCTTCAGCAAGACGATGCTGTCTCTCTGTCTTCTGACTGGTGAGGTTTCTGTGAGCTTTCCATGAGGGACGTGGTGTCTCATGAATGCTCACAGCTCCTGTTGCTGAACAGAGCACAGAGCTCCAAACCAAGCTAAAGTAAGTCTTACATTTTCAGCTAATCATGACACATAGTCATGATTAGCTAAGGGAATCAGACCAAGGGAGGAGATCCTCACCTCATAGTTAGTTGAAGTCCCCGTAAACTTAACAAGACTGGTTACACCCTGTTTATTTTGTATAGAAATACATCAACACCTCTTACACCTGTTTTTTTTTTTTTTAAGCTTACAATGATATCCAAGGTAAGAATTCACCCAGACAACCCTTTAGATAAGTAAAAAACACAGTCATTTCCACTCAAAGGCTGGAAATATCCAGCAATAACATTATATAAGTAAAAAATAAACCCTAACGGTGACACGAAGTGGTGAGCCAGTCTGCTTTGTCTGGAATTAACTGAAGGAAGCCATAGCACAGGAAGGCACAGAATGTACACCCATAATATTCCACGTTAGCTGGGTAGCCTTTATTTATCATTAATGTTTGCACAAAAGCTACCTCAGGAGTCAGGCAGTTTCAGGTCAAATTTTAAGAGATATTTACTTCTCATCAGTGTAGCTATTTTAGTCCACAATGACAAAAAAAAAAAAGTTGTTTTGAGTTTTCTTTTTATTTGATTTTAAAAATGAATAAGAAAATTAAATATATAATTCCTCTTTTAAATTGCTTTTGGCAACAAGAAGAGCCTCAAGTCTTGTTGGGAAATATTCTAGATGTTTGTTGGACCTTTCTCCCATTCTGTTCATGTTCAACCTGACTGTAATTGAACTGGACTTGTTTTTGGGAGTTGTTTTTTTTTTTGCATCAATTTATCCCTCTATCCTAAGTGGTGTCCCAATACCTTTTTCTGACAGAGTGTCACAGAATGATGCTGCCATTACCGTGTTTGACTTGAGACACAGTGTTACAAGACAAACGTGTTCTTTATTAAAGACAAATTTTTTGTGTAGAATAATGAAAAAATATAGATGGAATCAACAAGGACTCTAAAACATGAAGGGCCTTATCCTTGAAGTCTCATAAATCTGAATATATTTATCCATAAATCATCTACAAACATACATAAATCTACCTATGTACATAAATCAATCAAGCGAAAAAGGTTTGATATAAAGATGGAAAAAGATGTTTTCAAGGACTGCTGCAGACAAATGTGTGGCCTCTGTCACCTGAGAGACTTCTTTATTGGGAGACTTCTTCCATCAGTAATACCTGATGGAAGCAGAGGAGGAGTCAGCAGCAGACTGTGAGGCCTCTGCTTCCATCAGGTATTACTGACAGAAGCAGAGGCCTCACAGGAGTCAGCAGCAGACTTGAAAGCTAAGCTTATACTTTTTATATTATGTATCACATCCCTATGCATCATCTGTTCTTTGCAGTATTTATATTAATGCTGCTGCATGTTCACCTCTACAAGTCATATTGTTGAACATGTTTTAATGTCACCGTCTTTGTTAGGTTGTTGAAATTAGACTTTTATGTTAATAAATTGAAGTAAAATTGATTCACTTGTCTGAAAAAAGTTTATCGGAGCTTGAAACATTACGTCTGTAACTTTCTACACTGGATGGATGTACAGACAACAGTTATGGTTTAAAAGCTTAAACCACGAGGAAGTGAGTGCACCTTAAAACTGGATGTGGAGATAATTAGGTTAAGGGGATTTCTCCTCCCAGTCCTACCGTTCAGGACTTCACTTCCAGCTTTCAGGGATACAAGGCCCTGCAGTGAAACACATTAAGCAGCAGAGGTTAGAGGCCACTGGACCTCTGTTACGTAAATCTAATTCACATCTGACACATGATGTACATTTCCACGGGGACGTAAAGCAGATGAAGTTGTGAGCAGTTTCCCGTTTGGGGGAGGGAGTGTTGTAAGACATATGGCTCTCTAACCCTGATGAAAGTCTTTTTCCTTATGTTGTCAAAACTGCCGCAGCAGCAGCAGCAGGGAGGATCTCCTCCACAAGAATAGGCTTCCAGCTGGGGTTAAAGGTTGCGGCCCTCCCTGCCAGCCAGAAGAAGACTGCGTCCATCTGTAGACTGAAATCAAACCAGCGTCTCATGTTACGACTCTGCAGTCTCCCTCCCTGCTCCCCATTGTTCCAACCAGGCCACCCATTTAATGTAACAGGAGCTAGGAGAGTTGCTGGTTTTAAAATAAATCTGCTCTTCTAGTTTTTCCTGCAGAGACGTTTGGTGTTGATAACATAATAATTTGTGCAGGTGGTCTGCAAACCTGGCTCAGTGTGTTTGGATCATCGTGACAAGAGATGGATTAAATCACAGGCAGGAGTGAATCACCTTCTTCTACCTGTCATCTGTCTTTATTTCGCGTGTCGCCGTGGAGCACGTAAAGACAGTTTGTGGCCGTCACACCTCAGCTCCTTCCTCCTCGGCTGTCTCCAGAGGCTCAGCCGCGAGATTTATACGCACTTAAGACCATTACAACTTTATCGGACTAATTTCTCAACACCTTTTGACACGTTGCTTGCTGATGTGGTCAATGCGTGCGGGCAGCTATGTCTCATGTACACTGGGAGAGCTGGAGAACATGTGCTTTTCCCTGGTGGATTTAAAACAAGTACAGTATCTGCTCAGAGGAGTCTCTTTTCTCTCTCAGAGCACGCTACATGCATTTTAAAAGAGTTCCAGTCTGTGGTTGTCAGTTGATAATGATTTATCTTGGATAGTGATTTATTATTTAGATGATAATTTCCTTTTTTATGCCAGAGTTTCAGGTGTTTTCATCAAAGGGGTTAACAGACTGCTGCCCTGGACTCCATTATATTCAGAAGATGTTACAATATTTTGCAGTTCCAGTATAACGACACCAAAGTTATGAACATGTGCATGAACTTAGACGCTCTCTGTGATGTCTGAAGATTATGAGCTTCATCATGGAAAAACTGTTGTGTGAAATTTAACTTGTACATGTGTTCCAAATAAAATGTTGTAGATAATTTGTTCGTGCTTTCAAGACAAACTATTCTAAGACAAAGTATTCTTTTACCAGATTCAGCTAAACTCTCTTGCTCTCTCAACATATAGTAGCAATCAAAGATAGACATTCAGGACATGGTGCCTAAGGTGACTTTAACTCTACTGATCGATCTATTGTCTGTGAGTGCTTTGTCATAGTCAGGGTGTCGGGGGGGGGGGGGGGGGGGGGGGGGGGGGGGGGGGTCAGCTGGAGCCTTTCCCAGCTGTCTTTGGGCAAATATCAGAGATGCACCCTGGAAAGTTCACTTGTCCATCGCGGGGCCACGTACACACAAACACACTCACCGCTATGACCAGTTTCGAATCACAAATTAGATGAACATGAATGATTTTTGGACTGTGGAAGGAAACTGGGTATCTGGAAAAAAAACATAGGAGCATGGTGAGAACCTGCATTCAAAGCAGGAAGCTTCTAGCTCAAGATGATTTGATGTTTATCGATCTGGTTCAGTGCATTTTTCAGAATTCATACAGTTAACTGTTTGTAGAGCTACTTTGTTTGTAATAATGAAAATGGAGAAACACACACATACTGTCAGCATTTCATGTTTTATGGTTTCATCTTTATGTTTATCTTTGTTTTCTGTCTGACACTTGCATCCTGTTCATTATTACCTCCCTCTGAATTTCTCCATCTTGGTTTCCAGCTCGCCGGCAGAGTCTCGTCTTCTCCTTGGGTTTGTTTTCTGCCTGTTTACATCCAGCTTGGGTTTCTGCTTACTCGTTCCTCGTTGTTTGGATATTTGTTTGTGCCGTATTGGGCTTCCTGCTACTGCAGCGCTTTCAGTTTCAGTCAATAAAAAAATTTGCCAGCCTGCATCCAGGTCGTTTCTTATCCGCACACATTCCTGACACACACGGCAGTATCGTGTGGGTGTATTGTTTTCAACAAATGCGGGCAGAGTCTTTGAGGGTCTGGGAGTGTTATCATCACAAGCGAACAAAAGGCTCTTTGTATGAAGTTGCAGTAAAGTCACACTATATGCAATAATGGAAATGAGATATAATTCTGTTTTAGCTACAAAACAATGAATTAAAGGTCTGTACATCTTAAAAATATGAATAAAATTTGCACAAACTGGAAAAATGTGTTGATTTTCATCGGTTGGCTGAAGGATTATCAACCCAGATGAGAGGTATCAACAGTTCTACAAAATTAAATTTAAGACAGTTTCTGGAAAGTTCATTTACTTTTACTGTGAAAGAGAATCATACAGTAAATACAAAACATGCTTCCTTTCTTCTTGTTTTTCCTGTTTTATGTTGCACTATATGCACTGTTACAGAAGAATAAGACATGAATGATCTCGTCTGAAGCGCTCCAGCCAGTGCTCCCCACATGACTGCCTTTCCAGACTAAAGATGCTCATCTCTCGGTGACTCCCCACGTCCTCCATGTGTACTTCCTGTCAGGCCACCTTGTTTGCATCGTACATGGCTTGATAAGACGGTGTTCAGGCACCACAGTGGGGCCCGGATGTTTCTAAAGGAACACAGTGGAAACGTGAGACATCCTTGCTGACGCACTCATCCAGGGAACAGCAGCGTTACATACTGTGCAACCTCAGTGACTGCGATAACACATCATTATCTATTTTCAGCTGGCTTCACCGAGTCGATCTGTCATTCTGTATGCAGCATGGAGACGTGGAGGAGAAAGGTTAGAGGCAGTTTGTGACGGTTTGCATTGTTGCAGAATGGACTTATATCACTCTTCCTAAATTCTTGGCACATGGAAATATGTACATATTGTTGAAGGTGTGTCTAAAGTTTGAAATAACATGGACATATATTATGGTCATGAATGGCGGTCTGTTTAGCTAAATTCTTCTTCTTTTCCTTTCAGCTGTTCCCTTCAGGGGCCACCACAGTGAATCATCTGCCTCCTGTCCTCTTCATCCTCTTCTCTCACACCAACTCACTTCATGTCCTCTTTCACTACATCCATAAATCTCCTTTTCAGTCTTTCTCAAGTCCTCCTGCCTGGCAGTTACAACCTCATCATCCTTCTACCAATATATCCACCATCCCTCCTCTGTACATGTCCAAACCATCTCAGTCTGGCCTCTCTGACTTTCTGTCCAAAACACGTAACACACGCTCTGATGTACTCATTCCTGATGAGTACTCTATCCATCCTCATCACTCCCAAAGAGAACCTCAACAATTTAATCTCTGCTACCAGCAACTCTGATTCCTGTCTTTTTCTCAGTGCCACAGTCTCAAAACCATAAAACATTGCAGGTCTCACCGTCTTTTTTTCTTTTATTCTTGCTGAACACGCTTTTATTACACCTTTTCTCCACCCGTTCCAACCTGCTTGCACACACTTTTCACCTCTTTTCCTTTTGCTCTGAACTATTGACCCTAAGCATTTAAAATCCTCCACTTTCTTTACCCCTGCTCCCTGTAGCCTCACTGTTCCACTTGAGTTCCTCTCATTCACATACATGTATTCTGTGTCGCGACTAACCTTCATTCTTCTCCTTTCCAGGACATACCTCCACCCTCTAGCTTTTCCTCCACCTGCTCCCTGCTCTCACTACAGATCACAGTGTCATCTGCAAACATCATAGTCCATGGAGATTCCTGTCTAACCTCATCTGTCAGTCCGTCCATCACCATAGCAAAGAAGAAGGGGCTCAGGGTCGATCCTTGATGGAGACCGACCTCCACCTTGAACTCCTCTGTCACACCAACAGCCCACCTCACCACTGTGTCCTGCCCCTCTGTAACATACATGTACTTCTCTGCTGCTCCAGACTTCCTCATACAATACCACAGCTCTTTGGGACTCTTGGCACCTTGTCATCTGCTTTCTCACGGTCTACAAAGACACAAGGCAGCTCCCTCTGACCTTCTCTGACCTTCTCTATCAAGTCTTGTGATTCGCGTGGTTTGTTTGGTATCAGTTTTATGCCAGATACCCTTCCTGACACAACCCTCGACATTTATCCGAGCTTACGACTGGCACAAAAGGACACTGGCTTGTGTCTGGCTTCTGACGCTGCATTGTCTGTTTGCTAAATAAAATAAACATAAGCATACATAAAATACATGAAGAAGTTGCCATAAAAGTTTTAAGACTTGATTTTCAGGCCCTACACTAACAGCTCAGCTACAAGTACACTCACAAGCCAAGACTTTGTTAAAGCAGAACAAAGGAATGTTTGAAATGTTCAGCTCAGCAGGTCCCCCTGTAGGTGGGGAGCTTAAGTCTCTTTAATAACCCTGTCCAAGACTGACCCGTTTGGTCCCTTTCTCAGCCATTCTCTCATTTTCTTTTCTTTTCTTTTTAACATGAAGAAGGGTCTTTTTTTGTACTGGTTTAAAGCCTTTCAGTCAAATGGAAGGCTTTCATTTGATCCAGACTGAAGATGAGCTGTCTGGCTGCGTGAACCGCAGGTTGAGGGTTTTATTTTTTAGTTATTCAACAGTAAATCAGACAAAGCTATTTAACAGGACTCTAATAACAAAAATGTATGCTTTGAATTGAGTGTAGGTCTCCTTCAAGGGATGCATTATGTATCTGGGGCTGCATTTAAATTGACAAGACACTTTTGTCACTTGGTATGTCTTGTTCAACATTTTTTTTTTTTTTCAGTTTTGTTTATTTCAAAGATAGATGCACTTTCACAACCTCAGCTTTATGACTAAAAACAGAAAAGGCTTTAGTGAAATATAAGAGCTGGATAAGAATGTTGATGAAGTCTTTATATGAAGCTTTTACTCTTTTAGCAGAAGGTTACACATTTAGGCTGAGTCTGTGCAAACGATTGTTTTTTCTAAAAAAAAAATAAAAAAAGGAGGGTGGTTGAGGGGCGATACAGATAATTAGAGAGATATAAGCAGCCAACCTGATTCCTGTTTTTTCTTTGTCCTAAGCTAATTAAGCTAAATGTCTGTATTTACCCCTGGGCTGAATTAATCTTCTTACCCAGTGCATTACAATAAGTCAAATAAGCACATTTCCCAAATGTGTAATTATTTTTCTAAGATAACTGCTTCTGGGATTGTCGTTCACTGCCACAGTGCAACAGCAGGGAGTATCATCATTTCCAATGTACAATTTATAAACTGTCACTTCTCGCATTTTTTCCACAAACATTTTGTTCCAATTTGTGCTTGAGAAAGAAAAGGGGAAAGAAAGAAAAATAACTCTCACTAGATGCAACTGAGAGACTTGTGTTTTTCACTTTTTTTCTTTTTTTTTTTTGGCTTAAGTGACCTTTATAATGTGTTATTCAAGAGTTAACTCAAACACAACACGTGCGAGCATAATCATCTGTGTGTTTAAAAGCCTGGAGTCTCGGTCCTGCTTGAAACTGGACACCTACAGTTACACTCTTGTCTCCTGAAACAGCTTTATCAACTCCCCCTCTTTCATGGGAGTTTCACTGAGCCTTTTTTTTTTTTTTTGTCTTATTTGACCTCAAACGTTAGTGATTAAAAGTGGGAGAGCACCTTGCTGTTTCAACTCCATTGTGTGAAGGCTCTTGGATGGCAGCCAAGTCTTCCAGTAAAAGAGGAAAAATCACAGACCTTATGTTTATAAATGGTTTTGTCAGTTTATCAGTAATACAAACCATTCAGCCTGGCTTAATATTTAATGTGAGAGATGATGTCCACGTAAAAGGAATGTGTGAATCATGGTATTACCACGGGACTCTGGACTTACTGCAGCATATAAATTGTGCAATGATGTGCACAAAAAAAAACAGCAATAGGGATCTTAATTTGACTAATCTGGGCAAACAACAGTTGGACGTTTGATGTAAGATATTATGTCCTTCTCTTTTACCTCCTCCATCACCTTCCCCACCTTCCACCACAATGACAAACTTCGTAATTAACTTTCTGCTGGCAATGTTTCTTATTATACCAGGCTGCAAAAACAAAATATAATGTACAAAAAAGAAGTTGTGCTTACTTCATGCATTTCTGGCAACTTCTCCAAGCCATCTAAATTATTTGACATTGTTTCTGTTATATGGAATAGATAGATGTTATTTTTTGCAGTTCCACAGTAAACAAAGTGGTTCTTCTTCTGTCAAGAGGTCCTCATCTTGTTTACCATTGTGTGAAATGTTTTTCATGCCTGCACACGGACAACCGTAGGTCATGTAGAAATGTGTGAAAGCATGTTGATGTGAGATTGACGGAGCCTTAGGTGCTACTTCTCGACACTAAACATCACAAGACCTAAGTTAGCATGAAATGTAGAGTAAATATTAGACTTTTACTAGAAAGACGATGCCACGTGAATGCTCATTTTGCTCTGAATCTGGTGGATGTGTAAATAAGCATCTGTTTCCTATGAATCAGCGTTCTGCTCTACGATGGGTGCCAAATTCCTGCAACATTCCTCAGAAAACTTTACAACAGCAGCCTCAGTTTCAGTAAACGACACCTTCCTGCAACAACAAGTCTTAAATGTACGTTGTGTTTACAGAGAAAACAAAGCAGGACCTCCGAACAGAGCGGTGGCTGCCTAGTCAGGATGTGGCGGACGTTAACCTGGTGAAGTGGCACATACGGGCCAGTTAATCAACTCCATATGCTTGACACTCGACACAATGAAAACTGAGACATGACGGGGCAGATAGAGATTTATGGGATGGAGAACTCCCCAGTGACCTATCAATATAACACGGCACAGCCCGATGACCATCCTCATCACCTCCCTGTATGAAAAATAGCTGCTGGTCTGAGCTGGCGCACAGGCTTCAGCCACAGTTCAGACGCACTAACAATCTTTGAGTTTTTTTATTCAGTAGATTTCTGTTTTTCTTTGATCTGAAAAAATTGGCAACAATTGAAACAAAAGTGGACAAAATTGTGCTGTTTGCTTTGATCAAATAAGCTAACGACTATTAACATCTAAAAGGTTCTTTTGCATTAACTCTTACTAGTTTATTTAGAATATAATAAAGCATCACAAAGGGCCCTTTTTTCCTGTGTACCTTTAGTCTCCCGTCCTGGTTGTCTCTTGCAACAAAAGCATATCACTATTGGCATTATGTCAAACATCAAGGTCAACGCTAACTAACAGAGCTACAGCGGACATCGTGACACGGGTGATGAAGAGACTCAAGAAAGAAACGATAATAAACGAGAGAGTGACGGATGAAGAGAACAAAGTAAATCTTGGACAGTGTCATCAAAGCAACTTAACCTTCACACCTTTAGGAGCCCCAACAAGCTAATACCTAGACAAAATGTCTCTTTTTAACTTCAAAAAACATTATAAACATTAGCTGCAATTTACAAGGATTAACTTCAAAGTCCACAAGTACAAACGTGTGGATTTGGAATTTAGAAATGGCTTTTGTTGATCAGCACTGTGAAGCAGATAATGTTCAAAAACTGTTTGGGTGCTAACATTATAGCTCTAACAAACTGCTGTGATTGTTCTGTTAATTGTCTAATTTTCTTACTTTATTACTTTGACATCTTTCATGAATCTTCAGAGGAAAGTCCCCAGAAAACATTTATAAAGCTCTGCTTCTTCACATCAGATTTTAACAAGCAAGTTACTCCAACAGTGTTTTTTTTTTTAATGGTCACCATGTCAGTGTCAAAAAAAAAAAAAAGTGTAGTTAGATAGCTTTGTCTGTTGAGCATTAAAATCTTTATTTTTAGCGTGATGCTTTTCTAACCTTAACAAAGAACCTCTGATTTGTATTTGAGTGAACAGAAGCACATAAGTAATTTGTAAATGATGGAAATGAAAACCAGCAGCCCCATAGGTGGCGTCCAACTCATGTTTGTGAGTCTAATGTTTGCAGGTCCTGGCACCCTATTACTCATTAATAAGTGAGCGCTGCAAAACGCTCTCCAGTGTTCCCAGTCGGTCCAGCCAGAGCAACAGATGTGGCTGTGGAGCAATTCCCTGCAGCTCAAAAACTTAGGGAAAAGGGATCCATAAAGAGTTTAAAAAGTTCCTAATCAGTAGTCAGTGTTTAACTAGTTGGAATGAGAATGTGTAAAAAGTGAAACAGAGAGTAAAATGACTTTCATGCAGTCACTTGTTTCAGCTCAGATGTGGGACGAGGGTCAAACAGGGTGGGGTGGGTAGAAATGCTGAGGACAGGGTGGAGGACAAGGATGTCACGTTCCCTGGAGCAGTCCCTCCTTCGTGTCAGTCCCACTGCGGACACTCGCTCCTTCCCGGGGTCTGTTGAGCAGCGCTTCAGAAAGACAGACGGAGCACACGAGGAGCCGCAGCCATGGGCCCAAACACGGCGCCAGCCCAGCTCACAGTCAACACCACAAACACACGCAGAGTCACACACTCGTCCCTCAATGTCCCAAAATGCTGCTGTGTGGTGGCACTAAAGAGTTTGTTTTTTACCCATCATTCATGCAAACAGGAGGTCGGAGGTGCTTGATGTGTATTCTCATTATGAGAACAGTTTTCACTTTTCACTTCACTCAGCAATGCAGGCAAAGACTTGCCCCACTTCAGAACATCCCTCCCTCTGAAGCAGTGCCCTGAAAAGCTCCTTAAATTAATCCTGACAAACTAATATAAGCATATATTATTCTTTTCCTGTTGAGGAAAGGCTCGCCCTCATCCACATTAACTGTTCACAGCTTTTCCAGTCCAGCCTCGCACACGTGGGACCTGATCCAGTCTGTCTGTTTCTGATTAACAGTCATGTGACGAGGGATGCTGGGAGAGGGATTGGAGGTACATTTTTCTCGGTTTGTGGGATTCAAAACTATTGTCTTGATTGGCCCACTGTAACATCTCTGTCATGCTCGTGTTGTGATTATTGCTGATTTATCCATGTGAATGAAAATAATGCATGCCAAATACAGCTGGGTAATTATGTCTGTGGAATACGTGCACAGTTGGCTTGTTACTCCTTTAAGGAATGATGAGTATTTCAACATTACACAAACCAAAAAAATAATAAATGTACTTTGTACTAACATAGAAATCCATGAATCAATGATAAAAATGGAATGTTGTTCCATTTTGATTCATTTTAGTTTAAAAGTTTTAGTTTTACATGAAATTAACGTAATGTAAAGTCCAATGAAACAGCAGTAAAAAGGTGTATAGATCCTTGTGTGCAGGATGTTTAATAGTGGTTTTCCAGGAAACGTAAAACTTCACAACAGTATTATAAATACCTAGAAAGTGACCTTTCTGCCATTGCCAGGTTATAAAGGTGCAATAGTGACTAATTGTGCAAGACAGACCCTAAAAAACATCGAATATAAGTTAATTACAATGTTAAAAGGGGGCCAGTTCACCTGAATCACACACGTCTACAATGGCTCACACACTTTACATGATGATGACGTCATAAAAATTGTTACCCATGGAAAAGCTTTTCCAAAATGAAACCCCCTTGGAGCATGGGTGGTTGCTTGAGCTTGACTCTGTGTGGTCCAGTGATGGACTGGCGACCTGTCCTGAGTGTACAACACCCCCCACCACACCTCCCACATCCCACCCGATGACTGACAGCTGGAATAAGCTCCGGCTCAGCTCTCCCCGGAGAGGACGGATATGTGTAGCAACTGCGACAACTTTACAGCAGGTTGGATCCTCAAAGCGCTCAGACAGGATGACCGCAGGTGTCACATGCTCTTTAATCAACCAACGTGATGAAATTTAAAACACTAAATATGCTTTTGTCTGTTTATTTTCTTATTGATGTATGAATGGTACACACTGAACCTCTTTCTGTTTAAATGTTCTGGTTGCCTGCAGCTAGAAAATTTTGTAATAACCATAGTAACCCCTAGCTCACACACAGGCGTTGGAGGTGTCGACAGCATTGCTGACCATTGACTCAGACTGGGTGACATCAGGCATTGCTGAACTGAATTATGGCTGCGCTGCATCTCTTTGGAAGCAGCCTCATGTGAGAAGCTGAGAAAAGTAAAAATCTTTCATTGCACTGTATCTAGCAGCGAGCCTTTCTCAATGTCAGAGGCATTATCCATAATTAAGCACAAAGTCATAATGATCTCAAAAGGACTCTGTATCAAGCCTGACAAACTCCTAGCTTTTTTGTGTGACCAACAGGAAGAAATTTGATTTATTGTTTATTGTTAAGACAGAGACATGGGCGAGGGACAGGCCAAACCATCCGAGACATTACGCAGATAAAACTGGACTGGTTGCTGCAGGCTAACATAATGAGTGTCTGTTGCGCAATGCTTTTCATGACACATTGTGGGATACATCTCATGCACTATATAGGGTTTAACAATTCTCTTTAGCTATTCCAACAGCTCTACAAACTGGTGACCACACTTTGTGGTGTTGTGAGTGAGAAGGCAGTGATTTAGCCTTCATCAGCCGTGTCGGTGGAACAAGTAAAACGTTTTTAATTGCTGTGTTGCCTGAACGCTGACTTCAATACACGTGTTAGATTACCTGGCTATTATCAGCTTCAAAATTTCAAACTGTAATTCCAGTTTTGGGACTGAAGTAGCGGTGTGTTTCTTTAGTGAGTTAAATACAGGGCAGATTTTTCTAGCCAACTCAGCATTACCCAAAGAGCCCTTTTCGCCAACATTCAATGTCATAATTAAAGCGGCTACAAAGAAACATTGGCTATTTTTTAACTCAGGTGGCCCTGAGGTGTAGAGGTCAAAGGTAAAGTCCAACAAAACGCAGAAGGAGTGTGAACCAGCAGCGCTGCACCAGCTGCTGTGCATCGCGGCCATTCAAGTCAATAAGAGTCGTGGCAGCAGAAGCTCCCTGCAGCAGATCAGAAGTGACCGTCCGCTCTGCTCAGCTAGAGATACACGTCAGGTCTATTTTGGTGGTGGGCCGCTGCTAGACCGCGTTCATTTACGTACAGCGGATCGGGTTCGCAGGAAATCAGGTGCAAAAATGATAAAAAGAAACCGACTGATTTTCAAAATAAAACACCACAAACAGGTTCTGACTCGTCCGTTGACATTACTTTAACCCGTGGTGGAATATGGGTGAACACATTTTATTTGACACCACGCATCTTTTTTTAAATGAATTATTCCAGAAAAAGCAAGACATGGCGAGATAAACGTCTTTTTAATGAGCAGACAACCGTACGACTGTCATGTGATCTTGAAACCTTCACGTCATAAATCGTAATCTCCCATGAATCCAGCCAGTTTTCCTGCAGGTGCTCCTGTCTGAAACCCTGCCTGTGGAACTTGAGGTCACTCCAAGGAAAGAGCAAAAACCGCTTTAAACTGGACCACTGCCGCTCTGCTTTACTGTAGGAGTTTGGCCTGAGACTCTTTTTCGACAGTTTCTGATATTTCCTCTCTTCTCTGATCTCCTGCCTGGCCACTCTCTCCTTTTTTCATTACTACTGTCTCAAATCTCTTAATGGCTTCTGCCATGATGTCCACTGTGGCTCTGTGAGCTCCATCCATACTGATGTGTGTCACAGTGCTATAAAGCTCTACACAGCCGTTGTAAGAGACAACCGGAGCGAGAGTTAGACGACTTTTTTAATGAAATATCCCGTCAATTGAAATTTAAACTGATATTCTATTGTAAACAATGAAACCCTCCTTGGTGTTGTTGTAATGTAATCTTAGCGTAAAATGAATCGAGTTATAGTAGGCTACAACAGATTCAAAAGTGACCTGAAAAAAGCGCATGTCATGATGGCCTGAGGTTCAAATATACACTTTTATCTTAACACAACTTCACTTTTGGGATAATCTGATGTATCATCATTCATGTGAGGCTATAAGTACGAAATTGATTTTTGGTTTATTGCCTACATATTACTCTCCCATTCTCTATAGCTTTAACTTATGACATCCCAAGTAGTCCAAATGAAATCAGTGAATTCTTCTCATTTGCTTGATTGAGGCTTTGCTGTAAATCAGCCACAGCATATACATTTCTTTATCTCATTGACTCGCCCCTCCTGTTAGAGGCCTAATATTGCTGATTTACATATGTAACTAGCAGTGCTGAAGAGGCAAATTTAAGTCTGACGGTTGTAGTCATGGTCCAAAAGCGTAATGTAATTAGAAGCAATTGTTTAAGCACGCCCGCCCTCTTCAATTACTCATGCACAGCTGACAATTACTGTCTGGCTGTTTGAGAAGCACGGCTAATGAATGACATCAGTGCTTGCTGTCACCTTGCATTACTGCACGCCTGACTTTCCTCACACGGCCGTCAACATGACGACAGATTCCTTTTAACCTGCGAATGGGGAAATTGTGTTCACGCCAGCATAAGAAATTCTAAGAGACTGATGATGAGACAAAAGATGTTTTTGCATCATCATCTTGAATATGCAACATGATCCAGAAAATGAGAAGAAGAAGAAACCGAGCGTAGCATCGACATTTAGAGGGCTCTCATTTTAAACTTTACTGTGTTGGATGCAGTGAAGCAAAAACCTCTGCTGTGTCTTTTCCTGTCCCCACCCAAGCAATAAAGAACACAATAGAAAATATGGATAATTTGAAGAAACAAGAACCTCTGGAGAGCACTGAGCTCATCGTTTTTCATTGTTTTTTTTCACAATGTTGACGTTCCAAGTTTCAAAGTCCTGGAATTACAGTCGATTTGTCGAAAACACAGAAAATCTGTTTATCTGAACTCTTCACATTTTTTTTTAAATGCTATTGTTATTATTTTGTGTTCAAAATAATAGCAGTCAATAATAGTGTGTTAAAAAAAGATAGTAAACCTCAAAATCCTTATAATAGCTTTTATTTCCAAACACACAGATGCATTGGGGACACTTTGCAAGTTCTGCTTCAAATGAAATCCATGAAGAAAGATTTGGTCAAATTTGTTCATTGCTTCACAGGAATATTTGATGTTGAAAAACAAAATCCTAGCAGTGTTTACTTCAGCTGGTGAGGTCATTCACTCTGTGAACAAATACGGGTGTCAAACAGGTGACCCTTATTTAAGGACAAAGGCAGCAAATGTTGCGCATGCTGGTTAAAGTGCACTTCTCTGGAAGTCTGAGTGAAAAGGTTTGTTCCAGACATTGTTCAGAAGAACAAAACTAAAACTTCCATTTCATCTGCTCGCTGTTCGGGGTCACCGCAGCAGAATGATCTGCGTGAATCCAGTCCAGACACTGGATTCCAGACATTGTTCAGAGGAACGGCGTACTTTGATTAAGAAGTTAATTGGAGTGGGAAAACATATAAAGAAGAGCAGAAAATGAGGCTGCTCAGTTAAAACAATGTCAGATGTTTTAAAATGGCAACCAAAACCATAAAAATGTGCATTAAAACAGAAAACTAACATTTAAATAGATCTACAAATAGCCAAAATGGCAAAGAATCAGCCAATGATCATATCCAGGGAATAACTACAGTTACCTGTGAGGTACTGTAACAATAAGAAAACGCCAGATGTGAAGCCAAGCTGTCATCAAGAAGCTCCTGCAAAGTTCCACTTGCTGAAAAAAACAACATGTGCTGAAGAGATAACAATCTGCCAAAGAACACACTGACTGACCTAAAGAGAAATGGCTGCAAAGTTTTGTGGACTTATGACATGCAAGACTGTTCTGTCTGGATCTTTCTGGGTCTCTGGGTCACAGATAGATTATCAGATGATGTGAATTGGCTTCACTGAGTTCACAGTACACAGAGAAGACAGTAAAGCACGGTGGTGCAAGCATCATGATATGGGAATGTTTCCCATACTATGGTTTTAGGCCTATTTATCACATACCAGAGATTCGAGGATCAGTTTGAATACATCCAAATACCTGAAGAGGTCATGTTGCCTTATGCCAAAGAGGAAATACCCTTGAAATTGGCCTTTCCATTGGACAACAACCCCAAACACACCAGTAAGCAGCAGCATCATGGTTCCAGACCAACAAGATTAATGTTATGGAGTGGCCTGCCCAATCCCTGGACCTTAATTCAACAGAAAACTCGTGAGGTGACGTCAAAATGCTGTTTCTGAGGCAAAATCAAGAAATGCAATATTGGAAATTGGAAATGGAATATTAGACTGTAGTCTAGTTGTCCTGGACTGGAATACCTGTTCACAGGTGCCAGAAGTTGATCGACTCCATGCAACACAGATGTGAAGCAGTTCTCAGAAACTAGATATTAGTTCAGTGGTTCACAGGAAAGATAAATCTTTGAGAATTTCTTAGTTTTTACAGCAAATATTTAAATTGGAAAGGAAAAATGCAGACACTGCTATATTTTTGAACAGCCTGATATTCCTCCTTCTTCATTTACTGTAAAATAAACGGCAACAACTTTGAAAAACATTTCCTGATGGTTTGATTTGGATTTGTGTGTTTGAAAATAAAAGCTATTATAAGGATTTTGAGCTTTACTCACTTTTTTAAACACACTTCTATTATTTTGAACACAACTTTATTATGATATTGCTTTCATTTGACAAATTGACATATTTAGTTAAATTTCACAAAAGATCTGGCATGATAATAAACAAAAGCTCAGTTAAAAAGCTCCTTTTCACTTTCATGCATTACTTGCTTATTTAATGGTTTAACAAGACTTGATTCACACCAGGAACTTCAAGTGGTATATTTTCTTTTTACTTGGCAGGCAGCCTTTTATAACCAACGAAAGGCGTTATATCAACAGAGTTGACTCATTCTTGAAAACAGATGCAAAACTGTCTTATTTGATAAAGGACACAGATTGTCTCAGTGAACAGAAAGAAATATCTAATATATGCACAGTAATTTAAAACTAAAGAGTTACTCTAAATTCCATCTTTAAACGAGACTCAAGGAGCTGAGGATCTTGATGTCATCGGATAAACCAGTCAGAGCAGTCAGCAGCTTTGGGAGGTTCAGCAGTGAAGTTTATCAGACACAGGCGGTTTTTAAAACCATCACTGTGGACAGAGTACAGTCTAGTCTACTGTCATGACTTTGTAGGAGTTGTTAAAGGGAGGAACCAAAGTGTAGGAATTCAAAAAAAGGCATTTATTGACAAAAACAAAAATCCAACTCAACTTAAATCCTAGTTACCGGGGTGAAGACAGGGGGTGAAAGCAGGACGACGATCAGGACAAGGATGGATGACACACAGGAATACAGACAGGGCTACCAACACTAACGACGACTAATGGACCCTGTATACATTAAATATACTGGGGAACATCAACAATCAGGATGACAAGGCGGGAGGAAGAAAAAGCCAAATACAACGAAGACAAGACAAACCTTCAAAGTAAAACAGGAAGCACTAGAAACAGGAGGCGAAACAGAAAACCTCTGCCATGGGCGACCCAGGCCATGACAGTCTACTACTGGTATGAACTGATCTTGGTATAAATATCGTAATATCGTATAATATGTGCAATAGTTCCTCAGCTGCAATCTACAGTATGCAAAAATACCCAGATGGTGTGCTGGTTCCTGAAAAATGTTGAGTTTGCAACTGACCAGTCTCCCTTGGATACTCTGTCCTGTAATCCAGTGTGCCCCTACAGTGGAAACCAGCTACAATGGTGATGTGATTGACTTCCAGTTATCCCATGGTATAATTGCTTTTACAGTTTATTACAGTAATTACACTGTGAGATTCCTATTGATTAAAGTTTATCTGCCCAGAACAGATATTACTATATTACTGTGGGCATAATTAGGAGATTTATAGAATCTTGTATCCTTTCAACTACGTGTCCTCTGTTCGATTGTGCAAAAATACTTTATTGATTCCCCAAAGGAAAAATTAATTGTTGCAGCAGCTGTCATGTTTTAAGTCTCTTTGACAGTTCATTATAGATGGTTTTAGCTGCAGGCAGGAAGGATCTCCTGTACTGGTCTGTGTTACACCATATCTGATCCTGAATCACCGCGTTGTTTAGAGGATGCTCAGAGTTTTCCATGATGTTCTTCATTTTATCAAGTATCCTCCTTTGCAGAATCAGCTCCAGACGGTCCAGAGCAGAGCCAGCCTTCTTTATCAGTTTGTTCAGTTTCTTCCTTCGTCACTGGCTCTGATGCTGCTCCCCCAACAGATGACTGCAGATGAGATTTCACTCTCCACAACAGACTTATAGAAGATATGCAACATCTTGCTGCAAACGCTGTATACCTACTTCATCCTCTGGAGCTCGTCTCAGGTGTCATTGAGAGACAAGCAGGGTACAACCTGTGAAGCTCGCTGGTTCGTCACAGGGCCTCACAACCATTCACACTAGAGATCTAGCATCACCAGTCAACCTAACATGCATGTTTCAGGCCTGTGGGAGAAAACCAGTTCCTGGTGACCTCCTGGAGTAAATGCAAGCTCAAGGAGAATATCTCCTCACAGAAAGGCCCCAACTGCGATTTGAACCAGGAAACATCTAGTTATGAGGTAGCATTCGTCATTAATTGTTATTAATCATTATTAATGAATATTGATGTGTATTTTTACATTTTCTGCTACTCCATAGACACATCAGAGAACTTCTTCCACCGCTGGCATTGGATAACATATTACCTTATTTATATCTCTTTAAACCTCAGCACAAATTACCATATTTTTTAATAAGTGCAACCATTCCAAACCTGAAGAGTGATCTTGTTGCCAATAAACATCAGCTTCATGTCAGGACAGCTTGGCCCGGCAACAAAACATCAATTGTTTCCAATTGGCAGAAACTCCTTCCCCCAGTTGTGGCTGCGGCCAATCAGAGGCCAGCTAGGGGGAACGGCGCTCGTTCACCGTGGCAACCACACCACTCTACCTCTGCTCACTGACAGTCCTCACAGTCTGTCGCCATAAGACAGACAGAATAACACCCACCCGTGCACTGAAAACGGCCTTTTCCTGCTGGTTAGTACGAGGTAAATCCTAATATAGCCGAGGAGGGGGATGTGTGTGTGTGTGTGTGTGTGCGCTCTACAGACTGCATCCTGCTTTTTTCTCTCTCTCTCTCTCTCTCTCTTTCTTCAAGTATCAGGATATCACATTGGGAGGTGAGGTTATCTCCGAGACTGAGGGTGGTGTTGCAAATGAGTAAGACGTGTGACGATCTGAGAGTCTATGCAGTGCCGTGTCCTCCTCCTGGAGCAGATGCTTGTGGGGGAAGCAGTGATATTTGAGCCACAGCACAGATGTGGAAATACAGCTCAGGACAAGTGTGGGCGGTGCTACGTGATTCAAGGCAGCGGGGTCAAGATGACGAGCCACACTTGTTTGAGTAACCCTTCCTTGACCACACATCTGTCCATGGGAACAAACACACAGAACTAGCAAACAGGCACATACTCAATAGAGGAACTTGCTGATAGAGAGCGGAGAGCGTTTACTCCTCTACGTCTTTGAAACAACTGCATACCATCAGGAGCTCAGCAGGCCTGGGAAGCCATGTTAAAAGGATAATCTTGCCTGGACCATCTGGTCAAGATTTCCCTCTTTTTCTCCATGATTGGGATGACCAAAAAAAAAAGCCCTGCCTTCTTGTAAGAAGTGTCATGATTTACGTTTTACATTTAATGACATTTATTGGCGAAGCGTCAGCTTGTGTAGCACCCCATGCTAGTGGTGAACCATATAATCTATACTTATACTATTACTGATCACTTCCAGTTTTATCTGCCCATCTGGATGCTTCAGCAATCCCATTGCTCTCCCAGTATAATCGCTGTTGACACAGGAAATTTAATCCAGATATCTAGGTGATTATGAAAGTGGGTATAATGGGATTAAACTGGGCTTGTCGTGAGACATTGCTTCTACAGAGCATTGCTCTATAAGTATCACTGCTGGTAAGATGAACTGGAGCTCAGTGGTTTTCTTGCCCAAACAAATGGTTTGAAAAAAAAAAAAAGACGGTGTTCCAAATCAAGTTTAGAAAAAAAGGAAATTATTACAAATTAAGTTCTAACATGTCTGTATAACGTATAAAAGAGTGTGCTGGCTGTGGTGTATATACTGGGGGAACGTGGTGCAGTGTGTGGGAACAGGTGAGGGAATGATCAGGTGTTCAGACAGCAGAGCACCTGAAACGGATCACAGACAGCAGAATAAATGAACAGAGCTGTGACTGCTATTTTAATGCTGCATTTTAATCACTGCAGGTGTTCGTAATGTATACCAGAGGACTGTGGGAGAGTGAAAAAGGATATTTTTCCAAAAGATATGTGAAAATTTAAACAACAGCACTACAATAGGTAATATAACACCAGCAGGGTTCAAAAGTCTGCTAATTCGTATGTATACATTGAGGGTGCAGATGAAGGTTGCACACTTTGAACGGAATGTACTGCACACTGGTTTTACACCAACGGCATGTTTGAACAGGGTTTTTTCAACAAAAGCACAATAAAACAGGCCAATTGAATACTTTCCCATCGCTGGAACTAGGATGTTTGAACTGACAAACAGAACAGCGGCTGCATCCAGGGACAATAGTATCTCCATCGAGCTATGACAGGGGTGGGCAATTAATTTTTACAAGGGGCCACATGAAAAACCTGAGTTGTGTCAGAGGGCCACATCAACCATAACTTGAACTTAATCCTGCTCACTTCCTTCCTGTAAATGCATTAAATTATATTCTAAATAGCTTACGGTAATTAGAAGAATACAATTATTCTGTAGATATTTATATTAGGCTCTGTGAAATTGTGGCGTATAGGTCGAGTAAAAAAACAAAAATAATCATTAAAAAGTCCAATTTATTCTTAACTTGTTAAATTCCTCAAACTGTGAATTACAACACATCTATAGAACACAATCAATTAAATGATAATGTTTTAATGTTTTCCACCTCATTTTACCAATTCCTTGTTGGGTTTGCAGTTTTGCTTGCAATGCATCAGCCTCTATTGCCCGCTCTTTATCAGACAGATTTCTGTATTTTTCCTCATGTTTGGTCGTGTAGTGCGGATTCAAATTATAATCTTTAAACAGCGATCTTGTAGCACAATCACGGCTTCACCTTTTATTTCTGTAAAGAAAACTAGCGGTCCATGTCTTGTTGAAGCACGTCATTCCTTGTCAACTTTTCTTTTCTTAGCGTCACACACATTTTAACGGCAGCATCACTTACGCTGTTTTACCTTCATGCACGTACGCTAACAACGGAAGTACTACCCTTTCAAAATAAAAGCACCACAGTTGTATTGCACGCACGACATAGTTTTTTTTATTTTTTTTATTAAGTTGTAATCAATGTAATTTATGATTGGCCTCATGCGGGCCGGACAGAGACGCACAAAGGGCCGGAAGTGGCCCGCGGGCCGTGTTTTGCCCAGGTCTGAGCTATGATAACATGAAACTTCAATACTCAGTATCTTCCACTGTGTGTTGAATAATTTCTGATGGTTTTGACTTGCTTTTTACAACACAGGAGAAGTTAACGTCACACAACAGGACTGGGAGTGCTGAGAGCTAAAATCAGCCATTCACGTCCCATTTTAATTCCTGGGTTGTTGCTTCCAGTTTATGTTCCTCCATTTGGGAAGTTACAGTCTGTAAAAAGTAAAGAAAACATTATATGAGCCCACTCCCCTAGTCCCTAGCCCCTAGCACAGCAGCCTCATTAAAACTTAGCATATCCACTTGGGTGTTTTGTTCACAATGCAAGTTTTTTTTTTTTTTTTTTTTTGCTACTCAAGTTTTTGAATTGTTTGTAAGGTATGAAAGGCAAAGGCCCTTTCTACTGTGACTCAGGGGCATGAACCCTAGAGATGGGTAGTACCAATACCAAGTGCTAATATATTGATACAAATACCAATATTTTTATAAGTCTTACTTAACTTAAGTCATTTGTCATTTTTATGTTGCAGTTCCATCACAAATGTTCATAAAATCTTACTTTGAGGACATTATTTGGTCTATGAAAAAAAAGAAACAAATTGAGAAGTTTTCTTTTTTACAAAAATAGATAAAACACACTTTACCTCTTCAACGTTAAAACAGAAATGTGGAACTGCTGACAGTCAGGGGACTCACAGAAACATAAAGATTCGCTCTAGTTCTTTCCCTCTCTGTGAAACTCATTTTTCTCTGAAGGCCTCATCTGTTCCTAACTGAGTGACTGAAATACAGAGAGGTCTAGGCAAAGTGACAGTCTGTGTAATTGCTGTACTCAAGTTTAAATGTCTTAGCAGGATAATGCTTCTACTGTGGAGAAAAAGTGCCACATTGGCTGGATGTGTACGTAAACAGCCCTGTCATGTTTGGAAACAGCTTATGTCACATTTTTAGTGAGCTGATATACAGTAGTCATCTTATAAAACGTATGCTGCTGAAAACGCTGCACGAAAATAGGCCAAAACCCATAAAATTTCTATTTTTGTCTGGAGGCAGGAGTTTTAAAGGTTTTTCCTCTGTGCATGGATCTGCCATGTGGGCATTTATCACACAGCCAGATTACGGGTTGTGTGGCTGCAGACACAGAAACTGTTAATTTTGAAGTAAAGGCAGTGAATTAAGATTATCTGCAGGAGTACACGTTTCCACAAGATCACCAGCTCAGCATTGTGTTCAATGTCAAGGACAATATTTTGACATTTTCCTATGATGTATACTCACCTTTCACCCGTCGACGATCAGGCTTCTGCAGAAACTGTGATCCTGAATTGGACTGAAGTGAGAACAGGCAATCTATGAATGAATATAAATCTTTTACTTGCAAAAATAAGTTTTAAGAATAAATGCAAAATCCTACATTATAAAACTTTTTAAAAATTTTGTAACCTGCCAAGATACATCTGAAGACAAAACTCCTGGAAATTATGGCACAATGATTCAAGATGGACGTTAATCATTTTATATCGCCAGTAATCCAGTGACAATCGAGGCCAAGTGTGATTTTTTATAAGTTATTTTTGCTTCTGTATTTATTAGAACTTGGCATTGTAATCTTCTGCTTTAATGATGATGATGATTGGTTAAAGGAGCCAGCAGATGATTTCAGGACTGTCAAAGCAGAATTATGCTACGACTTTTTGACTACGACGTCAATCATCGTGACTGTTGCTTCAGCGTGCAGCTCCACCGTTGGGCCTCTTGCTCCATTATTCACAGCAATTCATCCGGGTCCTGAAGCAGCCCCAGACCATCATTCTACCACCATCATATCTGACTGTTGGTATGATGTTTTTTTTCTGAAATGCTGTGCTACTTTTACACCTGATGTAATGGGACACACCATCCATCATCTTTGCCCGCTTAATCCTCTGCAGGGTCATGGGGATCTGCTGGATCCTATCCCAGCTCTCTTTGGGTGAGAAAGGTAGGGGTACACCCTGGAAAGGTCACCAGTCCATCACAGGGTCACATATAGACAAATAACCACGGACACTTGCAACCACTCCTACGGGCAATTTAGAACCATTAATTAACCTAACGCGCATGTCTTTGGACTGTGGGAGGAAGCCGGAGTACCCGGAGGAAACCCATGCAAGCGCAGGGAGAACATGGAAACTCCACACAGAAAGGCTCCTGCCGACATTTGAACCAGGAACCTTCTAGGTGTGAGGGAACACTGCTAACCACCAAGCCGCTGTGCTTCAATGGGACACACATCTTCCAGAAAATTCAGTCCACAGAATGTTTTCCCAAAAGCCTTGGTTGTTTTTGGATGTTTTATTGACAGACGAAAGATGAGCCTTTATGTATTCTTCGGTCAGCAGTGGTTTTTGCCTTGTAACTCTGCCATCATGCCATTTCTGTCTGCCTGAGTCATGAACACTGACCTTAACTGAGGCTAGTGAGACCTGCAGTTCTTTAACTGTTGTTGTAGATTCTTTTGTGCTCTCTAGGATGAGTCGTCGCTGTGCTCCTGGGGTCATTTTTGGAGGCTGGCCACTCCTGGGAAGGTTCACCACTGTTCCTATGTTTTCCCCATTTGTGGATAATGGCTGTCATTGTGGTCCACTGGAGTCCCAAAGTTTTAGAAATGGCTTTGTAACCTTTACCAGACTGATAGATGTCAGTTACTTTGCTTCTTATCTGTTCCTGAATTTCTTTGGATGATGTCTTGCTTTTTAGGATCTTTCAACCGTTTGTCACAGAGCCTCCATTTAAGTGATCTCTTGATTTGACAGCAACCAAGCCTGAGTGTGGCCAGTGAAACTGAACTCAGCTTTCCAAAAAATGTGATTTATCACAGTTACTTTGCAATTTAATGGGTGGGGCAATTACTTTTCCACACAGGACCATGTACATTTGGATAGTTTTTTTCCCTTAATGAATAAAATTACCACTTAAAAACTGCATTTTGTGTTTATTTGGGTTATCGTTGTCTAATATTCAAGACTGTTTGATGATCTGAAACATTTAACTGTGAAAAAACATGCAAAAACATAAGAAATCAGGTAAACTTCTGATTTTGAAGTGACTTTGACAGCTCCACTTATTTGGAAGGCGCAGATTTAGCGCGAAGTTAAGGACAAAACAGGGAAGAATATCATTGTGCTGAACCTCACAAGAAATTCCAACCTTTGTTCTCATCAGTTGGACAAGGAACAGATCAGTACTGACTGAGAGATGAGTGGTGATCCTGTTTACTCTTACTGGAATAACTGGAGGAAGCCATAGGAGAGAAAGAAGCATGTCTGCAAGGCTCCGAATGACTGTGAGTTCTGCCGCCTTACACATCATATTCTGCAGGAGATTCCTCATGCTTTAATGAATTTCTTTTCAGATGATTTGTCTGACTCATGATGATGAAATTCCTGTAGTGAAACTCGGGTGTTGATCCATCCTGGGGAGTTTTTTAGCTGCGAGGTGACCTTCTCACTCATGTACCACCCTGGTTCAGCTCAGCACTGTGCGGCACAATTGTTTAACTCAAAACGAGGCACGACAGCATGGCACCGCCTCACAAACCACAGCTCCCCTTTCATGTCTTGTTTTTTATGGGTGAGGAAAGCCTCAAGGGTTGGGCTCTTGTCCTGTCCTCGCTGCCTCCTCCCCCTCCTACTCCTCCTTTAACCTCACTGGCATCTGGCTTTCAGCTTATGTTGACCAAAGGTTAGGTATGCCCATCAAGCAGCAGCGATACTGATGTACACTCTCTGTGTATGGTAACGTGGCTGTACCTGTAAGTCATTTACCTGTTGAACAGAGGGTCGCTTGAGAGAGCGAAGCCAAAGGGCAGCGCTGTACGCTGAGCTGCACGTGACTCTGCTCTGCATGGGAAACATGGAACTTGCAAACATGTAATTAGCTGTTACTATTTTGATTCTGGATCGCCCTGAAGGAGCACAGGGTTGTTGGTTTTGAACCCCATGCCAGGAAACTCTGATGTTCTTATATCGAATCACATACATTTCTGCCTATTAATCTTCCAGATTATTGAAGAGGGCATCCCTGTATGAAAAGAATGATGCTTCTGAATGAAAAAATAAGGCAGTTTTCTTTTTCTAAGACATTCACAGTATGTTCTAATGGGACATTGTGCACAAAATACAGAAAATTCTTGCTTTGTTTCTTAAAACCACTCCGAGAGGCTTTGTTATCACAAGCCACGTTTTCTTCTTTAAATCCTGCTGCAGTGAATGTTATCCAGGCTGAAAGCTAATATAAACTCCTGGAGTGACTTGAAAAGTGCTTATGTCTTGCTCGGTTTCTCTGCTGCCAGAAAAGTAACAAGGAAGTGGAGGAAGGAGTGAAACTGACCTCTGATCCACATACCAGAGTGGCTGATCTGATGTAAATCACATCCAAAATCAAGCCATGTTTGCTCTCATAAACAAAAAACAAGACCACTACAACAGGAATTGCCAAACTGGACAGAAAAGCTGAACACGTCACTAAAGTGTTGCATAAAATACTGATGTCTTAATTGGAGCTAGTTTGGAAGATTTCTGAGTGTAGAATATGGGACAGAAGGCAAGATAAGCTTTAATGGCCTTTCAGTTTCATTAAGTATTAATATTGATCATATATTTCATCAATTATTTAACGGTGTTTTAAGTAGTGCATATTTTATGCGCAATGGTAGCCAGCGGCTACTGTTATTCTCAGAGAAAATGTGAAGCTTATACAACCCCAATTTATACGAAATAAACTCATATTGAATTCATATTAAACTTTCATTCAGTCATTGTACGAGCTTATAGAACGTTAATTGAAAAGAGCATAAATAGAACGGCCATCTGTGATTTAATCACCAGTACTTAAACCATAAACTATTATGGTAATAATCATATCAGTGCAAGTCGTCACATGTGACTCATGTTTTCATTGCTCAGGAAATTTATCACAGCCACTCCTTTTTAGAAAGATTATGCATCACAGATTGGAGCAGTGCCCAACACCCAGTCTTCAGGAAAACATCTGAACCACACTGGGACTTTGGCATGGTGACAAACTGCACGCTCGCCATTTACCAATACATAATCAGTAAAGAAAGCAAGGCTGGAAAACTATTGCCTAAATGTATTTCCATGAGAATTACAAATTCTTACATGCTTGAATTGTACAAGAATAATGTCTTGCGATAATATTTGATTTGTTTGATGTCTGTTGATGTTTTGTCATAATGCTAAGATGTGGAACAGACGGTCCCCCCATTTGCCAACAGATTGGCCCCGATTTGCGACTGAATTCATGGGAGCGAGCCCCGTGTCAAAGAAGACTCCTCATCATTTTCTCCTGACTGTAAAAAATTTCTCCGCAACCTTGAAAGCACTTATAAAATTGTTTGTAATTGGTGTAAGATGGGCGCAGCCCATTGTTCCCGAAAGGAATCTTTGGCAGCCTCAAAGAGCTGAACCTGTTGACCTGATAATGAGTGCAGTCACATTTGGGAGATGACACCTCAAGATACCAGATACCTCATAGCACAAGCTTGGTAAACCTTTTTGCTCCACTCACCAGTGGCCATTTTGCAAACTGGTACCCTGTAGATAAAGGATGACCATCTATACCTGCCTATTCCCTATTCAAGATCACAGGGATCTGCTGGAGCCTATTGGAGCTCTCTTTGGGTGGAACATTGGATACACCCCGAAGAGGCTGCCAGTCCGATCAGTATTTTAATTTCAGCTTCAAAGTACATGCAGTGCTCTCTTACTCTTAACTAGTCATGTACTGATATTTGGTCAGAAGCCCCTGGCATTACACTTCTGTCATGTTGTCAAACTGCAGAACTTCGTGAAAATGTGTTTTTTAAGATGAATCATTATAATCTTCACCAAGTGGGCTAGTTTCAGTGCCTAAATCTAACATAACATCTGAGAAGTTCTCTGCAGAAACCATTTGGAAAAGGGCACAGTTAAAAAAAACACAAACAAACATAAACAAACAAAAACATAGCAGGTGACTCAGAAGAAACCAGTCAGTGAAAAGGAGTGGATACTGCCATATCTAAAACCCGTGGGTAGCTACCCCAACAGGATGGTGATGTCCCAACGTCTGCCTTTCAGTCATAAATAGGTATCTTGATGCTTGAAAAGATGGATTCTGTCATGAGTGTGATGCTTCCTTTCATCAGAATCTAGGCTGTACGCATTTCAAGGTGTCAATGGTTTAATAAAATTAAAATGAAAGCGTATTTTCCTTTGCACAAATGCAAACATCTATAATATATGGTATTTTATTTCAGTAAAGAAATTGACAAGCACTCAATCAATCAACATATTAAAACATTTGTGCCATCAGTGCAAACCCACAAGATGGCTCCTTAAAATAAATACTTTTAAGAGGAAATAATACACACAGAATATGAGAGATTCAAACCACACGGACAAACAGATTATCCAAATGTCCAAGAGACGAAAAGGGTCTGAAAATTCTCAGTCAACCCCAGCTTTCCAACGAAAAGAGTTTGTATAAAACAGCTAAGTACTTTAAAAATACATAATCTTACAAAAAGTTTCATTTTCTCGCTTCTTCGAATCACTGTAAAATATCAGCTGGTATTATGACAAGATAGCAGGAATTTTCCCATGTATAATAATAATAATAATAAAAAGACAGAATGTGCTTCTGCATTTTTACATTAGTATTCACATACAACATGACTGAACTGTATCATCAAAGTCCTCTGTGCCCGTGATGGTGCTGTGATGCAGACAGGTGTATATAGCACCGGGCTGTTACACTGTGGGCTGAGCTGGAGACAGTCACCGGTGACCATGGTAACAAAAGGTGCAGCCAGTCCCAAGACACCCACACACGTGCAGATATAATGTCCGCCTCCAAACACCATTTATTACCAGGTAACGTGGAATGATACACTTTGTCCAGATGTTCAATGTCTTTGCGGGTTACATTACCAATATTGTTCACATTTTATGTATATAAAAACAAAACTGAAAAACTATTCTTTCTGATAATTTGCCAACTTTTGAAACGTTCAGAAAAAGACACAATATTGTCATCATAGGGAGAGGATTTCAAGAATACAGGTTACAGTACAAAAGTGTGATCCAGGTGGTAGCACATGAAGCATGCATGTGTTTGTTGCCCTGCTCACCCATAAAACCCTCATGCGAAGACATACTGTATAAAAAGGCCACATGGCTTTTCCTTCACAATTAAATGCACGTGTACTTCAACAACTGGCCTCTTTGTCTGCTCTGCTCATCCGGAGACCGGAAAAAGGTGCTTTCTGTTTTCTTATTGTAGGGTTCCACAATAAAGTTGAAGCCTTTTCAGGTAACTAAGAAGCGTGTTGTTTGGTACATCAAAGCACTCCAGAAGTTATCTACAACCGGGTAAAACCGCTTATAAACACAAGTCACTGACAGTTCCTGTGATGGGAAGGGCTCGCGGATCTGCAACATCAATGTTTTAAGGTAATTTTTTTTTTTGTTTTTTTAAGCTAGGACAGGTAAATGTATAGTTGGATGTTGGATAGCGGGTTAGCTTAGCTTAGTATAAAGATCAAAAGCTATAGCAAATGGCATGTTGGCTTCGTCTGATGTTTAGCGTGTGGATTAAAAAACAGGGTTTACAGCTGACAGCTGGAGGATCTTTTAAATGAAAAGAGCCAGGTTATGTCTACTCAGTTTCAGTCTTTAAGCTATGCTAAGCCAAGCTAACCGTGAACTGGCTGTAGACTCATATTTACAGCGTGGCAATAACTATCAGAATCAAACTATCCCATTAAAACAGCTGCAAGTCTTCAACTTAAAAACATTGATTCATTTGTTTGTGTTTACTGGACTTCTTACTGGAGACTGTGTTTGTTGGGGGATCGATGTACTGTATGAGCGTGTAAACAAAGTCAGTCGGGCTTGAGCTTGAGAGAAACACGGCATCTCTAGACAACCTCTACCTTTCCCTCTTTCTACTCTAAGTGTAGCGAAGCCCTTCACTATTTTTTTCTATATCTTTTCCATAATCTTTAATGTCTGTACTGCGGATAAACAAATGTATAACTTAAGATAAACTCTCTAGGCACTGTTTGATTTCCAAGGCTTTTTGTTGTAGACTGTGATAAAAAGGTCAGCAAACAAATAGGAAAAAAAAATGATAAAAAGAAACACCAGAGAGTGATGGTTAATCAGACCAAACACTTATTCCTCTGCATCACGGTCCTCAGAGTTGGCTCGCGCAGCCAAACAGACTCACATCAAGCTCTGTGGCGAAGACGCTGCAGGGGAAGAAAGTATCTAAAGGGTAAATGTTTAGAAGTTTTCAAGGTTAAGTATCAGTTCCAGTTTTTAACCCATCCTTCTCCATCATGAGTAGAAAACAAATGTCAGATCTTAAGCCATTATCTTCTGGGGAATCTCTATAGAAGCCTTGATGAAGATGCAGTTGTCTCGGATGTAGTTCCTCTTCTTGATTTCCTCGTGCGAGATGAACTTGGGGTAGCCGAAGCCCAGGGTGCTCTCGTCCAGCGAGTTGCGGCTACTGCAGGGCTTCTGAAAGTTCTTCCAGTTGGGGTCCGGATTGAAGGTCTCTGTGATGTGTTGGGGTTTGGAGAGCGATGGGTCGCTCTGGTCCAGGATGGAGAACGTCACCTTGTAGGAGAAGGGCCACTCCAGTAGGTTGTCGTACTCTCCGGGCAGCACGCGGATGTAGACGGAGAGGTGGGAGCCTTCGCCGCTGCCGTTACCATTCAGGAAGGCTGAAACCTGGAGCTTGTAGCCGTAGCGGTGAGTGTAGAAGGGGGGGCTGAAAAACTCATGGTTGCTCCGGAGTTTGGCCTCCTGGAGTTTGCGGGAATAGTCGTTGAGTTTCCAGATGAGAACGCCGTCGTGGCTGACAGACAGCTCCTCCATCTCCCTCCGCAGCTCCATGATCTCCTGCCGTTGGCGACCCACAAGGTTACACATCATGGTCAGGTGAGACTTGGTGGTGTCTTCCAGGTGACGGCCAATCGCCAGTTTGGGGCACTGCAGAGAGGAAACACAATTTATGTTTTTAATTATTATTTTTTCTTTAATCTTTTACATTTTTTTTGATAGTATTAGTTTCTGTTTATTATGCTTACACACTGTGCTCCAGTTTTAGGTAATAAATTGAGAAAAAAACAGAAGGGTATGTGTGTTATTATGAAGGATTAATCAAAAACTCCAAAACAAGGCACCTAAAGCTCACTAAATTTCAGTGTGTTTAGCTCATATTTGCATTTAAATAAACAATAAATTATGATAGATATGTGGCTGTTAACATTACTCAGTGTCTGTATTTCTTCACTTTCCAGCAGCCCATCTGTAAATATTACAGATCAACCTTTCCAGATGCTCCTGAGTCTAAACAGCGCTGAGCTGACAGCACACAGACAAGAGTTTGATGCTCATCTGAAGCTTTTCCTTGAGTGTCCACTCTTGCACAAATTGATACGGCTTTTAAAAATAGATACGAGTGTGCTGTCTAAATGTAGAAATGTTTCTCTCATTAAAATATATCCTACAGACACAGCACTGGATGTTTAAAAATGGTTGAAAAAAAAAAAAAAAAAGAAATCTCACCTTTAGACATGAGGACCAAGAATAAGAACATAATATACTTAAAAAGGCAAACAAAGACTAACAACTTGGCAAATGATTAATACACATTAATAGCAGCGGTAACAGGAAAATTCAGGGTGAGAATTTCTGAGGTAAAATGATGCAGGACAGCCTTACTCTGTGTTTGCATCCGGCATCTTTGAAAGGACAGAGGACGAGCGCACTGCCGCAGTTGTCCTTAACGTGGTTGGCCAAGTCCTCGCGGGCGATGTTGGGGGTGCCGCACTGGTTTGGGCACTGGACAGGAAAGCGAGGGCAGTGATATTGGTGGTTCTGTGGAGGACATCATGAATGACCAGAGTGATGGCACAGCGGGACACAGCACAAAAATAAGGGTTGCACAGGAAAAAACATCCTTCAAAGTGAGTTTAAAAATGAGGCCACAGAAAAAAAAAAAAGCAAAGTACAGAGATTGGTTCTATTTTTGGTGTTTTGTAGACAGTTTAAATGTTCGTTGCTCTTGTCTTTCGTTTGTCAATCAGTTAATAAATATAAAAATGGTAGATAAAAAAATGTAAAAAATTATGTGAAGTTGGTTACTTTGTTTAACTAATAGTCCAAAACTAAAAATAGTTAAGTTATAAAAAAAGAGAAAAGCAGAGAATTATACTTAAAATTTAATAACTGCAAATCCTTTCACTTTTTCTTGAAAAATGACTGAAGTGATTTTCAAGACGTTATAACAGGTGTGCAATAAAAATATTACAAGAGAGAGACTTGTTTAATTACACTGATAAGTAGATATGGAGAGTTTTTGTTTCCTGTCAGAAGGAAACCCTGAAAATCTTATGAGCATCCACTAAAATGGAGCTCTTCAACAGTTAAGTAATTAATATAAAATGGGTTTATAACAGCACATCGTGGACCAGTAAGTGGGGGAGGGGAGTCCGACTGCTCACACTTGGGCCAGATGTGTGCAGCAGCAGGTGCTTTCACATTAAAGCCCACATGGTTTAACAGCAGCTCACATCAATATCCAACTGCCACAAGAAAGATACCATGACCAAACAGCATCCTGTAGCAGCAGAGGGTTTTCTTTCGTGCTCGCTTGCTTTTCTGAGAAACTGTCTAAGACCCACACGAAGGACAGAAGACAGACATTCAGGCCACCAACCTGGATTGTGTCAAAGACGAACTCTTTGCCGCAGTACTTGCAAGGTTGCGTGCGTTTGGGACACTCGGCCATGCCGTGTTGGGAGAGCAGACGGCGCATCATCCTCGCCCCGCACTTGTTCTCGCAGTAAACGCTCTCCTGAGGACACACGCCCTGGTGGTTCTGGGACAGAGAGAAAACACATGGGTAAAAAACTAAAATAACATCAGATCAATCAAAGCAAGGCTACACAGAATGTTATGACACAGCCTGGTTGGAAACAAGAAATCTGCATCACAGCTCAAAGAAGACACGTTTGGATTTTGTTAGAAAATTCTTACAGTTTCATGATGCCTTAATGAAATGTTTGACACATGCTTTGCTTAAAATACCTCTCTGATGTCACAGTTTCCTGCCAGTCTGAATGGCTCAATAAAAGCCTCATTTTCAGACTTGCTTGGCCCAAAACAAGGTGACGAGGTTATGTTATGTTGGACTTTGAGCCAGACTTCAAATGCTAGAATATACATTCTTGAGCACAGACCCTTTCAGATTCTTCTATACTGGAGGTTTTCATATCCATCACCTGCTGCTCCAATGTTTCTCATAACAACACTGATACCATCTAAAGGTGCTCAGTACAGGATATTCAAATTATGCTTAAAGCCAATGATAACTAGTTAAAAGTCATAATGGTGCTTTCACTTTCACAACATTGTATGCAGAAATAGCAACACTTTTGACCCTTTTAGTTTGAATAAAATAACAGTCTGAGTACTTTATAATTAAAGCAGCTGAAAGCCAGGCTCAGAGGTAAGAATCCTTAAAAAGACTAAAACCTCATGTGAGAGTGAAAAAGGTGGAATAAATGGTGCAGTATCTGTGTGCAGAGGGGAGTCCAGAGTAAACAGAGGAGGGGCAGGAATGACAGAGGGGCTACTGAGGAGCAAGGAGGTACCTCAACCCCCCTCACTGGGGAAAACACTTTCAGTATGAAAGACGCAGTCAAAGGTCCCTTCCTTCTGCCAACACGTGCGTTATTTCCAAACACTCTCCTAGGGCGCTGACACGCAGACATTTGCGCTTCCTGCTGTTTTCCACAAAGACGCCTTTCATGTAACTGTGGAAATCACGACTTGTCACACCTGGTTGTTTACGTCAAACTCATGCTGGGTTGTTAAAAAAAAAAAAGAATAAAAGAAACAGGTTCAGAGTATTTACCTCAAAGGCTTCGCCGGTGAACTCGCTGCCACAGAACTCGCACTTGACCTTGCGCTTGGGGCAGTCGTGCTGCAGGTGGTCGGGCAAGTCGCGGCGCGTCAGCTTGACGGAGCAGCGATTCGGGCACGGTATCACATTGAAGGCGCAGGTGGAGAAGTGGCCCTGAGGGGGACACCGTGACATGTAAGCACCCACATGTCAGGCGCTGAGCCATGTGAGGAGCAGAGTTATGGGGAAAGATCGAGAGCTTCTCACCTGCAGCTGCTTCATCTGGCCGGTCCAGCGGCAGCCCTCCTCGCTGTGGATGCAGCGGATGGGCAGTGACAGGATCTGCTGCTCCAGCTCTGGGTCTGGGTAGATCTGAGGAGGGACGGCAGCACACGTTCAGGGTGGCAGATCAGCACAGAACACGACAGCTGGAGCCTTTAACGCTGATGCTTTTTAACAGAAACCATCGTGGGAGACTTATATTTTATACATGAACTGAATGATTAGATTATCCTTTATGGATTGGGAAAATACACATCAGTGATTAATACCTGAAACATGGAGAGGGCTAAAGCTGAAGACAGGGTGCTTTTAGCACCCATGAGATTGCATAACAAGGTCATATGTAGCTGTCAGCTTTCATACGCTTCACTGCTAATCATCCAAACTGAAAATTAACAGCTCTCTTTTGAGGAACTGCAACCTACCAGATTAAAAAAAAAACACCTGAAAGATTAACGTAATGATATTTCTATTTTCTATGAAAAGAATAAAGATACATATGTATCCTGATGCAACTTGTTCCCAAGTACCATAAACTGACATTCTGTTTCCTAGAACTATTAAAAAGCACAACAAAGAACCACTTCAGTTTATGCTGAACATGTTCACTGTAGTTATTTTGGATTGGTCTCTCACACACACACACCATCATGCTTCCCTAAATGCATGCGGCACCATAAAGCTTGTATTCATCCATGACTGCGGACGAGCACACGGTCAAAAGAAAAGAAACCACATTTCAGTTTGAAGGTTCACCATTTAAAAAGAACAATGAAAATTTGGTCTTTTGTTCACCAGCTGTTGAACTCGAAAATAATACGTGCTTGTGAAGGGTTTGTTTTGGGAATGAGAGAGAGTCGGATGTACTTAAATATGCCTTTAAAGCGTTTTCTGTAAAACCTTGTTGTTTCCTGCTCTTTTCTGTTCGTCGCATTTTTGGAAACGGTTTTAATTGTTCTGAGAGGAACAGAAGTGCTTCATTAATCATTCAGCTTTAACGGTCTTTGGGGAGCTGGTTGAACATCAATATCAATATATCATAACATTTAAACACTAATAGAGAGCCTGTTTCCCAAAAGCAGGCAGCCTTGGACCCATTCAGATTAACTGCCGGTGCCAGTTTAACCATTATCGCTTAGCTGGTGTGAATGAGTGACTGAGGGAGAGATCTTCCCAGTTTAGCATGATCTGAAAAACAACTCCATCTCTCCCTAAAGCCACAAAGTTGTTCAGTTTCATGGGCTAAACATAAAATATTTAAACATTGTTTTAATAAGCCGGTTGTTTTAACATTGTCCAGCGACTCTCAGTCACACAGACTTGAGGGGATTGAAAGGAAGGAGCATATGCATATTTTCCAAGAAGAAGGCCTCATCAAACTGCAGCGCGGCGAGTCGCGCCAGGCCCTGCAGTGATAATGAGTGAGTTTATGCGTTTATGGGACCTCTGAGGGAACGAAAGAAACGTGGAGCATTGAGAAAGGTTTATTTAACCTCGGTCACTGAGCGATGGAGATGACTCAGTTTTCTGCCCAAACACCCCAAATCCCCCCCCCCTCATCAGGTTGCTGTCCTGAGGATTTACAGCCCACCCCCCTCCCCCCTCGATGTCACACAAGCAGAACGCTGGTCAGACAAGAAAAGCCACTTCCTCAAAATGTCACAACAGCCCTCTAAGCAAATCACGGCTGGGGAACAGCTGGACCGCGCTCACGTGCCCCTGACTGGGATACGGGAGCAGTTGACATCGGGTCAAGAATTCAACTGGAAAATCACCTACAATAAAACACTTAGCTGATTCGCTTTGTGACTGCGTCCAACAGGCTAAACAAGTGTCTTAAAGTGTCCCCATTAAATGTGTCAAAAGCCGTGAAGTGCAGATACACAATTGATGCTCTCCACTAGCGCAGAAGCAGCAGGCACCATTTTCCTGCCATGATCACACTTTCCGAAGGGAGATGAAGGCGAAAAAAAAAAAGAAGAAAAAAATCGTCCACAGCAAACTGAAACACTCATTGTTCCAGTCTTGGAATCTGCAGGGAGACAGCAGTAATGACCTTTTAATAACTTAGTCCCTGGCAGACCGGGGGTTGGGGGTGAGGGGGGGGTTGAAGCTCTTCGGAGCTCCAACTTGGGGGTTTATTCTGTCTGCTGCAGCAATTCCTGGCCCTCTCTAGTCCTCCAGCAGCAGCAGAACAATCCTTTAATGACTGCAGCGGTGTTGCTCTGTGGAAGTGGGCCGTGTTGGTGCATGTTTTTTCGAAGGACGGCGTGCAGCGAGCGTTACAATAACCCTGACGGGAGACCACCAGGATGTGGTAATTTGCAGGCGACTGGGAGCTTGTGAGAGCCTTGGTAAATAACAGCGTCTGACAGGTGTGCCCATGAGCACATCCATCCCACGGGGAGTCCCTGCTATTACAGGCGTCTTCATCACTCCAGGCTCAGCACGCAGACCCACACCGCTGTCCTGCAGCAGCTCCGGTTAACCTCTGAACATAAACACTTCCCCTTTCATTTCCCTCCTTGCTGAAATGACCTTCTCCTCACTGTCTGACAGCAGCCTATTAAATATTGGAATAACAGAGTGGGACAAATACCCAGATGCTTTTGGGAAGTAGTATCATTTTCTCCCTGAATTCAAATCTTGGATCTGAACAGGGGTTTGTGTGCACTGCATAACGTCCGGTCCAGCAAAAAGTCACTTCTTGTGTCGTTTAAGCCTTAAAAGCTAAAGTAGGCTAAGCTAACAGAGTGCATGGGAGAAATATGAGTCAATTCACAGAAAAAGAGATGATCCTTCCTCGTCGCTCATCCTTGCGTTGCAGTCTACGACTTTGAAATGCGCGGCTCACACGTGAGAGAGCTCCGAGTCTGCCTCCAGCCAGTCTTTATCTCCTCCCCTGAGGACAATCTGATTAGCTGTATTTAGAGTACAGCTGAAATGCATTTCTTCTTCTGGATGGGGAGAGGTTTAGTGCAGCGGTGTTAATAAAGGATTCTGGGTAATGAAATAAAGTGCGCGACCTCCGATTCTGAGTTAAGACGAGATTTACTACCTTTATGTTTTTACAATAATTCAGTGATATAAATATTCAGCTTTTATTATAATATTATAAAGTCAAAAAAGGCACCATTTTAAACAGCTGTTCTCTTAAATAGGCCATAAAAAAAAACAAGAACCCTTTTCTAATTTTAAGGAGGTTCCTCAGTGTTTCAGTTTGCATCCTGACTACATCTGGACTTAACGACGCTGCTTACCTCCTCCCTGATTTGCATTTCTCCCTGGTTAGACCAGTGTGTCCTAATTTATTTACATTTGGCAGTGCCTGCACAGGCAACAGGTTTTTTTTCCCCCTTTTCTTTTTTAACTCAACGGGTTTCTTAAATTTGAGCTTCAAACCCATCTTGCATGTTATTTCTTGTTATGATATCTTCCTTTTTTATTTTGATTTCAATCATTTTCTATTCATTCTAAATTGGTTTAAATTGGAGTGGTTTTAAATAAGGAGCAAATGTATCTGGCTTACATGAACGAAACCAGATCAAAAGAAAATGGTCCACGTGACTCATCGTGTCCTGTATAAAACTGATGGACAGATGTGGCCTCTGAGACGTACTGATTTGAAAATTCACCTTCAGAGGACTTGAATTCAACAGTTTGGTCGTCATCATTTTTCTGTTTTGTTGTTATGAGCGAGCAGTGCATGTGACTGAGACCTGCAGGAGCTAACCAACCACACCCTCTGGATAACAGCTCAGACGAGACCTGCTCTAACATGCTCTCTGCTGTCTATTTGACATTAGATTCACAAAATCAATATCATGCTATATTAAAGAAGACACGAAAGAAGTGACTCAGAGCGGAAACTTATTAACAAAATAATCACTGAGGTGAGGAGCCGGTTGATTTTCCCATGGAAGTTTACCAAAGTCATCTCTTTGCCAGATCAAGTTGGATAAAGTGGAGACGTTTGACTCTAACAACCGGATGTGAGTGGCTGGTGTATGCCGTGGATGTGTGGGCTTGTCTAATCAGGGTCTGGGGTAGTCCACTTCGGCAACTCACATTTAGAAATTCACAATCTCACAACCAAACTTGTTAGAGCCGTCATTCTGTGTCTGCTATGATGTAGATCTTAGCATTTAAGGGACACTTTCAGAGATCTGCTGGACCGGCTCCACGTAGCCTTTAGATCAGAAACGTCAGTGGATTCAACTGTGCTTCATGAGTGTTGGTTGTACCTTGGCATAGTCTAGTGGCAGCTGATCCTCTGGACACTTGAAGACACCCTCACTGCAACAAAACAGAGAAAAACTTCGTTAATAGATGGTGATCACTCAGAAGAAAAGATGAAAGCAGACAACACAAGTTTAGAGGCATCTCAAAGACGGAAAAAAAAAAATCACCCATTTCCCAATCATACTGATTCAAATAACCAACTCTGTCAGCGAAGAGTCTTTCATCTCTGAGGGTACTGCCTGAAGATCAGCACTGCACTGCCTTTAGTTTTACTTTGTTCAAACTCAGGTCTTAATCTGAGAAGTTCTCCAACTCATCATGCTGCATGACGTCCAAACACACACTCACATGGCACAATGAAGTCGGATCTGTGAGCCACCGACTGTAATGACGTTCGCTCTTTCATTCGCTCCCTCCCAGAGGACATGTCTGCATGGATTTATGTTTCCGCAGCACACAAAACCCAAAGCTTGGGAGCTTGTTCTGTAATCTAGAATATATAGAGGTAATTGTGGACTTGACTTTCTAACTTCTTGTGCTGTTTCTTGGCTATATTTTGTTCTTGTATTGCAGGCTAGATGAAGTCCCCGAGTCAAAAATCTGCTATTTCTCAAAGCACAAAGCAAAGCTTTCATTCAAGAAGGGTCTCATTAAGAAAAACAGATTATTCACCAACCTGGCGGTGCAACAGCAAGACAAGATTTTGTTTGTTAATTTACTCTACTCTGTAGATTCTGTCTCAACACTGAGAAGCCAATCTTTGGGCTCAAATGCGCAAGTGCCACAGCTCATTTGGACCACTTCCTCTCTAAATCCCCACCATGATGTCATCATGAAATATTCACGCTTGTAAATAATGAAAGCAACAGCGAGTAGGGCTGAGCTGCTCCACGGCATCAAGGCTTATAGCTGACAAAGGTTACTTAGAAAGAGACTAAAGACAAATAAGAGGTAATCAGTGGTTTATTGTTGATGGTGTTTGTTTTCTGGAGTTTGTCTCTTGTTTCCTCACTAATCACACTTGTTTCCACACTAATGAAGTTTCCTTTTAAGATGCTGTTTTAGGACATAACAGACTTAATGCTTCGTTTCCACTTTCCCGTATTTTTGGTTTCGTCTGTCTACAGCAGATGGTAGCCTCAGCATCTACAGACTGAAACCGATAAAAAGAAAGTTGAAAGAAAGAAAGACATTTGAATGTGCATTTTCATTTTTTTTTTGTCTCTGAATAGTTTTGAGAGACATTTTGATATTTAAATATATATATGACAAAACTAATCTTGAGTCACATTACTAATTACTTAACTGCACAAATTAGTTAAATGCGTTTGGTGCAGAAATCAGAGGACCTGGAGTTTAATTTGGCCTCCAGTGAAAAGCCTCACATACCCCTGATCAGGCCTACGTTATGTTTAAATTAAATAAGGGCCAACAGTGTGCAAACAGCAAGTGTTTTGGCTTTCAGTGCTTTAATTTACTCGGCAATGTCACCTGAGTGCAGCTCCCAGAGGCACAGGGACATGTGACAGGACTGGAGCGTGCATGTGCACATCACGCCCCATCTATCCAGCTGTGAAGCGACTGAGCGCATGAGGGCTGGCGGAGAGGTCAGGCCTGAGTGCCAGAGAGGGTTGATGAAAAGAGGGGTGGAGGAGGGAGGTTAATGCATGACGAGACAGCAGTAATTCTCCTCCATTAGGGTTACTGTGTCAGCAGGGAGCTGCAGACCAATTTACAGGCCACAACGGGCCATAAAGAGGGTCAATCGATTAGAGGCTGACAGAGCTCAGTCAGCATCTCATGTGTGAAATCATTTACAGTACCCATCGCAATCACCGAGAAATCACTACAAAGAGCGCTGCCTGTTCCACAACCGTAAAGCAAGAGGAGATGGGAAGCGACAGCTTCTCCGCTCTGGACAGGAGTGATGTAAGCGCAGGCGGGGGGACGGCCCGAGGCCCCGTCCAGCTCGGACCCCGCATCTGACACACAGGGAGGCAGACAAGCGAAAAGAGCCTCGTCACAGACTGTCAACATAATTCCTTCCCTGGTCCCTGAGAAGCTCCCGGCAGCCACGCATGTTCATGTTACCAGGCCCAGCAGTGATAATACTGCTCGACTCTTTCCTCAGTTAAACACGCTGTGACGTCACATCGGGAGCGAAAGGTAGAGCTGACGTGTGACATCGCTGGTTCAGTTCAACCCATGTCTGCTCTGAATCACGAGCTCTTTCTAAAGTAGACAAGAATACAACATGGGCTGTGATTACTTAACTAGTCATTACTCTGATCTTTTCCTACATTTTTTTCAGGAGCTTGTAAACTGTTCAGTTCTAAGTAAGCCCGATGTGATCATTTTTATTGCGGCTTTCATAATGTTTTCGCCACATACAGCGCTCAGAGATAACAACAAATAACTGAAAGGGACAGAAGCACATAATCCACAAGCAGAGGACCTGTCAGCGGCAGCCACCACTTCATAGTTAAACGTTTTAAATTAGGAATAAGGAATTTTGAGTAACTAAGCCAGTGTAGCCAATGTTCTAGCTACTGTAGTTGGTATTAATACTGCGGCAGCGCGTGCACGCTCATGGCTCTGGATATCAGCATGGGTTAGCATGGTAGTTGCCTAAATGATTATGGCAAACAGGAAACTACTCGCTTAAAAAAAAATCAGAACTCTGCTGGTGTGGATTTGGAATAAAGTGAACCCTCAGAGTGATTAAAAACAGCTCAAGTGTTTTTACCATATTTTTTTATTTGACAAAACCACTCATCAATTAGAAATTGTGACCAAGGAATTTCACTTTTCCATCAGCTTATTCGCTGTTTTACAAAGAGGTTTTACTCCAAATATGTGTGTGGATTTGCTCTTTTATTTGATTTTCCAGAACTATTTTTTAAAGGATGGTGAAACCAGACAAAACAAGCAATCAAGCGGCGCCTCCCTTTAGGCTGTCTACAGTCTCTATCATTTCACAGTTATCTTATCATTAACTATTAGCTACAGTTCTGATAAAGTTATTGGAAGATTTAATACACAAATAAAAAGTTCCTTTCTCGATATCCCAACAAGTGGGGACTTGTACCTCACAAAGGTCATGTCACACTCGATTCTCACAAATGTTTGCGCATTCATGTCATGTTTGGACATGACCCCATTTCACAGTCTAATAAATGAGCATCTTGGGAGAAACTCATAAACAACGTGTCAGTGTCAGTGTTGTCATGTCACGAGGGAGCGGCTAGAGACCGGACAACAAACAATATGATTCAATCACTCATCAAAATTTCATCACCTCTGTCCATCCCTTCAGCTGCTCTGCTGCAGAGACAATCGTGTTTAAATCATGTCAAATTCACAGCCGGACATTAATGTTATTGCACGAGCATGTTTAAGAAAAAATAAATAAATGAATAAATGAAAAAAATCAAGTGCACTCCTCTGCAGGTGAACTGATCTCACTAGTCCGGCCCACTTCTTCCTCAGACCATAAATCCCTCTCCCCTCTAATGGCCGTCTATCCTCCCCCAGCTTTAAAATCTTCGTTTCAGGCCCAGATTACCCAGATGTCCATTCACACAGCTGATACCACGAGGACAGCCGTCACAACATGCTTTATCACACTGTGCAGCGTTCTCGACCGGATGTCGAGATGTACAAATCCCTTAGGTTTAATTTCACCATTGCGAGGCTGGGGGAGGGGGGAGGGAGGGGAGGGGGTGGGGGTCGCTCCGACTGACAGCGACCAGCCTGGAGGCCACACATCAAGGACGCGTTAGAGAGAGCCTGCTTCAGAAATCCTGACCACAGAGAAACCTTGAAACCTGCTCCATTGACAAGAGATTCCTATACAACACATATTCCCTAAAGAAAAGAAAAAATAAATCAGAAGCAGAAAAGACTTGAATAGAGCACATTTTGTAGCATATCGATGTGCTAAACAGGCTTCTTTCATTGGCTAGGATAGTGTCTGGGACCTTGACTGAACTGCCTTCTTATCTTCCACAAGAGCTCGTTGCCAGCTTGCATGCTCATCTCTGCGCTAAACCTTTCTCACTTTTCAAGTTACCAAGGTTATTATAGTTTTGAAATTTTCTTTAGTTTTTATTTTTATTTAGTTTTCCAGTTTGCTTTTTTATTTCAGTTTAGTTTTAGTTAGTTCAACAAGTAATTTAGTAGTTTTAGTTTAGTTTTTATTTTGAGGAATTGACTAGTTTCAGTTTAGTTTTTATTTAGTTTTAGTCTTAGTTTTAGTTTTTCTTCTTCTTGCAGTATGCAGCAGATTATACACCTTTTCGACTTAAAAATTGTGGACATGCGCCCCCTAGTGGCCCCGCCATAACTGGACTGTGCGGTGCTCCACCAACTAACCCAAACACAGCAGCGTGGAGCATCTGTTACGGATAACACAGACATGTCTTGGATTGATGATGTTAGGCAGTGGCCTCCAGTTACAGATGAAGGTAGTTTATCGCTGTTTTTTAATGATTGGTTATGGAAATAGCATGATTTATTCCCATAATCAAAACTAAACTAAAAACTGTGGAACGCTGGCTATAACTAACGTCAACAAGCCATAAAGATTATGCTACTGTAACATTAACGCTAGCGGTAAATTCGGCTATGTGTTAATGTTATATTTAATTTATTTTATCATCCACCTAAGTCATTCATTCATTCATTAATTTATTCATTCATTTATAGGCTTGTGCTAGTGCCGAGGGCTACAGTAGCCTCATACTGCTGTTCTTTCGGCCAGAATCGTCCGGGACTCTCAGTGAGACTATGAATAGTACGAGATTAAATGTTAACGAAAACTCACCCGGCTGTATTCATTTGGAACAAAGTCCTTTCTGTTGATATTTTTCACCCACGTCTTCCTAACTTCTTGTTCTGCAAACAAGGCAGTCTTCGTGCATACTTTCTTCTTCCATTGTTGGCACAGTTTATGACGGAACATTATTCCCACTCGACCGACTCGACATTATAAAAATATATATTTGTAGAAAGAGAAAAACACTGGTTAATCTGCGAGCCGGTGAAAGTGTCGCTCTGTAGCACAACCCCGCAATGGCGGACGGGGTACTTCCGGGGGGCTGGCCCGAAAAGGTCTATATCCGCTATGCTGCCCCCTCTCTGGAGGGAGGGTATCATAGCGGCTGCTGCAGGACAGGCAGTAATCTCTATGGCAGTAATCGAGGGAGAAAACGAAACGACAACGAAAACGAAGCTGAATTTATCTACAATTCAGTTTAGTTTTAGTTAGTTTTACATCCTTCATTGTAGTTTTTATTTAGTTTTCGTTTTTTTTTTTAATTGTAGTTTTTATTTTTATTTCAGTTAACTGAAATATTTTTTCATTGCTAGTTTTAGTTTTAGTCTTAGTTTTCGTTAACTATAATAACCCTGCAAGTTACTACTAGGATTCACTTTAATATACACAAACAAAACTTGAAATTCCACCAGGGCTCTGGCAGCAGGTTTACTGTCTCACAGCTGAAACTAAACTCTCTTGGTCCTCTCAGGAAGTTCAGAGAGAAAAAAAAAAAAAACAGGACTCATGTTTTATCTCAGATACAGTTACGGTGATCCCTCAGATGCATCTGGTTTTCAGTGAATGTGTGTGAGAAGCCAGGATTTCCTTTGTCTGAGCCTCCCATTTTGAACAATAAACGAGTGTGGATTTCTTTGAGACACTGGAGCGTATGATGTTTTACGAGGCAAATTAAAATCAGTAATGGGAATAATCTGTGGATGTGAACATTTCTTGTTAGTTTGTATGCAGAAAAAATAATGGTCATTGCTTCATTTAAACAGTCAGCATTTTCTTTTTAACCAACTGCACTGTATCAGATAGATGAAGAAAGTCTAGTTAAGTCAAAGTGACCTCTCAGCATATGGGTCACTCTCTTCAATGACTTAAAGGAGACATAATGTTTAAAATAATAATATTTTAATGTGCTTAAGAGCATATATTAAGAGTGCTGAAAGTGACAAGTGACTCAAAAACTCTGACAACAACCTTGTTTTGTTTGGAGTTGCCTAAATCTGAAAATGTGTCATCGAGCAAGCGGCTCAGATTTGTTCGGGCTCTGTGACATCATAGAGCCAAATCAGAACAGGCCGGTCCGACCTCGCTACCTTCATCCACACACAACTTCACATCATGCTGCCGCCGTTTCTGAAAATGGATAGCTGTAAAAACCACATCCCTCTGAAAGAGGGATGGAGGGAAGTGACTGACCTCAGCAACCAGCTGCGATGCACAGCAGTGTAAAGACATGTCTACCAGGCGTGCATGTTGTACGGCAGTTCTGTGGTATTTTGAGTCACTTCGCGTGGTTTCATTAATACCACAGGAAGTTGTTTCAACGTTTGAAAAAAAAGAAAAAGAGCATAATATGTCTCCTTTAATAATGCTGACATTTAAAAGTTTTCTAACCCACCTTTGAGACCTGGTCCCAGTTCCACTACAGTATTTATGGTATCCAAATATTCTACGCTTCGTTAAGTCACTGTAGACTACTACGTGTAAATGTATGCATATAATGTTTTAAAATACACTGGCATTATTTGATGACGGGGTAGACTGTTGACTTTTTACAGCTACTACAACTTTAACCATGGAAACTGCACAAATAAAAAGCTAAATGTTTTTCCAAAGATTTAACAGTTGATTTTTATGCTCCTGCAGATGTCTTTGAAGCTGTCTGGCCACAAACCACACTTTGTCTTAATATTATTTCAAATGAGACTAGAGGAGCCATGTATGGGCATTTCTGCTGTACGTGACATTCTTGGACAAGTTAAACATTGTACGTAAAAAATCAGCCACATTTAAAGCTAGCAGTAACATGTTTCTGCAGAAACATGCAGTTTCTGCACAATCAAAACTAGTGTAGCCACTGCACTGGCCTAAAAAATGCCCACTAGGTTTACTCTAACCAGCCTCCCCAAAACTAGTTTCCTGTCACTGGCAAGAGGCATTTGTCCTGCAGAAGGTCTACCACTCATCCTTTCTTAAAGGGACTGAAGAGTCTCTTCTTAAAGGGCCTGAAGAGCCCCTTTAAGAAGCAGGAGTGACAGGACTATGGCTGGGTTGTGTTTCCACTTGTGGAACCTGATAGATTTCACCCAACGGCACATTTGGCTTTATGCCAAGCTCCTCTGCAACTCTTTCATTTGTCTGAAAAGGGAGGTGCAGCAGCATCTACTTACACAGAGTGTGATGTCACTCCTGCACACAGGTGGAGTGATGGCTCCCTTACAGCCTTTCTGCCTGGGACATCACCACAGAGTGATGCTGTGACAGCCACTTGTGTGGGATTTAATACCTAAAAGATAAGCTGTCTACGCCTGCGGTTTCCTGGAGATTATATTTGGTATAAACTCTGTTTATAACCCTGAGGTATGCAATCTATTTGCTCTAAATACATAACATAAACCAAAAAAAAAGAAAATGCTAATGTATGTAATTTATAATTACAAAGGATTTTATTGATTCAGATTCCCAGAGGTTAAAAAATGTTCATCTTAATTCTTTTCAGACATGACATGTGCAACATTCATGGCTTCATTAATCTGTTAAAATTATAATGTTCAGTGATTCAGCTACTGCTCATCTTTGCATTAAAAATCCCACTTTGATTCATTTTGATCAACAATAGATGAATATCGGAACAGTTATTTTATTTTTGATTGCTACTCAAAAACTCTCCGAGGTCTGTTAGATCGCGCTACCTAAATCTTCTATTTTCAGTATGCTCTGGTGAGCACTCTGCTATGGGAACAGATCATTGACTGTACACAGATCTGGATGAACCCTCCAGTGATGTCACCCATAGATTTGTAGCTTTTGAAGCCTATTTTTGCTTGAACTGCGTGGTGCCTTGTTGCAAAGAGGTGGAACCAGCAGCACTGAGAAACCAGCTGAGCTGGAACACACCTACCAGTAAACTGTTTTAGCTTGGCTGGCTAAGTGAACCCAGGATGATAATTCATATTACTTTATGTTAATTTTGTCTTCGTCCACAGATCCTTCGACTCAACCCACAGCCAGTCACAGTGGTCTGTTGGTGCAATTAACAAAACACACAAGCAGAACAAAACATATTCTCTTTAAAATATGGCGATGCTATGTTGGCTCTTTATTCGTAGCTAGAGAAGTTGATATAATGCGGAGCACGCTAAGTAGCTTGGTGGCCAAAGTAGAAATGTCTTTTTGAAAAAAATAAATTGAGGAAATTCATGTTACGTCTGTTCTTCCAAAACTGCATAATCAGTGGTGTATCTGTTAAAAAGGACAGCTAGAAGGCTTGAAAACAGACATATTACACTTTAAGTCAATTTTGAAAAACCGTTTACCATCAGGAAAAGCATAATTTTGGACTTTTAACGTGCCCCAAAGCTTCTTTGAGATCTGCCTTTGAAAGTGACAAAGCGCAGTGACGTGTGATAGGACATCATGTGAGGTATGTCCTCACAGAGACACAGTCTTCTCACTAAAACAGGTCAAATCTCCATATCAATTCTATCTTCACGTTATTCTTTTTTTTTTTTTTTTTAACTTTGCCCTCAGGCAAAGTTTGTCATAGGAGAAACTGCAGGGGGACTCAAAACTCTGCAAGTCTTTCTATATTTACAACTGTCTTATAACAGTTGTTTTAACCGAAAATGAATATAGACTAAGCAAGCATGCAGCTTTGCGTTAAACACAACACCTGCAGGTGGGAGTGATTGGAACCAGGGATACATAATCACACATAGAACTCAATGCTTTGAAGCATTTTTATGTTGTTCATGGAGCACAAAATGCTGAGGAAAAAAAATGACTATTAAAAGCTATTAATACAGATTATGACCCATCAAGATTTAGCATTTGTAAAGGACTCACACAGTAAATTTTAGCTAAATACAAATCTTATTTGCTATGCAAATGCTTAGGACGTTATGGGATATATTCCTAGATGTCAGTGCAAAGAAAGCATTCACGTGTTAAAAAGAGCTTTTAAAAGTGCAGTCTTTGACACACGTGAGAAACCTACACATTTAAGGCAGCAGGAGGCTAAAGTGCACACATGTCTGAAATATGACACCTGCAAACTCCCGTCTGTCTCCCCGCGCTTGTCACTAACAGGCTCAGGCAGCCGTTTCATATGAAGTAACAATAGCTGGCAGTCTGCGGGTCATGCTCATCACCATGACAGAAATAAATCTCATCTGACTCGGTGTCAGATGATCCTGAGAACAAAAAACAGGCGGAAAATTAAACCCTATATTGCATATATTCGTTTAAATGCAAACTTTTATAGAACTTCAAACTCTACATTTTGTTGCTTCCTTATTCAGAAAGAAATACTACAGTATTTCTGTTGCGATGGTTTGCCAAAGGATGAAAGAAAAATGATTCAAGTGGAAGAAAGGCACTAGTACATGAGCGTGTGAATATACGTGCATGTGTGTGAGTGGGTGGATGGATGGATGTCTGGCCTTGTTCCCTGGCTCCATTTCCTACACCCCATGTAACACCCTCACTGAGACCAAATGTGGGCCAGGATAGAAAATCCACTAAAAAGGATGGTTTTACTACGAGCAACACCGACACCGCCCACAGAAGGTGAAGAGGAGACGGTGGATCTTAATGCTGCTGGGATTGTGTTTCCTGCCTGCACAGATACAATATTCTGACCAAACAAACACTGCAGACCAGGGCACCTGAGGCAAACTGTGCCCATGTCGTCATCAGTTATGTAATGATATTTGTTTCTCTGTGCGGTTCACCTCATCGTGTTGACATTTGTGTGCTCAAGCCATCTGTGAGCGAGTACGAGCAAAATCTCAGTTTTCCTTGAATGTCAGCTTTGCAGTATCAAGTAGATAATAAAAGACTAACACAGACCAACATAGCTGATTTAAATTCTCACTCAAAATAAGGCAAAAAAAAAAAAAAATTCTGCTAGGATGTCCATTTAAATGTCTTTTTTGTGCAAAGATTGCTCATTTATTTCATCACACCTCAGAGAAAATGTCCTACAAGAGGATAAGCTGCATCAACAGAAAACCTTGTCGTTGTACAAATATTATGATGAGCATTCAGTAATCCAAACATTGTCATGCATTTCCCAAAATAACAAGTTCTAATTGACGTATACAGACTTAGAAGGATGGAGTGACTATTTATATTTCCACAGTACTGCTTCGTGTGCTCTCCTAAAGGCAGACCTACATTTCCTGGACAGAAATATCCACCATGAGAGTGAAATCAGTCCGGTTTGGATTTGTGTACAATTAGACAATGATGACTGATTGCGTTGCCAGAGGTGCAGCTTAGACACACAGTCATGACAGCAACCCGTAGATAAGACGGCACCTGCCAGGGGGCAAGCTGGGTGCAAAAACCAAACGAGAGATGAGAGAGGAAGTGTGGGTGAATGCAGAGGGTCAGAGGGAGGAGGAGAGGCCATCTGTAGGATGAAGGCAAGCCTGCGAGATGCTGTAATCCACTCTTAAGTATGAGAGGAAGGGAGGCAGCGCTTACAACTAGTTATAATCCCCTCACACTGTCTCCCTCCATCAGCTTGAGTGGCCTGTGACATGGAGTACATTTCAGGAAGGGGATGGCTACAATGGGAGGTGCTAATCCACCTCTTGTTGTTTTGTCAGTTTGGCTCTGCTGATGTAATAGTTATATTAATTTATAGCTATCATAAACTCAAGACCTCATCCTTGCTCACATTTGAGAAATCATGAAATGAAAGGTTGCTAAACATTTTGGAAATGGTGGAAAGGATTCTGCCACTCATCTATAAAGCTTGTGGCTTTGACGGGACCTAATTACGGTATATTTTTACACTCAAAGAAACATTTATTTGTCCTATACAAGCCATTATTAACTTGTTTCATGCCGGACGTGTTCCAATACCATATCGTCCTTTCAGAGCTCAATTCCAACACCCTGGCTTTTGGTATCAGTTGACATTAAGTAACAATCTGATACAAGTCTTATTTTAGGAAGTTTACTTTTTTCCTCTTTAATTATTTTCACTATTAACTATCACTATTAACTATCAATCACTGCCAGATGAATGTGGCCAAAGCATGACACACCTCTCTCTTCATTCAACTATACAGCAGTTGTTTATTTAAGTGGCAAAATCTGACATTTTCAATGACAGACATGGGATGAACGTTCATGAAAATGAAAATCTACAACTTTTACCACTATTGTCGTGGTCTCATGGCACTAAAACACCAGTTTAGGACTGTGGTTCCTCCGTCTTCCCTTTTCACTTCATTAAGTCGTAGTTACATTTCACAGCATTCATGCTGGAAACTGCAACCCTGCATAATTAGCATTGTGGCGTAAAGTAACACCATATCGCCACCATAATGCTGATGCTACATCGCTAGCTCAGCCCCAAAACTCACGTCACCATCTGTCATCTCAAAAAAGGAGGTCGCAGGGCAGCATCCCATTACTTCCTGTGCCGGCGTTTAGAGCAACAAAGAGAAACTGTGAGTCCGTTTAGGCAGATTAGGTGGTGTCAGTTGGCGCACGGCTGTAAATACTTGCAGATGCTGATGCCCTTCATTTTGGCAGAACTGTCATGTATTTCTGAGGCTTGTATTAGAATCGGAACCACTTTAGTTCATGCGCTGCTGTCTGAAATGAGACAGTTCATCTCAATGAGTGCACTGTCTTCTGATTGGCTAAATTCTGGCAGCCTCCAAAGGGCACCACCAACAAATGTCAGCTGTATTGCCCTTTACTTCATGGGCCTGCTGTGTCTGATCAGGTCACTACAAAGAAAGTTGTGACTGTTGACAAAATGACAACTACAGACAAACTCTCATTTAATAGAAAGAAAAACACAGGAAAAAGCAAGTGTTTACATTAGTCTGAGGCATTCACTTTTAGCTTATTTGAAACTATTTGCACAAACTTTGTGAGAGATCTGTTCGTTAACTGCTGCTGATCTGGGTGCAGGCTGGGGGTGCTGAAAGAGCCTCCCACTAATTGTACTGGTAGCTGAACTCACTGAACTGAGTGCAGGCACCCTCACCTACAGAAAACACAGCAAAAAAGGAGAGAGCACCATAACGGAGGTGTACCCACACAGACGAGAGCCGGAGCTGTGGACATGAAAGGAAAGGAGAGCTTGAAAGGAGACTCTTTGCGTCTGATCTGGTTAAAAAGGGTGGTTTCTGGAGGGGGAGGATGGGTGGAGGACTGCATCTGGAGATCAATGAAAGTTCTAAGCTTTAACATGTTGCACATGTGATAAGGACTTACTGGTCTGTGAAGGAGTGCTAAAAGCTGCTGTCGAGGCTGAAATAGGTGTGAAACACCCCACTCTCCATTTTACTACTCACTTTCACACAAATGTGAGGATTGAAACGCTGAAAAAGAGCAATAGAGAGCTGTTCTTTAGCAACAAATGGAAGCACTTATGTGCCGTAAAGTTTTTCCATGCACATGTAAAATTTGGCTGTTTTAATCACAGATGGCTGGGCTAATTTTAGCGCTACATCAGAGGGCAGATTCCTGTTGAAAAGAACTATCTGCAGCGACGGGGGCTGGCTTCCATGGGATGCGGTGCTGCAATACTAATCTCATGAACGCCTTCAAGGAAATGAGGGGATCTGACGTTGCCAAAGCGCTACGTCGCCTACTTAAAAGAGAGGTGCTCGACAACTGCATGCATGTGGTGCTGGAGAGGCCTTTGTGGAGACAGCTCCCCCAATTTTCTTTCAAGCAGCATTAATGAATCAGTTATTGCACTCACAATCACAGAGAAGCACAGAATGAAATGGCATCATAAATGCAAGCCAACCGCGGGAGCAGAGGCAGCCTTCCAGTTTTTGTACAGGATGTTTGTTAAAGTAAAAGTGAAGGCCTGCTGTGCATCTTCAGTCAGCATGATGTCTGCAGTAATAAGCTGCGCTTCTGTAAAAGACACTTGCTTATGCACAGGCCCTCCGTTGGAGGAAATTTTTGTTCCTTTTTATCTGAACTTAAACAATTTTATTGGCCACGAGCTTTAAGCACCAGTTTGAAAGATTGTTTGTAGGCTGATAAATTATCCAACATACCGTATCTGTAACAGCTGGAGATGACAGTTAACTCATTGGCTGCCGTTGCGTCAATGGCAGCCAATGAGTTAACGTAGCAAAGAGACTAGAAACATAGGACTCAGCTAGCTTTGGATTAAAGATAAAAGATGGAACTTCTTAATTTTGTGACAGTGATGTGGATGTAGTTAGATTTTTTTAATTGTATTATTTTTTAACAGAGTTAACAGAGCATCTCAGGCTAACTAACCAGCTCATGTTAACTAACCACAAAATGAAGCTGACAGAAAGAAGAAGAACCAGGGTGAAAACTGCTGCTTTGGCTCAGCCTAAAATCTGCTTACCAACACCTCTTATGGTCACTAACCAGCCACTTAATATGCTGCTGGTTTAATCTGAGCAAAAGCCCTTGTACAGAACCAGGCTAGCTGTTGTACATATGCCTCTAGTCAATAAAGCTACAAGCTGTAATACTAGCTTCACGTTAAGCTGAAGCAGGATAAATCCTCCCGTCTTAATCCAACCCACCCCACATCTCCTCACCGAGTTCAGATATCGCTGAGGGTCCAAACATCTGACAGATGTTCACGGGGAGGTTAAGGGGTTAATGCCCAGTAAAGCCAAAGATAAGCATATTCTCTGTCATAAAACATTTTTACTTTGAACACACTTTCTTTGATTACTTACTATGCGACACGTGAAATCAGTCCTGCACATTAACAATGGATTGATTTAGGATTTTAATGAGAGGCCAACTCCTTTTTCAGCATTGCAGTGGGAAGTGCAATCCTAAAATAAGAAACTCTAGTGGAGCTTTAATGAAGCACCTTTGTGATACTCCAAATTCCACAAGGTCTTTTAAAATAATTAAAATTTAAAAAAGGATGTTACATAGGCCATAAATGAGGCCAGCACTTATTCCTGTGTAATGACCTCCTTTTGCTCTCTGCTGGGTTTGTTTTATGAGTTAAAGAGCTGCCAAGATCTCTTTCACAGAGGCCACAATTCAAGAGGGATCGCTCAGGTTTTAGAATAATTTATGTCACGCTTGGCTACCAGAATGCATTTATCAAAATGTACTTAGAGTAAAGATTTAACCATTTAGCACCTATAGAGATACAAGCTCATGGCAGCAGAAGAACAGAAGGTAAGCTGCTGTTCTCATAAATTACAATATGCAGAGGTAGGTCAGAGAAGTCTTTGGTTTGCTTGGAGTCGACTCTCGACACCAAGAGCCCAGAGTAAACAAAGAAGAAAGCTGTCTTTAAATCATCTGCTGTGCTGACAAAGATCGCTCTCATCACCCTTCAATTAAAACTATTCTTTTACTGCACAATGACTGACACTCTTCTGAAAATATCCAGTGGAATTAGTTTTTAACAAGCTGAGATGGAAAAACAATGGTCAGAGTGAAATATACGCAACAGTAACTCCTCGTATTAAACCCTGAAAGAGGATTTTCCATAAGCGCTATGTTTCTTCATTTCTACATCAGCATGTCTTTAGAGAGCCATCACAGCAGGGGGGGTGCTTCAGATAATGCTTCTTATGGACAACAGGTCTTGTAACTAACCTCCACCTGTTCACTCCCTTTACTGGAAAAGGAAGTGAAACAACAATCTGCAACTCCAAGGCTGTTTTCAAAACCACATACTGCCTGCAGTACTTACAGTGTAGTATGTACCATCTACAGTCCACTGGTCCACGGGGTTCGTTTCTAGAACGCGGCACGCCACCGTAAAGACAACCATTAACCATTAAGCTTACACTTACTTTTGCTTTCTTTGCTCAAAGTGACAAAAAAACGGTTTGCAATTGAGCATCAATATTTGCAGGGTATTAAATACAACCCATAGGTGAAAATAGGAAGAAGTAGTATAATTTTAGATTAAAGGACGCATGAGATGGATTTGAAGCACACATCCTCAGTGGCACTTCGTACCAAATGAACATCCCCAGCGGTGGATCTCAGTTGGAAATGTTTGGATTTGTGTGAGAGGGGAAAACATTGTGCGACACTGTTTTCTTCTCAGCAGCTCCGTGTCTAGTGATGATCAAATTGCTGAAAACACCAGAAGAAGCAGTTGTGGCATCATTAACCAGCTGTCTTTGTTTCTTGTCCTTCATAGAAAAGTGCTTCACACAGAAACGCACAAGTAACCACCACAAACCCTCTGAGCTGACCTGCTGTGTCTGTGTGTGTCGTGTGTGTGTGTGTGTGTGTGTGTGAGAGAGAGAGAGAGAGCAGGTGTGGGTAAACCATTAACAGCTTTTCTGTGTGAGAGAGATATTTTGGTCAGATCCCACCAGAATACCTTTGGAAAAATGAGAAACGCCCCGTGTGACACATCCAGTAATGAGGCAGGGGTGAAAAGTCCAGGCCTGCAGGATTATGAAGACATAAAGTAGTTTTTGTGCACTGACTCAGTGACTAAAGGTGGTAAACTGATAAGAAAATTTGTTGTTGATTGTGTGAAATTTCTGGAGAGTGTCTGAGGTCAAAACAAACTGCAGAGAAGGTGATGTCTGGGATTTTCCGTTGTGACCTGCCTCGTTGTGATTCAGCTTAATCGCAGCAGCAGAGTGCAGGAGGACACGGACGTGAGTCCGACGGGTCGTGAATCACTTAAGTTCTTCTCAGACAGAGAAAAATAAAACAATAAACAAAAAAAAACCCTTTTCTTTCTCAGTCTGAACTTTTTCTTCTTATTTCACTGCACATCTTCATTACGTCTACTCAGGAGAGGGGAAAAAAGGTAAACAAAAAAACAAACGACTGTTATGTAAGGGGCACGTCTGGCTAATTTGAATTTCCATCAAACTGTGAGCAGGAACTCCTTTTCCTGCTGTCAGTGAGCTGATTCATACCTCAAAGGTGTGCACATCACCAGCAGCGACAGCTCTAGTTTATGAGGCTTTTGTGTCCATGGTAACTGGGAAGGAAGGTGAGGGCTTTTTAAGTGTGTGTGGCCATCGGTGACACACACAGACACACACACACACACACGTGGACCAGTTCACAAAAAATAAACAAATCCCGCTTACAGCCTGTGTTATCAGTGGTGTAGTCACACCTTAGACGTGTTGAGGCTCTGTGATTTCCTTATCTGTCTCAACCCGTGAAGACTACATGTGACGACGTCCAAAAACAAGACAGCGACACCCACCACACACACACGCGCATGTGCATGCGCACACACACACACCCCAGGAGGCACATGGGCTCCTGTGACTGACTGCGTCTCAGCTCGGAGCTGCGCCTCCTGCAGTTGTCCAATTCTCTGCTTTGTGGATGCAGCTTCTTTGTTCGGGAAGGCGAGGGGCTGACGTCAAATCGCCTCCTTTGTTCCGAAAAGCCTCAGCTGGATTGTTCGTTTAAGCATGAATCCTGCAACATGCCTCTTTTGCTGAGAGCAACAATGAGATAAATGACAACATTTTTCATCTATGGCACAAAAGAACAATGGGAGTAATTATCAACAAATAGAGATGTCAGCCATCTCTCAAAATGATAAATCCTTTCTGTTAAGAAAGAAATGCTTTTTTTTTTTTTTTTGTCAGATAAATTCTAAGCTTCTGTGCTTTTTTAACATACTTTTTGCACAGCCTGTTGTGAATGGTCTTGTGCCTTGTGCAATTTCTGATTTGATCGTAAGGGATGTAAACCTGTCGTGAGCTAGGGCCTCGTCTCTACGCTATTAGTCGAGACGTTCGATGGCAGGTTGAAGGAATAATGAAAATGATCCATCTCCTCACTCAGCTTAACCCCGTCTCATTTCTGTATTTGTTCTGCAGAGAAAGTCTTTAAAACAAGTGCTCCTTCATCCTGAACAAGCTGACCGGATCTCTCCGGAGGTGCACCTGACAGCGCCGCTTCCTGCACTGCTCTTTCATGGCATCTGCAGCTCAGAGGGGGCAAACAAGGTGACCCGGAGCGCTGACGCTGTGTTGACATATCAGAAAATGAACTGCACGGGAGATCCTGAGGCCCAACACAAGGGAGCCATTGAGCTGTTTGGTTAAAGGACCGCCACAGTAAACACAGAGGCTGAGGAGAGGAGGATGGTAGAAGCTTGGCAGGAAGGAAGCCTTCAAAACAAAAAAAAACAAAAAAAAAGGAAGGCGGAAAAGCAACTGGGCAATAACCTTACCACTGGCTGGGGCACCGTGAATAAATGACTATAATGCAGAGAGTGTTCCCTTCAAGTGAGGGGCTCAACTGCTCTTCCGACACCTGTTCGGCCTCTACAGAGGAGCCTTTCACTGAGGACAGGTGCCTCCGCAGCAAGCTGCACGCTTTTCCTGCCCTCTCTGCTCCAGCTGCAGACCTCAGGAGGACACAGATTCCTCACATGCCTTCGCGTCACCTCAGAAACTGCTGCAGAACCTCCTGGTACCGGCGGGGAGCATGAAGTCGACATGATCATCAACGTCTGTAGCTAACTGGCAAACTGTGCTTGACATACAAAGTTGAGCAAAAGTATGCATAAGCTTCACTTCCAACATGAATAACAAGACAATCACTTCTATCACGACTGAGACCCGGCTGAATAAAGAATTTAAGCTGCAGTTGCATCATCAAAGTGATTTTTTTTTTTTTTAGAGATGCATCTACATTCAGCCATCAACTGGAAAACTGCAAGTACCGTCAGAAATGTGGGTAAATAACTGCAACTAAAAGACATTTTTTACTACTTTATTAATTTGCTATTTAACATTTCCAATGACATGAACAGAGTTCCATTGCTATTTCCCTCCGTCCTGAGGTATCACCCTCAAAAAACTTGGTTTGTCTGACTGTCAGATCAAAGCAGGTTCAGTTTGTATGACAGAGAAAAGAGCTACGAATCATCAACACGGTCACTTGGTCAAACAGAAGTTTGAAAAAAAAGATACAACATAAAACAAGATACACGCAAGGAATGAGATGTTTTCTACAGCGACTTAGAAAAGACCCAGTAATAAACAAATCAGCACCGAGTGTGGGCTTGATGGCGTCTGGCTGCTCTGTTTACCTGTTATTTCCGGTTTCGTGGCTTCAGTAATGTGGGATAATATGTGTGGGAGTTTAAACATGTGCACATGTGCATGCACATCGGCCCTGTTCAGTGACCTGTGCTCCAAACAAACACAATCTGCAGGGAGGAGTGAATTAGTCCAACAGAGAGCAGATGCAGGCCGGCTGAGGACCGAGGAGCTCATATACTGTACGGCGTCTGCTGCCAAACCCTGAAATCAGTCTCTGGCACCACAACTCCAGCGCTCACTGCAAGCCTCTGCTCGCATGTTGTGTGCCACGGCAGTGAGAAGTGGCAGAGAGCGTGGATGCGTTATGATAACCACACCTTTATCTGGGCTGCTCCACATAGCGAGCATACCCAAGCATGTGTAAGCACCAGCCATGCTTTCCCAGATCTGGGCCAACTGGCTGCCGTCCAGTAGCAGGGCTGGGCTCAGCGGCTCGGTCCCAGCATGCTCGCTGAACGGAGGCTAAGGTGCTTCGCTGCATAGCTGGAATGTTTTACGCCTTTGTTTGGGCCCAAAAGGCTGCCACATTAATTTTAGAAGAAGCTTTATTAAGGGGGACAAGTCGAGGCATGTCGGTAACTGACTCTTATAGAGCTGGCAGTTTACAAAACACCGATGTTTACGATCTAAAGTCCTTTTAAGAAGAATTTCACTCCCATCTGTGAGTTAACTTGAAAAGCTAATTCATATTTCTGCAAACACGATGGACTGGATGAAACAGACCGAGGGAAACACCGAAGAAGCAGTTCTATCTCATCCAGGGACGCCACCAGGGTTTCTGGGCCCTGTGAAGGGGCCACTGGGCCCCTCCAGCACAGCTCAAACAAACAACACACCATTCAGCACATATTTTTACGTTCATCGAGGGCCCCCTATCTGCTTGGACCCTCTCTCACCAAAATGTTTTCCTTTTTTAATCAGATTATCCTTCTGTTCTGTTATAAACTGCCGTTGTTGTCCACCTCTACACTTAAATGTTTTTGACAGGACAAACGTAGCCACCGACTGATGGGGAAAGACTTTAGCTGCGTCCACATTAATGTCATCATTTTAAAACGTGAAACCTTTGTCATCTATGCGGCCGGCCTCCACGCTACTCCTGTAAATTTGACCACTGAAAACTGACTTTTTTTTTTCTCCTGAAGCTGAAAGTTGGAACTAATCACACCTGAATTGACTACGTTTAAATTCATTTGGAAAGTTGTAAAATGAAGTTGGCCAACTGATGGATTAGCTGTTGTTGTCTCCAGTGAACAAAACATCCTTAATATATTTCCCTAAAATTTTTGCTTAATTATGCATTTTTTTCTCCCTATCTTAGTTTTATAATTAAACAAAGAAATCTTAAGATTAACTGTTTGAATGAAAATAAGTGGCCATGACCTCAAAGCAAGGATCATGGACAATAGCCCAGTAATAATAATACTACACATGCTTAATTTTAGATCAATATGGGAAAATGTAATTTTTATTATCAGACTGAACATTAGAGGGAATCGAACATTTACTAACGTACATTTACTACAACGGCAGAGATGACACAAGACCTGACACGTCAGAACCAATAAGCACAATGCCAGGGAAACGTGCTTTTAACTGCCGGTGGCTTCATACCAAATATTTCTGTAATATCATCCGCATTGAGTGTTACATAAATATATAAATATTTATTTTGTGTCAAATGACAAAGCGTCATTAATTTTGTTTCAAAGTGGTAAACCCTGACTTGGAAATTTGGTCTTAAATTTGCTGTATACTAAAAGGTTCGGGTGGTCATGGAGTTGTGCCAAAGCATCTTGGAAAAGTCAGGGAAATATTTTGATAAAGATGCCCCCCTCTGTTTGTTTTCAGTTTACAGAGCCAGGGCTGTGTAGGAAAGCATTTTTTTTTTTTTACTCTTTTCTTAAACAGTGTACTTACGAGATGCGCAACTAACGGGTGATGAATGTTAGAAATCATGTAGAATCACCTCCTCTGTCTTTAAGGGGAAAGACTTTAACTGTGGAATAATGACAACAGGGTGAGTTTTCGATGATAAATAAAGGAAATCAATGCAACCACAGGACAATGTGCCAGGATCAGGAAAACCAGCAGACTAAATGACAAGTAATTGAAAGTTTAACTATGAAGTGAATATGCACTAAAAATAACAGTTTCTTATCCAGAAACCCGTATTGCACTGCAATTACGTGAAGTGAAGCTGCAGTAGATTACAGGTGTGGAAGCTGAGTCACCTCCTCTAAGCCACAAATGACTTTCAACTCAACACTGACATGCCACAAACAGCCGTGACACAGCACCGCGGCCAAAAACGCTGTGGCTCATGTACTTGGAGGAAACTGGGGGCGTGTTGTTCGCTGCTTACCATTCAATCTACTAAAATTGATTTCAGAATCTTTACAGAAGTGAGGAGTGATGCCACTGATGAACTCCCTCGCAGCTGGATGAGATGATGGCACCTGAAAGCGACGCACTGAGAGCCCAACGAGAGGCTGAACGCCTGGATGAGGAAATGAACAGCGCCCACCCTCGTTTCTCTGTGTCCACACAGCTGTCACAAAATGAATCTGTGTTGGAGAGCCTCTGCAGCTGTGTGAAACGGTCAGGGCGCTTCCTCTCAGCCATGCCGTCATCACAGCTGCATCTGTGAAGCCCCTCTGCTTCCTCTCAGGAGACGTTCGCCTGGACTCAAAACACGCCGCTCAACGTCCATCTGTGGGTCTGTGGGCGAGCCGTGAAGGTCAGCAGGCTCCTTCAAGAAACAACTTTCTTTATCTCCTAATTCAGAAGAAAAAGAATCACTCTGTTGCACTTTAGTGAGAGTTTTCTTTACCTTGAACTCCCCTGCCCCCCCAGAAGGTTTACAAAACGATGGTATTTTAAAACAGCCTGATGCCTTGTGTGTTAGTAAGGTGTTAACAAGAATACTTCTAATATTTTCTTTATAGTCGATTTGCAACTTTAGTTCCCATGTCTAAACATGGATAATTGCTATAAACATCCATTTTCTGTGCCCTATCAAAGACTGATCTGAGGCTCTTTCCTGTTGTTTGTTTTGGGTCACATTTTCCAAACTTTCTCACATTACAAGCCAACTATTCTGTGGTTTTACACAAAAACAAAAACAGCTTCAAGAAACTCAAGAAATGATGTCATTACTCGCCATTTTTGACGTCCCATACTCAAAGTGATCAATAAAAGATCATGAATAAGGCCTCTCTATAGCTCCAGTTCCAGCCCAAAAAGCCTAAATGAGGAGTTTAGTTCATAATCTTACTTGAGTCCAACTTCTTAAAGCAGCTCAACTCTCTTTATTCTGTTCAGGAAGTAAGCATGACCAATGTTAAACTTTAAACATCCGTCGTTTCTTGTTTAATCTTTGTTTCAAAGTCCAGCAGTGCGGTGATGTGCAAAGTTCAGGGAGGTTTGGTAGTTTTGTGACTTCCGCGGTACAATAAGAAGAAAGCTTCACGGGAGCTGCTGTTTGTTTCTGGGCTTCACAGGTACATTCAGGTTCTCTAAAGAGGACCGACTGTTCTTTTCCCAGACAAATGTGACTCTTTTCTGCAGGTTCTCTTATCTCAGCATGTGGCTTTCTCGTGGGGTTGAGCAGCTCTTAGTCTGCATTGATGATTTACTGGGCTGTCTTCAGCTCTGCCAGCCCGAGCGTGTCAGCTGCAGCAGCCTCTAAGAGGCCTTCACAGACCCCAGGACGCAGAAGGGGCTCAGCTAAACACAAGATCTCTCTGTGCTTCAGACGAGGACAGAGGACTGAAGAGCTCCCCGAACCCTCCGGATCTGGAACCAGGACGCATATGTGGTCTCTGGACACCTGCGGGCTCTGTGAAAGTCTCTGTGATGGGTCTGAGGATTGGGAAAGGAGAGCGCAGTCATTCATCAGCCATCCGTGGCTTTGTGCCCATTTAGATACAGATACCCACTGAGACACAAAGCCCCAGCTGCCTCAAGTGGCAGACTTATACACAACATTGAGCGCTCATGTAAAACAGCTCCATTTAGCCCTTTAAGAAGTTTCCTGGAAGACTTTCTATGCAACACTGTGCTCTGCGAAGTTTCGCCCCGTTTTCAGTCTTTATTGCTCCCCCAGGGAAAACGAGAGGCATTAGTTTTCTCATCTTAAGAAGAAGGAGAAAAATCTTTTTCTTCCAACAAAATGTCACTTTATTCCTTTTATTCACCCAAAAAAAATCATTAAGTGAGCTGCTTTTATTGTAAAAAAAAAAAAAACTTTACAGAAATGAAAGATTGACAGTTGACACGTAACACAGCTTATCTGTCGGTTTTTGTGCTGAAACAGTTTTTCCACTTGGCAGTTGTCAATTGTTAAACCTCCAGCAACTGAATAATTACTTAAGAAGTTCGTCGAGCAAAATAGCTTGAACTGAGCTTCTCAAAGCTGGACATTTCTGCTCATCCGTGTGAACAGGATATCTCTCTTTTTTTCCCCCCCTCATGAATCCTGTACAAAAAGGTGATTTATCAGTCAGTCTTTAACGTCTGCAGAAACAGACAGATGCAGGTGGAAGAAGAGGAAAAGTGGTTGAAGCAGTTCCAACAGCAGTGGATGTGCATCAGACAATAAATGCGTAGGAGAGGAGGAAAAGTGAGTGAGTATCACCCACATCATTGGGGGAGAAAAACATGCTGCACTAGAGGATGTGTCAAAGTTAGAATGACTCACGGCGAGTTAAGACAAAAAATAGAAGAAGAAGAAATAAAATGTTGCCCTGGCTTTCAGACGTGAATAATCAATCCTAGAGAAATTCTCACATTAGCCCACTTCGAAGCTCCTCGTGACTCCGGAGAAGTCGGTAGACGCACCGTCCGACTGCACGGAGGCCTTGAGGAAGAGACTCCTGAGCTGAACCAACCAATTCCAGCCCTGTCAAGGCTGTGGAGCTGCACTGCATCATCCCCACAGAGGCACCACTGTCACACTGTGGCTCATGTATTGATTGTCCTTTATTAGAGAGGCATAGTAGGTAAAACAAAGGCCTGCCCTGATCAGCATGCACTGAGCTGCTGATGCATGTGACTCATATTTGATAGCAGGGTTGTAGCTGCGGGGCAGGCCCTGCGTTTACCCCATGACTCTCCGCCGGAGCGTCGGAGCGTCGGAGCGTCGGAGCGGGGCCAGTCTGCAGGACTGCTGCTGCTGCACATTCCTCCTCAGGCGGAAGTACAGCCCATTAGCATCACATGCTAGCAGAGGCGCGCAGACACGGTAAAACAAGAACAATTCATGCGTTTTCTTTGAATGCCTCTCCGGGATCTTTGAAGCAAACTACAGGATTAACCCTTTATGAGCCCTCAAACTCTCCTGGTTTTCCAGCTAAAAGAATATTAACAACAACAACTAATGTTTCTGGAAAATTATATCGTACAACCCAAATTACACAGCAACACCGTCTCTACAAAGTTGGGACAGGATAATGCCTACCATTGTGTAGCATTCCCTCTTCTCTTAGAAACGCTCCATATGTGTCTGACGTGTTCAAGCTCAGCACTCACGGTTTTCTTTGCTACATTATTTCATGCATCATTTTATGGCGTGTCAAATGTTTTCAGCTGGTGGAGGGTCTGGACTGCAGGCGGGCCATTTCAGCACCCGGACTCTTGTACGGCAAAGTCGTGCTTTGGTTGCAGTGTGTGGTTTAGCATTGTGTCGCTGAGAGATGTCATTATGTTGTCTGCATGGGAGCACTCTTTGCTCTCAAACTTGTACATACCAGCGCATTGACGTTTCCTTTCCAGGCATGCAAACCGCCAGTTCCACAGACACTCATGTACCCCCCCCCATACCCTCAGAAATGAGCAGTGAGAAGAAGACAAATGGTCTCAATTTCTGCAGATTCTCAGGATCTTGACAATATTCAAAGTCTTCACAGTATTACACTAATGAACATTACTCTGAAACTGATTCACAAATCCTAGAAGTAAGTATTTCGTAAATCAGTGATCCTCTGCCCATCACTACTTCTGAGAAATTCTGCTTCTCCAAATTGCTCTTCTTAAACCCAATCATGTCACTGACCTACCGTCAGTTCACCTGGTCAGTGGTAAAATGCTCCACCACTTACGTTTCCAGCCTTTTGTTACCGATGCCCCAACTTTTTTGAGAGATTCTGCTGCCAGTAAATTCAAAATGAGGTCACATTATTCACGAAATAGTCAAATGTCTCACTTTCAACATTTAATGTATTTTCTATGTAACATTTTCAAATCTTTGTTTTTATTTACATTTTACACGACATCTCAACTTTTTTGGAACTGGAGTCACACTTAGTTCTTTTTTAATGTTCTACAAATGGACGCGCTTTTTTTAAGCAAAGTACATATAATAAAAACTACACATCCAAATACTCTTTTACTTCTTATGACAACTGTGATTTTATTGCATTGCCATTTACTCTTCCAGTTCCTGATTCTTACGAATTGCTAAAACAGAAGTTATAGTTATGTGTGACAAACTGGAAGTGACACAGACTTATGAAGAAAGGATGATTAACGTAGCAGGAACGTCGCACTGTAGCATCCTGCTACGTGTTGTTGCGACAGAGCGGCGGGTTTCAAAGAGCCGTCAAAAGTGGGCCGCCAGGGATGGTGAGCTCGGGCTGGATGTGACACAGCCCTCAATAATTACTGGGAAAGAGGATCAGCGTAGTTGCACAATAGGCGTCGCATTAGCCAACTACTGTCAGCTTCAATAAACTTGAACTCAGATCACAAAAGACACTTGCGCTGGACGGCCTCGACCGGCACACTTTGTTAATTAAAGAGGTGAGGAGGCTGACGAGGGCGGAAAGGTCGCTGGAACGTCGTCTTGCTCCTGATATCAACGTTTATCGACGCTTTAATCTACCTGTGGAGTGCAGCAGGAAATCTTTTTTCATAGAAAGGACTGACATGATCTAATATCTCACTGTGGGACGGTGTAATGCTTTCTGATTATCCTCCATCTTTATCAGACTGGATGTTAGAAACAGCTTGTTTAGACATCTCAAAGTCTGGAAGCTGAAACTCAGCTTTTGAATAGTTCATAAAACTGACTTATCCCTTGTTAATACATCATTTACTGATGATTCAACTTTGAGGTTTATTAAATGTCAGCTTAGTGGTGCAACTATAATAGTTTAACTGTTATTCAGAGATCATGAACACAATTAATTATATCCACTTAACCTGCAGTTATCTACATCCAGAAGCTTTCGATCAAAGGCCTTGAGTCTGCAGCTCCAGGTGGAAATAATCATCCGAAAAAGACTTAACCATCTAGTTGCAGAAACAGGTGTCAATTAGCTATTGATAAGGGCTTCTAATTGTTCAGTTTCAGTCCAAATCCTGCTCTAACCAATGGTCAGTAAAGCAATCATAAGTACTGGTGAAGCCACAGGTCAGACCACAGCTCCCATCAGATCTACTGCAGGAGTCATCCTCACGTCCGCGGTCCCTTCTTTACCACAAAGTTTAATCAACTCAAAAAAAAACTTTGTGAGGTTATGAAACTGGAAATTCAGTGCATGTGTAGGAGTACAGGGCTGTAAACCGGAGGAGGAGGCGCACGGAGGCGGGCGGGATGAGGCAGACAAAGCGTCGGGCCAAACTCATTGATCAGCAGCGAACACTTTTCCTCCCTCACCCTCTTTGTTCATCCGTTTCTGCTTTTCAACTAGATGCAATTTAGTTGTGTTTAGTGAGCCGGAGGAGGCTTCCTGATGACTCAAAATACTGCAAACCTGGAACTCACGGCCAGTTAATGTATTCACAGCATCACTGCACCTCTCTGGCGTCCACCAGCAGATGTGCTGTGATGCAGGAAACCAGACAGGATGATGGCAGGAGAATTAATCTTTTTCTAAAGAAAATGGGAGTGATCTTTGAAAATCCCAGCTGTTGTGAGTTTGTTTGTGAGTCTTCATCTTTCCTCAAGTCAATCTGATAACAAATAGGATCTTTTTCAGGGCTGGTTCCAGTTAAAAAGATATATAAGTAAAATAAACAGAACAGTCAGACTGGGGTGATTTCACTTTAAAAAAAACTGCAGCCTTTTTATGAATCATAAAGCCTCCTTTTAAACTTATTAGTGAAACTCTTATACAGTGAAACATTTCAAGGCTTTAAAATGTGCAGCCGTTCATCATCTTTGTTTACAACAAAATCGGGTTTATCTCCTCTAAATGTGTCTTTCAGTACAATCAGTGACGGCGAGACTCGAGTCACCACAGGTGACGTCTGCTGCCCAGCGGCCGGCGTCCTGCCGTGCGTCACGTGGACGTGATCGCAGGAGCGTGTGAGAGCACGTGGGATCGACTTTCATTCACAGCTATGAAGAAGGTTTTTATCAACTCAATGCAACCAGCATTTTGCACAATGAATCATTGTTTTTAAAATCGGTTTATCGAGCTTCTGAGAGTATCAGAGCATCTCTGAGGTCTGAGTTTTCGGTATAAACTCAATTGTATTTCATTCACTGTCATTTAAGAAACAGAAAAGCAACAAATCTTCCCGTCTGGAAGCCAGGGTGAATCAAATGACTGACATCTTCGAGCCATGGAGCAGTCAGTCACTGTGTCAGCTCCACTTACAAAACCCTGTAAATTCAATCTGGATAGCTCTGAGCAAATGGAAAACAACATTAAAAAAAATAAAAAGAAACAAGCATAAACAACACAATCAAGTGTCCCAAAGGTCATAAATCTCTGACGGGATATTTACAGCTCTGAAAAGCATCAGGATATACAGCAATTACACAAGCGTTTGTGACAAACTTAAAGGACTGCACAGAGTGGACCAACAGTTAGAGGACTAATGGATGATTTTATGCCTTAAACTTTGAAACACAATCCGTGCAAACCCAAGATCATTTTGGCAAGATCACTCAGTTCAGATTTAGAAGTTTTTCTAATAAGTAATTTCACATGAAAATAGAGACAATTCATCAGAAGCTGTACAAACAATCGTTTGTATTCATTTGTTCTGGAGCTGAAACAACGAACCGACAAATCCGAACTCAAAATCACGATTATAATAAGTTGATCATTTGCTTGACTCAACGTTTCATTTTCTGTTGTTTTCAAAAGCATTTTACAGACAACAGATTGAAATCATTTGGACGTTCAGCATCATAAATGATCATGAGTTGCAGCCTTTGTTTATGCAGCACGAAAGGAAGCAGAATGCCATAAATTACAACAATCTGGCTTCGAGTGAAACAAAAATCCTCCAAATTTTTTAAGAACTTCCGCCTCCTCAATACTTGGCCCAACAGCTGCATCATTTGCTTCTCTAAACCCTCCAGATTAGGACTGAAATCATGAGTCACATCTACAGGAGAGATGGACCGCTCCACGAGGTGATGCTCTGCTGCATCCAGCATCTTCCTGGTGCAGGTGTGTAAAGAGCAGTTAAGTCATCTACAGATTTATTGTGCTACAAGGTTCCTCAAACTGTGGACTGACAATCAGAGCAACTGTCATCTTAAAAACAATAAGACAAAGACCGCCTTTGTAGCAGTTTTAACACAGACCCCAGTATTGAGCAGATTAGGAGGTGGGGGGGGGGGGGGGGGGGGTCTCTCTAACTGCTGACCTCTAAGTGAAAGGTCCCTTGGTGGACCCCTGGGGGCCCTGACTGACATCCATGAAGGATTCTGTCTAATCCCAGACACAAACTAGACAGTAGACAGGGAGAGGATGAGGAGCCAGAGGCCCTCTGCAGGACACAATCACCACAACATGAGATGTCAACTTTAAACGACCGGTTTACAGATTATAACTATGAAAAAAATACCAAAGCCTTAAAAAAAAAAGCCCATTTCCATCCAGAGTTCACATGCAGAGAAAGAGACGGCGCTAAATGAAACGGCTGCGGAGCCCAGCAGCTGTTCACCAGGCCTCGGTGTGTCGGAGCCGCTCAGCAGCACAAAAGACTGACATTAACGCAAAGCCTCCGAGAGGAAAGGTGAGCAGGACACACCTACGCGTCCTTTATTTGCGCGAGGCTCAACCGAAACTAGACAGACGAGCCAGAGCTGCAGTGTCCGGTATCACCCGCAGAGACGTGGACGCTCGCGCGCTCAAACACACGCTCAGACGCACGCACACACCGCCGTACCTCAGGAATTCTTGGAGACAGGTGTCACAGAAGCGGTGTCCACAGGTGGACACCTGGACGGGCTCCCGCATCGCCTTGCTGCAGAGCGGACACTGGAAGCGTCTCTTCGGCTTCTCCAGGAACTTGTAGTCGAAGCCGGGCATGGCTGCGGCTCCGCGCGCGCGCGTCTGTCGCGCTTTCAGCGGCAGGTTAAAGGTGTGAGCGTCCTCTCTGTCACCCCCCCTCCTCCTCCTCCTCCTCCCTCCCTGCAACACGGAGCTGTCTGGCTGCGCTGCCGTTTAAGCCGATGAGGGGTTCATATCACGTCCCCTTCCGTCACCGAGAGACCGACCTCATAGGAGGAGAGTCCTCCGGAGCTCTTCCTCCTGCAGCCCGGAGACCGATGCGAACAAAGACGGCTGCAGAACCGGTCCTCCTCCCGCTGCGGGGTTTATTTGGATCAGCAGGGCCGCTGGTTGACTGCTCTCCGTGCTGGACTGACACACTGACTACAATGTAAAAAGCCCTCAGTCTGTTTAGGTGCACAGAGCCCCGCCCCCTCCTCCTCCTCCTCCTCCTCCTCCAGACGGGAGGAGTTAAGAAGCTAAGAGACGCTCCTTTCACACCATTTTATCTCTCTGATCTCCCTTTATGGGTCTTTAATTAGGCTTATATCCTGTGCAGTGGTCTCCAATGAGACATACACAGCTCTGAAATCTCACATGGGATATTCGCCTTTTATTTATCACAATGACGTCAGCACGAGTGAAGGTAAAGCGGTCCGGGACAACAAAAGATTTAACGGAGGCAGTCTGAGGAGGCTTCTGGAGTCAAGATTTCAGTCAGATAAATGGAAACAGATCCTAGAAAGACCTACAGAGGGCTAGTGGTGCCCTCTGGTGGTGGAAAAGCACGCAAAGAAATAGAATATTAATCTGTAGTTCTTGTTATTTTAAATTTTATTTTTTAATAAAGCGCATAAATATTGTTACATACACTGATTTACATTGTTTCACTGTGTGAGAAAAACAAACTCTGTCATGATGTGGAGCAGTGGCAGTAAGGTGCTCATCCACACATCAGGATCATTTTTCACCTGCTGCACTGTCACCGGATTACATCACCATTACATCATCAGAAAGGACAACAAAGGCAGCAGGACCACAACCTCACAAAAGGTGTCTGCAATGAAAAAAAAAAGACCTCACTATTCTAGAAAAAAAAATGCTTAGAAATTAAAAATGAAATACACTTATGCCACTAATTACAATAATGACAACAATTGTTAATTAAGCTTATACATTTTTGAAATAAAAAACACACTAATATGAAAGACAAAAGGGGCTGTGGAGAAACTGTGAAGGAAAAACTGTCTGGAGACTCTTACACTTGAAAATGTCACAGTGAGTTTAAATTTAAGCACAAATATACACACATTGAAGGAATTTTACTTTCCCCATCATCTTGAAAATAAGGATTTTCTGGTGTTTGTGCTTTTCATTTTATTTCCATGTTTTTTTTTTACTTAGTCCACTGCTTAAGTGGACTTAGCTTAGCTTAGACCACATTTAATCAAATGAGGGAGAGCAACATTTCCTTCTCATCCTTACTGAGAGTTACATGAGCATAAGGATGCTCATCCACGTAAGCAGAATATGTTGTCTAATTTCTATACTTTTGCTTTGTTGCATTTACAGAATGATAAGGTCATAACTGTTATTGAAAACTACCTTTGGCGCGTCACAATAAACAGCAAGAAGCACATTAACAGCACGGTGGCTGTGGGATTGTTCTGCTTCCTTTCTGTTTGCCTCTAATCAGTTTTTATCAGGTCCATACAGGAAGAGTTTTTCAAGCTCAGTGTGTCCTGCTCATGGGGGCAGAGTCTTACTCTACTCAAAATGTCTGGAGTTTCTGATCCACAAAGACCAGTGTTCTTCATCCTGGCTGCACAGCAGTGGATTTGTTCCAGTCTGAATGTGGCTGCTGCTGCTGAACTCTGGCTGCTTTAGCAGCTTTAGGTGACTTTGGTCACTTCCTGAACAAAGTTTTCACAACATACAAGCCCAATTCATTCACAATATACAACATATTAGATATATTTGAATAAGTTAAAAAAAAAAAAAAGATTAAAAAATAATTTTCATAAACTACAATGCCATGTCTGAAATCCCACCTTCTAAGTTTCAGGTTTTTTTTTTTTTTTTTTCAAAATGAGCCTAAAGTGACTATTGTTCAGTTCCTCAAAAGCTCATACAATGGAGCAGAAGCAGTCCTGTTGATAGCAGGTCATTTTGTGTTCACAACAGAGTAAACAGATGACGGTTAAACCTGCAGAGAGCAGTGCTTTCAGCCACAGGTCAGCCTGACTCTAAACAGCTCCTCATAATCTGGTTTGAGCTCTGCTTTATTGTAAAACTAATCCAATAAAGCACAAAGTGACCACTGACGGTGTGATCAAGATTAATGTGCTCGCGTCATTTGACTGATGAAAACCTCAAGTGTCTTCATTCTTTTCGACTTACTCATCAGTGTCTTAAAAGAGCTCAAACCAGTTTGACTTTTAGTGTCTTTTCATGGTTTATGGAGCGAACGCTGCACGTGAGGGAGGACAATAGCTCACCACATGAGAGCTGTCTAACGAACTGTTGCAATCCAACTTCAGCATCAGTGTTGCAACATTCCTTTGACAGGCCTGTGGTGAGATACACCTGCTGCATCGCACAGGTTGTGACCCTCTCTGTTATCAGGCAACTAACTGAAACAAACATGGTGAGCAACTGAAACAGATGGCGAGCCAGGCAGTAAAAAAAACTGAAGCTGCAGCTGCAGAATGAGAGGGAACTGTTAAGCCGCTGCGCTTATGGGAGAAAGATCGTCCTCTTTCACATCAGGCCTCTGTCCGGCTTCAGGAGGCAGCTGAGGGTTGTTTTCAGCCGAAAATCATCTCGGGACAAGCTCCTCACACAGAGCTGAGAAAGAAGAAACAAAAGACAAAAAAGGGAGCGTCAGTGCAGCTGAAAGTAGCGCCTGAACATGTCTGAAATAAATGAGTTGATAAGTAGTTTTCAGGTTTCAGTCCAGACGTTAATGTGAAAATAAATAATTATATTCAATTAATCAAATAATTAATTTAGGAAGTAATTTAATTAAAGAATTCTGAAGATACTAGTTTAACATTAAACCTTTAAAATAATTTGACGAAGCAATTACTTATGGAAATAATTAAACTTAATTGAAATCAGACTGTTGCAGTAATATATTGTAATAATTGACAGAAGAACAACTATTGTTAGAAAAATACAACATAGGAACAAATAATGCAGAGTCATCATAGGTTATTTCAGGTTACTATGTAAAGTCATGTTCTACCCTACATGATTTCACCCATTTTTTTATATTTAAGCTATATTTCAGGAAGCATCGATTGAGGTAGCGTAAAAACACTTCTTAATCCTGCAATTCTCACCTGATGAAGGAAATATATGTATTATATATGCAACAGTTTCATTTGGATGGCCTAATTCCTGTCTATACATGGAAAACAGATTTAAAATGTTACTCAGTGTGAGTTCTTTGTCTTTACTTTGACAGTAATTAGATGAAACAAATGCTGTACATTTTGGGATTGCGGCACTGTTACCGATAAGGCCTTTTTTTTTTTTTTTAAATCAAATTGAGGGAAGAGCAACAGTTCCTTCTCATCCTTACTGATAGTTACATGAGCATTTGGATGCTCATGTAACTGTTGCTTTGTGGAAATGTTCTCAAACAGTGAACTAAATCTCTTACAGAGCTTCATGAATGCTTCTCATGGCTCAGATGAAACAAAGAATTTTAACAGCAGCACCACAGCCTGCAGTAAGGATTACCAGCATCTCTGGTACTTATTAAATTCTAATGCAGTCTAATTTTCTCTAATTCAGCAGCTATTTTCAATTTGGAGTTGAATACACTTTTTTTTGGTGGATTTTGCTACATCAGTGCTGATTTCCTGGTCCTCTAAAACAGAGCTCTGCAGTCATATCAATAGCCACAACTATTGTACTATATGATCACTTTTGGCATGTAGATATAAGTGTCTTTAAGTAAATGTACATGTTTAAATATATTACTTCTTCAGCTGCTGCTGGGCTTCCTAACTTTCAAATGAGCCCCTTCACGTTCAAACCCCAGAAAAGCACACGTCTGCCGACATTATGAGAAGATCGCTGTCTCAAGTTCAGCCGGACTTTCATCTGGGGATTAGTTGGATTTCACCACATCCCAGCATCTCAGGAGTGTTCGTTAATAGAGGTTAATAAGCAAAATATTACGTTTCACTGCCAGCAGAGTGTTGCCATGACAACAAGCCACCGATGTCACAGTGAATGGGTGACTCTCATCAAGCAGCACCGCCTTCGCTATCCCACAATCCTCCTCCTTTCTCCCGAGGCGGCCGCGAGCCCCCTTTCCCCAAGTATACACCTCTCCTTCTGAAAAAAAGAAAAAAAGGAAAAAAAAAAAAAAAAAAAAAAAAAAAAGGAGCTGGTCACCAAATTCAGAGCGAGACCCCCTGGAGGCATTAAATCCACAGAAATCTTTAACCGACAGCTCTGTCTCTCCCGCAGTGGAATAATGGCTGCATCTGTAGGAAGTCTGAGCAAAACAAAGCTTGTCTTTTACAAGGAAATCCTCCAGGGGCTGTTCTCTCCAGGAGGCCAATCGCTGCTACAATACAACATTTTGCCATTTTACACTCAGTTGGAAGAAAAAAAACCCCACTTGCATAGATAGACAGGACAAAGACACACACATCTGTTATCTATCTGTAAACCCACATGTATTAAAACAACATGCCAATGCTTTAATATATTTACTCAATTAGCTTAAGTCAAAGCATACAGTGTGTTCCAGCGGTTACAAAATTTAGGTTCCCATGAAATGAAAACCTGAAATTTGCTTCATGTAAGTCCATGTAAGTAAATCAGCTTAGTTTTGGAGTTAAGTGACATCACAGTTGAACAGCCAAGCAACCACTTACAGAGGCAGTTTTGGTTAAATACAATCTCAAGATTTCTTTTAACTCTGTGCTCTATCTACTATTATATTTGAATGTGAATCACTGATGGCATCTAAAATGACTCCTAAAGTCGGATAGATAGATAGATAGATAGATAGATAGATAGATAGATAGATAGATAGATAGATAGATAGATAGATAGATAGATAGATAGATAGATAGATAGATAGATAGATAGATAGATAGATAGATAGATAGATGGATAGATAGATGGATGGATGGAGTTAGCGAGGCAGATATGGGCACCATATTGCTTCTCTAAATAGGACAACTAACTTAGTGGGTGTAAAACAACTGAATAATATAGAGTATTTCAGTACTTGAGTGGATTATGTTGCTCCAGTTGCCAACCTGAAGTAGCTTGGCAGCATCACAAAAAATAATTTTTCACATTGTTTAAATGCTGAAATGCTCTTACTCTCACAATCAGACATTACATTGAGTTCTACTGCTGAATTTCTTCTGTTTCATTTGACCAAACATTTAAGTGATCTGCAGTCACATTCATAGTTTTTCTCAGACCATTTATTTTTCTTCAGTTCTTTTCGCACTTTTACTACTTTCAGCCATATCACAGGTTGTTTTGCTTGCTTGATGCAGATGAATCATTTGACCCTTCTGAAAAACAGTATAACATCTTTCCCACAACTACAGGATGTGTTTTTCCATCATGGTTGTTTATGAACTGCATCAGTTAGAGGTAAATATTCTCTTCCCAGTGGAAACAAATGAATTACTGCAGTATTTTACCAATGGGAGGCTTACTCATTTACTTTGTTAAACCTGGGTGGTAACCTTTTTTCCCCCTTCTTTTTTTTTTACCAGCCTGTGTATGTCTTTACAGCTGTTCAGTGGCCTTCTGTTATGACTTTTCCCCACAGGGGTTAAAATGTTTTTGAGCCCATCAATATTTTACACAAAAATACAAGAGAAAATAAAGCCCAGATTGACTAATCCTGGAATTTTCCTTTAGCTTCAGTATTCCAGATTCCTTTTCCGTTCCAAAGTAGCTAAACTACAGATTTCTCTGAAATATTTTCTCTACTCAGAGCTCAGTTGAACCCCAGCTGTCTTCAACATTTTTTTTTCAGAGGGATGTCTCTGATATCATGTGATGCAGAGCCAATTTAGATCTTTTTCTTCCATGTGTGCTTATTATTTGTTATTCAAGTGGAATTAAAGAACAGGGCTTTTGTATAAAATGGTTTTCATTAGCTGACTGTCCAGTTTTAGTTTTCATCAGTGCACCAGTAAGGATGATTATAAAAGAAGTCATCCCCTTCAACAGCAGATTTCTGACAACCAAATCACTTTTAAACCCTGGAAACCTGTGTTACAACCACACAGGTGCCTCTTCATCAGACATTGTCTAATGATACCTTCAATTCATCTCTAATTTGGCGCAGTGAGAACAACTATGCCATACTTGTGCCTCCTATGCTTCGCAAATTTCACTATGAATGGGGTTTCACAAGCTAGATGGCAAGAATGTCGCTTTGAAGGAGAAACTGGATGTTGTTTAAAAAGACATGTTGTATACATTCACATTCACAACAACTCTGAATCTTTAGCACATAATTCACAGCTTTGTGGACTGTTGTTGTTGGCAGTGCTGGCTCTCTCAAATTATGTTGTGTATCTCTCTTTTTTTTTTTTTTATGGCCACACCGAGCAGTTATTTGATTGCAGCTATATGCATGTGTTTGTACATAAACGTTTGTCTATTTAACATCAGTTTAAGAAATCCAGTGAGCTTTTATTAACCCCACTGCATACTGGCCAAAGGTTCAGGCAAAGGCAAAAAAGATCAAGAATTTCCTGACCAGATCCAACGGCCAGGGTGAAGGCGTCGCCACAGGCAGCCATTGTAATGCCCTGCAGACTGGTCACCAGGTAGGGTACGCGACTGCCACGCCGTGAGCTGCAGCCCATCTGCCCATGCTGGTTACTGCCAAAAGTAAAACACTGACCCCCTTCTGGACATCACAAGCACAGGAGATGCAAACAAAGACAGTATATCAGTTCATGCTAGTGGTGAAATAACATCTCATATCCTAAATCTTAACATTAAGATTTTGTCACAAGTAATATGGTCATGTTTGAACATCCTCAATCATACACAAATTTTTTAAATAAAAGAGAGTTCTTCTCCTTTTACTTTTGATTTTTTCTTTCTTGTACCTGTATGCAGACAGTTAAAAAGAGAGCAATAACTACACATTGGTATGCTACAAATATGTGATTTAACTCAATAATATTTCAAACTTCTTAACCTGTAACAGCAACAGAATGAGCCGTTCCAATGTCAACGTAAACAATCCTCTCAGTGTCAAGTGGGGCTGATTGGACTGGAGTGTAAGAATGAGCTTCTTCCACTTGATTTACAGGATTTGGTTCCTCTCCTGCTGTGATCCTATCCAGACCAAGCTTATTGAACCTGACCAAAACAAAACAACAAAATCCGAATGCTCTTACATGGCATCACAGGATTCAACCAAAGCTTGAAAATACATACAGTTGATTCAAGTTTGTCCCAAGACTTCATTTTTGTTTCTGTCTGTAGGAAGCCTGTGTTTCACAGACATGAACAGAGCTGCTGTGCCAACTGTTTCCTACTAAACAAACAGATCTGTATCTTCTCCGCCAGAGAGATTAAAAGTGAGTGCAAGCACAGCGTCACTTTGGAGAATGCTGTCTCACAGGTTGTGCACCATGAAACTATTTAGAAACCTTTAAACTATCACCATCTTAAGCACATAGTTGAAACATAATCTAACAGGAGGCTCAGTTTCATTGTACTTTAAAGAACACACACAATAGCAGTACTTTCTCATTAAATGATTAAAAAAAACTTTCAAAAATCCCTTTTAAGGTTAGAGACACAGAACTACCTGTTGTTTCCACAAGCCACAATCGTGCACTGGGTGCTGATAATCATGGAACAGTCAACACCACACGCCACCTTTTGGGCCTCAAATTCCACAGGTAAACACACCTGCTCTGGAGAATTGTGGGTATCTTGGGTGCCTAGCCCAAGGCGACCTTCCAGACAAAGAGACAACAATCAAGTTGTGTTTAAGGGCTTCTGTCATAAATAAATTATATTTTAACACACACACACACACAACTAACTAAAAAAACAAACCAAATGTTTCAAATGCTATACCATTGTCTCCTCTTCCCCATGCAAATACTTCTCTTTCATTGGTCACAGCAAGAACGTGAGAAGCTCCACAGGACACCTGAACCAGCTCATACCCAAGGAGGGCCTCGACAATCTTGGGCTGCAAACAAAAACAGAGAGAGCAGAAAAAAAGGCTTTAGTATCCTAACACATTTTCATCCGAAGGCTCTATGAGTGTTGTTTCCTGTTAGCTCAGTGTTTAGAGATATTAATCAGATGAATCAAATATATATGGAGATGAGCAGTACTCCCTGTTCGAACTGCTATGTTGCACTGCATTCACTTTAGTTACATGTGTCTCTTTACTGACAGCAGAAATTTGCATTTAGTATTTCATATTTTCTTGTGAACAGGTACCTGAGTTACATCATTAAAGTTACCGTGTCCCAGACAAGCCATTGCTACCACTTCCAAATGTCATGATAATGCCCCTATCTGCAAATTGAAAAGAAAAAAATAGGATTAACAGGGACTTTTAGTTGATGAGTGTAGGTGCATTGTTGTGTAGACCAACAGAACACTTCTAATCTCTCTCAAAAACACTAATCTGTGTCACTGCAGTGAAAAGAGAAGAAAAGTAACTGAGCTGAGACCAAGTGTCCTTAATCCCCTTTTATCTGTTTTGCAGTGCTGGACGGGCTGGTGACAGTTCCCTAAAGTTTGATCTTAAACTGTGAAGAAGTTACAAACTTCCAGGCAAACACAGAGAGGGGATATTTAAAAGTGGATTCACACAATCCAGAAAAAGAGCCTACTTTAACCATGCTTTTATCGTGCAAACCTAAATGTTGCTACAGTGTTTCAGAGCAGTCTTTTATGTGTGAGCATTAAAAGCAAATACACATTGACTTCCTGTAGTAGTGAATCTTTGTGATCTATACAAAGAAGGAAAGCCCACCAACCTGTCATGCAGGTAGTAAACAGATCCCCACAGGACACAGACTTGATGGTGACACCAGACTGACCCTCGAGGAAGCGAGAAATGAACAATGGCTGCATCTGTTCCACCACACCAGGAATACTGGCCTCACCAGACACCACTGATGGAGCCTTCGATAACAAATTATAAATATCGTGTTCAAAGAAGCATCCAGCCTCTGATATACAATTAAAACACCATCAACTTGTGAAGATCAATTCTGTCCAGGTGTTATTTTATGCAATAAGACTTATGCATAGTTGAGACTGCAAGATCAAACCAAAACCAGTTACATTTACCAATCATTTAATATGCTACAAAATCTACATCTCTGTGGGTGTTGTTTATCAAGTATTAAACTCTCACTGCTGTTTAGGATAGTTAACAATGGAGGTGGTGCATCCAGTCAGTCTCTATAGCCACTTCATTGGTTGTGAGGTTGCTGGAGTCCATCCCACCATAGACTCATCCTGTTAACCTAACATCTAACAACACTGGACTATTATCAAAACATGAGCAAGCAAAGAAAGCCCACACAGCACACAGACTACCTACCAACTCTATGCAGAGAGGCAAGAGCTGAAGTTGCAGAGCTACCTTGCTTCTAAGCAGGGATTTTTCATGTATATATAAACTAAGCACAAGAAGTAAGGAAATTTGTATTTGGTAGATTCTTTTTTTTGTTGTAACAATGCTTCTTGGCAATAAATCTTAGACTACTGGAAAGCCAGATTATTTCCCTTTTAAATGGTACCACATTTGTAAGGTGCAAGCATTTGGGGGATGAGCATGTGGGTTGTACTCATGGAAGATTTGCCGTGCAGTATTTTTCACTGTTGATCCTTGTTTAGTGTTGTTTGGTGGATTGGATGACTGAGGTCTGAAGAAATGAATACTGAGGAAAGAATACTGTACTGACAATTTAAATGTATTCCTTTAGCAAACAAGAGTCTCGCTAGCATGTGGAAGAACCATACAGCCTGACACCTCTTCCTCCCGCTGGTCACCAGCCTGGTCACCAGCCTGGTCACCCACTGCTGTGCAGTGGGAGGGCATTCCATTCTTCAAACAGCATTGGTGCAGCCAGCGTGGTTGTGATAGTCACTCTGGCATGAACAGCATGCCCAGACTGATCCCACAAGTGTTCAGTGGGGTTGAGGTCAGAATTGCTTGCAGGCCATTCCATCCTCTCCACTCTGAAATTCTGAAAGTAGTCTCTGATAAACCCTTATCTGTGGGGGTGAGGGTTGTCATCTTGGATGAAAGAGTTTGGTCCCAGTCTGTGGAGATACGGGATTGCAGAATTTCATCTTGAAATCTCCATTGGTGCAGCAATCACCAAAGCATTTTCCATGTCTTCTGCAAACTTTGACCCCCTGATCCAACGGCTGTAGGCAAAATCTGGACTCATCACTGAAGAGAATGTTCCTTTACACGTTTAGGTTTCAGTGCACATACTGTAATGCCAACACCAGTGCAAACAGGCCTAATGGTGAAGGGCAGTCATGGCAGGCCTTCTGGCAGCCCTAAGAGACCAGAGATTGGCTGCGTAAAGTCTGTTCCGCATTGTCTGGACAGAAAGACAATGAGCATATCATATCATCCGCGAACCTTGACTCCAAATTTGTAGAAAACTGCCTACGGTTCCTAAGTGCTGAGAGGATGAAGAAACAGTCTTCTTGGGAAGCCCACTTTGTGGCCTTTGTCTGGCATCCCCTGTTATATGGAACTTGGACCTTCAGTTTGCAGATGGTACTAGGGCTCACTTCAAATAATGTTGCAACTTGGATTTTGTGGAACATGCGTTTGAAGTTGGCAATCGGCCCTGACTGTCAGCACCTGGGGGTACCAGAGGCTGAAAACAAGAGTCATTAGCAGCAGCTAAAAAAAAACACTGTTTGGCATTGGCAAAGAAGATACTCAGCTCTGCTGCTCATCCCACAAATGCATGTTCATTACAAATGTAGCATCATTTAAAATCTATCCATCCATCTATTATCTATGTGCAGGGTCATCTGCTGGAGCCTATCCCAGCTCTCTTCGGGCGAAAGGCTGGGGTGTGATGGACAGGTCGCCAGTCCATCGCGGGGCCACATGTAGACAAACAATCACGCACTCTCACCATTGTGCACCAATGTGCAACCACCAATTAACCTGACATGCATGTCTTTGGACTGTGGGAGGAAACCTGGAGGAAACCCACGCAAGCACAGGGAGAACATGTAAACTCCACACAGAAAGGCTCCTGCCGAGGTTCAAACCAGGAACCTTCTAGCTGTGAGGCAACAGTGCTGACCAGCAAGCTGCCGCACCATTTAAAATGAAACAGGCTTTCCAACTGCATATTGGCAAGAAGCATTGTTACAACAAAGAAATAATCTACCAAACACAAATTTCCTTACTTCTTGTGCTTAGTTTATTCTTTTATCACAGAAGAAACCAATGAAATATTAAAAATGTAAGTGTTCAAACAGACCTCCCATGTAATCAGACGGCCAGACTTGGTGACTCCCATCTTTTGAGTGCGACCAAGAGACACCTGAAGCACTTCGGTGTTGAGCATCGGCAGGCGGAGTGGTGTTGTGATGCCACTTCCCCATGTATACACTGAGGACAGCGGAAGGGAATGCAGCTTTCCCGATCCTAATCCAAATGATCCATCTGTGAAAACCAGTTGATGCTTCAGTCATCAACCAACAGCTTCACCTGAGGGGTATACTACAAGAAGCAAGTTCGACACAGCCAGGCTTTCTTTGGGTGAGCTGGCTTAAGAAACCTGAAACTCGCGATCAGAGATAACTGGTACCACGACGGTGGTTATCAACTATCTTTGTTAACCGCGGCTTTCTGCTTTCTGCTCTGTGCGCGTTCACATAAAAGGGGGCGTTTGACGCGTCATTTGACGCCTCTTCCAGATCAAATGGATAGATGGCGGTCCGTATATTTCAGTCAGGAGGAGCAGGTTTTAATAATGCAGGGCTATGAGGATTTCAAAGAAATCTTTAAGGCCAAAAGCAACACTGTAGGTGCGAATAAAGCCAGAGAGGATTGCTGGCAAAAAATTGCAGATCATGTATATTCATAAATTATATTTATTTCACCACTATATTTATTTCACCACCTTAATTAATCTCCCTCCCTCTTTTAGACCGCTTAAACTTTAAACTTAATGCAGCAGATTTAAACATTATGTAGGTCTGACTGTCCCATTATGGATGATAAATGAAAATCACTTTAGTTTTTTGCTAAATCTATGTGAAATTAATTTAAGATTTAATATTGTCTGTTATACACACTCACCGGCCACTTTGATAGGTACCCTATCACCCTGGGGAATCTTATGAATGAATTATATTACAACATTTCACATGAAATTCCACGTCACACTGATTATCAATATAATGGACTATTGATTTATGTTACCTGCGATTTTGTAAAACGCTTCTTTTATTTGAAGCGTGGGCAGATGGCCAGGGAATACTACAAACATATTCAGCAGTTTAGTAAGAGCAAGTACAGTATTACAGTATTCTGGCTCAGATTTTCTGCATCACCAACTGAATGCATGTAGGTTCCCGTGGCAAAGAAACGCACACCGTTTGCGCTACTGTGAGCGCACGGCTGCGTTTGGTGGCGCTGCCAATATATGGCTCTAACAGATTACAAATGTAACGTATTCCCTCATATGGAAATCTCTAGCGTTCATAGAGAATATGGTCATGGGAAGCCAGCGGATCAGTCCGGTCTCTGAATACTCTCCCTCCATTGCACAATCCTGGCGCTCAGGTCAACAGGATTGGGTGAAAGTGAAAGGTCGGTGCTTTTTATTGCCGATTTGAGCTAAACTCTGCACATAACCTGCTCCGGACCAGGTTAAACTTGCAGAGTAAGTTACCATGGTGATCTAGCCAGGTTGAAAGAGAGCCACCTTCATGGTACCGGAAATCCTGGTTTTAGACTCAACATACCTCGCTAACCCTCTAATCTCGCTTCGTAGTACACCCCTCTGGTGTCTAACAATAATATTATGCTGTATTATTTTTTTCTTACCTCTGGACCTGTTGGTAGGAACTCTCCCTCCCGGTCTACCTTGAGGACCAAGCTGCACAGTAGATAATGGCTTCTCAATCCTGGAGAGAAAAATGTGATGGTTATTCTTGTAAAGAATAAAGGCTAACTGGACAAACACTGCAAAAAAAAAAGGCTTGCACAGGTTTAAGTTCTTTTTTTCAAAAGATTAAATTATTATTATTTGTAAATTGAGGGCCCACCTGCGCATTTTCACATTGCCTATATCTGTGTAGAGATTAAGCAGGGGCCTGATGCATATGGGCAGAGCCATTATTTCATTGAGTTGAGGCCGTTTGGATGGATCCAGATTGAGCATGTTGAGGATCAGTTGTCGGAGTTCTGGGCTGTACCGGTCTGAGATCGGTGCAAAGGTACCACTCATGATCTTCAGTACAAGGGCCGGAAGATTCTGAAAGAGAAACAAGTGTCAATTATGAAAAACATTGTAGATCCATGTCAATAAATCCACAATGCTCTGCTTTAAAATTTCGATGAGACAACATACAGTCTTTTAATAAAATTTCCTGAGACATGGTATAAAATATCCCAACGGCGAACACAGCATAACATTGATGTTCCTTAGGTTGGTTTCATATTCTTTCTACATTGAGAGTTGTTGTAAAAGATAAAACACATGCAGTATTGCCATAACATTCAAAATAAAAAAGGATTACTAAAGGTAGTAAAGTGTTTTAGTACAGCAGCCTCGAAGGCTCTCTTGAGGCTCGCCAGCTCATACAACACACAGCCCAGTGCCCAGATGTCACTCTTCTGGTTATACGGTTTTCCCTCACACAGCTCTGGGGAGATATAGCAAGGAGTCCCAACCACCTGTACAGTGAAAGCAGAGGCTATGATTTCAGCACATTGCATTATGTTATTAAGTTATTTCTAGTTCCGATACTCAGACAAACCAACTCACAGTGTAAGCTTTGCTCTTGCTGACGAGGATTTTGGAGATGCCGAAGTCACCGATTTTCACGATCATCTGGTGCTTGTCGAGAAGGATATTCTGAGTCTTTAGATCACGGTGCAGAATTAGTTTGTTGTGAACATGATACAGAGCAAGCAAAATCTGCACAAAAAAGTGAAGGATGGTGTCCTCATCCAGGAGGGAGTTACAGCGCTTCTGTATGTAGTCAGCCAGGGTTCCACCTGCAAGAAGAAAATGGAGAGAAAAAAATAAACGCTAAACCCCTAATTAAAACCATAACAATTCAAAGGTAACTGGGTTGGCTGACATGAAGCCATGCTTGAGTGAAAAGTCAGTTTAGACAAAATAAGAATACATATAAAATACTAGCCTTAATTTATAGACAAGAATCAAGCATAGAGATGATAAAATGTACTAATAATAAAACTGTCCAGAGCTGAATTTTAGGGTGTTGGAAGTAAGTCACACTGAAGACTGTTGGACTCACAGATGGTCCTCTACATAATTCAACTGATTACATGTTCCTTCAAAACACCATCTGCACAAGGATATTAAGATATTCTCAAGTGGTCTTCCCAGGAATAATGTGGGAAAGAGAAAAGGTATACAGTCCTACAAGACAAAAGCGTGGGAAAAATAAACCACTGTACGACGAACAAAAGAGGGTTGTGTAATGAGATACAACAGTGAGATTACCTGGTGCGTACTCCATTGCTATCATGAGGGCCTTGTCCTCCAGGAAGTTCTCGTAGTACTCTATGATATTTGGATGGTTGAGCAGTTTCAGCACCTGACACTCGTTCTGGGCTGCCAGGCGTTCGTCTCGTGACATCTGCTCCACTGGGATTTCCTTTAGGATGACTAAAGCCCCATCGCTGCGCCTGCGGCACAGGTGAACGATCCTGACAAGCAAAGAAAAGGAAGAAAAATGAGACACATTTTCTTTAACACAAGACAATGATCTGTGGCAGCTTAGGTTTGGTACTGTCAAGTTTAAAGAGCTTTGGGATTGACCCTTGAACTGACAGAGATGTATTACATATAGTCTAAGGAAGACAAAGAAAAAAAAAATCACAGTCCAACAGCTGAGTCAAATATGTTTATTCTCTTTATGGTTTTGAGGTACAAGTTACCAAAGTATAAAAAGAAAATATACATTTAGATAAATTATATAATTAAAGGGAAATATAAAGAAGGCACATGCAGATACAGTATGTGCTTTCACTTGTGAGAAATTAAATGTATTTTTTTCATCAGCTAGCTAAGAAAATATACAACAGAAATGCACAGAAATGCAGAGTTACAGTATTTATTGGTGCTGTTCTGCAGTTTGTCTGTCAACACATTCAAGAACTTGATTCGACAGCATATTTATCACAAAGTCTTAAACAAACCTTTAGTTGTAATTAATGACAAGTAATTTCCAGCAAACACTGGTAAATAATCATCGGATATACTGCAGAATTAACAATGTTATGGACTGTGGAGGTACTGTGGATTGCACTAAAGTGAAGATGTGATGCAATCTGTTAAGTTCCTGAACTAGAGTTTTTTATTTTTCTTTTCAGATGGACTCAATTACATGGTATTGAACTGGAACACAAATAGACTGAACTGGACCTTGAGATGACTGTGTTGGCACAAATAAATAATGTGAATTACTGATGTGGTAAAGTTGCAACTGTACAGATGTGATAAGTGTGGGCTGTTAAATAATTCTGTAAATAATATTTTGTTACAAAGTACTGAGGCTTCCCAATTTTTACAAAATAAATAGTTATAATAATATAATATAATATAATATAATATAATATAATATAATATAATATAATATAATATAATATAATATAATATAATAGTTGAATAGACAGGAGGACATCCTGGAACTGTGCATGTAACACAGTAAAGTGTAGAAGTGAAAGCAGGTGGAACGTTTTAGCCAACTGCTCCATCTAAAGTTTTCAAGCACTTTGTGTTGCATGTTTAATTCTAATTCTCTGCATTATGGAAGTAAATTAAGTATGTATTTAGTTCTCAACAATATTAAGCTTTTCCATACAGAATTTGCCACAAAAATAATTTGTGTTCAAATCAGGTACAGTATTTGTCTACACAACCAAGGCACTAAAGACTCATTTCATTCTGCTAACTAATAATACAATTTTAACTAAACGTGTTTAATAAAGTTTCAGTTACTTTAGAAATTATGATTAAGTTTTAATTAGACTAATAGTTTATAGTTATCCAACTCGAAGGAGCTCATTAGTTGATTAATCAACTGAAGAAAACCACTGAAAACATTTGGAAAGAGCATATTTCACCTTTTTTCAGAGAATTTACAAGATCAAACAATTTACGAATGAAAAATTATAATTATAAAATTAATTGACAATGAAGATAATTGTAGCTCCAGTTGGACACAAAAATTCAAAATTAGCTCCACCACAACAAAAACTTGTTATAATCCTTGTTTTTAAATGAAAGGCTGTTTGCTGAAAATTCATTTGATCACATGATCTATGGAACTATGATTATTTATGCACTGCAAACTTTTATTTTTAATAAATGTTTGCAGAAAGTAAAAGGTGATGATGAAACTGTGCTTTTTAAAAGTAGTGTTTCAAATCTAGGAGCTTTACTCATAAGAAAACACCATTACAGTCGTGAATCATTGTGTGTATGTTTGTTAGCTTAAACCATCTCTTTTTATTGCTTAGTACTATTTCACCACATTGTATCAGCAGGAACCCTTAAATACTCCATTTTTGTTTCTAATCACAACCACGTCAAGTCTGGCCTGCACTACTTTTTAATGACGAAAACTGCTTTTAATAACAATTTTTTTTTTTACAGTAACGTTTAGATTTTAGAAATCCTTCGTGAATTAGTGTATAAGAAACATCCCCTCCGCCTTCGCAGTCTTTTAAAATAACTTTTCATGATCTTCGTCCGTGCTCTGTCACCTTTCCAGATGTGTCAACGACGCTGTTTACGTTCCGTTACTTTTGAGGAGAAAAAGCCTGAGCTTTTCCACATCCTGGGTTTATTACTTAGCTCCCTACAGGTACGGCATACTCAGACAGACACATGGTGAATAAAACAAAACGACTGGAAAAAACCTTAAAAACGGAATTTACCCGAAAGCTCCTCTCCCAACAACTTTGATTTTTTCATACTTCTCCATAGCTGCTGCGCCCAAACGTTTCCGCCGTCTCCAGGCAACCCATCCCCAGCACTACGGCAGGCAAGGAGGGAAAAAAAGATAAAGACCAAGAAAAAAAAGAAAGAAAGAAATAATCTCCTGAGATTAGACACTGCTTCAACACATATTTTTAGTCACATGGGGAAAAACTAAAGGCTCCATCCATTCTTTAATTCTCTGTTTTGTAATCGTCTCAGGCAAGAGAACACAGCATCTATTAGAATAGCATTAACATAACATATGCATTATAGGCTACTGATATGCATACCTAAGTTTAAATGAATGTACTTAGTATTGATTTGAGATACTATATAAAAGCAAATCCACTCAGTTTTTGTAATTATATCCAACTTAACTCATTTTTCTCAACTTTCAAAATTTAAGGCTATGGACCAAGTAAGAGGTCCATAGCCTTAAATAATATAGAAGACAACATCTCAGAGGTAAAAACCTCTGTGACGTTGTCTTCTGTGAACTGGCCAGCTGTTACCGAGTGGTGAACTCGGGGAACTGATCTGAAAAGTGAACTGGAGTGGTAAGGTGATGGGAACACATGAGTACTTGCAGGTTCTGCAGTCTTACAGCCAGACGCCTGGCAATTATGAAGGACCTTCCTCTCATCTGAGATAACCAGGAAGGGGGGCCACATGAGCTATGTTCTCCTTTATGGCACGAGGGGGATAATAAATGCTTTGTGCTGTGACAAAGCATGCTCTGTGTTATACCAAAGTGCATACCTCCACTATCATTATCAATTGGAAATAATGATATATCACCACCAACAATCATCTGGATGTAATTGAACCTTTCCCCAACAATTTTAAGATTTCAAGTAGTTACTTGGGAGGGGGTTAGGTAAGTCAGTGGTTTGTTAGTTTGCTCTTTCTCAGAGATATAATATTTCAACAAAGGAGCAACTCAAGAGGCCTTGAGGTAAATGTGATGGTCCTCAGACCAGCTCAGTGACATACTTGGCTCTCCGTCACCAGCAGATTTATCTGACACTCAGTGGCCAAGAATGTCGCCTGTGAGACAGTGAAACTGGTGCTGATCTTCAGGTATGAACCCACACCTGAGGATCTGCTTTTAATCCCTTGAGATTTCTTAAGACTCACAACAGGAAACCGTGGGCGAGAAAGGTTCTTTTATCCCTGAGTGATTTTTTTTTCTTTGATAGCACTTTTCACGTGTGATATCAAAACATTTTATAGTAGAAAAGGCACAGATTTACACATTAACACAAGCAAAGGATGAAATGTTCATGGACATTTTTCTGCAATGATGCAATGACAAGAAATGATCTGTTGTAAAACATCCTGTATTGACATGTATTTGTGGAGGAACTGCCACATGGTGTTCTTCTTGTCTATATCAAATTATACAGTCAATATGCTGTTGTGACTATGTTTCAAGCTTCAGTCAGACCAACTGCTGAGGAGCTTTGTGCCCTTAAGAAACAAGGCATCAGAAATAAGTGAACATGTCAAATTGTTTTTCTAAACAGAGAGCAACTGGAATCGCTTCACTCCAGGAAATAAAAATTAAAGAGTGTTGATTAAAAACAAGGCTGTGTGTTGGGAGAGAAACTGGAGGCAGAAAAACAAGGGAGACCAAGGATTTTCATCCACCTTAACTGGACCTTAAAGGAGGATTCCAAAGTTAAACAACTGTAGGTCTGTTATTAGATGACTAAGGGCCTGATTTACTAAAGGTTTGCGTGCGTAAAAACGTGTGCAAACTTGACATCACCCGCAAACCAATGCGCAAGCTGATTTACTAACAGCGTGCAAAGAGGACTGCGTCTCTCAAATGAGCAAAATAGCACACGCTGTTCATTTAGCACTTTTGCCCTGATGAATAAACAATATGGGGCGTACCCGCCAGAAAGCGCTAAATACTGGGAGGGGAAAATGCAAATAGGTTCATTTACCACGCGCAATGAGATTTACCAACCCTGAAAGTAATTGCGGGGATTGTGATTGCGTCTGTATTTAATACGTTCGAAAGGAAGGTGCTAATCTGCCCAGCATTACGCACCGATGGCTGCTGTTATTGTGGCAAGGAGGCGACATCGCCAAAATCAAAGAATACGCAGAGAGAGAGTCTTTCGGACTCGTGTAAATTTGTTTGGAATGAATGAAAACCAGATAGTTGAAACTTAAGGGCTGATTTGGAGCCGGTCACAAGCACATGCAAAAGGAGAAATATTTTATTTGAATGTTAAATCGAGTATTATTCAGCAAAAGGTTGCCACAGGAGGCACATTCATTTTTTTATTTGTGATAATAAAAATCACGTGTTTTCATGGAGAAAAAAGTGTTTCTTATTGTGCGCCTACCTTGTTCTGCAGTTGGCTCTAGCGTGTCATATCCAGTATCCCAGTTATCTGCTCCTCGCAGAAGGTGAGCTGCACCTGCTGCGCAATCCTGGTTAGAAGCATCTCCTCCGCAGCCCTCCACCTGTCTGTCTTGTTTGCCGAAGTTTTATTAAAGGCCACTTTTCTTTAGTTCTTCGCCTTATATCTTGCCACCTTCTTTTAACCTCATCTGCCGTTCTTTTTGTCTTACCAACTGCATTTATTCTATCGCAGATTTTCTCCCATATTGCGTTTCTTTTGGTGATGTTTAAATGTCTTTGCTGTAGTTCATGAATGTGTTTATTTGCCTCTTCCACTAATATCTCTAACTCCAACTCGTCAAATTTCATTTTGCGCTTGCGTCTATCCTGCTTTCCATCCAGACTCTCCATGGCGCAAACCGTAAGACAAAAACAACACCTCATTTAAATACTGCGGTTTGCACCTGTCATTTGCGCGAGCATTCTTAGTTGATCACCCGCAAAACACACAACAACAGCACGCGCAAACTTTTTCAGTGCACACGCAATTTAGTACTCTTTATTTAGGATCTTAGTAAATCAGGCCCTAAGAGTGTAAACGCTGGTTAGAGACCAAAGCGATGTGACTCAAAGCAGTTTTGAGTTGGAGTGGAATATATGTTTGCAGCAAAATGACAATTAATGTTAGCACTGAGGCAGTACCTCGGGAAGTAGGGGTGCTGGGGGTGCTGCAGCCCCCCCTGTTGGTAGGGATGGAGGACCTCAAAAAAGCAAAGATGAAAAAACAAACAAACATTACAAAAAAACGAGGGTGAAAAAATGTGGGAGGAAAATTTTAAATGTTTAAAATTTACTATAAATTCTAGTGGTCTGGTTAAGTGTTTTTTACAGTGTTATTCAGTGGCGGATCCTGCATTTGGTACCTAGGCCAGTGCGAATTTAACTACTTCATCCACCATGATGTTATAATTATACAAGCCACCAATACAAAAAACGCAATTATAACAAAAAGAGGAAGCTGCGTAATTTAGAGATTATGCATCACCAAATTCCTTTCGTTGAGTTTCTTGTACTGTGTGCAGTATCCCCCTGGCCCTCTCCTTGTGCTCGGAGCACCTGAGATGCGCTCAGTGGTAGAAGGAAGATTTCATCTATACCTGTTCCTCTCTGCTCAATGGTGTAACAAAACTCTTTCACTCCTGACAGGCAGAATTTCACATCCAATGATTCCATCTGCAGTATTTTTAAAAGCACATCAGCTGCGCTGCATTATTGACATCTGTCGTCTCGTCCACTTTAACACCGACAAATAGTGTTACATACTATACAGTTGACACGGTACACACACACACACACAGCGGCTATGAACAGAGGTACCTACAGAAAAACTGAAATAATTTTAAATTTGCAAGTGTGCGCAAAATGTGTATTAAAAAAAACCTGTACAGGAATCTTTGTCTGCTCGGTGATGTTACACAAACTACTGTGAATGGGACACAAAAGGAGGAGAATTCATGTCCTCTGCTCCCATAGAACTGGATCAGTACTTACTGTATGTATTTATGGCAAAACAGGCAAGTGTTAGAAGTAGAATCCATGAATTTTTCCCCCTTTTGTGTCCATTGGCAGGACTTTACAGGACATTAGTAGGCGACTTGTACGGATTTATGGAAAGACACCAGAAACCAGGGGAGATGCCTGTAGAAGCAGTCCTGATTATGCACTTTTTATACACATACATATTTAAAATTGCCTTAGTTTCTCAGTGGGGACCCTGTTTACAGTATTACTAAAACAGAATGACATTTTCAAGTCTTGTCAGAGAATTATATATATATATATTAGATCTATTGCCCTGTGTGCTTAGATTAGTTGTCCTTTTGCTACAAACACATTTTCTGTTGTAAGTCAAAATTGTTTCGATTCATGTTGTTTTTGACCCAAACAAGGGGTTAATACCCCTCAATAGATTTAGGGTTTGTTTTTGTTTTTTTAACTCTTGAATGTTCCTTTACCCCGCCAAACATTTATAAAAACACTTGAGAACTTGTGGAGTTCGTGCAAGTCAAGCTCTTTATCATTAAGGCAAAATGTAGTCTTATTGCAGTTGAAATTTAGACCCATTTTAATCTGTTATGATGATCTTATAATGCAGACTTTTAGACCTATAATTTATATAATCTCTTGTACTACTGCATGATGATAAGGTACTCTGCACAAACCCAGCATGGACATTAACAAATCAGTGATGAATTCAAAAATATAAAACACTGTAAATTCACACTCGTCTTGGTCAATGAAAGTGAAACCAAATATTATCCCCCTCATGACCTTTTTTCTGTCTGGCTATTTGTGATGTACTCACTGGAGATCAATTAGTCTCTTGTTTTTCTCCCTATTAGCTCTCAGGAGAAAGAAAACCCACCCTGACATTAATATGATTCAACCCCAAGCCAGACACAAAGATTCCCATGTCAAACAGATCACGTAATGCTGACACACCTTCTCCAATCCCCAACAGCAGCAGCAGCTTAAATTACATGTAATACCTGAAGGATATTTTGTCACAGAGAGACCTGGGATCTGTAGATATAAATGGAAGAACTATGTGTTTCATCTTTAAAACTGGAAGTCTTATACATTTATAAGATATAAAAAGCATTTGATTGACCCATGAGACTCATGCAAAATAGTACTTTCAGCTAATTAGAAAGAAGTATTCTTTGAAATAAATTACAGAAAACCACTACAGTTTCCTCTTTTTTGATAGGTCTCATCACACCTTCCGAGGTGGTTGTAGCTCTTGTCATATTGCGATGAAGGAGAACCCCTGGTGGTCTTATGAGGAACTGAAACCTTTTAGCAGGAAAAACTGATTCTGGTTGAGGCTCACATGAGGTTCTGCTGCCACCTCGTGGTGTGTTTTCATACTTGAAAGCTGTTGCGTTTATGGAGACACCTTTAGGTTGAGGAAAGTGGATGCTCATGGTCTATGCTATTTCATGTTTTATTTTCTTATGTGATCAGTGAGAACAGTTCCTGTGGGCATCCCTGCTGGTTTACACAAGAACAACTCTGATATGCCCAGAAGTTTATGCAATTCATTAAGAGCTTTTCGCAAACACTCTTCACTTCCAGATGAGTTTGTGGTATAAATAATTTATGGAAATACAAAAAACAGTAAAAAGTCATTTTCATTTCATTTCTCTTCTTGTTTAGTCAGTATGCTGTTGCTCTTATCGCCCATAAAATGTAGAAAACGGACTTTTACGCACAGGACGTCACATGATTGACGTTACATGCTTTGGTGTACTTTTTTTTTTTCTTTTCTTTTAATGTGCTTATCCCAAAATCACATTTCAGCAGCATTACTCTGGGATTTTGTTCCTTGCATAACAGAATCTCAGTCCCTGCCCCTCCTTGTCTCTGTGGTGAGGCAGCAGCAACAGCACCACCCACCCCGCTGCGCCCCACCACTCCCCCCGTCATTCCGCACACAGTCCAGCGGGCTGAGAGCGACGGCGCATACGGTTACGAGGCTCCGCGTGAAGACGAGCACAGGCGCAGCGGAATGAGCCGCCCCGGGAATTCCCTTCAACACCTCCCCTTCGCGTTCGGGACGCTGAAAATGTGAGAAGAAAACCGCGGCAGCGTCAGTCAGACATCAAATCTACGCTGATTTGAAGGATTAAAAAAAAAGAAAGAAAGTAAGAAAAGTGGAGGATCATCTCCTGCAGCTGCAGCAGCGTCTCCAGTCCCCAAGGACCCCTGCGCTGGACAGCAGCCCCATCACGTCGCGCGCATACCCGTCCGTCACCAGGTCGAGGAGAGACTGACAGGGGTGTGAAAAAGTCGCCAGGAGGGAAAGGACGAAGAGAGGCTCCCGGAGACAGCAAGGGCGGGGAGGAAAGGATGGAGGCTCTGCTCCCTCTGCTGAAGAGTCACCCAGGCCCCTCGGTCCTGGTGTGCTCTCTGCTTTTCAGGGTGGCGCACCAGTTGCTCCAAAGGCTACCCGTGCCCGCGGTGGTGAAGCAGGATGCCTTCCGCTCCTGGAAGTGGAAGAACCTCTCCGTCTCTATGGTGCACTCCCTGCTGACTGGGGTCTGGGCCCTGACCTGGTAAGTCCTCCATCCAGGGTTTACATCTGCCTGCCCATCTATCTGACCCTCCGTCCACACTGGGACAGCATTGTTCACCGTCCACATGATGCGTAATGTGTAGGAGTGTGTGTGTGTGTGCGTGTGTGCAGCAGTGACAGCCTGTGGCAGTCAGGAGAAGAAGGGCATGTTCAGACTGGGTGAGGGACGGGGGACACAATGGCATTCTGAAGTGGGGAGGAAAATGCTTCTGCACAGTAAAGAGCACAAAGCTTTTATTGCTTGTTGTGCTGTTTAATTGATATTCAGGCTCCGAGATTTGAGAGCAAACAGTTTCTCTCATTGTGTCTGTCTCTTAATCTCAACCAGGAGTCTGGTTGTCACAGACAGACTGCTGATACTCAACAGGAAAAACCTGATGGCTTCTTCTGCAAGTATTTCCAGAAAGAGTTTCGTTTTGGGGCGGGACGACTGTGCTCGTGACTCATCTTTTAACATTAAGAAGTGGGAGCAAGCACATACTTTTATGCTGTTTGCAAAGTCACCGTCCTGCTGTAAAAAAATGTTTGAGAGCATGAGTTATGAATAGAGCCCCTGTAGTTGTAATATCTTCCCTCTGTCTTGTGCTGTAGGTAGGTAGGTCTATAGGTTACTTATTTACAATAATTTGTTTGTACAAGGAGGAGAATCAGTAAAACATACGTGAAGTTGCGACATACAGCAGATTTTTATTTGAGTATGAAATTATTGCTGAAAACAATAATTTCTCTCCTGTTAAGGTTGTCTTAAAAAGCCAAAAACACTAAGAATGTCTCTGCTTAGTGACTTTTCTTTACACAAGTATTTCCACTCATGAAACCAAAATCAGAAAAAAAAAGTTTAGATGATATGAAAATGTTGTGTCTTTCAGTTGATACAAACCTATATTTTATGTTTAGTTTCTTCAACTTCATCTTATTTGTTGATATAGTTCCATGCCAGCATTTTCAGGTCTGCAACAGGTTCTAAAAAAAGTTGAGGAGAGGCATTTTAGGGCTGGTGGGTCTAATGAGGTGGAGGAAATCCTGTTATTTAGACATGTGACGTCTACGGGTGATTGTAATGATGATTTGGTATAAAAGCAGCATCTGTGAGGATAAAAGGTCTTGGAGGGGCAAAGATGGGCATAATATCTCTAGATATCATATCTGTGAGAAAATCAAACAGTGTGTGTGTGTGTGTCAAAAAATTCCTTCATCTTAGGCTTGTGAAGGTTTTATGGTTAATAATGGCAGCATAAATACAGAAAAGTGCAGTGAGATTTTAGAGCAATTCATGCTGCTTTCAAGACACATATTTTGGGGATTTCTTTTTTTTTTTTTTAATTATGCAAAAAAACAAAAAAACAAAAAAAAAAAAAAACCAACCGAAACCCCCAAATTCCACACACTTTAAAGAGGCATGGCTGAGGTAGAAGCCCATACTGGACTGGTTTGCCTGGAGTCTTGACCTGTCACCAATGAAGAAAGTAATTTCACCATTATGGAAAAAGAGAAAAGAGAGACTGGAAAGCTGCCAATTTCTATATGAGTTGATTTGACATTAAACCCAATGAAGGAGCCTTCAATATCAAAGACACAATCAAACTTTGACTGTAAAAAACACCACCAAAAATTATAAAGATTGTATTATTAACAGAGTCTGATTACCCAGGACTCATACCTTTATTGCCATGGGTGGCCTGGTTTATCTTGGGTAACTAACACCGTTTAAGAGGAATGTGCTCCATAGGACGGATGGCGGCTCTAAATGGCATCACCAAGTTAGATATTTTCTGTACAGTTATGTGAATAACTGTAGGGAACCACTTTCTCCCTCATATACATTAATCCCTGTTTTGTATCTTTGTCTGCATTGTGTTGCTTAGTTGGATGGAACTTATGTGTATGATATGAACAATTTTAAATCCTATTTGGGACCAACAGGTAATTTAGAGCTAATTTGAAGGCTAACGGTAATCTAATTGTAATAAATCCACTCATTACTTAATAAGCTGCCTCTCATCTAACTGTTCTTGGTAGTCCAGGGAAACAGAAGTCTTATTTTGTGCACAATGTGTCTCAAAACAATTTTAAACATCCTTATGAACCAGGTTATAATTTTGAAATATACACACGGCCCATCCCTTCAGTGTTATTGTGCAGTTATTGCAGGACGAGCCTCCACCTGTCAGACATGTGCAAATTATGAACATATCCGTTCACTGAAAGAACAGGCTCTTCACAAGTTTCAAAAATATAGCATATCTTCATTAATAATATAATAACATATAATTATAAAACCCACAGACAAGGATTCTATTAAATGATTCCACAGAAACGTATTTGAAAGTGCAATAATTTGTATTTGTTTTACTTGATTAAATAGGCTCAAATGAATGGGCTTAGATCATGCAGGGAATCACATTTCAGCACAACAGCCGCTCGCTAATTAGCTAAATGTCCAGTCACCGCAGAGCTGTTTGTGCAGCCACTTGGGGAGAAAAGTAGTTTTCGCTGTGCAGAAATGTGAGCAGGGGTTGTACATCAGGGTCTGACTGCAGATACATCTGTGTTGTTCATCCTGTTCCCTGGCAGTGCAGTCCAAGTTGCACTGCCAAGGAACATCAATCGTTGTTAAAACAAATAAATAAATAATCCATCCATCTTCGGCTGGGATAGGCTTCGGCCTAGAAAATGAGGTGCATGTATATTATAGCAGAATGTGTTTACAGAATGCACGAGAAATGCCTAGAAAATGAATAAATGAACGCACACCTAAGGATGTGTATTCAGGTTAAAATGGGGGGAAAATATCATGAAACACTTCGTCACTTGTTTTCCTCAATAGCAGAACATCATTTAAGGATTGTGAGCAAGAATGGAAGAATTATGGAGTGGTAACAGGTCTACGACCCCAACATTATTTTGTTGACTGATAAAACTGTCTGCAATACAAAAAAAGTCTAAATACTTAAAAGAATCACTGTGCAAGTTTAAGTATTCCATACCTCCCATTTTTTTTCTTTGATTTTTATGATAATAATGATTTTAAATCATGTTTTTACTCAATGTGTTTCCCTCTCTAGTGTTGTGGTTTGGCCAGAAACGTTGAGTAACATCCACTCGTACCACACGCCGCTGTCCTACCTGCTCGTCTGCGTCTCCACAGGTCAGTAAATTCGCTCTGAATAATGCTTTTTTTCAAATTCCATAAATGAGTCATTCAGAATTATCTGTTTCACAAGTGGGTTTAATATGTTATTCTTTTCATCATTTAACATTCTGGTTATTTATTTTTTATTTTTTTGATAAATCAATTAGTCGTTGTACAAGATGTAAGAAAACTGCGACAAATAGCCCAGAAGTCCAACATGGATTTGAGAAGCTGAAACTGAGGATGCTCAGCATTTCTTCTTCTTCAGCGAATGAGAGTTCAATCATTCATGTGATTAGAATATAACAACACTGGCAGGTTAATTCTCCATCTGTGGATAAATTGACTGTCTGCTGGACCCCCAGTTTAACGCATACAGTGTTGTACTGGACCACTTCTTTCTCCTCCTCCTGTTATCCCAAAGGTGTAAAACTGCCACTTCTTCAGTTACTTGATATCCAGCTTCCCCTCTCACCTGATTCTCAGAAAAGAAGAATGGGCGGCTCCTCTCAATCGCCATGGCCACCAAAAACAATCCTTTGAGGCTGCAGTTGTCAGGTTGAGCTCTGTTGTATGTTGTTTTTTTTGGTCTTAGTGTTACCATGAGCTGTTAGAAATCTGCCTTAACAACTGCAAACAGCTACGATCCTCCATGAAGCCTGCCACAGCGGGAGCTGGAGGTCACGCACCTTAACATTGCGGCTGGTTGTGTTTCTCACTACAGTCGGCATGCCAGTCATACCGAGGCACAAAAGGACTCTTAGTTGAATACCTCCAGCTGAATCGAGTTGCCACAGTTTAGTAGCCGTTAAAAAATGTTTAGATGGCATCTTCTAAAAAAAATGATGACGAGAGACATTTCTTTCTGCTGTCAGATTAGTTCAACAAGCACTGATTCCTCGTGTGTCTGGGTGACCCTTAAATCCCACAATGCTGTGAATTATAACCAAATTTATCCAGTAAAAAGTTGACCTTTACAACATTCAAAACTGTAATTACAGAGGACAAAACAATCTCATCGTGTTGGAGTTACTCTCAGTGCTTTTTTAAGATTACTATTAATTTTCATTTGTTTGTGATGTGGCATGAGGTGACACATTAATGACAACTAAGAAAGCGTCTGTTTGTCATGTTTGTCTACCGGCTATGACTGAAGTACTATTAACTGAAACTTCATCACCTGTAGGAAATGTTTCAATCAAACTGTCAAAAAACTGAAAAAGCTGCAAAGATCTTCAAGCAGTAGGTAATGACGAACCGTAACCTCGATTTCCTCTGCACAGCAGTCCCGTGTGCGTAGAGGTGTGTGTCGTTATTCTGTAGCGCTCTACTGTCATTTCTCTGAATTTAACGATGGTGAAGTCAGTGGACAGTCTCACATCGTGTGTCCTGATGTCTTCCAATGACAGCATAGACTTGAATGAAACCGGAGGAGAACATGGCAGCTTCTCTGACTTAATTTGGTGGGATGGTGATGTTTTCACTGTTGTTAAGGATGCAACTAATGCTCATCAATAAAATCTTATCTGTACAAATCACATTTTCTGAAAAATGCGGGTGTTTTTTTGTGTTTGTGATAATTTTAGTTTTGTAAGAGGAATGTGTCCTTGCTAATTACAAGATTTCAGTTGCTTGACAGTCTGTGACTTATTCTCCTCTGTCTCTCTAAAAGTCCAGTATACACCTCTGCATCAATCCTGCCTTCACACATATGCAGAGTCACTCATGTCACAGTGACGCTCCTTTATATCACGGATGCAACTTTCTGTGATGACAGCCTGACTGGTCTTGGTCACCTCCAGCAAATAAAACCTGACATCCATTTTTTCTCAACAGCAAGTTGAAATGTGGAGTCACAAGTGCAGTGTATTTGGCATTTATTTATTTATTTTTATGCCTCTTTATATTGAAATAATATAAATGACCTCTCCAAGTATTGTCTTGCCTGTATCCAAATTTTATCGGCATCCTGACAATCGGTACTGACTCATTCAGACAGTTAAAGGACCCTTTTGGAGTTAAAACAACCCCAGGCCAAAGCAGTTTAGAGTTAGAACACAATACATGTTTGCAACAAAAATAATGTTGGTACAGGAGATAATAGAGGTGCGTCAAAATCAACAGCTAGTTTAAGCCTCTGAAAAGACTCAAAAATGTCATTACACTTAAATGAGAGTGTGGTGTCCCGACAAACAAAACCAAGGTCTTTTTAACTTTTAATGTTAATGTGTTTTGGGCTGACTGTAGCTCAGTTGGTAGAGTGGGTCGTCCAGTCACTGGAAGGTTGGTGGTTTAATCCCGGGTCCAACTGTCCACATGCCAAAGTGTCCTTGGGCAAGACACTGAACCAGGGTACACAGTTAGGTTAGGGTACACTCCTCTTCCATCTAATAGATTTAGGGTTGTTTTGACTCCAGAATGTTCCTTCAATTACCACAAACCTAACAAGACTTGTACTAGTGGCAAGGTCATTTTTTTCAATGTTTTTTATTCTTGTCAGGATACTTTATGCAAGATGCCGGTGATATCATCCTGACGGGCCATGCGAGAGGATCATGGGAATTCCTTCTTCATCACGTGTTGGTAAGACGGCATGTTTGTGCATGCTCCTCTTTTAACCCAGTCAAAGCTGCGTTTCTGGTTTAGGCAGCATAACCGACAACCTGCAGCTCAGCCAAGTTCAGCAAAAGGGAGGCAGTCTGTACTACTGCACATTACCCTGAGCCACGAGCAAAAAACAGGGAGAATCAAATAGAAAGTAAAGGGTAATTAAAAAATAAATAATTTGCTACCTGAAGTGATCCCCACTTCTAATCCTGTTAAAGGTTGCATGACATCAAAACATTAACTTGGATTGTGTAATGACTCAGTATTTGTACAATTGTGGGGAGTAATACACAACATACTTCTACCAACAGACTATTGCAAGTTATTAAATAATTCATCTAGTTTAATATTCTTTGAGGGCTTCTTCAAGGTTGGAAGACTCCTGTTTCTAAATCAGTTTGTTTAACAATATGTCTGTAGCAGATGCAAAAATCTGAGCATTTCTGAGTTTACTTGAGGTTAAGAAAAAGTAGATGAATAATAAACTGATTCCTTACTGATTTAATTGATATGAACCAGAGTAAATCTTTTTTGGTCTTATTATTACTAAATGCTGAAGTAATCCAGGCCCAAAGCAGAGTAAAAGGGGAAATCAAAGACAAATCAAATCAAAAGAAAGAGATCAGTTGTAAGTTCATAAATCTTACCCCTCTAGCGTGTTTGTTTTTCTTCAGGTGATCTGGTGTTTCCTGTACGCCCTCTACACTCAGCTGTATGTAGCCGGCGCTGTGATTGCCCTGTTTGTGGAGGTCAACAGCGTCACCCTGCATCTGAGGCTGATGCTGAAGCTGGCGGGGGCTCAGTCGTCCTCCATGTACCACATCAACAAATTCGCCAACCTCTTCACCTACGTCACGTTTCGTCTGAGCACCCAGTTCTACCTCACCTGGTACATCCTCCACAACTACTCCTGGCTGGACCACGGCGGATACTTTCTCGTCACCATGGTGGTGATGAATATCATGATCCTTATTTATTTCTACCGTTTGCTCCGTGCTGACTTCTTCCCCCGGAGTAAGACATTCGTGGGACAGAATGGGACACATAACAACAACTCCAAGAAGTTTCTCAGTGATTGATTGGGGAAGGCTTACGGGACTATATTTATACTTTTTATTTAAGGTGAGAGTTTACATATTTTGTCTTTTTTCTGATCATAACTAACAACATTCCTACAGACAGCGGATCCTCTTGTTGTGTCTCACTGCCAAAGAAAAAAATTCCTCAAAAGTACTTGGTGGAACAACATGCGGCCTTTGTCAAGTGCTACTTTCCACAAAAGCTGCAAAGTCAGAAATGCCACTTTTCCTATTTCTAAATACAACACAACTTTAACTTGAGAGTCAGTTCAAGATTAAACTGACAAATTTTTAAAAACCCTTTTAATGTTACCACTTTTTGGATATTTGATAGTGATTTTCAGTATCACAACCTCAAAGGATTTTTGTGAAATGTGTTTGATATGCTTCCTGAGGAGAGTTAGATCACAAAATTTACAACATTGATGGTTTTACATTTAATTTGAAGCTTAGAATTTTTGACTTGTAAAATAGTGAGTGGTGTTAAAACAGTTTGTTAGCTTTCACTTTGTGCAAAAGAAGGTTAGTGCTTTCTTAAGTATTTCTCCTAATCTACGGTGATGGTGTTTTTACTATTTCATGGTACAGTATGGCTTGGTTTTTCTGATTCTCCTCTAAAAATAGTTCCACGTAACTGACACTTTTTTCGTGCTATCTCAGTCCAGTTGACTCAATACTAAACAGTAATATAACATATGTACTATTTGGATAGATGATTTTCACTGGAGTCACCTCAGAATATGTGCCAAAACTTAAAGACTGGCACCATTTTTAAAAAAAGAAAAGCGAAGCTACTAGTCGCAGTTGTTTCTTTGTTCAAAGGATGTTTCTTTGAACAATAATCCGTGCAAGCATCCTCGTCTCAGTGCTCTGCCAAATGACCATACTGAGAATCAAGTAATTAATTCTTTCCAAAGTCTCCGTTTGCTTTGTTCTTTATATCACATCAATGTTGGCATGGCGCTACTTGTAGAAGAAAATTAAATGCCTGTTACCTGTAGCGATTACTGTGTTGAACCATGGTACCATGTTATAGAAAAACACTGGAACACGACAGCTTTAGCTTATAGACGTGAGAGTGGCAATGATTTAACTCTCAAAATATGTCTATGGCTTTAAAAATGAAATTAAGCCTCAATAACCAACAGTTTTTAATATCAAGGGAAATAATTTACTTATTATTTACGTCCTTGCTGATTTAAATTAAAATATCTTATATTTCAAAAGCTAAATAGGAAGAAATACCCTGCTAGCTCTGTTCAGTGGTTAAAAGAAGGAAAATCACACAAAAAAAAAAAAGATTTGAAATGAAAATCACAAACTGGTCATTTTATATTTTTGTTTTGTGCACATTGGACTGACAAAATTTTACATATTTAATAGATGTAGAGAAGGTTTTACCTGACTTATCCAACTGTTTTGTCTTTTTCATTCCAGCTAAGCTAAGACCTGCAGGCCATACTGAGCTTGAAAGCACGAAGGTTATGATATTTTCATCAATATGAAACTTGTTGTTTTACACTTTGGCTTTTATGTAGACTGGACAAATAACATTTGACATGTTAAACAGTGAGATGTAGAGAACCATTTTCTTCTCCAGGTAAACTTAGATAATCTGAACAGGCTGAGCTTAGCTGAAAGCATGATATTTTCAGTAACAATATCAAAAATTATTTAATATTTAAGTCAAAAATCACATAACAATAGCTTGACATATTCTTTATACCCCTCAGTTTAATATGTAGTCATGGCAGCCAACCGTCAAACACACATAGAGCATGAACACTTTACTCATGCTCGCACACAACATTCAGCAGTAAAACACCAACTCACAACTGACGGCATTAAAAGCTGAATATGGACCCAAGCAGCTCGGCCCAGCAGCAGCAGAGTTCTCAGAACAATCAAGATGTCACCCGTCATGCTACATTCCCGCTGGCGGGAGCAATTCTCACTTCAGTCTCAACTGGAAAAACGTCGGCAGGCCTCATACGCCTGTGTACCCATCAGATATTGCCTTAGGAGCTGGAAAATACACTATATTTAGTTTTGTAAAAAATAAATTAAATTTGCCCTCTTTTCATGCAAGATGTAGCCATTACAGGCTTTCTTTTGTATGAGAAAAAAAGTTATTTTTTTCTTTCTTGAGTGAACTTTAGTGGTGCTTGTCAGTAGATTTTCTAGTTTGACATTGGTGTTTCTCTTTTTTTGGATCTTGTTGCTAAACTTGCTTGCTATGTTAGCTAGTCGATGGATGTAGAGTAGCCTACGATTAGAACGAGAAAGGTATTAAAGCTATATTTTTTTCGAATATTCTCTTGGCGTTGTAAAACTGTTCCTTTTGTTAATCAAAATATATTGAATAAATACTTAAATACATAGATATGAATTGCATTTTTTTGCAATTGCTAACTTTTTATCAAAGAACATTGCAGTATGATTCCATATATTTAACATCAGCATGTATGTAGATATGCACCTTTCCCTTATCTCTATGAAGCTTTCTCTTTGTGGCTGATGAGATACTGACAGAACTGGTACATTAAACACAATGTCATTCAGACCAACTGTACTCCTAACAAACTACAATGCAGGATAATTGAAGGTCCTCTTATGGTTACTTTGTCTACTGTTCTGGGATCAGACTTTAGTGGAAATGAAGCTGGATCTTCCTGCAAACTGAGAGCTGCTCAACAGGAACCCTAAGAAAGCCTTCATAATGAGCAGAGAGCAGCACAATCATGAGTAGTTGGACAGTTTCTTAATTGCTTGTTTGCAAAAAACCTTGACAAAATGGATCCATTTTTAAAGATGTTTAATCAGATTGAAATATGTCTCCTCTTCCTTCTGTGTCCACAATAATGGATTTGACTTTGTATATAATGTCTTCAAGTGTGAGCTCCTTTTTGATATTTTAAGAACATGATGTTGTTGACCATTGGTGAACTTTTACTGATCATTCCATACGTTTTTAAGTCGCTCTATGTAGCAGAACCACTTCCGAACACATGGTCAAACGTGGTATATAAACAAAGTTCTTGCTTCGGTCACTGGTGTAAGAAACAACAAAGTTGGCCAGATTGTCCCCATTTATTAGAACAGGAGAGTCAGTGGCTCTTTGTGTCAACTTAGCAGATCTGCGTGCCTCCATGTGGGCAGAAGTTGGTTTGGAACACAGGATGGCTCTAAGTGCTGAAGATGACACTGAAAAGCCTAATAATTATAATTCATGTTCTATTTCAGCCGAATGCCAAGAAAATCTAAGCTGACAGGACAGAGCTGACCTGTGCTAACAGTGCCTTTACCACAGTGCCTTTTGAAAATAGACAACAGTAATGTGTGAACCGTTTTAGATGTATACGCTACAGTGATGTTATGTATAAAGATATTTAAAACAAACGGTAAATTCATTTGACCATGTTCACAGTGATATAAAATGTATCTTGTAATAAAGCCCCATATTTCAGATCATTGAGTGAGACCATGAATAAAAAAATCTTTAAAATCACAGTGTTTACGCTGTATGTTTTTCCTTGTTTTATCATTCACGCACATCTGTTAATAATATGGTCATATTTATTAGCTGCATTAACCTTTGAGCAGTATAATGACCCACAATGATTTAACCAATCACCTTAAAAAAAAAAAAAAAAAAAAAAAAAAAAAAAAAAATCTTTAAAGAACAGGCCAGGTCTTTTTTTGCACAGTAAAGAAAATTTAGTCATAACTAGTTGCTTGTGAAGACTGTGCTAAAAACCGTTACTGCAGAGCCCGATAAATAGATGGGTAGACAGATATTCGACAGTTCCTCGTCTCCTCCAGCAGGGGGCCGAGCGAGCAGAGAAAATGTGGGAGGAAAGACTGAATCCAGGGATCTGAGTCAGCAGCTGCTGCTTCGTCTGTCTGTTGCTCCTCTCAACTTCCGTGGAGGAAAAAAATCCGGTCCCATAAAAGTTCACACTTTTACAATTTGCTATGGACCATACCGTTGGAAGACTATCGTAAAATAAACGTTTTTTTGGGGGAGGAAGAATAAAAGCAGGAGTGAGAAGAGGAGTGGACCAAACGGAGTGTCAAGGTATCCTGTAACATCTCTGCTGCTACAACACGGTGCTTTTTGAAGTTTTTCTGCTGGAAGTTAAACTCGCAGCGCATTTTCTCTACGTGTAGGCGCAGTGATTGACCGGTGGTTGGATGTAAACGTACGTTTTATAGCTGCCAGGTCCAGTTGTAGACACCGTTTTGAGTCAAGCTGAATTTGATATATTAGACTCGTGTTTAGCGGCAGCTTTGATGAACAATAGGATTAAACGAGGCGGCGCGTGGATCACCGCTGATTAGCGTCGTTTGGATCTGTTTCATCTCTGGAATAGCGACCGTTGCATCCGCCTGGCTGCGTCTATTTCCCAGAAGTCCGATTGTGAGCGTAAGAAAATAAGCTAGTCTGCCATCGCCGGGAACAGTCTATGTTCTGGTGACCTTGGGCTATGAAATAATAATGAAGTGTAAAACGAAGACATAACCAAAGCAGAACATGAGCTGTGTATCCCATTTAATTTTTTTTTTTTTTTGTAAAGAAAAACCTTTTAAGCTTTCTTGTTGGACAAAATTAATTGTTTAATTGAAAAACTGACATTTGCCCCCTCGCGACTCATCATTCTGACTTCTAGAAATATAGCTACTGGTGTCAATTTACTAAAGCTTCAGTGAAAAAGTATGGCCTCTGAAACATGCTTCCAGTATAAAGTTAATAGACCTCATGACAAAATACAGCTGTGAATGAATAGAAACTTCATTTATTAGTTAAGTAATGTATTTCGAGCAAATCTAAAGCAGTGTACCGTTAGAAAAACCCAGTGGACATGGAGGAGGAAAAAAAAAAACCCACACTATTTTTCTCTGCCAACATTGTAAATGGGTGACTAAATATCTAAATACTTCACACCAATAAATACAGTAGATTAAAGGTTAGAGGAATTCGTCATTAACACAATGTGCTATTTGTATGCAAAAATCCCATGAATGGACGACACTTAACAGACCTCCAAACCTCTGTGGAAACTATGAAGACATACTCTTACAAAACTACCACAACCTTCTTTTTAGCACCCAGTGATTACATGTGTGGGAAGAGTGCACATCAACATATACATGATTGTGAGCCATTGTAAAACTGTAATTAAATGGCATTTTCATTTTCATGCTAACTTGATTAAAACAAAAAAATGTTTTTGGCAGCTTGAAAGCTTTAAAGTGCCTCATGCCCCACTTTTAAGTAAATATATTAATTTTATTTATGATTAACGTGCTTGTATTTAATCATTGTTTTGCATTCCTGTCTCTTTTCCCTTATTCCAGCTGTAAATGACATGAATGCTGCAGTCGCAAAACTGTGATCATCACCGTTAATGTTCCCACAAATGCTTCAAGCCTAAATACCTGAGACTGAAGTTTGGACTGCACAGAATGATTTAAAATAGGCTCAAAATAATAATTGATAACTCGCACTGAAATTGATTCAGCGTAACAAACTAGAATAACAAGTCTATTTTGAAAATGTAAGGAGTAGGAAGTACAGATATTGTGTCAAATATGTAGTTAGTGGTATTTTAGTTTGTTTTTTTTTCTGTTTGTCTAGTGATCCATTACCCCTCGAGGCTTCATGTCTGTCAGAGTTTCATCCATGAGTGTTCTCCCTCCAGTTCGACGGGACCGAATCATCGCCCAGCTGCCTCAGGTAAAACCAGTCTGTGTGATCACCTGGTTCTTGTTGTGAAATTGTTAAGCGTTGTCTCAATTTTTCCATCAAAGTTGGCCGATTTCAGACAGAAGAGGAAATTAAACACGGACATTGAGCCTTTTCTCATCAGTGGGAACTGTTTCAGGAAGGTTCCAGGCTTCTGGTTTCTGGGAGTCCAGACTGAGGTGGACCTGATCTGGGGGCGTTAACACCTCTGAGCTGGTTAAGAAAAAGGCCTAGCAGAGAGTCAACGTCCTGAGAGTCCTCAGGATTAAATACATCTCACATGAACTGTTTGTGCCCTCCTACCCCTGATCCACAGAAAGCACGCTGACCTTTTGTTTCTGTGTTTGGTTTCCCGGCTGCACAGTGGCACAAAAGGAAGCCCTTCAGAGATGCTCGTAAAGATGGCCCTGAAAATCACTGGGAGGCCTTTCTTCACATTGGTGGAACTATAAAGTTCCCTCTGCCTCAGTAGAACTTATAATATCATACAGGACCCTGGTCACACTCTGAACTGCTGCCATCTGCACCAAGGATGGCGTTCAGCTTTTGCTACAAACACAGTAAAGAGATTTTGATTCTGTTTAGCCTTTCAGGAAAGAGGCAGCTCTCCACACAAAGGATGACTTCAGCAACAAAGTGAAGACAGCATGCCAGGAGCAGCGGACCGGCACAGTGGGGTGAATACCTAAACCTGAATATACGTTCTGTGGCCTGTTTTTTGGGACTTAAATTGACTATGTTTTTGTTTTGTTCTTGCCAGCAGATTTAAAATCTCAAAGGTCATCGTGGTGGGTGATCTAGCTGTGGGTAAAACCTGCATGATTAATAGGTAACCTAACAATTCAGTTCAATTCAACTTTATTTGCATGGCATCTATTACAACACAAATTGTCTCAAGGTACTTTTCAAGGTACTGGCTTCAATACTCCCATTCAAAAAGTGTCAACTTCTCTCATAAAACATTAAATGAGTATATTTTTTATGATGCGTCATAATCTGATACTGCAACCATGCTCTAAAATGATAAATATATCCAGTGATAAGGTTTATAATATAACTTAATTTTCAATGAACACACTTCATTGTATGTCATGTAATCACTGCAGACCAGTTACTGTTCATTGTCGTTTAGGTTTTGCAAAGATGCCTTTGATAAGAACTACAAGGCAACCATCGGCGTTGACTTTGAGATGGAGCGCTTCGAGGTCCTGGGCGTTCCCTTCAGCCTCCAGCTGTACGTCTGACTTGGATTTTTATTTTCTTAATGAGTAAAACAAAGTGTGCATGATGTAACGTTGCTCGTTGGTCTCTGTGTTGCAGGTGGGACACTGCAGGTCAAGAGAGGTTCAAGTGCATAGCGTCTACATACTACAGAGGGGCTCAGGGTAAGCTGTCCATCCATCCATCCTTCCATGCAGAACATTGGTGAACAGGGAACGAAACGGCAGAGACTGGAATATGTGTTCCAGCTGCCAACATACTTAAAGACTATTTTGATTTTCCTCAGTGGTGATAATCGTGTTTGATGTAAATGACATTGCCACTTTGGGCCATGTAAGGTAAGCATTTCTGTCATTACTATAGTCTTTAGTTTGTTTGTTTGTTTTTTCTTCTTTTCTGGCCATTTTTTATTTTTTTTTTTTACTGGTGTGTTTCCATGACTGCAGGCAGTGGCTGGAGGACGCCCTGAAGGAGAACGACCCCACCGGTGTTCAGCTGTTCCTTGTTGGAACAAAGAAAGACCTGAGTGTACGTCCTCTGCTGTTTAAAGTGGACTTGCCTGCAGAAATTTATTCTTGTTTTTACTGGAGTCGGATGTGAATTTTCTTTGGAGTGGTGCCAGGAGCCTGAAGCGTTTGTGTCCCGGGTCAAACCTCAGGAATGTTTCTGCTCCTTTACTAACCCTCAGAGCATTTATTATTGAGGTATAAATGATGAAGACAGGGACATTTTTTAAGACATTACTGACGTGAGTTACTCAGTGGTGTTTGGCCTACGTTTCTACTTGGAGATTCTTGAACTGATTTATAAAGTTTCTGTTTTATTTTTCTGCTACAGTAACAAATCAATGTTAGTTTTAATTGTTCTGTCATCTTTGCGATGGTATTTTTCAGAGCTTTGTGTGTACGTCTTCTCATTGAACAGATAAAAGTAGAAAAAACTGTAGCACATCAGAGAAATGTTAACCAATAGATGTTTGACCTTTTTACTCACAGCTGGCTGAACGAAACTGAAATAATCAGATTTATTAAGTGATACATTTCTACAGTTCTGATCACTATTCTCTATTTACACTCATCAGTTTTTATCAGTTTTTTTTCCCAAATCAAAGTGTTGAGGGTATAAAGAACAACAGATTTACACTTGACTTTACTATGCTGACTTTGAAGTCTTGAAAGACTAACAACACCAATATTTTACGTCATACTCTTTTTAGATAGGTATGAGGAGTTTTTTTTTTTCTTTTTAAAGCAGCAGAACCCAAATGGGTTCACTTGAAGTTAAATTTTTACACACTTCTACTGTCTCCTATCAAAATTCAACTCAACCCCCAAGAAATAACACCTGAATTTAAATTAATTTATAATTCTGTTGCTTATATTTTGATCTTGCTAACTATGATTCTTACAGACTGAATTTATTTATTTTTCCTATTCCTTTATTTTTCCCATCAAGTAAAACAGTCATAAAGCTGAAGCCAAAATCAGAATCAGCTTAAATTATCTTTTAAATAAGATCTGAAGATTAGCTTTTTTTTTTTCTTTTTAATTCATTTCCGGTGTGGAACCAAACATATAATTTAAAAGCATCAGTCGGGTCTTTATAGTTTTCTGTTTTTTTTTAAAGAACAAATCAACAGTCAGTTGTACAAGAAGATTACTGTTCTATTAATCAGGAGTGGAAAATGATTGCTGATTCCGCTTTTAATATGAAGATTTTTTTTTTAAATGTGTGATTGTAATATCTTTTCTCTCTCTCTCTCTATGCTAGTCTCCTGCTCAGTATTCTCGGATTGAACAAGATGCTCTCAAACTTGCCAATGAGATCCATGCTGAGTACTGGGCCGTTTCATCTCTGACAGGTGGGTCTGGACCAGGATTCAGGAACAATATATGTTGCAGCTGGAAGTGTTTCAGTCATGATGATGTGACTCTGAAACACATCTTCAATATTTTGATATACAATACAGTTATATTATGACAATGCATAGTTGTTTGTTTGTTGGTAATGTTAAGTTTCATAGTTATGAATTTAAATAAAAGGTGAATATTGATTTTATAGCTTAAACATATAGTTTTATAGGACACAATTTTGTGGATTTGGCAGTTTCATTTTTCAGAGTTTTTGTGGATACAGTTATCCTTTCTGGACACTCTTGGCAGTTTCTCTGTGTTTTTTTTTAATATTCATATTGATATCAGAATTATATTGACCAAAATTAAGAAATTTGTTGTAATAGATTTTGGCCATTTTAAGTCGATTCAATAGTTTTCTGCTGTGCATGTTGTTTTCATATTTGAATGCTTTTTTTCTGTTGTGGGCCACATGCACTCCTGTGGTTATCAGTAAATCATCTTCTGACTTGGACAGATGCATACTTCTTCTCCAAGACATGCTCTGTTTCCTTTTATAGGTTTTTTTTATATCTTAAATATAATTTCACCCTTAAAAAAAAGGAAAACGTGTCACTGAGCAAAATGATGGCTGTAGAACATTTGAAGGTAGATGTTTTGTTTATCAGCATGGCTCAGGGCTTTTCTTTAAGCTTTCAGTGCACTTGTTTCTTTACACATCTTAACAGATCTGTGACTTCTCCTCTCACAGGTGAAAACGTGAAGGACTTTTTCTTTCGAGTTGCCTCGTTGGCATTTGAGACAAACGTCCTTGCCGAGTTGGAGAAAAGTGGAACAAGACAAATTGGAGACGTCGTCAGTGAGTATCCAAACACTCTGAACGCAAAAAAAGCAACTTTTTTTGGTCCCATGCCGGCAGGATTACAGACATCTGTGTGCCCTTTTCAGGAATCAACAGCACGTCAAGCAATCTGTATACGGCCTCAAAGAAGAAACAGCCCAACTGCTGTCAGTGAGGATGAAAGCAGGAATTTTAAAGGGAAACGCACAGACTCAGAATGAGGCTTTTCTCAGAGGAAGATCACCGTGGCTGCTGCCCAGCTGAGTGGGAAGGATTTCTGCGGTAGCAGGAGGAGCAGTGTAATAACTTTCTCTTCCTGGCATGTTTCAAGTCAGTTTTTCTTGTCGCAGGGAGTTTTTCCTCTTGGACAAATTGGAGATTCTTGTGGTGTTTCTCAGTTTAACTTGTCTGAAGTTAGTAAGTGGCTCAAAAATGACACACAGAACGAGTATTGTGGCACCACCAAGATGCCAAAGAGTGACTGCGGATGCTTGCTTAGCTTAGATCTCGGTTTAAATCTTCAGTTTTGCTGCTGCAGTGAGTTTTACAATCAATATTTTACTTGACATGATTGTATCCTGGTTGTATTGAATAGCTTTTTTACTCTGTATTTACGCCTTAAACTGAATCATTACATACTTTTAACCTTCTTGTCTCCAAGCTATGACCTATTTATGAGTGGCTTGAGAAGGCATGAAAACAACAGTGGTGATGATTTCCATTTACTCTTTCAGCCTCTCAGTTTTATCTAATGTTGAGAACCGTTTTTGTAACATTGATGCTTTATGGTACATTCTTTGTTTACAATCAAACCAGTGACTGAATTCGTTTTATGGTAGTTGTGTGTGTGTGTGTGCGTGTGTGTTTGAGAATATTTACCATTTACCAGAAGTAAAATGTGTTATTGTTTATTTTTAGTAAGATATTACAAAAGAGAGGGAATCATTTCATGAATTTCACTTATTAAAAATGGTTGAATTAAAAAGTCATTAAGATGAATGAACTATGTTTCATCAAAGATATACAGTATGTCTGCAAATAAAAGTATTCATGTCCACCCCAGTTTTATAAAATGTCTGTTCTTTCTCCCCTCATCCATGATTACTGGTTTAAACCTTTGAAGGAGTCCAGGTATTTCCCATCGATTTGGCTCTGCAGCTCTTCAGGGATGCAGTGGGAGAACTTGTAGTTCTCCTTAACCCATTTCCCTCCTTCAGTGTTCTCGATGGCGACAGCTGCTACACCTGTAGCGATCGGGGTGAAATGTCCACGTTCAGGAGCTGGGCTTCATTAAATATCACCGTCATGATGTTGTCATGGTCACTGACCTACAACTGTGGCTCCCAGCTTCTCCACTAGCTGGATGGCAGCCTTCATGGTCCCTCCGGTCTCGATCCACTGGTCCACCAGCAACACTTTCACACCTGCAGCAGGACACACAAGTCAAACTGGATCTTTGATGTCGGTTTTTAAAAGAGCAGATCAAGTTTACGCTCCTGTTGAGCTGGATAGATGTTTCGTGTCTCAAAGGCAGATATCTCTGGTCTAATCTTTGTATTTATTGGTCTCCTTTTCATCATCTGAGAAGCTGAACCAGTCGAGGCAGATGGCTGTCCTTGAGTGTGTTTCTGCTGGAGGGTTTCTTTTCTCTCCACTGACCTCATGCTTGCTCAGGACTGTGGATTGGGCCCAAGTGAAGAGTTGATGCAGTGTGTTGCGCTCCTTTGCTTGGCTGTGTTTTTTTTCAATGAATTTGCATTACATTCATTTTGGAATTGATTTAAATGAGTTGGGTACATGAATGAATTACAATCAACTGGACTGCATTTAATTATTTGTGTTTTCTGTGTAAAGTGTGTTGAGCTGACTTTGTTGTGAGTCGATGCAACCACACTACTGGTGGAATATCATGTTGTAAGGGGGCAGGACCCACAATCCTCTGGGGCTTTGCAGACACTTGTCATTCTTTCTTATGGCTTCCTCCAGTTATTCCAGTAGAAGTAAGCAGGATGAACATCACTCTCACAGTCAGTGTTGATCTGTTACTTTACCAAATTGACAGGAACAGCCTGAAATTTCTTCTGAGGTTCAGTGCATCTATGTTCTTCCTCGTTTTGTCCTTACTCTCACACTAAATTGGTGCTTTCTGAGTCAGTGGGGGTTCACATTGTTCCTTCAAAACCGGAAGTTTACGCGACACAAAAAAGTCCCAGATACAGTGGTAGCGACCGGTTTCAGCTGCCACCCAGTGAATACCATTTTTGCAGTCCACTGAGGTACCAACTTAATTTAATTAACAATCAAGGACTAAATAAACCTTACAGTCATGTGAAAATTAAGAATTTTATCAACTATTTTATTTACAACTTTAATGAAGAGTCTCCCCCAAGTATCAAGCTATATCTTTTGGCTTTTCTCTTTTCATGGATTACCACGGTGCATCCCTATGTTGTGCGCAGGTTTTTTGTTTAGTTGTTTTGAATCCCCAAAATCAGATAAATTTCCTGACACACCACTCGCCAGTTCTCCAGGCCTTGGAGCACCAGTACGAGAACACTGGCTTATGAGCCCTCAGAGTCTGTGGGGCTCAGTGTCCTGGGCGACCGGGCTGGGGACTGATCTGGTGACTTCTCTTTAAGGGCAACCATAAAGACAGTTTCTGAATTTAATGTTGAAGGGGTTTGAATGCCATTCTCACGTCTGAAAATGTGAGAAGCACAGAGGGGACAGCACATGATACAGACAAGTACACAGTGGTAAGTGAAGCTTAATGGCTGTTTACATGTTAATAGAAATGCCACATGCTGTGTGTCTGAACGTTGTGATTAGTCAGTAGACGGTAACACAGTTTTACCAGCACACAACACTAGTTTACACCCAACATCTAATTTTGAGCTGAATTAGGGACATTATGGTTTATGTTAGAAAGTTTTAACAGTTATTTGTTTCTATATTGACATAAGGGTACACCTAGTAGTCTTAACAGCTTACTTGGCAGATGGCCATGAAATTTTCCAAGAATTTAAAGCTTCAAAAGCATTTTTTTTCTTACTGTACAGCACCATATTAGAAGGAAGAGATGTTGCCCAACCATGGATAATCCAAAAATGGGCAAGGTGGTGGGAACACACCCCCTTTAGCTCTGTTATCACAGGTATTTTATATTGGCTAGTTTTGCATATGCTAACCCATAATTCTAACTAACTTTACTCTTACACTCATTCTGATCAAATCTGTCTATCCATTCTCATTTTAGATGAGGCTTAAGAGTTAAAACAAAGGAGCTCCCCAACGATCTGTGGGTGACCAAGCAGCCACATTTGACTACCCATTGACTAGTGGTCCAATTATTTAACTTGGAACGGTCCTGAATTGATACAAGGCTTCAGGCTGCTTTGCTAAGTTTTTCACCTGCAAGCATCCAGGACCAGGCTGTAAATGTGTTTATTTTAACATGAGGACAAGGGAGATGTCGAACTGGATGTAGAGCCTTGGTCATACGCCCCATGTGGATAGAAGTGGTATTCCTACATAGAGTGGCTTTAAGCACAAAGATGAGCAATCATAGTTTTATCATAGAGTTGGCGACAACCTGCCATCTGTCCAGGAGCGTCAGGATTGCAGCCAACCCCTCTCATCCTGGACATGAACTCTTCTAATCACTCCCCTCTGGAAAGAGGCTCCGGTCCATCAGGACCAGGTCCTCAGCCCACAAAAACATTTTTCTCCCCACTGCTGTCAGGATGCTGTACGGAGTCACTTTCATTTCCACTACTCCTTTACTGCACATCCCGCTGTGTTCTGGACATTACTTTTTATTCAGCCTTTTCATAGTTGATCTTATTTTTGTTTTTTTATTCTATCGGGTATATATTTCAAGTTGTGTACAGGAGTACTTCTTTTAAATTTTTGCACTTTTTTGACTTTTTCATTATTTTACTTAGTGTTTGCACCTGACAACATGAGAAACTCCTCAAACTGGAGAAATTATTTTTTACTGTACCTGGCAATAAAGCTTTTCTGATTTTGATTGTGTAATTATATTGTATAGATCTCTGCTGACTCTTTGATTATACTAAAACAGTAGCAAATCTAATAAATAAACAATATAAACAGTTTTTTTTTCAGTTATTTTAAAAAGTTGAACCAGAATATACCAGAATACGACAAAAAAGAAATGGGAGCAAGAGAGATCCAGCTGTGATATTTCTTTTATATCAAACACCAGATGGAGCTGTGTCACAAGGAATAAACAGAATAGTGAGGAAGGCTGGTCTTTAATTTATGTGGTTCATGACAACCAGCTTTTTTTATTTTTTTTTTTTTTTTTTATCTTCTGGTAAACGTGTGTAATTTCTGTAAAGAACAATTATGTAATTATTTGGTATTTGAAGTTTCTAAGGGGAGAGGAGTTGCTGATTATTTGTGACTGAATATACTGACAGTTTTCAAATTTTCCTCTTGACAGGCATCAGTTAATAAACTATAGAAAACCATCTGATTTACTTTGATTCTTGTGAGCCAACAACAAAATTGTTGCAGCTCAGCCACAGTCTTCATATCATTATTTTAATCAACTAAATTCCTCCAAACATACACATTTTCTTTAAATAAAGCGAATATTTGCTTTTGTTCATTAAACTAAGAGTTCTTCTCTTTGATTATTGGTTCAGTGTGTATAATGTTATAGATTCATGTCATTTTTTTTTTAGTTTAAAAAAACAAACTACAGATAACAGTCACCCCTCACATGAACAGAAGGGTGGAGCACTTTTTTCTCTTAATCTTCTCCATCCTGCTGTTAAAACATCCCTCTTCTCACTCACACAGGTTATTATGTAACTTGGTTAAAGGTAAAAAAGGGAGATTAACCTGGTTTTAGCACATCCAGTCTTACTTCCATAGTCTTTTGTCTGCCACTGTAGTCTGTGTAGTTTTCACTTTGGGTTGCGACACACAAATGACCCGCTTTACGAATGGCCAGGAAACCTTTTCCAAGAGCGGTGGCAACACATGCCCCTGAAAAAAAAAAAAAAAAAAAAAATCAGAAACATTAATCCACATGTACATGAAACTCACTGTGATGCCATGTGTGAGAGTAGAAGGGTAATATCTAAAATTAGTACCTAACTTTAAGGTGTCCAGTTTCTCAACCTGTGTGCCAGCACAGCAACAGACTCTCTAAACAAGATTAGTTTGAAGTGTGATTGCTGTGAACTCTGCCCGTTTCCCTTCTCAACATAAACTGCTTTGTTTTCTCACCAAGAATAAATCCCATTGCATCTATCCCAGCAACCAGGTCAATGGTGTCGCTGTGGAACGGGCTGAGAAGGTCTTTCACGCAGTCTGCAAGAGCCTGCAGAGCAAAGAGGTCAAACACACTCCATGCAAACATTTACAACACAATTATGCAGCTGCTCATGAGGTTTTACTGTTTTATTTAATAGTACCAACAGTCTCCTGGCAACTGCTGATTTCCCTCATCATACCTGAGAGTTGCAGTAAAGTCTGGATGGGTCCAGCCAGGCGAACGTTGGTCCTTTTGTGTTGGGTGCCATGAGGGAAAGGTACCATCCTTTCTGCCTTTCTGCTGGAACGGCCAACACGTCCATTTGAAGTACAGCACTGGTCCGTGTGGTTAGAGAGGAGCAAACTGGGGAGAGCCAGCTGGACGGTGAATTAGAGGGTTGCCAGTATCAGGTTGCAGAGGGGTGAATGGTGGCTGGGAGGAGGCTGTTAACAGCACTGGACCCTGTTACAGATTCTCTCAGCAGTCTGTGAAGGATCTCTCATCATTTACCGAGTCAGCTAATTATTTACTCAATGTGTCACACAGTTTTCAACCAAATGCTCAGAAAATGAAATGACATTTATGCAACCCAACGCTTTCTTGTCTTATATTTGTGTTCAACGGTCGACTGCTGCTAGTTTATTTAAATCCCGCATACTCAGGGTCATTGTCACCTGTTGCCAGGCATGTTAAAAAGTGTCATGTTCCTTAACATCCTGCAGCCAATCATTACTTATACTTTGCTAAACTACAGAAAATGTATTTGGAAGAATTTGTCTTTAAGGATAACTGTCTAATTGTCTTCTTGCAATATCATTCAACACTCAATGCCATGCCTTTATTCTAATATGCAGCATAAAATCAGACATCATAGACATTCAGAAATGTTCAACTATGTGGAGTATTATTTGAACCTCCTGTTTTAAATCCCAATTTTAAGCAAAAAAAGTAGTCTGTTAATTCTGTGTAAAATGGAGAAATAAAACATACTTGATTTTGTTTTATTTGGAGTTTACTGTAACAAGATGCCCAGCTTGAATACTCCATAAATGCGAATTAAACTGTAAATACTTATAATTCAATTTCAAAATATTTTAGAAACAACATCCTGTTTTACTAGAGCAAATCGTTACCCTCACACAAGTTAAGCAATGAAACAGAGAACCTCTTTGACGCATTTCCACAAAAGCTCATTTCATAATAAATGAATAAAGAGGAAGGGGAACACAAAGCTCTTTGTCATGCTCTCATTATGAATGAAGCGGCATCCTGGGAAACTCAGTTTGTCCGGAGGTGATGTCAGGATGTGACTTGTTGAAACACATGATTTAGAAGTTTTCTGGACAAAAAGATAAGTTATTTCTTCAGTGAATCACAGTGGGACAGTGGAGCTACAAATGACTGCAGCTGCATTTGGCAGGTGATGGCAGAAAGAGAACGTGGGACCTGATCCTTTATTGCATCTGTGCACCAAACACTGCAGTCAATGAACTGAATAAGGAACGACTGCATAGTCTATAAACATCCATGCTTTCTTCATCCACACCTGTGCTTGTTATTGGAGATATTGCTCATCAGGTTGGGTTCAAGGCGACACAAATGCGACCTTTGATCTCACTGTATTCACAGTATATCTCACGGTTCTCAGTGGACATGTTTTAACTGTTGTTAAATAAACTTACATCTGAAATTTCATCCAGGCTTTATGAAACAGAGTTCCAGCTGAGCTCAAGGTGGAATGCTGAGCTTTCTGCCAGCAGAACTTCAACTTTCCCACAGTCTGTTTTTTATGTGGGGGCGGATGCTGTGGCGAGCACTGCTGTCTCCCAGCAAGGAGGTTCAAAATCCGGCTGGCGTCTTTCTGTGCCTGCATGGATTTCTCGGGGTATCCAAGCTTCCTCGCGCTGTCCAAAAACATGCATGTTGGGCTCACCGGTGATCTTAAGCTGGCATGTGTGAGTGCGCATGGCTGTTTGTGCTGTTTGTGTCCATGTGGCCCCAGGGACTAGCCACAGGTCCAGGGCGTAACCCATTTTCACTGACGGCCCAGATGGACCCCAGCCACACCACAGCCACGAATGAAATGAAGCAATATGAAAATATGATTGAATGAATAGATTTATATGTGTTTCAAAGCCAAATGATCAGTATTTCTAAGGTTAAACGTTGCCTTAAAATTCTCTTTTGAATGTTTTTAACAATTGTAAGATTTACAAAGTCATAAATCTGGAATAATATTAACAAGTTGACCACCTGTCTGACAGATGATGCTGAAAGTTTGTAAATATCCCACAGAAGCATGATTAAAAACCGAACAAGCTCAGTGTCCAGGCCTCTTTATCCATTATACACTCTCACTGGATTTCAGTTCAATTGTTTGTGAAGCATTATCAGCCAATTAAAGATTATTTTAAAAGTGGTAAAAATAAAATAACTGTGCTGATTGCAGTACTCATGTTTCATCTGTTTGCAGAGCATCATTTTGACAATGACTCCTCAGCTCTTACAGGGGGCGCTGTTCTGGTGCTGATATGTCTGTGAATGGGAATATATATATATATATATATATATATATATATATATATATTTATTTATTTATTTTCAAACAAAGAAACCACTTTGTGTTTAGCTACTATTTACAAAAAAAAAGCCAAAATGTTGACTTCATTGTTTCTATAACATAAGTACTTCCTATCCAGTTTTATAGCATTCTTTTTAATTAAAAGAGCCACATTAGAATTTGCCTTAACAATGAATATCCCTATAAAATACTTATAAGTCAGGGAAATTAATGTATATATATATCTATATATGTACAGCCATGGAAAAAATTATTAGACCACCATTTTTTCTTAACTTTTTGTTCATTTTAATACCTGGTACCACTAAACGTCATCATGTGACTAAAACAGACAGAAAAGAAAAAGAAAAGAAAACACTGAAGAATGCATAAAAGCAGTGTTTTTGGCAGTACAACGCCATAGCTATTGATGTAAAAACTTAAGTGATTTAGGTTATAATCAAGAAAACCATGGAAAATGGTAAGATATCAGCTCTTAAATAAAACTCTTATGAGCAATCTTTGTGGTTATCATTATGTTTGTCCAAACAAATGTACCTTTAGTTGTACCAGGCATTAAAATGAAACAAGAAACTGAAGAAAACAAGGGTGGTATAATAATTTTTTCCATGACTGTATATATATATATATATACACACATTTACAACTCCAGTTGTTGCATGATGGTGTCACTGTTCTGCATTTCTGCGTTTACTATTGTGAAGAGAGAATATCCCTTGTAGAGTGACATTTGGAATGGAGCTGGCTGCTCTGCACACTGAGAGGAACCAGATGAGGTGATTTAGGCATTTGGGAAGGATGCTTCTTGAATGCCTGCCTTGGGATATGTTTCGGACACGTGAAAATAGGAGGAGGCCCCATGGCAGACCCAAGTGGCAGCCATCCCATTTCTGAGTTGAAGAACAGCCATGAGATAGGTTTTGTTGGAGTTCCCTCTACTGACAACTAGGTACTGGCTCCAAAACAGAGCAAATCCATATTGACTTCCATGTTAATATGTTCAAATTTGCAGCAAAATTAAAAATCTTTACTGCCTGGTCTCTGTAGTTTGATTTGGACATCCATGACAACTGTACAGGGGAGTGAGGTTTTGCACCACATCAAGTAAAATTACATAATGTCAGGTTGTGCAGTCAAAATGGAGGACCCAAACGCAGGAGTACAAACAAAGGTACTTATTTAACAAAAACCAAAAGTCCAAACTTGACCAAAAAAATCCACAAAAGTAATCCAAACAGGTATCCAGGTGTCAAAACATAAAAACACATGGGTTACAAGAAGACTGACCAGAAAACAGAATGGGAGTGACAGGACTTATAAACACAGAGGGACAAACGAGAGGCAGGTGCAAACAATCAGGATGACAAGGGGGCACGAAGAAAAGCAGAATAAAAAGTAAAACAGAATTACAAAGTAAAACAAGACCAGTAGACGAGAAACAGGGGTTGAAGGCAACTTGACACAGAAAAACAAAGGAAAAACCAAAAGTGCCTACCATGCAGAGTGCAAATTATACAATGACAATTGGGGGGGTCAACATTTTCTAGAGATGACAAAAATGACAATTTTTGTCATCTTTAGGGGGGTCGAAGATGACAAAATGACAATTGTCCACTTTAGGGGGGTCGAAGTTGTAATTGGGGGGTCAAACCCCCCCCCAAACCCCCCCATAATTCGCACTATGCTACCATGGCTGACCAGACCATGACACATGAAGCAATATAGCTAACTACTCAAATAGTCGGGTGTCAATTGACGTTCATTGACAGCTAGCCATTGCATTTAGCTATTTAGCGCTTAGCATTATATAAACTTTTGAGCTGTGGATAAAAACTTCAACAGATCATGGTCATATTTTAAAGAGAATGTGTTTTTCCTTGTGCTTGCGTGTCTGACTGTGGTTGGTCTGGAAGGATCTGAGGACAAATCTTAGTTTAGCTTACCTGTGCTAACAGCAGCAGTCATTTCATGTAGCCACTGAAACACCATTTGAGACGTGAGATCCCACTGTGCAGGAAAGTGGCAGAGATGATTGCCTGCATATCCCAGCAAATTTCTCCTTGGAAGAGTCCTGAAATGATTCACTGTGGTTCCCTGGCTCCTTTAGCCAGGCTGTACTGGAGGCCAACACCCCGCTGACTGGTCCAAGGCACGGATTGGTCAGCTGGCTGGCCTTGGCTGGCACCACTGCTCGGCTGAAGGGGCTGGGCCACTCACAGAGAATCATTTCAGAACTCTTCCAGGTGGAATTATGTTGGCACCTGCAGTCAATCATCTTGGCCAGCTTCTCGGGCCTCTGCTTCAGCGGTGGCTGCTGGCAGGCCTCCAGTTGGGCCCTTTGTCAGACCGAGCTCAGCCACGGAGCCCCTCTGTGTGCCCTTCTGCCACACCGAGGTACAGCAGCACTTGTTTTATTCCAGGTGACATTCTGGTAGTGAAAAATAAGAAGACAATAAAGCAATGTGAATCGGTATAGCAGAGGCTAAACCAGCCAAGCTAAAACAGCTAACTGGTGGGCGTGTTCCAGCCAGCTTCTCAGCACTGCTGGTTCCACCTCTTTGCAACATGTTGCCATGCGGCCTGGGCAAAAAGAAGCTTCAAAAGCACTCTGTACAGAGCTATGGGTCACAGGACCAGATTGTTCGTCCAGTTATATGGAGTGATTGGTCTGGGAACACCTTGGTATTCTCCTGGAAGAGCTGAATGAAGTGGCTGAGGAGAGGGAGGTTTGCCTCTGCTGCTGCCCCTGCAACCTGAAGGCACATAAGCATAAATTAATGGATGGATGGATGGATGGAGAAGCATTTGGGGGGAAGTGGATTTCATGAGTCGTTGCACATGTCTTCATAAAACTTGTGTCGTATGTGTGAATGAATGTGGGATTATTTCATACTATCACACAGGATTAACACAATAGAAAAACTTTAAATTAAATGTTTCCCCAGTTGACTGGAATAATCCACATGTAACTGAAATGAATATTTTTTTTCCTGTATATGCATGAGGTACTGGACTCCACACCAACAGCAGGATTATTTGTCTCTAGCCTTGTTCTTTTGGCCCCAAATACCTTGGGGTGTGAACACTTTACATGGGAAACAGTTTTTTAACCCCCCCCTCCTCCCCCTTCAGATGTGGTCGAATGTTGCCTCTGGTGATTTTACATCATTTCTCTCCGCCTTCCAGCAATCCGATTTCAGTGCCTTGAGTAGGCTGGATCTCCTCCTCTGGAGCTCAGAGTAAGACCAGCCATGTGACAAGACAAAGGGCTGATTAGAAACACAACCTGACAACAGGATTTTTTTTTTTCCTTCTAAGAAAAGGTCCCTTGCTCAAAGATGTAGGAACCTTCACTTTGAATCCTTCTGGGACTTTGGAGTTAATTTGTGAAAACGATTCAAACTGTGCAGACACTGATCCACAAAATGTCAGATGTAATGAAAGTGATGATTAAACATGCTTAAACATTCCAAACTGCTTATAAATGAACGACTAACAGGGTCTAATGGATGTTATATATTATCAGAACTAAGAGTGAGGAATCAGAAAAAAGCTACATTAAATCATTCACCTTGCTTTCTCTTTCAAACAAACTAATCAAATTTAGGAATGTGTATATCTATGTGTATAATGTGTATTTAAGGTGTTTCTCCATAAATTCCATTTTAAAAAGCCCAACACTTTTAGAGTTTATAACTACATTACATGCATCCATATTGTTTTCATTAATTCATCTCACTATGTGTGAGCAGGGAATACAAAAGGTCTACTGTGATTTTTGATCACTGTATATTTTTATCCTGGGATGAACCTGTTTAACACATCCCGTTTCACAAGGTTACACAAATTGTAAACTCCACAACAACAAAAGCCGTAAAACTGTAGAGAAACTATTCTAAAGTCATCTTACAGCACAGATTTTGGGCTAAACTGATCTATAGGTGGCTTGTGCCAACTGGACTGTCTACGTGGACGTGAAACACTGAGTGTGACTCTGGGGCCCTTCAGTCAACCCTCAGTGTGGATTGCGTGAGACAGCTTCAACCTCTCTCCACATTCCTCAGTGAAAGAGTTTTGTCTCTACTTTGAGATTTGGGTCATCACCAATTCAGTGCCTGTTTTGTGGCGTTTGAAAGATGTCCAATGCCCTGTGTTGGCACAGTCACCCCATGCCTGTTACCATAGAAAACGTGAGCGAGCCCGAACCTCCTCCACGCATGTTCCCAAAGTAAATCTCCACTTTGCGGGGAGGGTGGGCCGAGGGGGTTGGGAGGTAACTCACGGTCATCTCTCTCTCTCTTTCTCTCCACAGTAAAAACTAGTCGTTGATCCTGTGAACACCAATAAATTAACCCTCTACTCTCCTGCCAGCGGACCGGTGCTCGCGCACCTGCTCACAGTGGGTTGGAAGAGGAAAGGCGGTGCCCAGGCTGGAGAAGTTAACCTCGCTGACTCCTCCCAGTGTGGCCAATCATCGAATTAAAAATCGTACCACTCGAGGTTGGCCTTAAAAGTGGGAGGGTAGTCTGGGAGCGCCAGACGACCACGAGGAGCTGTCTGCTTCACGCGTGGTGCTGAACGTGCCACTCGCCGCATCATGTGGTCGGTCTTCTTTGTCTTTCTGTCTTACCTGGACAGAAACGTCGTCAGGGGCGACTTTCTGAGCCGGGCTTTGGACGCAGAGAAGGAGAACAAGGAGATGCTCTCCATGATCGACGGCGCGCTCTGCGCCAAGATGTCCCTCATAGGGGAAAACTTCCTTTATCAGGTGTCAGACGGAGCAGAGGTGGTGCGCACCGTGGTCACCCCCGCCGGGAAGCTCGTCAACTGCTCCATCATAGTGAACCAGGAGCAGGTGAAGTCCTTCGTGCACGAGTGCAGGTTGTGGCTGAAGGAGCAGAAAGCAGCGCAGCGGCTGGAGACGCGCTTTGCGCGGATGGACAAGGCAAAGTTGCTGTGCCGGGAGTTTAAGGAGAGCGATGAATCCTTTCTGCAGGAACAAAGGGTTCTGAAAAGATCCAAGAGAGGCTTTACTTACCCAGGAACCCTGTGGTGTGGAGCGGGTAACATGGCAGATGACTATAACCAGCTGGGTAAGTTCATGCTGAGTAAGTGAACGTGAACGTGCTCCATATTACTCACTGCGACCTGCTTTCTGTAGGAGAGTTTGTAGCCACTGACAGCTGCTGCCGCACTCATGACCACTGCCCTCACGTCATCCACGCCTTCTCCTCAAACTATGGATACACCAACTTCAAGTGGCACTCCATCTGTCACTGTGACTGTGATAATGAGTGAGTAAAACCAGTTTTGATGATGCTCTGTCACGTCAAATCTCCTGCACAAGGAGAAAAGAGACCACAGATATGTTTAATGAGAGATGACTGTGCATTATTTGAAATGGGAAAAATTATGAAAATCTTAAGATATTATATAAAAAAAAGTTGTGTAACTTCATGCATCCACCTTTAAAAATCAGACACAATCAGTGATCTGCATCAGATGCATATATCAGACTTTGTAAACACAAATATGTTTAACTAGCAGGCATTGAGTTAACATGTTCAAGTGTTATTTTCTCTAAAAGTGACCATTAAACATGATTTAATGGTCACTAAAACAGCAGAATTTCAGTGAAAATGTGTCATATTGATAAATATCATCCCCAATATTTTTAATTCTGAAATGACATTGCAGTCATAAAGTTATTTGCTTTGACCACTTTGAAGGGGGACAACTATAGTTATTAACAAAATTAAATGCAGGTGACTATTCAAATGGTCTGTACAGCAATGGGGATGAGTCCTGGGCTGCAGAATCAAGTAGCAATGCTGCTGTAGATGCTCAGATGCTCAGTGGTTCATTTCTAAATGACAGTTTAATTGATACCACAGAATAACATTCATCTGTATGGTACATGTTCATTTTTGTAATTTAAATCCAGCGTCTGCTTCAGTGATGTTTTGGAGATTGTCTCCTTTTTTGATCAAGCTCAGTCCTTTTTTTTTTTTTTTTTTGCATTTAAATGCCTCCTTTGCTCCCTCTGCAGGTTGAAAGCTTGTCTAAGGAAAGTCAATGACACGTCTTCCAGGGTCGTGGGTCAAGCCTTTTTCAACGTCCTGGGTGTTCCCTGCTTTGACTTTGTCTATGAGGAGCAGTGTGTTGAACGCCACTGGTACGGCCTGTGAGTATCACTGCAGGTTAAAGTCGTGGACCGAGCTGTGTTTCTTTCTGAATTCATCTCACACTGCCTCCTCTCTGTTCTCTCACCCGCAGGTGTAAGAAATATGAAAAGCTTCCCATTGCTGTGGTGAGAGAGTCAGTGCCGTATGACTATGGAGGGATTGACGTTATCGACGAGCTCACAGCGGCTCCTCCCAGGTCTAAAGATTCAACGAAAAGCAACGAAGAAGAGAAACAAGAGAGTACAACTCAGTCTACAGTTCTGGGTCACGAAGAACCTACTCTGAGAAACGTTGTGACTGCAGCTGAGGATTTCATCAAGGTGCTTGCTACCGTCTCCACGTCTCAAAGCTCTGCTGCAGACTCGGACAAAGGTGAAGCCCAAACCTCAGAGAAGAAGAAAAGGAAAAACACAGGAAAGAAGAAGAAGAAAACCAGCAAAAAGCAAAAAGGAAAAGGGAAGGGGAGGAAGAGAAAGCAGAAAGGAGGGGAAGGTGTGAAAACAGAGGAAGGAGCTGCAGCTTCACCACCTGGCAGCAGAGCAGAAGAAGTGTTGGCGCTGAGTAATTTCATCAGTGAGTCGAACGGACGGGACCAGTCGATCATCAACACAAACAGAGTCGAAGACGGTGACTTTGAGCTCCGCGGAAAAGAAGATCCCTCTAATGAAGTTATGAAAGACGAGCCAGCCAGAGACAGAGAGACAGTTGCCACAACGCCACCTTCCATTGTTCACAAGAGGCCCGAAGACTCTGAGATCAAAGCTCTGAAAGAAGAAATATCTCTGCCAGCCAGCACGACAACTGTCGTTCCCCATGAAACAAGAACCAGACGTCAAAGAAAAGGGAAAAGAAAGAAGATTAGGAAAACTCTTCCTCCTTCTTCTGAAGACATCGTATTGAATACAGCAGTCGACTCAAGAGTTGTTTCTGTTCCCACCATCACACATCCAGCTCCAGGGCGCTCGGCCTCAGCAGCACAGCCTCGCTGAACAGCAGCTTACTGTCAGCACTCCAGTCACTTCCACCGTAATCCCGAAACGCAACAGGGATAGGTCGAAAGAGAGAGGAGACGGAGAGGGAAGGAAGAAAAGGAGGAAGCCTGGCTGCGTTGCTCTCATTACGCCTGCTGACCAGCAAAGTTTCTCCGTGGACAGCCTGAAAGTGACCTCTCTCACTGGGACTTCCATCATACCGTCGGTGTCCACCACAGAGCAGCAGCTTCCACGTAAGCAGCACTTTTACAGAGAGCACATCCCAGATATGACTCTGAGCTCCACCTTTAGTGTTTTGAAAAGGCAGAAGGTTGAAAGAAAGAGGACAGAGAAACAGAAGGAGGAAGACACCTCTCCTAAGTGAAAGTCCTGGTTTTTCTCACAGCATCTCTGAAAACAAGCCCACCGTTCCCACAACCCCGGACGCTCAGGCTGCACTGATCCACCCTGCGAGCACCACTGCAACGCAAGAAACAGAAACTCAGAGTGAATGGAGGCTTTTTTCAACAGCCGCCCCTACGGTTAGAACAAAACTCCACTGGCAGCCAACCAGAAGGCAAAGGAAGTCCAGTAAGAAAGCTGCAGCTCTCAACAGCTCAGGATTTATCCCTAAACAAACAGACCGAGAGACACCTGCCACTTGGATTTTCAATGTTGCCACAACTAAAGAGTCCAGACTTGAAGAGGCCCAGATGAGAACCTCTGCAGCGCCAACTATGAGTCCACTTCAGTTATCTATTGAGAAAGCAAAAGCGCAATACAACAGAAAGAAGAGGAGGAAAGCAGCACGATCTAAGAGGCAACAATGAGCCATGTGTTGCAGATGTAGCAGGACTAGTCTAGAGAAGCAAGCGGCCTTAGCTGAGAGCTAATATGATCAAAGAAAAATGCTTCATAATGTTACAATAAAGAAAAAAAAGAATTACATTTGATTATAATGTCAGGATCATTATTTTAAAGTACTTTGTCCTGCATGTCAGTAATAAAATATCTGAATGATTGTGATCTTATTAGTCAGTGCTTCAGTTTATGTCTTGTGACAAAATCAGCAAACATAACTTGATTTTATTTCTGTATTTAACAAGAATTTCACAGTTTAGTAGAATTATTTTTTTTCTGTCAGAATTGTAAGAGACAACAGACAAGCAGATGGGGCAGATTTACTATCCCGGGGACATTAGTGTGTCGTTGTGCATCGTAAACGCCACCGATGGGAGTATCCAGTTCTGCGTTCTAAGAAACAAAAAGCAAAAGCAGTTTTCTGGAGGAATGCAAGATCCTGTTGAAAAGGCTGTAATTTAGCAACAACAAAGTTTCAGTTATCTGATCAGTTAAAATAATTCAGATGTACTCAGATTTAAAAGGAACTTATTGGTTCTTTTTTTGATAAACACCTACAGTCATGAGTGTCATCAGACTTCTAGTCTTGTCCATTCAGAACTGAATGAGGAAGAGTAGCCCAACAAGCAGCCAAAATAACAACAATAAGTGAACCGTTTTGGACTTACCTAAGATCTAGCTATCACCAACAGCCTTTTCTCCAACCCTGTGTTCTCAAAAACAGTTTATTTAAAATATAAGACAGGTGAAAATCAAACTGGAGTGCATCACAGCCTCATCACAGTGAGATAACGCTTAACATCTCTTAGTTCAACTGGAGGCCTCTGGGCAGACCTAGAGGTCGCTAGAAAGACCATTTCTCCCAGCAGGCTTGTGGACAGGAGGTGGCCAAGTGTCAGAGGTCAGACTGCATGACCTGGTTTCAGATAAGCTCCAAGATATTCATATGTAAGTGGCTTTTCTTCTGTACTCAGGTAGAATATTGATGAAAATGAGTTTGCTATCCCACTGACAAACATTATGTTGCAAAGACAAAGTTAGTGAATCTGCCCATTAAATTATTAGAAGTTTGGCACATGCTTGATGAGTTTAAAGCAATAGAGGTGAACATGATGTGTAAGGTGGCAGCACACTCACTAATCTTGGACTTTGCAGACCTGCACCTTTCTGGTCGTCCCCCCAGTGGCCTCCCCAGTTAAATTCCAGGCACAGTAAACACGATCACCACTTGTGTAGCTGTCAGTGCTGATCGTTTTCCTGTCGAAATGACAGGAACATAGCCTCGAATTTCTTGTGAGGTTTAATATATTGAATTTCTTACCTGATTTGTCCTTCCTCTCACATTGAATCAGTGCCTTCCATCTTCTCTGTGCAGACAGCTCTTTTGGTCACTTTACCCACGTCATGTCAGCAATGAAGGGATAGATGTGTAGCGTCTTTGCTTTGAAGCTATGTGATTTATGCTCTCTGGTATCACAGTAGGATGATATGGTTGTTTGGACGTAGAAGATGACATAAAATGAATGAGCCACATCTCTTGTTTGGGCTTGTTGCTTTCTTTATTGGAAGTGGTTGTGTTCACAAATACACTGCAACTGGTGCTGCCCTCTAGTGGATAAAAATACCAGGACTTTTGCAGTACTGGCAGGCTCTATTCATCAAAATAAACAAATAAAAAGATGAAGAAAAACAAGACTCACCTATGCTGAATCTTCACTCTTAATTATTCAGCAATTGATGATTTTATTCCAGCAAGAAACTTGGTCATTTGTTAGTTTGTTCTTATCAAAGGACATAACAGATCCAAAGAATTTATAGTAAAATCTTTTAAATTCTCTTCCAAAAGGTTTCTGTTATGAAGAAGTTTCATGATCATAATGAAATGAGCTGAATATAAAACTACTATGAGCATTAAAGCACCACTAAAGCACTATACAGTCTTTCTAAAAAGGAAATTTAAATAAGACTGCTCAAATTTGTTGTTTTTATTGATGAAACCTAAAGAATTTACATGTAGAACTAAATTTTTTTTTTTCCTTTTGCTTTGGACAGAGCCAAAATACTTGTTTTTACATAATGCTAAGCTAGTGATCTGCTAGTTGTAGCATCAATTTTAGCATTAGGAAAGTGATTTACTTTGATTCTGATCCACATCTCAGTAAAAACTGAATGTGAAGACTGTACTCCCTTTCAAGCCTTGACGATACTTCAAATGATAAACATTGATTGTGCATGACAAGACGTGAGCAGAGATTTCTAGATAATTAGCACCACGGGTGGGGGATACCAGTGACTAAAATGGACAAAACACAGTTTGTTCTTCAGCATTAAAAAAAAATCTGAATTTTTGATGGGCCAAACTTATTTTTTTTTCTTAAGGTTTCACAAGTTCCTGAATAAGTGAGTAAAAAAACAGAAGTAGAGAAATAGGCCCGAACCATTACTATTTAGTAGTAGTAATGTTTATTACAATAAATATCCTGCTTACATTTTACTGGTTAACAGTTCTACTATTATTACCAGTTACCTGGTAATTCCTGCCTTTCTGTAATGCCTCAACTTTGTCTCAGTGAAGCGAAGTGTCTATGATTTCTCCACTTCTCATCTTTGTTCTTATCATAGTCTTTTAAACTGACATTTTTTTTCAAACATTTCATCAGATTTGTGGTGTTGCCACAATGTCACTATTTGGTGACATATTTTATATGACAAATAATTATAATTTACCGTGTCAAAATAATTCCACATCAATGTTTTTGTTCAGGTGTTCAACACAGTTGTTTCTGTGAGCCACATTACAGCCGCTCTGTGAAACAGAGCCCTAAAACAGAGGGAAAAGTTGTTCCTATCCAAACGAAACATTAAAAAAAGAGTAAAAATGCCATGAAATTAGATTACTGAATTTAGATGTTAAAGCATTACCAGGTATTGATTTGTTTACGTGAGGATCAATCTTTAAAACTGATCAGGATCGAGTATATTGACTGATATTTTGTTATCGATCTCCCATCGCCAACTAGCACATTAGAAATCAACTTCTCTTGTGAGCTTGTGGCTATTAGAATTTTTTGTGCACATTATTGAAGTTCAAAATATTTTTTTTGGGAAAGTAGAACCTAAACATGAGAGGCTTAATGCTAACCTGATGTTGATTTTTATCTATTTATTTCTATTTTTTAAATCCTTTCTGTCCATTTTGCAGACAGCAGGTTAAAAAATGCTGAGTTCATGTGCTCTTTTGTTTCAGAGGCCTCCAGACTTTGATCCTCCAGTTGCCTCCCATGCAACTGGTTTCAGGCAGGGTCACATTTTCCACACTGATTAACGGCTCATTACTCTCAGTTCTTACATATTAGGGTTGGGATAGCTGGTGCAAAGGCTGAATTCCTCAAGGTCAGCTGACTCTCACATGCTTACATAAGATGATTTTATATGCAAGAGTTTTTAGCAATGCGTTGAATTTAGGCTTTCATCATGTCTGACATACCTAAAATATATTTTGACATATTGAAGAACAATATTAAGATATACAGGATCTCATCACATTGCAAACAGTGGAAGTAAAGCAGCAATGCACACTTTCATGCTACAGCTTAAATTCCTAGATATTTTCTGGAATACACCCAAATATTTAGAGGAGCTTGGCGCTCGGTCACAACCATAAGCTGAACTGGCAGAAGGACTAACACGGTAAGACGTGACGATAAAGCAATTTGACACAGCAGGACATACAGCAGGAGCTGTAGTTTTTGTGTCTTTATTTCCTATATGTAGCTCAGATATAGCAAAAGAGGGAAAAAAGTACTTTATATGAGTTTGAGCTGGTCATTTTTAAAACATTGTTGTAAAACTATCGTTCTACTCGACTTGAAGACAACAAAGAATAAGTAGATGTGGGAAATATAATGACAAAGAAGAGCTAATCTACCAAGTGGACCAGTCATTTCTAGAAGTCCACGTCGCTGTAATGCATAGTTATATTTGGAAAGAGGTGCATGTCAGGGTGTGGCGTAGCTTAGGCTGTAGGGTTCATACCTACAGTGACGTTTTGAGGCAGAAGTATAAATCAGCCTTTAAATTGTGGAACAAAATCCATTAATAGGAACACCTGGGCTTTATCTATAGATGTCAAAGCCATCAGACATTAAAGAAAAAGAAAAAAGATTTGTAGACATAAACTTATCGGTCATTTCAATTTCAAAACACAGTCATTGATGCACTCGCTCCCATTTAGGTCAGACAACTTCTGGCAAACAAGAAGCACCACGGGGAAATCCCACATCAAAAGCTTTACAGACGGGAAGCTGCATGAAAGCCAAAAAACAAAACAAAAACAACAAAATGTTCAGAATTCCTACTGGCATGTCTTTGTCTCTTTTTTTTTCATTTTATGCCTCTTTATTCTTGTATCTGTCTGTCTTTTTGTGATCATTTGGATTGTTTTGAGGTCAGTTCCCATTTATATATGGGTACTTTGATATCTATTTCTTATCAGCAGTTTTATGATTTCTTTTTAGATGATTTTTGTTTCTGTGATTATTCAACATCTGTCTCTCTTTGCTCCTAATTTTATCTGGTCATTTTGTGCATTATTTGTTCAACATTCTTTGAGTCATTTTGTGCCTTTTGTTGCTATTTTGCATTTTTTTTTTTTGTGGTCATTTTGCATCTTATAATCTTAAATCACTTTGTTGGTGTCTGTGTCCACTGAGAACCCCCATGTAATTCCCTGTCATCATTCTAATGTTTGTGGTCACTTGAATGCATTTCTGACCAGTTTATGCCTTTTAATGAATATTTTTAAATCTCCTTGTGCTGTTTTGTGACTTCTTTGTGTGTGTGTGTCTTTGAAGTGACGTTTCTCCTTAAAGTGGAGCGTTTCACACAGAGTAACTGTACTCAGTTGGCTCCACTCACCTTCCAACTGGGCCACCATCAGGCCAGCCCAGGAAACCAAACAGCAACATGGTCTCTCTGCCTCTACACAAACACCACAGGCAGGTTTTATTTGTAACATGGCAAACACTGTCCACTTTTTTCTTCCTTGATTCACATTTTGTGTTTGGGTGTGAGCAGCTGCAGCTTTGCACAAAAAATGGTCCTTTACAAAGTGTGTGCCGCCTGAAGCTGTGCATGTAAACAAATGCAGGTTCTGCGTGAATGGGTGCTCATTAACATGAGAAAGATGATGGGTGGTAGTTGGCAGTCTCCGGCTAACTTTGGCCTTCCTGTGGAGTGGAAGTTTTCCTGGCAGCCCTCTACAGGCAGAAGTGTACATAAACACAAAAACAGGTTTCTGTTTCATCAGGACTGCTTAGATGTTTGCCAAACAGACTCTTGTGGGTTCAGCAGAACAGACCTCTACACTCACCATCCTGGGTAATACATGTAAATAATCCTATCTAACGTTTCTGCAAATGGTTCATATTTTAGATTTATGTATCATCAGTGAAAATCATTTTATTTTGTAAGAAATGAAGATGACTCTATGGACTGCAGCGATGCCAGCAGTGGTATGGTGCAACTTCTCAATTTCTTGAATCCTGAACGCAGCATAAGTATATAAACCACAGAGCCACAAGAAAGGTGATGAAGAGAAATAGGCCAGATTGGAACAAGCCTAAATTATCCTTCATGGTTTTCTATAAGGAAACAAGAGACTTTGTTGACAATTTCATTCTGACCCATCTCACAGAGTGTCGACATATCAAAAAAAAAAAAAAAAAAAAAAGGCACCCTGCTCTGTTAAACTAGCTAAAAATTGATATATTTCTGTGAAAATTAAAGATATTCTATTGTCATTGCATCAACATCTGACTGAAGATAATCTAGGAGGGATTACAAAAAAAACATCTTGCATCTTTTACACAAATAAAGCTTCACTTCTCCACAGTGCAATTAAATTAACTACTTCTGCTGCAATGTCCTTCAGCACTGTTGCATTGTGAAATGCAGTGGACAAAAGATAACACAGGCAGGGAGTTCTTCTGAAAAAAAAAAAAAAGCTACAGACTTTTATTGTCAACTCCAAACAAATCAATTGCTGCTCTTCTGCATCACAAACTTCTTCCCACTAAAAGGGTTTTTAACAATAACATCAAACAAGATTAAAGAAAGTTGTCAAAGGCCAATAAACAGGACATTGATCTTATGAAATCTTTATGAACACTGTCATTTGCTTTGTGAGTCCTCCAGGAACAAAAATGAGCATTCGTAATGTATTAAATCCTGCAGGTAGGGAATAATCTGCTTCTGACCTCTAGCGGGTAAGACCTGAAGGGTTGTTGGATACTCACTAGAAATATGCAATTTCTTTAAAGTCTATGAAAACTCAGTCAGTTTAACATTAAACAGTGGTTTCTGGTTTGAATCCTGGCCAGAGCCATTCTGTGTGGAGTTTGTATGTTCTTCCTGCACTTGCATGGGTTTACTCCAGATACAGTACAAAAACACACATTTTAAATTGAGCCCAGGAGTAAGTTAGCATGTGTGGTCCTTTCTAGGGATGTACGCATCCTTTTACCCAGTCAGCTGGGAAAGGCTTCCAGCGATGCTGAACAGACTGGATAGTTGTATGGATAATGGATGGATGGATCTTTGAAGTACATAATAAAAAAAACTTTCAAACAGGAAATATTATGAAACTCACCAGAAATGTCCTGAAATATTTTTCTTTTTCTCTGTGATCGAGCCATGTTTGCAGCTTCTGACATGGTTGTCTACTGAGCCAACCTGTAGACACTCAAAGATGACCCTTGAGCGTGTCGATATACCACTGTTTGTTTACTGGCATTAAATACAATTTAGATGAAAGAAATACCACAGTTCTGCTAGTATTTAATCAACCAAATAGAGTGTAACGGGAGTCCAACAAATAGTTTCAGTGGAATTCATCATTTCAGGTCATCAATATCTGTATAAACTTTAATGATAACCACTTTTACAGTTGAGATATTAAGGTGGACCCAAGTGTTGGACTGAGCAACTGTTGTACAAAATATTACATTGTTTCACACCAATTCTACTTCATTTTTAAGGAGTCCATCCTTTTATTTGAACATTTTTATCTTTCGTTTCTCTGCTTTTTTAATTCTTCTCCTTGATAATTCCCAAATATAAATTTGAAAGACTTTTAAAAATATATTCATAGATTGTAATTATTTGTGTATTCCAGTGGTTTGGACAGCTTGATTTCCCACATCACAGCAACGTACGTCGTCTCATGTGAGAACGGATCTAATTTCCCTCCTCTTAACAATAAAGACAAATACACATAAATCAGACATTTTATTCTTTTTATTAGTGATTACAGTCTTTAAATTCATAAACATGATGAACAAATCAATAACTTGAGGAATTCAGGTGTAAAAGGATGTAATCGGCCCTCAGTTGATGACAGCTGGTTCCAGTGACCCTGATCAGGATGAAGCAGGTAAGAAAACTGGATCAGTGCATGACATTCAACCATCACACGGTGCAGCACTATGACATATCCTCCACAGATTGCATTATGATGTCTCCAATCTGGAAGAAAAGATATACCAAGATTGTTTTACTAAAGCTGTATCACTTCAAAGTCAAAAGAGTGAACTTTAGAATTGTGTGAATTTCAATAATTAATAAAAGGAAATGTCATACCCGCACATGAGGAGGAGCGCCCAGGATGTATGTAACAGCACCAGCAACATCTTTTGCTTCCAGAACCTGTCAAAGTGGAGAGGAACTTAAGTAGAATGTTAATCACAACAACAGGACTAAAGGAAAGTAGGAATAATGTTTTTACCTTATGTTGAGAATACAGAAAATTGGCCATTTCAACATTGTTGCTGTAAAGGCGAGGAGCAAACTCTGTCTCCACTAAACTAGGAGAAATACACTAAAGAGAGAGACAATCATGAGCTAAAATCAGGAGTTCATGAGTTCTAGATTTGTTAATGATGGCTTTCACACAGGTTCCTGGTGTGATAAACCGATCAGCCTGGTTTGGACTTTAATGACACACACTGATAAAGTCTTACTGTGGCTCGGATGCGAGTCTTGGCTTCCCACAGCTCCTGCCTCAGGCCCTCGGTCAGGGCGGTCACAGCATACTTGGTAGCCGTGTAGAAATGTATATCAGCGCTGGGAATCACACGATGCCCACAAATGCTGCAACAGAAGTATTCGATGAAGTGACTGGACATGTTGTTGTGCAGCAGTAATGAAAAACGACGACTAATGACGACGGGTTGGCTGTATTTTTAAAGTCACATTTGACTGAGTGGATGCTAGTATGTAATAAAAAAAACTACTTCAAACTGAAACCGAAGGAGAAGATGTGAGTTTTTAGCAGTGTATTTTGAACAGGTCTAAACTGTCAAATGTGAAATAAAGCTTTCTACAGATTCAGGGCAGCTTCTTGTATTTGTAAAACATCTGATTCATAATGAGATGCCAATTCAAACAAAACTTTAAATAATTCTGAGCTGGACAGGGAGCTAAAACTAGTTATTTTTTAAAACTTTTCTGTGCCATTTAAAAGAACTCTTAACTATTTGCAAACATTGCAAGGCAAGACCAACCTAAACTGACATACATTAACAGAGCTCTGCAGCAGTCTGTTTGAGAGGTGATAAAAGATTTAATGACTTTTTTCCACTTGTCTCAAGGGAGATAAGGACTCACCTTGGCATTCACTCCAAGTTGGAAAAAGCCAGATTTAACAACTCTACTGATCTGCTTATCCAACTTAAAAAAGCTGTCAAAAACACAGAGATTTCTGACAGCTGAGCCAAAAAACAGAATCTGAAATCAAAGGGAAAATCCTCCTGATAAACCTCACCACATGTTTTGATGAACAGTATGCAGATGACAGTGAGCCTCCTACATGATGGAGAACATGAACAACTATTGACTGTGCTGTTAAATGGTGTGAAAGGGCAAATCTTGACTGAATGACTGAATACAAAAAATACATTAACTGTGCTTTCATGAGAAATCTAATGACATTTTACATCCTATGGCTGGCTTGGAAATGCTTCTGAGGCACAGAAGAAGACCGTAAGAAAGACAGCAGCCAGTAAGTTGTTCAGGGTCTACATTACCAAGTTTAGAAAGTATTTACAGGAATTGTATTTTATAGCCATCATATGGCCACGCTGGACTCACTGTTTCTGGACAGCAATGAAGGTTTCAAACCAAAGCCACTCAGTGTTGCTGCCGAATGTACGTAGTTTGAGCAAGAACAAAGTAAAAGAAGTCTTCACAGCATTAACTGAAGGACCAAAGAAAGCTTCCTAAAATCTTTGCCACATCAACCCTAATTCACTTTGTCAACAGGTGCATACAGGAAAGAGTTCACTGTTGGATGGATGTAAAGGAGACTTTATATTATATTGTTCATGTTATTATGCCCTGCTCTAATCTAAATGATGTGACTGACAAACATCTCACCTCAGCAGTGTGAATGTGAGCATCACGAGTCATTGCAATAACCAGTGTGAAATTAACCCCAGTAAAATGCCCTTGGCTTGCTACAGAACGCTCACAATTACCCATCTTTTAACTACAGATTAATCTATTGGATTAACATCTTAATCCAATCAATAATGCAAGTCATGTTAGTCTGAGTTCCTTTTAACAGAACAAAGTCACTATTCATGTGAGCATCTCCACTTGTGATGAGTCATACTGTCTGCTGTGGTTATTATCAAAATCTGGAATGGGATGATGATAATATCAATCACAGATGGAGAAATATTAATCTAACAGTCTTGACCATCAGTGTACACGACCAGTAAATAAAAGTGCACCTGTTTATGTTGATGATGTGGCCGTCATCAACATTTCGTTCTTTCATTGACTGGTATGCTTCACGTGTGCAGATGCTCAGTGCCAGAACGTTGACCTGAAAAAGCACAAACAGTAAATAAAATATCCAGAAGTGTTACAGATGGAAAACAGTCAATGTTCACACTATCAGAGACTGTGTTATATACTGAGTCAACACATGAAATATTCCAGGATTTTGCTCAAACAACTAAAGGTGGGTCACTGTTGACAGATTTTCTCCAACAACACTGAGCTCTCACGTCCAGCATGTTCTTCCAGCGGCTGGTGTTTCCACTCAGCAGAGGATCTGGATGAGCCAGACCAGCGTTGTTGATGCACACGTCCACGCCGCCGTGCTCTGCTTTGATGGCTGAGAACATGGACTGAATCTCCTCCTCGCTGGTCAGATCACACCTGAAAGGCACCAGGACACCACTGTGGCCTGCACTTTGACACTCTGCAGCCAGTTTCTGAAATGAGATGAACGTTGCGTTTTTAGGATGTGATTGATTGGATGACATAGTTACACAACACATACAGTTCAACTGTATCTGCAAAGCTTCTTTGGAAGAATACCATACAGCTCAGCAAGTTTGGATAACTCGTGTTTTTACCTAAACAAATAAAGCATGGACTTCTGGTCAAAAGACTTTCTGGTCAAAATCAAAATTCCTGCAGGATCAAATATCCAATAGATTAGGTTCAAAAAAAACAATGGATCAAAGTGTATTATGGGTAAAGCTGACAAATCAAATCAGTGTTGATATTACAATATCATGATTGATGAATAGCTCACAGCTGAAAAGCATAAAAGGACACGTAAATATTCCATGCTGAGGTAACACTGTGTTACCAGACTGAAAGTTACAAGACAGGGAATATTTTAACAAGGGCTGGGCATTTACGCATTAATTTATTAACACCGACATTTATTTTATCGCACGTTAACGCATGTTGCTCACATGCTTTTGTTCCGAGAAGTCTGTTACTGGCTGCTGCAGAACCAGAAAAAAAGTAAACATAAGGAAAAGCTAAAACAGACATGAAGAACGGTAAAAATCTGTGAACTTTACAGTTCAGGTAGCAACTCAGGTAGCAATATTAACAATTCTGACTAAAAAAAAAAATTCTGGACTGACGCAAAACTTTCGTGTCATTCCTCCATGTTCCATCAGATCTGCTCCATGTGTTCACTGTCCTGCTGTTCTTTTACTGGTTACTCAGTGCAGCTCCATCTAGTGGCACAGATGTGTAATGACAGTAGAAAGTCCAGTCCTCAATTATAAAATAAATTCAGTTCTGTGGCCCGTTTTTTTTTATATTTTGTATTTTTGATCCAAGTCTAAAATTGAAATATAAAAAAAAACAAGCATTTTTCTTTTTTTTTTTTTTTTTTTTTTTATGTTAGATTAAAAAATGAAAAATGTAGTAAAATGTCACTAAAATGTCATTTTCATTTTAAAGTTCTCCCAGACAGAAGATTAAACAGAAACAAGGTTATTTGTAACAACTGACAAGTTGAACTCCCCGTTAAAAGTTTCTGCTGTTACCTCAGAAATTACCTGTTTTAATGTTCTGATTGTGCTGAGCCACAATCATTTTGTTGGATTTTGTTTGTAGACTTTTTTTTTTTTAATTTTCATAAAAACAAGATGACATTAATGCCCAGGCAGTGGCAATAAGCTTTATTTTATTTTACATTTTTAAAGATGAGATTTACACTTAATATGTGTTACTGACAAGTGGTGATGTTAAAAGTCTTTGAACAACAAATGTTATGGCACTTTAGTTCAGATGGCAGCAGAACATTTCAATAAAAGTGCATTTTACACTACTTTTGAATTCATTATTTGATTTTGCGTATACAATGCGATTAATCGTGATTAATCAGGGAAATCATGCGATTAATCGCGATTAAAAATTTTAATCGTTGCCCAGCCCTAATTTTAACATGACAAAAACCTCCTTCGTACTGCTTTAATCTGAAATTAATAATTTCAACATAGCCTGCTCCATTGGTTCACCTGTAAGTTACCGTGGTGACCATAACTAAAAGAGAGCCACTCTTGTGACTCAGCAAATCCTGGTTTTGGACTCAACAGACCCAAACAGTTTATGGCTTTGTGGTACATTCCCCTGCAGTGTTATGAAACCCAAAATATTTAGCTATGTCAACGTTATATTACACAAGTTTCTCTATTTTTGATTAATCTATTATTTTCTATTCTAAATTAAAAGAAGAAAACAAAACAAAACAGAAAGGTACTTATAAATCCATTTACTACAGACTCGCTGTGTGACTGAAAGAATTTAGACGAATGAATAGATGTTTGGAGTCAGAATGGGTCATGTGAGGCAGCTGCGGGGAGAAGTTTCTTTAGCAGGCCAAACTTCAAGGTTTGGGTTTGGACGGCAGTGAGGACACGTTTTAAAGAGGCCGCACAGCCTGAGAAAGTTAGTCTGATGCAGGGGTGTCCAACTCCGGTCCTTTGAGTCTTATAGTTTACCCTCATTCAAGCACACCAGATTCAAATGAATGCATCTTTAGCAGACTTAAGCAGACCTGAATGACAAGCTGATGGTGATCCATCCGTTAGAATCAAGTGTGTTGTGTCTGGGAAACATCTAAGACAGTGGTGCGCAAACTGTGGTACGCGTACCACTGGTGGTACGTGGGGGAACGTCAGGACTTTCCACATTTTTTTTTTTCCCGGAAACATGCAATGCATTATAAATACGTTTCAAATGAAATTCAGGTAACAATAAATACTACAATAAGGAATAAACATCTCTCCTGTGAATTTAAAGCTAATTGAGAAGCCATATATGGCTATATTTTAAAATTGGTCATCATGGTGGTACTCAGAGAGCTTAACAGTTTCTCAGGTGGTACGCAGTATTAAAAATTTGAGAACCAGACATGATCTAAGACATGGAGGACATCTGTCCTCCAGGACCGAGTTTGGACACCCCTGGTCTAATGTTTTTTAGGGAATTATGAGTAAAGTTCAACATACTTTTGCCTGACGCCCATTAAATACTCTAATAGAATCAAAATCACATATCCAGTTTAGGAATTAATTCTGTTCGCTGTTAAATTACGGCATATACACATAAAAAAAAACAAAACTTTTTTGTTGCAACTTTTCACCTCAATAGAAAGTTAGTAGTAAGCAATATCTCATCTCTCCAACGTTTTTGCCACGTGAGAATTTCTCTTATTCCCTCTGAAAAAAAAACGTGTTAAAATAAAGTTTCACTTTGGAGCAAACCTCTATTTTCTCTACGTCCCTGGCGCAGCCCACCACCTTCATCCCGAACCGGACCAGCTCTGCGGCTGTAGCCGCCCCGATCCCGCTCGATGCTCCGGTCACCAGAGCCACTCTGCCCCTCCAGCGGTCCATCACAGCTGAGACACCGACTACCTGCTGCAGACACGAGACGAGCCGAAGCTGGAGCTGAGAGAGAGAGACGGAGCAGCGGAGCGAACACGCGCTTTCTATAGTTACGAGACTTTACGCAATACGTAAATATGCTGCGTTCAGGACCACCAACCCCGTGGTCGTAAACGTTTTCTAACGTTTAACATCCAGACAGAATGTGCATTGTTAATATCCGTAATTTAATCTTCATAGTCAAAATTAACCTTTCAGATAGTCACAGTGATGTTCTTCTTATCCACAATGTTCATTTTGTATGAAACGTCACTGTTTTTAGGGCAAATTACGTCACCTTCACTTAATGTCCACTAATGTGCATTGGGCTTTCACCTCCAGACACCCACAATTATTTTCTTGATATTTCAAACAAATATGTTGCATATCTGCAACATAATTTAATTCCAAGAAAAACACAATTATCTACTACTACGATCACTTGCTGTGATTCTGCTTTCAGATGTCTAAAGCTAAAAATCACAAATGACAAGTCAAATAGAGGCTAATTTTGAAATGTTATGTAATTTGTTTTTTGAATTTATCTGAAATACAATGCAATAAATGTGTAATAATAGACATTGATCAATCATAACCATTGAGAGGTAATGTGAGTCAACAGTACTCATCTTGTTACAGTGCATGCTGGGAATTGCTACATTCTGGGATTCACATTAATCCTATTTAGGTACTTGGTACCAGCCAAAAATTTAGGAGAGCATTTACACCCTGAACATGGTAACATCATTTTCCTACTAGAACCTCCTCTCCCAGCAGGTCAACGGTGGGTCTCTCAACAACATTTTTAGGAAAGGATCAAAGAACACAGCAAAGAAGCTAAGGTGTTCATCTGGACTTCAGACTCCATGGACCTGATGGTATCTGTGGAGGCCATCCCCTTCCACAGAGATCCCAACCCACAGGGTACAAAATACCTACTGACAACACCCCGGTACCAGATGCTCCAGGACGACCTCATGTTATTCAGATGATCAATAGAATCCACCTGTGTGTAATCACGTCTCCGTATAAATGCAGCTGCTCTGTGATAGTCTCAGGGTTCTGTTTAAAGCCCAGAGAGCATCATGAAGACCAAGGAACACACCAGGCAGGTCCCAGATACTGATATTGTGGAGAAGTTTAAAGCTGGATGTGGATACAAAAAGATTTCCCAAGCTTTAAACATATCAAGGAGCACTGAGCAAGCAATCATATTGAAATGGAAGGAGTATCAGAGCACTGGAATCTACCAAGACCCGGCCGTCCCTCTAAACTTTCATCTGGAACAAGGAGAAGACTGATCAGAGATGCAGCCAAGAGGCCCATGATCACTCTGGATGAACTGATCTACAGCTGAGGTGGGAGAGTCTGTCCAGAGGACAACAATCAGTCGTACACTGAACAAATCTGGCCTTTATGGAAGAGTGGCAAGAAGAAAACCATTTCTCAAAGATATCCATAAAAAGTCTGGTTTAAACTTTGACACAAGCCACCTGGGAGACACAAACATGTGGAAGAAGGTTCTCTAGTCAGATGAAACAAAAATCAAACTTTTTGGCCACAATGTGAAATGATATGTTTGGAGTAAAAGCAACACAGCTCATCACCCTGAACATATTGTAACTGCACACTTTCATCTGTACTGGCCGTTTTTCAGTTTCTGTAAAATAACTGACTTCATTCTTGTTCTAGATTGGTGTTACCACTCAGACGTTACCTGCAATAACACCTGCATAGGTAGTAGCTTGATTTTCAAAAACATGAAAGTGGGCGTAAAAAACCTTGGATAAACTTTTTGTTAACCATAGATGCACATCGTCCACATCAAAGAAGAATATGGCTCCTTATCTCGGGCTGTGAAAGACCCCGCAGGAGAGGCTGTTCTTGGACTATTTTTTCAGGTGACATCATTCATTCATTCATTCATTCTTCCACAATAAAAATAACTAAGCTATCTGCTATAAATCCAAAGGGAAAAAAAATCAAGCCCTAAACAAATACAGCTGGGAAAATATAGAAAAAGGACAAAAAAAAAAATGCAATGATTCTGTCATCTCCTTTGATCAGTAATTTCTAACCACTGTGCTGTGGAAGATCATCAGGTCTGCCATAGAAAATTATCCAATTTCACTTACTTTGTTTAAAAAAAAAATAAATAAAATACATCAAAATAAATCTATTATATTATATATTATATAGTTATATTTTTAAGTTGAATTGTCCTGTTCTATATCATGATTTGGGTTGCAGGTTAAATTTGCTTTATTTATTTTTTATAGTTTTTTTTTTGTAACTCAGTAATTAACTTTAGCAGTTTAATGCAGCAGTCTAACCCTCTATCTTGGACATCTACTTTAGTTGATTCAGAACCAAAGAATCCTGGTGTGATTGTTCTCATTAACTGCACATTTCCACATTTAAAGTTATATCACAGCTCATATCACAATGAGTTTTATTTATTAAATGTGCCCAAAGTTAATACCGAACTTGGTAAGCACTGCTTTAAGTATGCTGCACCTGCTGCTTGGAACGCACTGCAGAAAACTCTGAAGTTAAAGGAGCTGATCAACCTGGGATCTTTGAAAACTCGTGTGAGAGAAATTGGAGCAGCTTCATATCGGACTTGTTCTTGTTTTAATGTGAATCCGAACTTTTAGTCCTGTTGCTTTTATCTTGTATTGTATTTTATCTGAATGTTGTGTAATTTCTGTGTCATGTATGTAACTTTTCTGCTGCTGTCTGGGCCAGGTTTCCCTTGAAAAAGAGGCCATTGTGTCTCAATGGGACCGACCTGGTTAAATAAAGGCAAATAAAATAATAAAAATAAAAAACATGTGAGATGAAAGAACAACAGTTTATGCGGAATGAATGAAGGAAAATTACTTATAGTTTAACCCATCAAAAATAACAACATTAGAAGAAAATGATGCAAAACAAAGCATTTATTAAAAGCATCTAAAAACATCAGTTAAGAGGAAGCTTTAGGGAAGTGATATGTTTTTTCAAAGAACATCCTTATAACTGTAGAATCATAGTAACAACAACCAATAAAACCTCAAGGAAGTCTGCCATAAAACCAAAACCATTGTTGTGGATTAACTGTTAGATCTATAAAAGAGCGATAGCAGACACATAAATGCATCAATAAACATTTCCCGAGCACGCTTCAGGGAACTGATTTTGAAGTTATGATATATGTGAAAACAATAGCTAATACAACCACGTGGGTAAGAGATTACACATCTATATATGTGCTATGGTCAGATGGGAAACTCTGGGGATCGAAAAAGGCAAAAAAAAACCTCTATGAGGCTGCCTTATTAAACCAAAACTATTGTACTGGATTACATTGGAAGTAGGCATCAACAAGTGATTTCATGGACACATCAATCCATCAAGGACTTGAGGGAGCTGTTGTCTGGAGTCTGTTTGAAAGCACGATTCCTCTGAGCAAAGAACAGGTGAATGTTTGAATAATATTTGTTATCGAGGGAAAGATTATAATAAGATGAATACTGTTTCCTACATGTCACAGGCTGTGTCCCACTTCTCTGGGTGTTTGGTCTGTGATACACATATCTAACATGCAGATGATGTCCCCTAGTGTTGAAAATATGGACATGCATCTGTTTGGGTAGTTAATAGGATGACAGGATCAATGCAGCAATTTTTGCAGTTTTTCTTCTATTGGAAGAGGCACATGAAAATCAACCGTTGAATGGGAGGCAGGTGTATTACTCTGAAGGCAGCGCTGTCCTGGTCAGCCTTGTGTTGCTCATTACGTCAGCACTATTTTCAACTCTACTGTCCCTGAAAACAGCCAGATGGCAGCTTTTTTCATTTACTTTTATTTAATGATTACTGTTGTCCACAGAATATTTGAAAAATAGCATATGTTTTACTGTTCTCATTTAAATGTTCTTCAAGCTAAATAATGTGTCACCTGAGTTATGTATCCATATCCAACATTATACTTTGTATCGTTGTACATTTAGCAACTTGCCTTATTATATGTTTCATATTTTTACTTTTTTAACAATGAAATATATATATATATATATATATATATATAAAATCAACTGTTTTTGTCTTTATAACTTTACTCTGCTGTTATCTCATCATACATTCATGTCTCCTTCCTAATTTATACTCATAACTGTTTGTCTTAGACTTTTTTTGCTTATTTGTCTAAATAAAGCCACATATTCATGCTGCAGCTTTTATTTATTTTACTCCTCAGCTCTTTGTAAATCATCATGCACTGAATGAACACACAAAGTCCTGGTCTGATCTTTGTTTAGGGATGTGTTATGGACATGTTCTCATCATTTAAAGGGATATTGTGAAATAAAACTCGCCATGTTATTTTCCTTTGATCGCTGTCGTTTCTTTACACGAACACTAGTCAGAGTGTCACCCAGTGCAAAATGTAGCTTCTCAGATAACTGGTGTCAACTGCCTGCTCGGTGCGAGGTTGACAAATGCAATTTACTGTCAGATACAAATTTCTACTTCTGATCAGCTGACAGTAGACATTTTACTTCTATGAGTGTGTTGAATATACTTCCACAAGTAATCTTTTGTTCTTAAAATAAAGATCATCTTTCATCTTCCCCGTCTTGCTGCAGCTTCCTTCTGTTCCACCAACCACATATCCTCCTTCACCACATCCAGAAATCTCCTCTTCCTCTTTTTCTCCTGCCTGCAGCTCCATTTCTATCTCCATACTTCTACCAGTGTATTCACTATTCCTCCTCCTTATGTGTCCAAACCATCTTAACCTAACCTCTTTTACTTATCTCAGACATTCAACCATGGCTGTCCCATTGATACGCTCGTTCTGACTCCCATCCATCCTCTTCACCACCCAAGAAAACCTTAACATCTTCAACTCTGTTTGCACATCTTTTGCTACCATTTCCTCTCCATAGAGAACTGCTTCATAAAGTAAATATTTAGAATATGAAGTCATGAAAAGGAAATCAAAGGTATCTTTACATTTTTACATCTTTTCACTTTTTCACTATGTTATGTAATCCAGCATGTAAAGTAGTCCTGCTAAGGACAAACCCAGTGAGAGAGAAAATGTTGCCAAGATCTCAGTGAAAGCTGAAAGTTGAGCAAGGTCTCCTGGTAGACCGCTCAACATTTCAACATTCTGATTGTGTCTTTTGGAAAGGATGGAGGTTTTATCATCCAGAGAGCCAGCACACACATTTGAATGCCGTAGATGCCACGAGTGATCGTTTTAACCAATGATCCTTGACAAACCTTACGTGGTTAATGCATAAACCTGAGCAAAAAGCAACTGAAAGCAAAATACAAGTTTAAAGTGAAAGCAAATGTCAATCAGGTTATCTTTAGGTTCCTCAGTTTGAGTCAAGACTTCAGTCCTGTTTATGAAGCTGATCTATGGAGCGATACCACTTCTGACCACTTGGGGGCAGGATATTACGAGAAACTTGGGAAAGATTGTTAGTTGCATCAGATCACGGTTCCACTTCAGTGTATGCGTTCTATTCAAGTACAGAAGAAATCCCCAGATGTGTTTTTGCCCATTTTTAATCAAGCATGTATCTAATGAAGACAGTCTTGAGAAGGCAAAGTCTCCCAGAAGTACATTTTGCTGTGGAAATAATGAGTAGAAAGCTTAAAGAAGGCAACGAAGAGAAACTTTGCTTACTCTGTAATAGAATGTGGTTTTATAATATTTTCATATATAAGTTTAAAGTCTATTTAGAAATAAGTCAGAAGCCCCCAGTTATAATTACTTTTGGCAGAGAGGTCCATCATCCATGATTAGAATTATTGTTCAGTGTTTTCATATGTTCAGTTCTACTGTTGATGTATCTGAATATAAGTTATTCTATGGCTGAGCCGTGCTGTCATCAAGTACACCGCTGTTACAAAAACAGAAAAACCAAAATGTGTCCTCCTGCCATGTGGAGTACCGAGTCATACTTGCTAAGTGTGAACTACCAAGTACACGTCTAAACTTGGCATGCAGGCTATGAAGAATGCCCCATGTGGTATGTATATATGTATGTATATATATATATATATATATATATATATATATATATATATATATATATATATATATGCAGAGAGAGAAATGTGAAATATATAAATATAGTAAGAATTTATACAAATAACTCGTTATATTTGTGTATTCCAAAGGTTTATACTGCATGTTTTCCGTATTACATTAGTTAATATTGCTATATGTGGCTGCAGATATAACTTCCCTTTCTGTTTAAATAATAAATATGAAATAAGACAATTTTCTTTCTTTAATTCAGATTACAGATTACGTGATTACAGATTACAAACTTTATAAATGTGGTATACAAATTACTTATGTGAAGGATTAGTCAGTACATTCATTCAGTTGTAAAATAATGTAATCATGATTGGCAAACTGTTCAGAGTACATCCTGCCCATCACCCAGTGAGAGCCTGAACTGGTGCCCCCCCTCAACAGGATGAAGAGGGTATAGAATATGAATGGGGGGATTAATTCAGCTGTCACATGGAGGGGCACTAAATAGCTTCCTCAACAGACTGCAGCACAATTTCTCCAATCTGGAAGAAAAGGGATGAAAGGATTATTTGGATAAACTGGTAATATGTATTTCCAGAATAAAACAAAAAAAAACTTTAAAAAAAGTGTCAATGTTAATTGAAGGACATAATTAAAATCACTACCTGCACATGAGGAGGGGCACTGAGGACGTATGTGACTGCATTAGCAATGTCTATTGCTTCCAGAACCTGCCAAGCAGAAAAAGCACTTTTACACCTGCAATTACATCAAATTAAATACCCCAGAAAATTAAACTGAATATTACTTTACTCATCCCCAAAAGGAAATTATCTTGTTGCAGTATAATTTTGGCATAATAAATGGAAAAATTCAAAATGAAAACTAGTTAAAAAAAAAAACAGGCGGTCCATGTATGGAGGCTGCAGTCCTGCAGTGTTTGCAGGTTTGACTTCCAGCCTGCAATCCTTTGCTGCACGTATAAAGCCCACTAATGCCCAGTGCCTAATGCCCGCTCCAACAGGCTGCCACTAGTGCAGCGCCGTTCTAGAACAACTGTTCAATAGAAAAATGGAAGAAGAAATAATCCATATGTTTACCTTATACTGAGAATATTGCAAATCAGCTTTTTCTTTATCGTTGTAAATCCGCTGAGCAAATTCTGTTTTCACCACACCAGGAGAAATACTCTGGACAGAGAGAGAAAGAGGACCATGAGTTAACACCAGTGCATAGGTTCTAGACTTGATGACATTCATTGAGTCTGTGATGTAGTAAACCAATCAGATTTGAATTTCATGACACACAGTGCCAGCTGTGATGGAGTCTTACTGTGGCTCGGATGTGAGTCTTGGCTTCCCTCAGCTCCTGCCTCAGACCCTCGGTCAGGGCGGTCACAGCATACTTGGTGGCATTGTAGAAATATTCACTAAAACAGTAAATCACACGATGCCCAGCAATGCTGCAACAGGAGATGCATGAACCTGGTCAGCATTTAGCAGCACAATCACACATTATGTCAGACTGCAGAGAAGGAAATATCACTGTTTAGTCTGATTGATGCACGACAGTCTGTCTCACAAACACTTTTAAATGCTCAATGTACTCTATTGATGATGACATCACATTGACTGTCACCATTTCAATAACGCCACAACTTCTAGACGTCAGTTGTAATGATTTTCCTTCAGTGCCGTGCTCATTTTTAATGGGGTCTTCAGGTGGGCTCCTCCTTTCACTAGTGTTTTGTTTAGTTAATTCCATGACGACACCTCCAACAGGCTAAAGAGTGATCTCTGGCTTTCCAGAGTCACTTTCCTCTCACTGCTCCCCACCAACATGACAACGAAACCTACAAAGTGGCAACAAAACCAGCACTACCAGCAGAGAGAGCAAGGAAAAGGAGGCAGGGCAAGAGAGGTCCGTCCATTTAGACGTGAGCACTCCCCCCGCCGGGTTAGGCTGAACACCCTGCCTCCCCGAATCTCCCCAATCCAATCAGATCCTGCTACGTCAACTTCCATTACTTTGCCAACAAAATGGGTACCACAGTCAAAACAGCACTGTCTAGGGTTGCCACCCGTCCCGTAAAATACGGAATTGTTCTTTATTTGGGAAAAAAATGTTGCGTCCCGTATTGAACTAATACGGGACGCGATTTGTCCCGTATTTTCATTAACGCCCCATACACACGTCTGTCACACACACATCAACACTAAATTTAACAATAATGAACAAAATAAAACACAGGAAAGTAATGAGACAGTTGATATAGATATGAAACCCCTGCATCCCACTTCCACTGGACAAACCCTAACTTTCCATCCTCGCTCCTTCTTCCTTTCATAGGACTTCTTCCACTGAGTCTTCTCAGAGAACTGTCAGCTCAATGAAGTAAACTGTCCACTGACTAACTGATCACCAAACTATGTCAGGCCTTAACCTGGTACAAACTATTTCCTGAGGAACCATCAGCTTTCCACCTAAATCTACCTACATTTCCCAGTCACTAGCAGCTTCTAAACACCCAAAGTCACTTACCTGACTTATTGCCTCCATATTTCTCCCCCTCACGTACAAGTAGGATAACTACACTTGGTTAGAGCGTCCTTAACTTTGCCTGTGTCTGTTTTCAATGCCTGTAACTAACCTTTTCAGCACTCGATTGTGTCGCCATGTTTACCGACCTTGTGACAAGCTAATTTTACAGCCTGACAGGATATGCTTTAATGTTGCCTGAACACAATGAGCATGAGTTTTAGGTTCTGAGGGGTTGGTGACACTTCATTTGTAGCTCCTTTTCAATTATCTAATGCCGCTATCCTCCGTATTTCACAAGTCTCTCCAACTAAGCTTCCTCTTCTCTACACTTTCCCAGTTTAACCACTGTCCCTGCTTAGTCTGAGCCACTGCCTTTACACCTCTTATCATCTCCTTCTTTCTACGTGTCTGCTCCACAACAAGCTTTCTCTTCTCTTTTGGACCTTTTTTGTTCCACACCAGTTTGCCTGAGCCAAGTCCCAAACCTCCCTGGGAAACCTGGAACTTCTCTACTATTTCTGCATGTCAAAGAGCTGCCTCTGCCTCCTGAACTGCCACTCCTGGCTTCCATTTCCTTCCCTTAGTTGGATTTGGAGCTTCCTCCCTAACTATCGCATCTTTACTCCCCGGTAACAACAGTTCTGTCCTGACTTTAGTTGCAATATTCCTTTATACTACTTAGACACCTTGGAACACCTAACCACTTCCTTATATGAGGTCCTAACCATTCTCTTTCCATTCTCTCCTTGGTGGATATTGGTATTTGGGAAACTGAAAGTGGCCACATCAACCGAGGGAATAACCCAAACTGTGAACACCACAATTTCAGCTTTCCTGGGAGGCCTGACCTGTCTATTCTAGCCAGTCCTTCAGCAACATCCTTCCTAAATTGCTCTACCTTTTCTTTATCACTCAGGTCCACATTACACCACCTACCTAAGCTCTTCACTGGCTTTTCCCTAACTGTTGGGACTTCCTCCTCATCAATAACAAACTTCATATCACTTATCGTCCCCCTACATATTGAGATGCTTCAAGATTTATTGGGCTTAACCTTCATGCTAGCCCTTCTGAGGCTCCATTAATCCTGTCAAGTAGCCTTTTTGTACAAGGGATTGTTGTAGATACCAACATCAAGTTATCCATGTAAGCCCTAACTGGTGGGATCTGTATCCCAGTCTGTTGTCTCTCTCCACCTACCACCCACTTGGAAGCTCTGATGATTATTTCCATCGCCATTATAAATGCCAATGGGGAAATTGTACACCCTGCCATTATAGCTATTTCAAACCTCTGCCAGTCTGTTGGGAAACCTGCTGTTATTACACACAACCCTGAAAATATGCTCTTACCAAGTTTAACAACTATCTCAGGTACTCTAAAATAATCAAATGCACTCCAAATAAGGTTATGTAGTACTGAACTAAAGTCATTTGCAAGATCTAAAAATATTACATGCAAATTCCTTTTCTCAGTCTAAGCTGCCTGAATCTGGTCCCAGATCATACTAGTACGCTCCAAGCACCCTGCAAAACCTGACATCCCTACCTTCTGCACTGCAGTATCTAATAAGTTTTTCCTTTCTACGTATCTAGTTCATCTCCGCGTAACAACACAGAAGAAAATCTTCTCTACATTCAACAGAGAAATCATCCAGAACTGGCTAAGGTCGGAAGAGTCCTTCTCCTCTGGGATGAGGACACCTCCTGCCCTTCGCCATGCTTTTGGGATTATTTGTTTGTCTCAAACTATTCTTCGCTGCCTCCACAAAAATTTTAGAATCTCGGGTGCATTTTTATAAATCCAGTAAGAGACTCCATTTGGCCCTGGAGCTGAAGAAGCCTTTGTACGCCCGACTACTTCCTGAACTCCCTTCCACTTAGGTGGTCTAATCTCTGTCTCATGAGCTACTTTTCCTAATGGTGGTATATCTGATGGAAGACCTGGGTTTTTTCTCTTCTCTAAATCTGAATAGGTCTTTCTTAAATAATCTTCAACCTCCAGCTTTGATCAATCGGAGATCAGGAAATGTTCATTTAACAGTACTGCTCCTCACAGTCTTGACCATCACTGGACATGACCAGTAATTAAAAGTGCACCTGTTTATGTTGATGATGTGGCCGTCATCAACATTTCGTTCTTTCATTGACTGGTATGCTTCACGTGTGCAGATGCTCAGTGCCAGAACGTTGACCTGAAAAAGCACAAACAGTAAATAAAATATCCAGAAGTGTTACAGATGGAAAACAGTCAACATTCACACTATCAGAGACTGTGTTATATACTGAGTCAACACATTAAATATTCCAGGATTTTGCTCAAACAACTAAAGGTGGGTCACTGTTGACAGGTTTTCTCCAACAACACTGAGCTCTCACGTCCAGCATGTTCTTCCAGCGGCTGGTGTTTCCACTCAGCAGAGACTCTGGATGAGCCAGACCAGCGTTGTTGATGCACACGTCCACGCCGCCGTGCTCTGCTTTGATGGCCGAGAACATGGACTGAATCTCCTCCTCGCTGGTCAAATCACACCTGAAAGGCACCAGGACACCACTGTGGCCTGCACTTTGACACTCTGCAGCCAGTTTCTGAAATGGGATGAACATTGCGTTTTTAGGGTGTGTAACCAGCCAGGAGCTGAATTCAAACACAGACAGGTGTCAGGGAAAAATATGCTGGCAACTTTATAATAAATGATAGTCTAAAAAAGATCCATCAATGAAAAATTTATTTAAAAAAAGTTACTATCTAATGAGGGTTTTCTTTCCCCTTTACAAATGTAATTAAAGGTAACAGGAGACAGGCCTCTGCACCATCACTTACTTCTAAACAGCCTCCAGTTGACCCGCTGACTTTATTTACGATTTGTTTGTCAAAAGGTTAAACATTCTTTACCAATAATGCCTTCTGCCTAATTGTTAACTGCAGTTAACTGACCAGGTTTGACCAGGCCAGTTATCTGGTATGTTTCATCTATCTAGGACCCGCCTTCATGCTTCAGGTGCTGAGCGCGCTCACATGAAAAGGGATGCGGTACGTTTGAATCAGTTCTCTGAACTCCTGACACCTCATTCATAAGAAGAGTAGGCTGAGTGAAAGGGACAAATGTGAAGAATATGAAAATCATTTAAATAAACAATACTAAAAATGCAGCTGCAATTCAAACAGCTGAAGGGAAACAAAATCATTAGCTGTGCAAAGTAATAAATTCTGTTTGGTGTAAAATAATGTCAGTGATGTTGTTGATGTGGGATTCTCTGATCATGTGATGGACTGGTAACCCAGAGGTGGCTGATTGATTGGATGCCATAGTTACACAACACATACGCTACAGTTCAACTGTATCCGCAAAGCTTCTTTGGAAGAATACCATACAGCTCAATAAGTTGGGATAGCTCATGTTTCTACCTGAGCTGAAAATTTATGAGTCGTTAATTCAGAATGGACTTCTGGTCAAATGACTTTCTGGTCAAAATCAAAATTCCTGCAGGATCAAATATCCAATAGATTAGGTAAAAAAAAAAAACAATGGCTCAAAAGTGCATTATGGCTAAAGCTGACAAATCAAATCAGCGTTGATATTACAATATCATGATTGATGAAAAGCTCACAGCTGAAAGGCGTAACACACCTGATCCTAATTAATGACTGTTAATTAATCATCTTGTCATCAAGGTCAGCTCATGTCTGTTCATGACACAGCCACTTGTATCAGGGTGTGAAGGAGGGAAACATCTAAAACCTGCAGGACAGCGGTCCTCCAGGGCCGAGTTTGGACACCCCTGGCGTAAAAGGACACGTATATACTCCATGTTGACCTTTGACCTGTTGAGGTAACACTGTGTTACCAGATTGAAAGTTACAAGAAAGGCAAGTGTCTAAATTTTACCATATATTTCACCATTTACTTCAGTATGGTAATGTTCCATATATAACTATATATTTTGCAACATTTTGCAACCTTTCCTTTTTCTCCACTATACATCAGGTTTTTGTCGACCAATAAACACACAGAAGAAAAAATCTGCCAAACAGCTGTGTAAAAGCACTGACTGACCTTCAGATGACAGAGGAAATCAGTGAATTTCTTTCAGTCATTCAACAATTGGACATTTTCCAGCATCCATCCAGCGCTTTCAGTTTGGTTGAAATCTGACATCAACATTCATCTGCCTGATGATGTTTTAATTCTGTTTCAGGAGGATTTGATCTGAGATATCATCAGGAAATGAATCAGTGAAAAATCTTATGTACGGTTCAAGGCAGGACTAAGCTCCTTCAGGATTTCCAGCCCTGAGGATCTCGCCTACAGGTGTTGCGGTCAAGTCGCCCTTACCTTAAATTACTCTCTTGTTCCCTCTTCTGTCAATACTTTCTGAATCACTTCTGCCACAGTGTCTTCTGTAGCTGTGGGAGCCTTTCCACCATCTTTTCAAGTGATTTTCAGTTGTCACAAGAGACGACTGGGACGTTACTATATTGATGGTTTTTTTTTTCCTGATAACAGGAATTAGAGAGACAATATGTCCTAAAATTAATCAAATATTAAGATCTAAGACATGCAGGACATCTGTCCTCCAGGACCGAGTTTGGACACCCCTGGTCTAATGCTTTAAGGGAATTATGAGTAAAGTTCAACATACTTATGCCTGACACATATGAAAATGCTCTAATAGAATCAATATCACATATCTAGTTTAAGCAGCAATTATGTTAGCTGTTAAGTTACGGCGTATATACCCCCCCCCCCCCCCCCCAAAAAAAAAAAAAAAAAAAAAAACTTTTCTTTCTTTGTTCCTACTTTTCACCTCAACATACTGTTATTGAGTTTATTTTGGTAACAATATCTCATTCTGTCCAATGTTCTTGCCACATGAGAATTTATCTTATTCCCTCTGAAAAAAAAAAAAAACTGTTAAAATAAAGTTTCAGTCTGGAGCAAACCTCTATTTTCCCTACGTCCCTGGCGCAGCCCACCACCTTCATCCCGAACCGGACCAGCTTTGTGGCTATAGCCGCCCCGATCCCGACCGATGCTCCGGTCACCAGAGCCACTCTGCCCCTCCAGCGGTCCATCACAGCTGAGACACCGACTACCTGCTGCAGACACGAGACGAGCCGAAGCTGGAGCTGAGAGAGAGTGACGGAGCAGCGGAGCGAACACGTGCTTTCTATAGTTACGAGACTTTACGCAATAAGTAAATATGCTGCGTTCAGGACCACAACCCCGTGGTCGTAAAGTTTTTAACGTTTAACATCCAGACAGAATGTGCATTGTTAACATAGGCGTAATTTATGGGAGAGGTGGGTGGGTTGTAACCCACCCAATAATTTAAACCAGCCCCCCCCCCCCCCCCCCCCCCAATAATTTAAACCAGCCCCCCCCCCCCCCCCCAATATCATACCTCTTTGGTTATGTTTCGGAAGTATCCGCGGTGGCTCAACCCCCCCATAGTTCAACTCAAAGTTACACTCTTGATTGTTAATATCCGTAATTTAATCTTCATAGTCAAAATTAACCTTTCAGATAGTCACAGTGATGTTCTTCTTATCCACAATGTTCATTTTATATAAAACGTCACTGTTTTTAGTTCAAATTACGTCACTTCACTTGTCCGTAATGTGCATTGGGCTTTCACTACAGACACCCACAATTATTTTCTTGATATTTAAAACAAATATTTTGCATATCTGCAACATAATTCATTCCAAGAAAAACACAATTATCTACTACTACGATCACTTGCTGTGATTCTGCTTTCAGATGTCTAAAGCTAAAAATCACAATCGCTAAAAGGACAAGTAAAATAGAGGCTAATTTTGAAATGTTATGTAATTTGTTTTTTGAAATATCTGAAATACAGTGCAGTAAATGTGTAATAATAGACATTGCTCGATCATAACCATTGAGAGGTAACAGTACTCATCTTGTTACAGTGCATTGTTCTCCTGGGAATTGCTACATTCTGGGATTCACATTAATCCTATTTAGGTACTTGGAACCAGCCAAAACATTTAGGAGAGCATTTACGCCCTGAACATGGTAACATCATTTTCCTACTAGAACCTCCTCTCCCAGCAGGTCAACGGATGGGTCTCTCAACAACATTTTTAGGAAGGGATCAAAGAACACAGCGAAGAAGCTAAGGTGTTCATCTGGACTTCAGACTCCATGGACCTGGTGGTATCTGTGGAGGCCATCCCCTTCCACAGAGATCCCAACCCACAGGGTACAAAATACCTACTGACAACACCCCGGTACCAGATGCTCCAGGACGACCTCATGTTATTCAGGTCCTGAGTTCTTTTCAGAGCACAAGCAGAACATAATGTTATGTGCCCTGTGATGGACCTGCTGACCTGTCCAGGGTGGACCCCTGCCTTTCACCCGAAGAGAGCTGGGATAGGCTTCAGCAGATCCACGTGACCCTGCATAGGACTGAGCGGGCATAGATGATGGATGGATGGATGGATGGATGGATAATTTTATGCTTCATTGATGTAAATCAAGTAGTCATTATTCACCAACCCTCCATTTGCACTACCTACATAAAACATGACCCAGTCAGATTTCTTGTGTACTTATTCTGACTTTCAAAGAACTTCAGTTTTTTTCAATTTCAGCATTTCAATATTGTTTATTTGAAAAGGTTTTACACTCAGCATGAAAACCTTAGTTAGTAGAATTTTAGTGCACATTAGCTGTTTAAAGACTAAACTATATGGTCCTCAGGAATGTCGCTGTGTCCACATTCTGTTATCCCAATTTCCTGCTGGTCTTACAACCTACGGCTGAAGTTAGTGTTTACACCAGGACCTCCTGACTTCCTGACCTGATGACCTCCAAAAATTTGTTTCTTCCACAGATACAGTGCCTCGTGAAAGTACTTGGGCCCCTTGAACTTTTCAACCTTTTGCCACATTTCAGACTTCCAACATAAAGATATAAGATTTAAATTTTTTGTTAAGAATCAACAAGAAGTGGGACACAATCGTGAAGTGGAACAAAATTTATTGGATATGTTAAACTTTTTTAACAAATAAAAAACTGAAAAGTGGGGCATGCAATATTATTTACTGCCTTTACTTTCAGTGCAGTAAACTGACTCCAGAAGTTCAGTGAGGATCTGTGAATGATCCAATGTTGTCCTGAATGACTGATGATGATCAATAGAATCCACCTGTGTGTAATCAAGTCTCCGTATAAATGCACCTGCTCTGTGATCGTCTCAGGGTTCTGTTTAAAGCTCAGAGAGCATCAGGAAGACCAAGGAACACACCAGCCAGGTCCCAGATATTGTTGTGGATGTTTGGCTTAAAAGCCCCACTGTCAAACATGGTGGTGGCAGCATCATGGTCTGGGCCTGCTTTTCTTCAGCAGGGACAGGGAAGATGGTTAAAACTGATGGAAGATGGATGGAGCCAAATACAGGAGCATTCTGGAAGAAAACCTGCTGGAGTCTGCAGAAGACCTGAGACTGGGACAGAGATTTATCTTCCAACAGGACAATGATCCAAAACATGAAGACAAATCTACAATGGAACGGTTCACAAATAAACGTATCCAGGTGTTAGAACGGACAAGTCAAAGTCCAGACCTGAATCCAATCCAGAATCTGTGGAAAGAGCTGAAGACTGCTGTTCACAAACGCTCTTCATCCAACCTCACTCAAGAGCCAGCGGCTCAAGACCCACCTAATTAGTCTGGCTTTTAATTGATTAATCTCTTAGTATTTTAGCTTCTCCTACTTTATTCTGTCTTTATCCTATTTATTGAGTCACCTTTTTAATTTGGCTTTTGCCTGATTTCTTTTATTTAACCCGAGTTTTTACACCTCCAATTTTTCACATTTTATACATTTTATCATTATTGTATCTGTTGGCCACAGTTACATGATGTTTTTTAATTTGGAATTATTCCGAATTAAATAATTCCGAATTAAACTATTTTCCCTCAAGTTTACATAGAAATAGTAATTCCAAATTGAGGTTTACATGGAAAACACGTTTGTTCGGCTTTATCCAATTATACAGAAAATACAGGGCCAGTATCGTCAATACTGATACCGATACTGATACCGATACTTTTTTATATTAAGCTCTATCTGTCATGAAATTGCTGACCTTTTTGTTAAAACCTATGATAGAATTTCAGCAAACTTAATAGGTGACAGCAAAATACTTTATTGTCACGATTAACATTTTTGTTTTGAAACAATGGAACTGTAATAAGCAAAGTTTATCTTAACATTAGGAAATAAAACTTTTTTTAAGGAGTATAAGGAAAAACCACAATACAAAATAGAATTGTTCTTCAGAAAAATACAAAAATAAGGAATTTTCTTCCTTTCAGAACAAATTCTGAACTCCAAAATGTTCATACTTTGAATGTTTTGGAGTTCAGAATTTGTTTTTTAAAGACTAAATTACAGATGAGTGCTTTGTGTGTGAGCGTGAGTGGGACGGGTCTTTCTTTGTTGTGGTTCCCGTTTTATGTTTTATTTTATTCTGTAAAGCACTTTGTGTTGCGTTTGTATGTATGAAAAGTGCTATATAAATAAAGTTTGATTTGATTTGATTTGATTTGAACTGTGCTCCAAGTGGATGTGCCAGGCTGTTTTTTCTGGCTAGATGTTTTAAGCCATAGTTGGCGCATCCAGGAGAAGACACAGGTCCAAAACGATGCAGTCATTCTGTATTCTTGTGGCTGCTTGAGTAGGTCCCCAGTTTCCCACCACAAGAAGCAAAGATAGTCACAATCACTGTGTTGTACTTGAAACTGATGGAACATTTTTCCAATGTCACACATCAGAGCTATTTCATGTTGTGGGAAGCGTGTCAGGACGCCTGTTAGATTGTTTATCATGTCTGGACCAGGGAGAAGGTGTTCATTAAGGCTGGTTCCTCTGAGCTTTGCTGAGCAGTCAAAAACAACTCGCAGCTTTCCTGGTTTCTTTGGGTGGTAAATACCCTGTACCCTTTCTCGCCACTAGGCACATTATTCACAGCTTCCTCTGCTTCTCCTCTTTCAATAATCTCAGTCATGTATCTAATTAGTGCTGGGCGATATGGAAAAAATCATATATCACGATATGGACTATTTTATATCACGATAATGATATATATCACGAAATACCATAATAAAATATGTTTTCAGTTATTCTCTGAAAAGTTTGACAAAAATTTCATTGCTTACTTTTCAACTTTATTTTGAAAGGACATTTAGCTGAACTGTCACAAACATACATTTTAGTGCAGCAAAAACAGGTAGGTACAGAGGTACAGTAGCTTTCACATTTTTTTTAAAGTGCACAACAGTTTCTGAGAGGAAAAACACATTTTTGCACTGAAGTTCAGCTATAAAAAATAAACACAAATTATTTTTCAACTTTCTGAAATCTGTAACCTTGTAGTGCAAAGTTTGCAAACCAATATAAAGTGTCTAAAGTAAACATCAGGGTTGAAGAGAACTCTGTTTAAGGCATTAACCATGAATAAAAGTGCAAACATAAAAGGCTACTTTGTAGAAGTAGATATGATTCTATCAAATTTATCGTTGCAGGTTATTTAATTACATATTTGCTGTAATAATTGATAAAATTAGATTAGAAACGATAGAAACGATAGAAGAGAAATGGCACGATACACACTTTTCTATCGTCCCCACGATATGTATCGTCATATTGCCCAGCACTATATCTAATATAGTCTTTTTTTGTATTTATCGTTTTTTGAGAATTTTCTTTTGAGCTGGTCAAGCCGAACCTCTGCAAGCAGTCTGTTATCTGGCATATATGGCCTTTCTTTAAAAGGCAGTGGCATCTCGTAATGTCCTTATTCATTTCTCTTTCTGGATTCCTTAAGTTTTTTGAGAAAGATGAGATCCTCTTGTGAGACAGTCTTTTCATTTTCATTTACATCTTTAAAATCATTCTCTAGCGCACGAACTGCATCAAAGGGAGTAATTGGTGGAATCTACTCACAGAAACACGATGGAAAAGGCTGTTCACTCTGTCTGTTCGATGGCAGGTTTCTGAAGTGCCAACTATGTTCCATCCTAAAACTGAACAGCATATGGGTCATCCTGACTAATATCACCTGTCTGGGTGTCAATACTCTTGAACAGTTGTAGCCTAACAACAAACCCACCTCACAACTGAGAAGAGGAGGAATTTCATCTGTGAGTTCTGATAAATGGCTCCAACGTTTTGCTGTGTCACAGGTTGGTATGTGTTCACGGATGTGAACCTTTGTGTATGTAGAAGGAAGATGGAAGTGTGTTGAAGAGTTGTAACCACGCACTCTGAAACCAGTTACCCTGTTGCTGTTCACAAGGGCATTTTCTCCCATCATTGTTGTTAGTTTTAATTTCACTGGGGACCTTTCAATTTGTAATTCATGACTCAACTCTTCCTCAATAAAGGCCATATGTCACTTTGTGTGTCTAGTAAAGCATAGACAAGTTTTTCCTGGATGTGGGTTTGTAGCAGATGACTCTCACACAGGAACAATCGTCCTTCTCGACCAACATTAGGTGCCACAGCATTTGTTGTCTCTGATGGGTGTTTTGTCTGCTCATTTGTCTTTCTGCACAGCTGTATCTCTGTTGTAGTTGTCATCGTGGAAGGCAGGTTGGATGCCTTTTTGTGCAGATTTCGCAGGTCAAATGCCGACAACACCCTCTTGCACTATGACCCTGTTTCAAAAAGCCATAAGAAAGTCGATTGTCTTTGACAAACGTCCTTCTATCTTCCAACTGTCTTTTCCAGAGGCTTGGGCACTTGTGAAGTTGATGTGAGTCTTGGCACAACATGCATATAGATCCTACATTTGACCTTTTATCACATTGCACACTTGCTTTATTCCTTTTGTTGTCCTTTGGATTCCTCTTATCACTGGATGACTCAGACGCACGGAGAGCGTGAATAAAAGTAACTGGATTGCAATCCACTTCCGCTTTCCAACAGGAGAAATGCAGCAAATTCACTAAGCACTGGAAACTCATTTCCTTCCATTAAAGCCTTTGTAACCTGCTGATTCCATCTGGCAGCCACCCAATCTGGTAGTTTCTGTGTCAATTTTTGATTTTCCTCACAATCATTTAATATTTCTAGGCCTTTGACATGAGGCAAAGCGGACAGGCAGGCATTTATAAAGTCAGCAAAATTTCTTAGTCCTTCTCCATCTTTACTATGTATTTTTGGCCAGTTTGCCAACTTTTCTCTGAATGCTCTTGTGGATGAGAAATGCCTGACCATATCACTGGTTCGAGTTTCTTCAAGGCATCCTGATAAACTGATTCGTCATTTCTGAAGAAAGTTCCTTCGAGGCATTTGAGAGCCGGACCACTAACGTATTTCTTCAGATAATATAGCTTATCTGCAGCAGAAATGCTTTTTTGACCAATCAGTGACATGAACGATGTTTTCCATTCCTATGAAGTGAAGCTGTTCACCTGTGTAGGTGTAGGAAGCCTGTTAGGTGTAGGAAGCCTGTTTATCGTTATATTATCCTGCAAGGCTTGAGCCAGTTTGGTAACATTAACTGGTTTGGACAACATAGTTGCATGTGAAGGCGATGCTAAAGGAGATTCGGATGCAGGACTCTGATTCTCCTGATTACGCTGTATGTTGACTCGCTCAACTGTCTGTCTTATCTCTCTATCATAGGCTTGTAGTCGGGCCAGAGCCGTCCTCACTTCCCCTTCAGCATGTAGTCGCTCTAGTTCAGATTTTTGAATTTCAAGTTCGTTCTTCTGCTGCTCTTCTAGAGCCTTTATTTTTTCCTTTTGCCTTCTTTCTTCCTGTGCTGTTTTATATTCTTCCTCTTTTGCTGTCACCTCTGCAGCTAGGTCGGCTCGTTTTGATACAACGTGAGAAGATGACGAGTGAGATGAGATATTGGAGCGAGCAGCTGTAGAACCATAAATGTAGAATGTGTAGTCTCGTTCGAGTAACTCTCGAAGACAACACTGTTCACGCTCTGCATCAAATTCTACATCAATTTCTGAATGATGTCACGGGTTACAGCTTCACATGCATCAATTTTCCTTCTTAATTCAGGTGTTGGTGTAACTTGTTCTCTTATTTCAGTGTAGAGTTTCGTGACGTCTTCTTTTCCTTTCTCTAGAGTATCTGCAAACATTGACATATCCACTTCTGTGATGTCTGCCTTTAATTTTTCTTTTTTTCATGCATTTGCTTTCCACTGTTCATATAAATTGAGGAGTATTTTTTCTTTTCTGTCTTGTTCTTCTTTCTAATGCAATCATTTTTTTCTGTTGGTACTTTAGTACGTCCAGAACGCCAGGGTTTATCAAGCATATTTTGGGCTTCTAGGTATGAGTCAGCAGCTGTCCTTTCCTTACGTCTAACCGTTTTATCCAGCTCCTGTCTTGTGTTTTCATGTTCTTCATCAAGAAGTGTTTCATCATTTTGATCCTCCACTTAAAGATTAGCAGACTGTTCTTTAATGCTTTTAGTATTCAAAGATGGATTCTCCATTTTTTTACAGCCTTATTTTAGTTTTTGGACCAGCCTCTGGTGATCACTCTTCGTGCCTTGGGATCTTGTGGTAAAGCATGTCACGGGTGGTCAAGCTCCTACTGTAGCTACCTGTAGAACAAAGATGAGCCTTACTGATGGTTATTTTCTTTATTAACTTTCTCCAGCAATTGACATTCTTCAACCAACATAATAGCTAGTGGCAAACATACAAAAAAAAAAAGAAATAAAACGTCAAATTTACCATTTCCAGATTGCATCAATTATTGTGTTCTATGCTAATTTCCCACAAAACATTTCTTTTAATCAACATAAATATACATTTTTCCTCCTTTTCGACTGGAGCTAAACCTTTAGCCTTTTTACTTGTATTTCTCTTCACCTTACTTTGTTGATTCTTTTGTCTTTTTCCCAGCGTTCTGTTGAGCTATAAAAAAACAAAACAACTAGCATATGTCCTTCAAAATAAAATACTTCTGGTCCTACGGGAAATTATAAAATAAAAGCTCCAAAAATGTATATGACCTCTCAAAATACATTTTCATTAAAGTAATGGTCTTGACTAACAGACCACAGTTTGTAAGACTAAATGGATGCGAGTCTGACTGGGTTGTCAGCAGCACAGGAGCACCACAGGGAACTGTACTCTCACCATTCTTCTTTACTCTGTACACCTAAGACTTCCAGTACCAACTGGAGTCCTTTCATCAGCAGAAACACTCAGATGTCTCTGCAGTTGTGGGGTGAATCAGTGGTGGAGAAAATACTGAGTACAGAGAACTGGTGGACAACTTTACGACATGGTGTGGAAACAGTCATCTCATCTTGAATGTGAACAAGACAAAGGAGATGACGGTGGATTTTAGGAGAACCAGGAAAGTCCAACAGTATTTCTATCATGAGAGAAGAAGTGGAAGTGGCAGAGGAGTAAAAAAATACTTTGGTGTTCACCTGGACAGCAGACTGGACTGGAGACGCAGCACTGATGCTGTTCATGAGAAGGGACAGAGCAGGTTTCTTCAGATCCGCTGCAACACAGGAGGAGATCCTTCTTGCCCACAGCTAGAACCATCTACAATGAATCATTGAAGACACTTTAATAATGTCAACTGCAACAATTAATTTTGAGGATTAAGAAATCATTTTTGAATTAAATTGAAGATTCTTGTCAATCAATCCATTCACCCATCCATCCAACAAACAACCAAACATTGAAGTTGTACTCTGTAACCCTAAATAAGAGTAAGTGGCTATAGATAAAGTAGCTGTCATAAGGAACTCAATAAAAACCTCAGTGGAGATTGTAGCTGAGTCATAATCTGTTGGCTACAGGAAAGACTGCTTCCAGAAATCATGAAATAACTGAATATGACCTAGATAATTTTTTAATAACAGCATGAAAAAGTCAAAGCTGCTTCAGTCTTGCTCGATGTTATGATGCCAAACAAAGAAGGTCCACTCATTATCTTATGATTGTGGCTGGTGAGATAAGAGCGTTTGCTTCTTGGAAATGAGTGGTCACCCAAATCTGGGTTGTTGTATCAAAGGATGCATTGTGGGAGGGGCTGATGGGTGGCTCTACCTGTGCTATAAGAGACTCATGTAGGCAGACTCACAAACATTTAAGAACTCTTACAATGATGCTCACACTCGTTTTATTTTTGGCTGCATCATCCATGATGATTGTCTCAGCAGCAGGTATGCTTTCAAAAGAAAAACATGAAATTGCTTCATTAATTTAAATTATGCCTTTTTGGATTTGTATATGAGTTTCACACTGAGTATTAAACGTGAATTATATTGTAACTGTACTGGCCGTTTTCCAGTTTCTGTAAAATGACTGACTTCATTCTTGTTCTAGATTGGTGTTACCACTCAGACGTTACCTGCAATAACACCTGCATAGGTAAACTTGAAGACAATCCACTGACAGAAACTGTTAGAATAAAAGAATAAAAATCATTTCCTTTTTAATTATCATTATTATTGTTTTTACTGTCATCCTCTCCCAGGTCCGGATGCATGGGAAATGGTTTCACCACTCTGCAGTGGCAGATCTCAGTCTCCAGTTAACATTGTTACCAGGAAAATGCTACCAGATGGGCGACTCACTCCTTTTCACTTTGTCGGCTATCAAAAGATCTTTCATGGTCGTCTCATGAACAACGGTCACACTGGTGAGCATTAATGATTATTATTAAAAGGGTTTAATAGATAAAAGGGATTCTGGTAAATACATTAATGAGCTTCTGAGTGAATTAATACTTCATGAGTACTGATATCAGCTTACGATGGAAAACTGTTATACTGTACGAAACGCACAGTATAAAATCAAAGATGGTTGAGCCTAAAAAAAGATGAGAACGCTAATAAGCCTTTTGATTATGTGGTTTTAGTCAAATCTAAATCAAATAATTGTCATAATCTTCACCCGGGGTCTTCGTGAGCTCCATTCTCATATTTTTTCAAAAATTTTCTAGTTCAGCTGAATCTGCCAGCTGGTCTGGGGATCAGTGGAGGAAACCTGAATGGACACTACAAGGCCGTTCGGCTTCATCTGCACTGGGGTCAAGATGGAGGACCAGGTTCTGAACACATGATTGACGGAGAACATTTTCCCATGGAGGTATGTTGTAATAGTGGTAGCTTGATATTTTTATGCTCCGTGTTCAAACATATGAAAGTGGACGTAAAAAACCTTGGATAAACATTTTACGTTAACCATAGATGCACATCGTCCACATAAAAGAAGAATATGGCTCCTTATCTCGGGCTGTGAAAGACCCCGCAGGAGTGGCTGTTCTTGGACTCTTTTTTCAGGTGACATCATTCATTCATTCTTTCTTCCACAATAAAAAACAAACAAACAAACAAACAAAAAACTAAGATATCTGCCATGAATCCAAAGGGGGAAAAAATCAAGCCCTAAACAAATACAGCTGGGAAAATATCGGGAAAAAAAGAAAAGAAATGCAGTGATTCTGTCATCTCCTTTGATCAGTAATTTCTAACCACTGTGCTGTGGAAGATCATCAGGTCTACCATAGAAAGATTATCCAATTTCACTTAAAAAACAAAAAAAAAAAAAAATAAATAAATCAAAATAAATCTATTAATTCCATGAGTTATATTTTTAAGTTGAATATTCCTGTATTATTTCATGATTTGGGTTGCAGGTTAAATTTGCTTGATTTATTTTTTATAGTTTTTTTGTAACTCAGTAATTAACTTTAGCAGTTTAATGCAGCAGTCTAACCCTCTAACTTGGACATCTACCTTAGTTGATTCAGAACCACAGAATCCTGCTGTGATTGTTCTCATTAACTGCACATTTCCACATTTAAAGTTATATCACATGTGAGATAAAAGAACAACAGTTCATGCTGAATGAATGAAAGAAAATTACTTATTGTCTAACTTATCAAAAATAGCAAAATTAGAAAAAAATGATGTAAAACAAAGCATTTATTAAAATTCTAAAGGCATCAGTTAACAGGAAGCTTTAGGGAAGTGATATGTTTTTTCAAAGAACATCCTTATAACTGTAGAATCATAGTAACAACAACCAATAAAACCTTAAGGAAGTCTGCCGTTAAACCAAAACTATTGTTGTGGGTTAACTGTTAGATCTATAAAAGAGCGATAGCAGACACATAAATGCATCAATAAACATTCCCAGAGCACCCTTCAGGAAACTGATTTTGAAATTATGTTAGATGTGAAAACAGTAGCTAATATAACCACGCGGGCAAGAGATTACACATCCATATATGTGCTATGGTCAGATGGGAAACTCTGGAGATCTCGACTAGAAAAAGGCAATAAAACCTCTATGAGGCTGCCTTATTAAATCAAAACTATTGTACTGGATTACATAGGAAGTAGGCATCAACAAGTGATTTCATGGACATGTCAATCCATCAAGCATTTTTTTTAATAGGACTTTATAAGATTTTGTAATTAGAGTACAAGTAGCATCAGCATGGTCACATTTCCATCCCTCAGATGCACAAAATGACACTTTATTTAAGATTTAAGCATCTCTTTGAACCAAATGCCCTGTTGTGTGAAGCACTAGTTTTTACAAACGTGTGATGCCAATTTACTCACTGTGACATTATTCTTTTATCTCAGGAGTCGGAGTCTATGAATAAGAAATATGCTCCACTAATCAATGCTCTGAAGTACATCATTCACCCCAGTAAGTCACCTCATGTTTTGTGGAAAATAATTGTGCACCTGCATGTTGAAGACGCTTTGCCTGTAGGGTCCTGAAATAACTGCCCCACAGTTTGGCCAAAGTACAACTGTGATAACAGAAACAACATAAAAAAAAAACTGGTTTTCTAATTCCACTGTTCATATTTTGTGAAACCAGGCAACAGCACCACTCTGCAAGATGTATCCCTGGACATGTTCATTCCTCCTCAGGAAAATATGAAGAAGTATTTCCGCTATGATGGTTCCCTCACCACACCGAGCTGTGAGGAAGCTGTTGTCTGGAGTCTGTTTGAAAGCACGATTCCTCTGAGCAAAGAACAGGTGAATGTTTGAACAATATTTGTTATCGAGGGAAAGATTATAATAAGATGAAAACTGATTCCTACATGTCACAGGCTGTGTCCACTTCTCTGGGTGTTTGGTCTGTGATACACATATCTCACATGCACAGATGATTTCCCCCAGTGTTGAAAATATGGACATGCATCTGTTTGGGTAGTTAATAGGACGACAGGATCAATGCAGCAATTTTTGCAGTTTTTCTTCTATTGGAAGAGGCACATGGAAATACTGCAATGATAACATCGCAAGTTGATCTCCCACTGCCTCAATAGTAAGAGTTAGGAGATGTTTTGCCACCTGACAAGCCCACATCATTACCACTCCACTACCATGCTGCTAAACATCTCATACAGAAAAGCATGGTGGTGGAGGTGTGATGATGTGGGCTTGTTTTGAAACCACAGGATTCAGGCACCTTGCAGTCACTGAGTTGACAATAAATTTATATGTATACCAAAGTATCAACGAGTCAAACAGAGCAGTAGAAACAACAAATGAGGCCATCGAGCCAACAAATACAGCTGGACCGAGAGCCTGTAAACCTCCATAAAGTGAGACAAAATCCCTCTACAGTGAAGCGAGACACAGAAGACATCAAAAGAAAACATCTGAGGTTCTATGTACCTAATTTTAAGATCTAGCAAGGCCTGGATAAGTTTTTATTTTCTCTAGATGAATCAACACATTACAACCCACCAATACCATTGAATGAGTAAAACAGGGCTTAAAGTTAAATATACAAGATGGCCTACAATTTAAATGTGAATTTTAAAAGTAAAGGTTATCAAGTTATAAGTTAAAACATGTGAAATTCAGTCAAGCCAATTAAACTGATTAATTTAGCAACCATTTCATTCAGTAAAGGGCAATTTGTACAAAAAAAACAAAACATAAATTGCAACTTTTCCATCATTTTTGTTCAAAAAATGGCAAATTAAGTTATAGGAAATACAATCCTATTCGGTCTTGACTCGTCTCCTCTTTAACTTTTTTGCAGAGGCAGTTATTAGATTATTAGATGTTATTACTCTGGGCGGATCGTCATTAAAAAAGCAAACCATGGCATTCAGTATTTTTCCATGTTTTGGGTGGTTGCTTCATCAACATTCAAGGAAAACATCCATCCTTGGAGCTGATCAGACAGACGTTTCTTAAATCTGGAGCTATGTCACGAGTGTTCATATAACTGAGTGGAAACGGACAGTTTTTTTTAAAGTGATTTTTATTAACCGCTTCTTTTTTTTTTTTTACACGGATCTACGAGCGGTTGAGTGATTGTTAACAAGTCGTGTTTGGCAGTGACACGGGAATTTTCAAGCTGAAGATACGACCGGTCATCACCACTTCACTTCCACACCATTTCATCACCACTCTGAGCTCATTTTAACCCGCTTGTCGTGTTTTTTTTGTTTTCAGCTCACCACCTTCTCCCAGCTGTGGTCTTATAATGGGAGAAAAATGGTGAAAACCTACAGACCGAATCAACCGTTGAATGGGAGGCAGGTGTATTACTCTGAAGGCAGCGCTGTCCTGGTCAGCCCTGTGTTGCTCATTACGTCAGCACTATTTTCAACTCTACTCTCCCTGAAAACAGCCGGATGGCAGCTTTTTTCATTTACTTTTATTTAATGATTACTGTTGTCCACTGATGATTGCCAAAAAATAGCATGTTTTACTGTTCTTATTTAAATATTCTTCAATGTAAATAATGTGTCACCTCCATATCCAACATTATACTTTAATGTAATGCATATGAAACAAGTATTGTATAGTTGTAAATTAAGCATCTTGCCTTATTATACGTTTCATATTTTTACCTCCGCTAAGGAAGTTATGTTTTTGCCGGTGTTTATCTGTCTGTGTAGAAGATAACTCAAAAATGTATTTAAATAACTCATTATATTTGCGTATTCCAAAGGTTTATACTGCATGTTTTCTGTATTACATTAGTTAATATTGCTATGGCTACAGATATAACTTCCTTTTTTTTTTTTAAATAATAAAACTGAAATACAACAATTTTCTTTCTTTAATTCAGATTACAGATTACGTGATTACAGATTACAAATTTTATAAATGTGGTATAAAAATCACTGTTTTTTGGATTGGTCAGTACATTCATTCAGTTATAAAATAATGTAGTCATGATTGGCAAACTGTTCAGAGTACATCCTGCCTATCACCCAATGAGAGCCTGAACTGGTGCCCCTCCCCACCCCACAGGATGAAGAGGGTATAGAATATGAATGGGGGGATTAATTCAGCTGTCACATGGAGGGGCACTAAAAAGCTTCCTCAACAGACTGCAGCACAATGTCTCCAATCTGGAAGAAAAGGATGAAAAGATTATTTGGATAAACTGGTAATATGTATTTCCGGAGCGAAACAAAAAACTTTTAAAAATGTGTCAATGTTAATAGAAGGACATAATTAAAATAATTACCTGCACATGAGGAGGGGCACTGAGGACGTATGTGACTGCATTAGCAATGTCTATTGCTTCCAGAACCTGCCAAGCAGAAAAAGCACTTTTACACCTGCAATTACATCAAATTAAATACCCCAGAAAATTAAACTGAATATTACTTTACTCTTCCCCAAAAGGAAATTATCTTGTTGCAGTATAATTTTGGCATAATAAATTTTCAAAATGAAAACTAGTAAAATAAATAAATAAATAAATAAATAAAAATCTAGGTCACTGCGTAGCGCAGCGTTTTAAACAGGCGGTCCATGTATGGAGGCTGCAGTCCTGCAGTGTTTGCAGGTTTGACTTCCAGCCTGCAATCCTTTGCTGCGTGAATAAAGCCCACTAATGCCCAGTGCCTAATGCCCGCTCCAACAGGCTGCCACTAGTGCAGCGCCGTTCTAGAACAACTGTTCAATAGAAAAATGGAAGTAGAAATAATCCATATGTTTACCTTATATTGAGAATATTGCAAAGCAGCTTTTTCTTCATCGTTGTTGTAAAGCCGTTGAGCAAATTCTGTTTTCACCACACCAGGAGAAATACTCTGGACAGAGAGAGAAAGAGGACCACGAGTTAACACCAGTGCATTGATGACATTCATTGAGTCTGTGATGTAGTAAACCAATCAGATTTGAATTTCATGACACACAGTGCCAGCTGTGATGGAGTCTTACTGTGGCTCGGATGTGAGTCTTGGCTTCCCTCAGCTCCTGCCTCAGACCCTCGGTCAGGGCGGTCACAGCATACTTGGTGGCAGTGTAGAAATGTTCGTCAGTGATGTTAATCACATGATGCCCACTAATGCTGCAACAGGAGATGCATGAACCTGGTCAGCATTTAGCAGCACAATCACACATTATGTCAAACTGCAGAGAAGGAAATATCACTATTTAGTCTGAGTGATGCACGACAGTCTGTCTCACAAACACTTTCAAATGCTCAATGTACTCTATTGATGATGACATCACATCGACTGTCACCATTTCAATAACGCCACAACTTCTAGAGGTCAGTTGTAATGATTTTCCTTCAGTGCCGTGCTCATTTTGAATGTAGTTCATGCAAGAATGAAGGTAAAAGAAGTGTTTACAGCTTCTCTACATAAGTTAAATATGCTCTCAAAAGAAGGATAAGCACTCAGTAAAGGACCCCAGTACAACCTGTCTATGTCAGCCTGGAGCTGTGATAACTGACATGTTATTGGGGTCTTCAGGTGGGATCCTCTTTTCACTAGTGTTTTGTTTAGTTAATTCCACGACACCTCCAACAGGCTAAAGAGTGATCTCTGGCTACAAAGTGGCAACCACAGCCAAACCAGCACTACCAGCAGAGAGAGCAAGGATAAGGAGGCAGGGCAAGAGAGGTCCATCCATTTAGACGTGAGCACTCCCCCCGCCGGGTTAGGCTGAACACTCTGCCTCGCCGAATCTAACCAATCCAATCAGATCCTGCTACGTCAACTTCCATTACTTTGCCAACAAAATGGCTACCACAGTCAAAACAGCACTGTCCTCGTGAACAAACCCAGGCTCCATTCATGCCAGCTCCAGGTAATGATGATGCTGATCCGACTTTCTCTAGAACCAAACAGAAACCAACAATCAAACTGACCAGCATGGTCTCAGAAAGAGATTCGAATAGGCCACTCCTCCTTCCTTAAATAAGATTCCTCTTCCTGGATTTCCACCCAAGCAGCCTGATTGGTGGACCTCATCTCAGCCTGCTTTCACTCCCTCATCTTCACAGAGGAGGATTACCAAAACTAAATGACCAAATCCACTGACATTTATTTTATCATCTTCCTCAAACTCTGTCCCCGTGCTCCCAGTTCTCCCAATAATGAGGCAGTTGATATAGATATGAAACCCCTGCGTCCCACTTCCACTGGACAAACCCTAACTGTCCATCCTCGCTCCTTTTTCCTTTCATAGGCTTCTTCCACTGAGTCTTCTCAGAGAACTGTCAGCTCAATGAAGTAAACTGTCTGCTGACCCCATCTGACATTTATTTTATCATCTTCCTCAAACTCTGTCCCCGTACTCCCAGTTCTCCCACTAATGAGGCTGAAAAAGAAAGACTGATCCCCTGCTTCTCTTCTTCTGTACCCTTTTTCCGCTGCTTTCCTAGCCATCTCCTTTCCTTAACCAACTTCTCTATTTCTCTTTGCCATCGAGACTGACCTGGTTGTATCTCTTCACCCTTCTTTCTGTCATGCACCCCAAACCTCTCTGCACCATACAAATAAATCAGCAGCTCCCCTTCTGATGAGTCACAGTGTCTGCTGTGTAAAAGGATTGCCATTATCAAAACTCTGAATGTGAGCACGATGAGATCAATCAGAGATCAGGAAATGTTCATTTAGCAGTACTGCTCCTCACAGTCTTGACCATCACTGGACACGACCAGTAATTAAAAGTGCACCTGTTTATGTTGATGATGTGGCCGTCATCAACATTTCGTTCTTTCATTGACTGGTATGCTTCACGTGTACAGATGCTCAGTGCCAGAACGTTGACCTGAAAAAGCACAAACAGTAAATAAAATATCCAGAAGTGCTACAGATGGAAAACAGTCAACGTTCACACTATCAGAGACTGTGTTATATACTGAGTCAACACATGAAATATTCCAGGATTTTGCTAAAACAACTAAAGGTGGGTCACTGTTGACAGGTTTTCTCCAACAACACTGAGCTCTCACGTCCAGCATGTTCTTCCAGCGGCTGGTGTTTCCACTCAGCAGAGAATCTGGATGACCCAGACCAGCGTTGTTGATGCACACGTCCACGCCGCCGTGCTCTGCTTTGATGGCCGAGAACATGGACTGAATCTCCTCCTCGCTGGTCAGATCACACCTGAAAGGCACCAGGACACCACTGTGGCCTGCACTTTGACACTCTGCAGCCAGTTTCTGAAATGAGACGAACGTTGCATTTTTAGGATGTTTCAACATGCCACTAGAACATGCAGAAAGTCTCTGAGTCCTCAATATAGTTAACAAATCTTTTTTTTTTTTCTCCAGGAACTAAAGATGGCAACCGTCTTAATTTTCAGTGTAATTCAATCAACAGACTTTAAACCCTCGTAAATATTTCATATTTACATATAAAGGTAAAGGTTCATCTCTTGATCTTAGAGTCTGACTAATAAAAGGACTTTCAGGACCCATACTGATATTTGGTGATGTAAAAGTCACAGATCATTTAGATTTCCCAAACTTTTCTCATATGTGCTATGTTTGAATCACTAAAAGACATTACAATTTAAAAGAACACAACAAATAACAATAATTTCTATTGTTAATTGTTCTCAAATAATGAACAGTTTACATTTCATTTTGCAACTCAACACACATAATTTGCATTAATTTGAACAACATCAAGACACTGTTGAGGGAATCAGAGTTGAATCAGAATGTTAAAAAGCTGATTAAGTTTGATTAAATTAATGACCAATTTCAGTCCAGTTTTTGCAGACTGCACTCAAAAGCAACTAAAAAGAAAAGGCTCTGCCCCTTTTGTAGAGGGCGTCTGTGTTAAGGGACCAGTCCAACTTGTTATCCTAGTGTAGACCTGGATATTTATGGGTTGACACCACCTCAATGTCCACCTCGCAGTTGTTCACTGGCTGAAGTGGAGGACTCAGACCTCCAGAAATCCAATTTCATGTCCTTTGTCTTTGAGTTGTTCCGTATGAGGCAGTTATTATGACTCCAGTCACTGAAGGCTTTTATCAGATCCCTGTACTCAAATTCCTGACCATTCCTGATACACGCCATAATAACAATGTCATCCGAGTATTTCTGGATGTGGCAGGACTCAGAGTTGTATTTAAAGTCTGCTGTGTACAATGTGAACAGGAATGGACCCAGAACAGTTCCTTGTGGAGCCCCGTGCTGCTCATTAATGTCCCAGAAAGACAGTTCCCCAACCTGACAAACTGTGGCCTTTCTGTCAGGTAATCTGTGATCCAGGAAACAAAGGAAGGGTCCACTCCCATCTCTGTGAGCTTGTCTTTGAGTATGTTGGGTTAGATGGTGTTGAATGTGCTTGAAAAATCAAAGAACATGATTCTCACATAAGTGCCAGGTTCCTCCAGATGACATAGAGCATGGTGCAGCATGTAGAGGACTTCATCCTTCACTCCAACGTGTTGTCTGTAGGGTCATTCCACCTCAATTCAGCAGATTAGAAAAAAAATTCCCACATGACCATCTCTGATTTGCTTGATATTTTTTTCTTATGAACTTTGACTATAATGTAGTAACTTTTTGCAATATTAGCCTGGTACTATCAATAATTTCGGATTTATAAATTTTTGAAAAAGTATCTGTACGGCCATTTTCGTGACATTCCTAACGCTTTTAAAATTATTACCATTTTTGAGGGGCTGTATCTTTGAAACCGTACAAGCTAGAGAGCTGATTTTTTTTTTATGCTGTTAGCTCTCAGCTCTCTAGCTTGTACGGTTTCGAAGATACAGCCCCTCAAAAATGGTAATAATTTTAAAAGCGTTAGGAATGTCACGAAAATGGCCGTACAGATACTTTTTCAAAAATTTATAAATCCGAAATTATTGATAGTACCAGGCTAATATTGCACAAAGTTACTACATTATAGTCAAAGTTCATAAGAAAAAAATATCAAGCAAATCAGAGATGGTCATGCGGGAAGGTCCTGTTGAATTGAGGTGGAATGACCCTGTATGCAAACTGCAGGGGATCCAGCTGGTCTTTGACCTCAAGTTTCAGCAGGCGTAGAATCAGCCGCTCCAGGGTCTTCATGATGTGTGAAGTAAAGGCCACTGGCCTGCGTTCATTTAGTTCAGCTGGATTTTTTTTTTTTTGGTACCGGTACTATACAGGATGTTTTCCACGGAGCCGGCACCCGCCCCAGCTCTAGACTCAGGTTGAAGATCCTGTAGAGGTTGACAGAGTTGGGCAGCACAGTCTTGAAGCAGCCTTGGACACACACCATCTGGACCAGCTGCCTCCCCAGAGCAGAGTCTGCCAAGCTTCAACCTCACATCTATCTCAGTGTTAGACAGGGGAGAAGGAGGAGGAGGAAGAGGAAAGGGAGCTATGGTGGAGAAACAAACTTGTAGAGAAGAAGCAGCAGAAGAGGTGTCCATCAGCTGAGGACGAGGAGCAGCAGTGGAAGTGGGTGCCGGAGTGTTGAAACTGTTGAAAAACTGATTGAGTTCATCAGCTCTTTCCACACCACCCACAGCTGTCTCCAGCAGTACATCCCAATCCGTGCATTCACAACCATCTCTAAGGCCTCACTAGCCTCAGGTTAGTGCAGGGCGGTATACCGGTTCATACCGAACACCGGTGTTTATTTTTCTTATGATATTAATTTTTCATATACCGTAATACCGGTGAGTATGTACTGTAGCGTACGCAACGTTGGGAATGCCGCGCAGCGGAACGAAAGTGCCGCAGAACATTGTTTGACAGGGGACTGTTTTGCAGTTGCACTGGAGGCACAACACGTTACGAGTTCGGGACCATAGACATATATAGAGATAGACGCAGCATCGGACGCTACTCCCTACTGGCACTGACGAGATTTGGGGCCGCCATTTTGGACCTGTCACCCGCTCCGCTCAGTGTTATTTGTTTGGCAGGTGTGCCATCAATGTATTTAATCATACTCACGAAACGAACTGATTTCACGCGTTTTTTTTTTTCTTTTGCTGCAAAGGTCATAATGTAGCTTTGATACATGACATGGTTGGCTTATTTTAATATTGATAGTGAGCTTAGTAATATAATGAATATCTCCATTCCTGTTATAGGCTAGTAGCCTTTTAAGTAGGGTCTTTTAAGAGGGTCTAAAGACTTAGGCTACAACATGGACTTAGTTCATTTAGCACTTTTAATGCCTTATGGTTTGTATAGTTTTATTCCATTTTCATTAGGCTTTTTATTAATTTGACATTGCTGTTCATTAGCCTACTGCTATTCTCCTTAATGTAGGCTAGTCTTATCATGCTGTTATACTTTGCTTGAATTGACAGTTTATTATTGCTGTTTTCCCTATTTTTTTATTGTTTATTTCATTATGCTATTGATTTTCATTTTGCTATTCTCCTTATTAGCTATAATTCACCAAATTTTGCATTGTATTCATTTCCTGTTTAGTCCTATTACATAATATGTCCATCAACATCTCATCATCTGTTATTTTCAAAATCCCCTGTTACATTTAAGTAGGCTATTATATTGTTTTGCATAGATCTGTACGGACAATTTAATCAATTAATAATTAAACACAAAATAAAACAATAGTAAATTGTATAAATGGTGGCCAAATGCTGAATTAAAACATTTTTAAAAGTCATTGATCAATGTACAATGTAGTTTAGATTTAGAAACGGCTAGTCTAAAACTTTCATTTAGACCAGTGGTAGACCGATTTTAGCCCAGACGTCTAGGGACCGTTAGACGTTTATTAGACATTTATTAAACGTCTTTTAGACCGAAAAATATGTTACATCTTACTTGTGAAAAGTAATCCCCTGAGCCCTGCTTCTGATGGTCCGCCGATTGGAGCAGGAATATCCCACACAATGTTCAGGCATGTTCTCTCACTTGTGCTGCGACTCAACGTACGGTAATACTACTACGGTTATAATCCCAGAGAATGACCGGTCCAAGATGGCGGCCGCATTTCTCGTTCCTAACAGCCAATCTATCTATATATGTCTATGTGCGGGACAACGAAAGTCCCGAAGTAGAAGCTCCAGAACGGCAACATGAGACTGAGGAACTTCTTCCTAAACGAGGAGTCGTGTCTGTCGTGTGGAAGTTCTTTGGATTTAAAAAAGACGACGTCCAACAAACTACAATAACCTGCAAATTTTGCCTGGTGTTGCCTCCCGCGGCTACAACTTTAGAACGTTGTTTACATTGTGTAGTTAATGTTGATTTTTTTTTTTTTTTTTTTTTTTTTTTTACAAAATATGTTATTTCAAGTTGTTTGCAAAATTTGAAAAATAAAAGGGTTCTGTATTTTAACTGCAACTATCATGCATTCTGATTCCTTCACTTAATTAGAATCACGAATGCCACCTCTTTGTAAATAGTATCATTTTGTGAGGCCATGCAAACCTGTATTAATACTAGTGTAGATATGAATGTTTTTCTATAATATTCACTCCTCGTGACAGTAAAATAGGTCATTCTAAGCCAATTTACTAGAGCAATTCCTCTCTAAATGATAAGAAAATGCTTAACACCCAGTTGTGCCTTCAAAAAAATAAAAAAATACAGTGACACCGATATAATTTTGAAAAATACAGTGATATAAATTTTTGGTCATACCGCCCAGCACTACCTCAGGTGTCCGTTTCCTTACTGTGAGTGTGGTTGCAGGCTGCCTCTGAAAACATGTTTGGTAACAGGTGTTCAGAAACACCAGGTTGTGATCTGACCTGCCCAGTGGTGCTGTACAGTAGGTGTACAGTGGTGGCAGTAGCTCTGTAAGCATCTTTGACATTGGCAAACAGCAGATCAAGAGTTTTATTTTTTCTGGTAACACAATCAACAAACATCAACGCATCGAGAGGAGCCAGATGAGGTGGCTCGGGCATCTGGTTAGGATGCCTCCTGGGCGCCTCCCTGGTGAGGTGTTCCGGGCACGTCCCACTGGGAGGAGACCCCGGGGAAGACCCAGGACACGCTGGAGGGACTATGTCTCTCGGCTGGCCTGGGAACGCCTCGGGATCCCCCCAGAGGAGCTGGAAGAAGTGGCCGGGGAGAGGGGGGTCTGGGCTTCCTTACTCCGGCTGATGCCCCCACGACCCGACCTCGGATAAGCGGAAGAAGACGGTACGGTACGGTACAATCAACAAACTTTGTAAATCCTGTCAGGTGGGGAGATGCAGTGACATGATTGAAGTCACCTGATATCCTTATACGTGCATCTGGGTATTTGGTCTGTATCCTAGCTACACATTCATGTAGTATGTCACATGGACTTCAGTCGCATCACTGGGTGGAATATAAACAAGTATTGTTATTAAATTACTGAATTCTTTTGGTAGATAGTATAGTCACAATCCAACTGCCAAGAATTCAATATCTGGATAATACATCTGCTCCTTAATAGTTTTTATTTTAACATATACAGTCATGGAAAAAATGATTAGACCACCCTTGTTTTCTTCAGTTTCTTGTTCATTTTAATGCCTGGTACAACTAAAGGTACATTTGTTTGGACAAACATAACTATAACCACAAAGATTGCTCATAAGAGTTTTATTTAAGAGCTGATATCTTACCATTTTCCATGGTTTTCTTGATTATGACCTAAATCATTTAAGTTTTTACATCAATAGCTATGGCATTGTACTGCCAAAAACACTGCTTTTATGCATTCAGTGTTTTCTTTTCTGTCTGTTTTAGTCACATGATGACGTTTAGTGGTACCAGGTATGAAAATGAACAAGAAAGTGAAGAAAAATGGTGGTCTAATAATTTTTTCCATGACTGTAAACCAACCAATGCTCTTAAAGTAATTCAAAACTGCTTGTCTGAAATTGCTTTCTCCACTTGAGGAACATTTCTAAATTAAAAAGGCTGGTGACAAAAGCCCAACTGGAGATGATGCTTTTATTTCCTCTCATTCAGTTTACTGCGATGCACTTTTTACTGGTCAAAAAAATAAATTATGAAACACTGTGACTTTATCAGTGAAAGTATCAATAAACTTTACTCAACCATTAAAAAAAAAAAAAAAAGTTGTGGAAGCACCAATTTTTCAGTCAAATTAGGAGATTAAAGATTATTTTAGCTCAATGAACATTGGGACATTTAGCAGCTTTCCAAAATAAGGAACTGCACTGATAATCTGTGGGATTTTGATTTTTTTGTTATTTTAAAACCATAGCAAACACAGCATTCTGAAAATATGGGGAGTTAATATGAACTCACACGTATAAGCTGATAAGTACTAAAAAACAAAAAAAACATTTGATACATCCAAGAAAACTCAAATATATAAGTGGACTTCATTATTGGTTTGTTTATTTAAATGAATTAATCTCTAACTGCAAGGGTTAATGATTACCTTCAGAAATGCAATAAAACATAAACATGTTTTATAATGTACCTGCAACCCATTTATTCTGATAACATGGATTTTACTCTATTCAATTCTGATTTTCCAGATGATGTTCTTCTTTTAACCAATATTTACAATTGGTTAAAGAAAAAAAACACAGTAAATAAGTTTTACAATTCATAAATGGGGGGGGGGGGGGCTTTCACTTTTCTTTGAGAGACTAAAAATGTCAAGCCCTCATAAAATTAGGTCTAGAGTAAATAAATAATTTATTATTAGAATAAACTGTACAATCTGGGAATGCATTTAACTTTTTTCTATTTCTTTAACAGAGGAGCACTGAATGTAAACTTTACCACCAATAAGTTACCACTCGTTATGTAAGCATGAGGCAGCAGAAAGTTATCTGTCCAGTACACAGACAGTGGAAACAATGGTTGTAGAAACTCCTAACTGCTGGCCTTAAGTTTCAGTGCCAATGACATAAAAATACATTCTATTAAAATGTCTTTTTTTTCCCCCTGAAACCTCTTTGTTCATACTTTCTCCTCTCCAAACTGTTGGTAAGTTCAGATAACATTGCTTTAATCATGTGCAACTACTAGTTAAAGTAATTAGATAAAATTAAGTTTCACTCTGGAGCAAACCTGCATCTTCTCTAGGTCCCTGGCGCAGCCCACCACCTTCATCCCGAACCGGACCAGCTCTGCTGCTATAGCCGCCCCGATCCCGACCGATGCTCCGGTCACCAGAGCCACTCTGCCCCTCCAGCGGTCCATCACAGCTGAGACACCGACTACCTGCTGCAGACACGAGACGAGCCGAAGCTGGAGCTGAGAGAGAGTGAGGAGCAGCGGACTGACCACGTACGTTCTATAGTTACGTACAATGACGCAGCACGCGAGACTTGACGCAGGTTTGTTGCAGTTCCTCGACTGACCACTAAGGGCTGGTTCCAACACAGAGCAGATCCACATTGACTCAAATGGAGCTAATTTATTTCACCTGCATGAGACCAAATTGATGATCTCTAATATTAATTAATTTTTAAAGATTTCAACTATATGAATGAAAAGTTTTCATCATGATTCCACTATGTTTTTATTTATGAAATTATATTACATGGAAAGGGGTTTTTTTTTTGCCTTAAATTATGACAGCCTGTGATTAGAAGGAATAGGGACTCAACAAGAAAATTCACTTGTCATAAGGCAGTGATAAAAAATATTACATTGATAACTGTGCCAACTTTATTTTATTTTTAAACCAATGTCAGTCCTCATCATATCAAATATTCATGTCAAATATTGATACATTCTTAAAGACTTTAACCCCTTTATTTGCAGGGCGTTGTCATGTTGCCACCATGTTTTTAGATTAAAAAAATGAAAACAGAAAAAATGAATTACTGTCAATTAATTCCATAAAAAAATATTTTTTTGTGTTTAATTATTACAGCCTTGGATATGTCAATGCAGCAACACTGATTTTTATACAATATTATTTTTTTGTTCAGTGTCAAATACTCACACTTACACAACTCAGCTAAAAAAAAAAAAAAGCTTTTCATGAAGTAGCCACAAAACAATAACCTATTCTACAGTGCATTAATATTATATTCTACTTACATTGAGCAAAGTTTTTTAAACCTACATCTGACCTAATTATTGATATCAAATATTCATGAATTGTGGGGTGACTGGGGCTGACTTTGCTTTCTGATGGAAATGCGTGTTTTTTTTCTTCATGTGCCAAATATGATCAAAATGTCTGGTGGACAGAAGTGAGGAGGATTAATTCCAAGGCCATCCTGATGATATAAAATGCATGTATGTTACTTTAATGGAAGTGAGATAAAAAACTGAAGTTTGAATGGGTTTCATTGTCACAGTTTTTCACAGTTTCACAGTATGAGTGTAACTCCTGTTTGTACGCAGTGTTTTATAGACCTTCTGTCAAAGCTGAGCTGGAAATAACATACATAATAATAAGATCAAATCTTGCCAAAATGCATGCCATATGCATAAACAAAAACAAAAATATCAAAAAATTATGGTTTGGTGGCCTCACAATGGCCTATCTGCCTTTTGCAGATGACGTAGTTCTGTCGACTTCATCAGATTGTGACCTTCAGCTCTTCAGCGGGGCTGGGAATCAGCACCTCCAAATCTGATGCTGTGCTTCTAAGTTGCCTTAAGTGGAGGATTTTATGTATCTTGAGTCTTGTTTATGAGTGAAGGAAGAATGAGTCAATAGACAGATCTGCGGTAAATGTGGACTTTTTACTGGTCTGTTGCGGTGAAGAGAGTTGGGCCAAAAGACTCTGTTTCCTGGTCGATCTTTGTTCCTGCCCTCACCTATGGTAACATGTTATGGGCAGTGACTGAAAGAATAAGATTATGGATACAAGTGGATGAAAAGAGCTTTCTCCATAGGGTGGCTGGACTCGGTACCAGGCTTCCTTAGCTTCTGGCACCGGCTCCCAAACGGCTAACCGTTCCCGCCCTTTTCCTCTGTCCAGGCCCAGCGCCTCTTGAATTTTGCCTCCATTCTTCTGATTGCTGGAGAAAAAAACGCCGGCTCGCCTCGCCCTGCGTTCAAAACCACTCAGAGATGACGTGTTTCTGTGTATGTGTTTTTTTTTTCCTGAATCAAAGTCAAACGCCGGACATCCGGCAATGCTGGAATACTTTAAGCCCTGGTAAAAGCTTGTTTCCCTCCAACTAGACCGTTCTATTGAGGATCAACGGGAGGTGGTGACAACCAGCACTAAAAATCCCAGCCAGTCCTTGACACATGTCAAACATGCTTCCTTCTTCCACCCATCCCCAAAGTTTCAGTGAGAATGGAGGTAGAAGAGCTAACTATGCTTCTTGTCATAACACTTTAAACACTTGTTTTAAAGTTTTTCATGATTATTAACTTCCTTTAAAAAAAAAATCTATTTTAGCTGAAGCTTGTATGTCCAGGTGAACTGAAACAACAAACTGAGAGACACTATAAGCTTGAACTGGTCAGCAGTCCATCACAGGGCTTTATCTGATCCATTATCATAAAATATCATTTGAAGGAGCTTTAAGTAAATAATAGGTATATCCTGCCTTTTTCACCACTTCACTTCCACACCATTTCATTACCACTCTGAGCTCATTTTAACCCGCTTGTCGTGTTTTTCTGTTTTCAGCTTACCACCTTCTCCCAGCTGTGGTCTTATAATGGGAGAAAAATGGTGAAAACCTACAGATCGAATCAACCGTTGAATGGGAGGCAGGTGTATTACTCTGAAGGCAGCGCTGTCCTGGTCAGCCCTGTGTTGCTCATTACGTCAGCACTATTTTCAACTCTACTGTCCCTGAAAACAGCCGGATGGCAGCTTTTTTCATTTACTTTATTTAATGATTACTGTTGTCCACTGATGATTGCCAAAAAATAGCATGTTTT